>OY804596.1:64826408-66026408 GCA_963680895.1 Fragum sueziense | reverse complement strand
TTCCCATCACCGAGGTAGGGATCAAGAACAGTTATGATGTACCCATCAGTTGTCACAAACATCACATCATTGGTTTAAACAATGGACGACCTTTGTGGACTGAATAGGATCGTCTTTGAAAAGCATAGTCGCGACATATTTCTATGCAAGTGCCATCTGCTACAGCATCTTAATTTGAATCGGCAGGCAGTACCCTGACAAATACAGTTTTGCGATCTTCACTGACATTAGCTCTATTAATGAGTGACAGGCCAATGTATTTTTGAACAAAAGTAAAGACACAGGACTAACTCTAGCAGAATTTATGGCTTTACTAAACGTAACTTTCTTTACACCGAACAACTCAGACATCAAAGCCAAAGACAATCCTTAGTTTCACACGCAACATGGCAAGCGCTTCTCTGGTATTCCTAGATGTTGTCAAAACAATTCGTCGACACCATCCTATGATAAAGTCTAATTTTCGTCGGGGCGTCGTCCTGTTCTGTAGATGTAAGTAGTAGTGGTATGTCGTCCAGTCGGAATTCAAGTTCGACGGTTGCAATTTTTCTCCGCAGTGTAGCGAAGAAGAGGAGCGTCTTGCAGCGAACATCAATTAGATATCTTTGATAGGTTAAAACCTCATAACCCCAGCTTTTTGACCCCCCTAAACGATATGATACATATAGTGCCGCTGGTCTACACTGTGTCTCTCGGAATCGGATGTAGGATTACAATTTCCAAAGCGATTTTTTTTAAGGTGGTTCAATTTAAAACCTGTTGAAGACGACTAATTGGGTTCCATTCAAGGTAGAATTGTTGAATGGTATAGCACACAGAAAACATTGAGGCAGAAGAAAATGCTGATTATTAGACGATTGGGTAGATATCAAACGATTATCAAACGATGGGGTAGATATCCGAAATAGATACTGTTCCTTCCGTAGACATGTACATTGTTGTCATTAACCAACTTCAGTGCGGTGCAGAAATCCTGCATTAGTTCCCACTCGTTTTCTTTGATGTTGAGAGTACTGGCGGCTCTCTTAGTCAGGCTGTTGTTTAGAAGAATGTCTGTCAGGTTGAGGGATGTCCATAGCTTTCTGGTGCTGTTCTGGTGTAATTGACCTACCAATTTCCGGCATCTGTTTGACTAATTGGTCTTCGGTGGTAGTTCAAGGGTTAATTTTAGACAGAGTTGAAGCGTATTTCGGAAGTTCCCTTAGGCGCTCCAGTTGTCGCAGAGGTTTCCAGTACATTCTATTCCTGTAGCTGTTAGAATGGCGCTTGGTCACGGTCGGGTAGCTTTCGGTCAAGTTGGATGTCCACGTGTCTAGTGTTATTTCAATGAGATCCACACTATCCCTAAAGATGGTGAAAGATTGATCACGTCTCAAGTACTCCTCGAGTGTAATCCTAGTGCTACGTCGACAGTCTTCTGCGTATAGACCAGCCTTTCCTTCTCTACTTCGTATTTTCGTTTGATTTTAGACCGTATTGTCTTTCTACATTGTGCGGTAAAGTCAGGAACCACAATTTTCATTATCGGCCGTAATCCACCGCCTTCTTCAAATCTCAGTGGTAGGAAATCGGAGACAAAATTGTCAGCTTCTGTAATAGGACTATGCCAGTCACAGAGGATCCATAAATCGGATGTCAACTCATCAACACATATCTACTTATCAGAAGTCTGGGACAGAAATCGGACGTGTTTTCATTAGTCTAAGATTGATTATCAATATTCCTAACTGGTTGGACTTTTTTCTATTTATTATTTCATCACTGACGCGCATTATTGGGTACGAACAATAAATTCCAGAATTAGTTTAGTAACTAATAGCTGCCGCGTCAGTGAATACAGGGTTTTTCATATAAATTACCAGTACTGTATATAGAATTAAAAGTTGATTTCGACAGTCCGAACATTGGAGATCATCATGAATATTTTTTCTGTCTGAATACTTTTGGAAATTACTTTTTGTACAGCTACCAACGGCGAAATAAATTGCTTTGCTTGAAGTTAAGACATTTACTTGTGCGGGAAATGATAGGAATATCGCTTCTTTTCAACAAAAAATCTCGTAACTGCAGCTTGTTGTAAGCTGCAGTTGCAAGTTCTTTTTTATTGAAAAGGTACGATATTTTTCCTGAAGCAACCTTTAAGTATTTAAAAACATATTACTTCAATGTCATGTGTACAATACTGTCGCATTTCAACAACAAGCTGCTGTTACTTGTTTTTTTAGAAAAGCGACGATGTGACCTTTTTCCACGTTGTCGGACTATTTTCTGTTGGAATACAAACGTCACCTTGTCTTATTCCATAATCATTTTAAGAAATAATGACCTATTTTGTCACGCAATTCTTGCCATTAAAAAGTAAACAACTGGTATTTTGTTATTTTCGGGACATTCCTAGTTTTTTTAGTCGTAAACAATGCCGATCAGGATCATTCCAGTGAACAAAGTCGCGCATAAGCCAAACATGACCTGGTTTAGACGGTAAAATATTGAGTCAAAAGAAGAAAATAGTAATGATTTTCTCAATTTTCCTCAACATTTCAGAGCTAGATATTGAAAACAAATCCCCTCTTTATCAACCACCGTTTTGTCGTCTGCATCATTTTCCGAATAGGACCACCCAAAACTGTATTGTTTAGGAAAGGGTTAATGTTAGTTACAAGATCAACTCTTACGTATCATTATCCAGTCAGTTTAGAATAATCGACCCTAACTGTCACGCAACAACCCGTCTCTTTTTGTGGTCCATTAACCATTTCCCCTTACAGCAAAAGTACGGTCGTTCTAATTTGCAATCTGCAGATGACAAGGTGTGTCTTAATAACGATTGGGCTTGTGTACAATATAGCACGAAAAAATGATGATGCAAAAGAAGCATTTTCTTCTTTTGTATCAATGTTTTCCGTAGCATGTTTTATTAGGGACGTCAAAAGTAGGTCTTGTTTAGGAAAGGGTTAAATCTATAACGTTCGGCTGTTGCAATATATGATATTCTACAATGCGACGAATGTATGGATTGTGACTTTAACTAGGGTACAAGGTCATTCGTCCAATCTCATTAGGAGTAATAGACCAAAATGTATCATACGATTTTCCGACAACACGACGGTAATATTTACGTGACACAACAATTATATAATCGTGAATACCTGATCAATTTAAATTCGGTTTGAACCAGAGAAAGTACAAAATGCCAGGAATTTGCATGTAGTTGTAGATCTTTAAATATCAACTGATAAAAATATTATTGACGACCGACCAAAATTTTGATTTTTCTCAGCTGAGTTTTAGAACATTCGTTACATTCAGTATATCCCTGGTGTTTTCCCGTCATATATGTTTCAATTCCTTTTCAAATAGGTAATATTTTAAGAGAAAAATTAAAACGTTATCGAAAATTTCGTCGTGGATCCGTTATACCAATAATACTCATCTGTTACAAAATCTGATATCAAGAACGATTACAAGAATGAACCTACTCTTTAGGCATTGACGCAAACTAGCATACGCGTATGTCATGCTATCTCATTCTTATTCAATCTAGAATAATTGACGGAATCTGACACGCAACCTGATGTGAATTTTGAAAATTGCAATCCTATATTTTATACATATCGTGCCCGATTGTATGAACTTTGGTTATCGCTAAACAAATGGTTAAATTCCGTTTTGGTTTAATTTTCCGAACTTCGGAAATTTTAACCAAACGGGTATTTAACCATTTTTACATACTTTTTGGCCCTGGTATGTACGAAACCGACTTTCCAAAAAAGCTGCTTCTCAAGAAGACTCTTGCTCAAGGCCGTTTTATTTGACATTTTTTTTAATCTGTGACGAGTCGAATGTACAAGTACGGCCAGACTATCCAGACAATTACCTAATATTTTGTATCAAATGTATTTCAGGTGTAATCATGACAGAATTATGTGACACAACAACAACAACTACAGAACATCTGCAATAATTTTGGTTATACGTGACCGATCCAAATTTGGTTTGAAGCAGGGGGTATAACTGTCAATGGATTTGTGTGGATGTTATGGATCTTATGAAGAGCACCTTAGTTATTGGATACCATGCAAAGTTTTAATTGGTCGCTATTTTTTTTAAAGTGTGCTGTTTTTAAGATCCTACCCCACGAAAACTATGACGCGCGCGAAAAGAGTCTAAGGACATGATAGCGCTATACCTACGATAAAATGGAAGGTATGCCGCTAAAAATTCCGATATACCGTCATTTCTTTAGCGGTACACCAATAAAATTTAGGTATAACTACAAAATAAGAATAAACCATCATTTCAATTGAAGCTATACCCATACAAAGTAACGGTGTGCCGCTAAATTATCGATGTACCGCAAATTATTTTTTACACTTTTGTTCGAAATCACTTGAGCAAATCTAATAGCTCGTTACAACAGCTCCTTCCACGAGCTATATCTACGGCCATAGTACAAGCTCTGTGATTGGCTATCTAAAAATTGGAGGTATACCGATAAAGATGTAAGTATACCTAAAATTTAGCGATACACCGTTATTGTTTATTCGTAGAAAGCCATTTCATACTTGGTACTCTGTATGAAGGGAATTTCTGACCAGTTCCATGCAAGGGAATGTTGTTTTCGAGCCACATTCATGAATACTCAGGTTGTAAATACTTTCGCTCGGTGGACATTACAGAAATTTGGTGTCAGAGGTAGGATAATGACAGCTGTCGGACCGGAGTTGTCTTGTCAATTATTTCCCAGGCTAAGTTTTGGATCGAAACTTCTCGAGGAGGGAATAATAAAATGTTCATAGAACGTTGTGCCTTTATATTCAATGAGGTTTGGATTTGTGAGCAACGGATGGTTTTTAGGGTAGGATGATAGATGGACAGACTCCAGTCGGTGTGGGCTTCGACCTTACATCGACGGGAATTGTTTCAAAACTTCTAAATGTACTTGTACTTTAACATTTCGAACAATGTTGCTAATGATAAAACGTGCATGATTCATGATGTTGTTTTGTAAACTGAAGTATTTAAAGAGACATCACGTTCATATTTCATTTTTTAAAAGTCTTAGATATCTTGATGCGAAGATGCGGCCTTAGCCTAGTTGGTAGCGCATCTGCCTCTTATTTGAGAGGTCCCTGGTTCGATACCCGGCCGCGGCAAATACCCTTCCTGACAAACTTGTCACCCACCAATGGGTTTTAAATCGTTAACCTAAGTGGGCGAGCAGCTGGAGGCTCGGTAAGGGTGTTGTGGTAGTACTGGTTTGAGAAACAACAGGATTCCATGGTTAGGTGCTCCAGCCGCCGCGATATGACCCTGGCAAGTGAAAACGGCGTTAAACCCCAATAAACTCAAACTTGATTCCAAGATCGATTATTCTAATCCGTTTAAATGCTAAGGGTTTTTTTTTGGAATTTTTGCTGATAAGCCAAAGAAACGCCTTTTAAATTGAGACAGAAATGACAAATTCCATTTACATCTGAACTGTCGTTTACCACAATTAGTTGCATTCTAATATAAGAAATACATTCCTCGTAAACGGTAAATTACTTTGGCTAGAAATTGTCAGAATTTTCTTAAGGAATTTTGCTCTTTCATGTGAACAAAAGCAATTTTTTAAGAAATATCTGTGTATTATCCCTTTAAGAATCCTGCTGCAAAACGAACAGACAGAACTGCTATTTAGATATATAATATATAATAATATAGTATTATTCAGGTTGAGTATTTGGAATTAATGTTTGAGTAAAATTAATATTGAATTTTGTAGGGTAAGAAAACGATGAAATTATATTACTTTATTAAGTAAGAAGCATTCTTCATAGATTATTATTACTGATTATTACTGTATTGAATCTATTTTAACCAAGCGAGGCACAGAGGAGAAAGCCCGAGAAAGTAGTGTACATTCCACCATATACGTTTTCATTATTACGATTGCTTTGCACTGCTACGTCATCTCCTTGTGTCAAGGTCACGATGATGGTCTGACTTCCGGAATCATGGCGACCATCTGTTCCACGTGCGTATGTACCAGCCGTGTAAACACCATTTACGGAGAAATGTACCCATACTTCGGCATTATTGTCGGCTAAAATTGTGGTAAAAAATACGTATGTTCCGGATATAGGTGCTATGAATATACCATGATGATTGTTGTATCCATTTCCGAGGTTTGTTGGTACGTTTTCAAAAATGATGTTTTGGTTTGGTCCTAAATGTAGGTCAGGAGTTATTGATCTGGCGAAGAATGCTACAGTGTCTCCGTGGTTTACTTGACGAATACGATAATTGTCGTCATCTAGAAAAACAACAACATAACAATAATACTTTGTCTACATTCGTATTTTCAAGTTTAACCATTTCCTAAGCAATACTTGATTTTTACGTTAATTGATTATCGGCGTTTTTCCGCGTGTCCGGTTATGTATCCAGTACTATAGATATTTCTGGTTTGTATTAAAACGAACCGTAAAATCTTAAACTTGTGTAAACTATTGACGACAAATAAATAATATGGATTACTTACAGGACCGTTTGGACCGTTTTGCTGTCTGTTGTGTGATTTTCGCTGCCTCAATTCTGCCACGTGGTTTCACCGGCCACTGTGTCCGAGCTGTCTGATCTACTATGTCAGATGAATTGTTTATCTTCTTGTCCATAGATTCTACTATACGCTCATGTTGTTCTCCTTCACACCGCTCAAGCCGAATCTTCAGATCGCTGATGATTTCAGAATTTATTTTGTCCTTCTCTTCTAGAAATTCAACACGCCGTAAAAGCTGTTGTATTATTGGGTGATTAGTAATTGCATCATCCATGATGGTAGCCTTGCCAGTATCTGGAGAACTTTGGACAAAATTAAATGCCAGAACACATAAAAGAAACAACTTGAATCGAATTTCCATTTTGAAGTTTGCTAAATATGTAACGTTTAGTAAGAGATAAAACGTTGATGTTTGACCTCAGGAAATATCTATGAAGTTCTTATCTTTGACTTTACTTGAGATATGTAGAAGGTCTATGTTTGGCAGATGAACGAAAGCGTCGTAATCCCCGTAAATATTTTTATTTTGTTTGAACATATCAGAATATATCAATCCATTCCCAAACAGCGAAATGTAATTCTTGTCTAAAGCTGACAAGGACGACATAATTGACATTAAAGATAAGATTAGTATTGTATAGCACTGAAAATATCGACGAAACAGAAGAAAATACCTATTATCATCATTTTCCCTTGTGTCTCTATAAAAACTATCTACACTGACCACATAAAGTAACGCAACACTCATTTAATAGCTTATATTTTCTAGTACATACACATATCAAAAGATTTTTTGTTTAAATAGTATTTTGCAACTTTTCATAAAATGTGAACGAAAATTCAAAAACATTTGAAGCCATTCACAGAGAAAATGCGTCACCTAAAAACACATGGAGTAAAATAAAAAGTCACAAGTTAAATTAGTATGGCCACCCGTTGCATTCATGAATGATTGGCATCTTCGTCGCATCGATGTCATCTTTGAAGCTATGCGTCGTTGCGGGAAGTTTGTCTACTCTTCCAGAAGGGCTGCTCTCAGTCAAAGGATTTACGCTGGAACGAACACGTCTCTTAAGTCCATCCCAGACGTGTTCTATGGGATACATGTCTGTAAATAACGATGGCCAGTCCAGAACGGAAATGTTATGTTGAAGTAAGAAATGTTGCGTTAATGCAGCAGTGTGTGCAGGAGCACCATCTTGCTGAAAGACTCCATTACCTCTTCGAAAATGCCGCTGCAGAAACGGCACAATAACAGGGTACAACACATTATTTACGTAAACATAGACACTAATATTTCTGTCGAAAGTCATCAGTCTTGTCTTTGCAAACTCCGTAAATCTTGCCCAGAAATCAATCGATCCGCCACCCCATCGATCATGTTCCATCACGCACGGGTCATTATACCGTTCGTTTGTACGACGTCAAACATCTGAAAACACCACACAGCTTCATTGGCGTCGAGTAAAACGAATGTGTTTTCTAGCCCAGCGCAACCTTGCCTGTCTGTGCCTCTGTACTAATCTCATGGCTTTATAAGGACGCATAGAGGACACACTTGCAGTTCTCAAACGAGATCTGACCGTATTCGGATGGATAGGTCGTCTGAAATGGATAAAAACATTATTAGATTTAATAAGGCCGTGATATCTTATAATTGTAGCATGAATGTGACAAACGTTCTGGGTTTTAAATCACAGGTACATGACACGTTATATATGCTATGGATACGTTCTGAGCATGTTAACTTCATGTTGTACCATGCTGATGCACACAATGATACTCGATGTACCACCGAGCTCAACGACCAAAATCTTACAGTAACACACAATTTATCGACATGTATCGAGCATGTTTACATACGTTCGACACGCGTTCCGCACACGCCCAGTGCTCTGTGAACGTGCAATCACGATACAAGCAGGTTAGCAAATCGTTGACTTGAAAGCATTTAAATGATTGTTGTTCTTTGAAGGCTTTTTAGATACGAGGGATAAGGGAGTCGTAACTTCAAATTAAACGGCTGTAACAGGTGCTCCTAACCATGCTTTTTACAGGTATATCTCGCACCAGTAAGGACACAACATCTACTTCAAGCCATCTGATGTCAATCTCAATTAAATGATAAACAATTTATCCTTTGGTGTAGACAAATTATCTTTGTCAAATGCCAGGGTTCGAATCAACAACCGTTGAATTGACTCGACAATACCGACTGAAATATCCAGGTTAGGATTTGAGTAATGACTGCAACGACTTACCCGTGTCTTCCAATGGTCCCTCTAACGGAATCTGCAGCGGTGAGGAATCGATTTCTCAGATGCATGACCCTTAACCTAACATCCTCTAGTTGAGTGGTGACTGGTGGTCTTCCGGATTTTTGTCTATCCTGCACTGTCCCATTTGCCAAAATACGATGCTGTTACATTGAAATAGTGGAAACGTGCTCGCCAAACTGTGAGGAAATCCCAGCACGTAGCATTACAATAGCCTAGTGACGGCTGTTTTCCGGAAGGCGTGGCTTGCTCGTAATTGCGTAAAGTGAAAAAGTAGCGTGTTTTTACTGTGTAACTAACAATAACATATCGTTTATATAATCTACCAAAAATAGGGGTTTCACGTGCACGCACTGTGCACGTGTTAATCGTATTTTAATAAAGGGGCTTTAATCCGACGTTTGAGGCGGAAATTTGAAACCTTTATGAAAAGTAACGTTTGTAAAACTTCCTTGAAATTGTTGGAAACAGCAATAAAGGACCAAGTACTTTGTAAACAAGAATATTCAAATT
Organism: Fragum sueziense; assembly: GCA_963680895.1. Lineage (NCBI taxonomy): Eukaryota > Metazoa > Mollusca > Bivalvia > Cardiida > Cardiidae > Fragum > Fragum sueziense. Next base: position 66,017,075 of record OY804596.1, on the reverse strand, counting down.
TAAACAAGTTGCTTTACTTTATCTTGTAAGTGTTTTATGTATGTCAAAACAGTTGGTGTTTGGGAAAAGATTTACTGATTAAATGTACATCAATATCAAATATATGAGCTGTTTCATTGTAATTGTGTCCAATATGACATTAGCTGTCGATGAACCGATTCCAGGTTTGTGACCATCTATCTTCCTTTCGGACATATCGTCGCACTAACATTATAATGTGCTAACAAATTCTTACACTTTCGAAAAATCGGGTTTGAAATTTCAACCTTATATAACTTTTTTACGATGAATCCAATTTTGAGGGAAAAAGATATGTGGTCCAAATATTTTTGTTCTTTTTAAATCTATTTGAATTATAATTTTTGGATAATTACAATATTAGTTTATTTTTCTTTTCAGATAGAACATAAATGATATATACTGGCCAAAAGTCCTAACCGGCCACTTTAAAAATGACGATAACTTTCTTAAACGTTATTACATTTTAATGAAATCTGTTATGTGAATTTTAAGCATATTGTATGTGGGTTTCCATTATGGTTTACCAACAATACCAAATTTGGGTGTGTAATAAAGGAAAAACTCTAAAAGCTCTAAATCTTGATACAGCTCCAGATATCACACTTTCAATGCATTCAAATTACACAAATCGTTAGCTGCAACCCAGACCTAGAACAAATTGGAAAACATTGTCAATTTTGTGTGACTTTTGACTACAGAAGAAGCACGAAGAATAGGAGGCATGGGTAAAATGGTGTTTAGATTCAACCGACAAAACATTTTATCTAGCGAATATGCTCAGATATGGTCTGGTGTGGGAAAACGATGCAACAAATTATTTTTTACACATATCCTACAGTTTGTAGTTCACCGGGAATCACCAGTCTGTATTGAAAGCATTTTCGAAGAAAAACGTGTTTTAGATGCTGTTTTTAAAAACTTTTTCACTTCACAAGATCTTTCATTTACTTCTAGGGCCATATGCCGCGCATATTTGTCAAACATTTTCATACATGAGAACAAAAACGCTACATTGACAATATTTTGAGCTTTGTGTGAATTTCGAGCTTTTGTAAATTTACGCTTTTAATTCAATAAAATAACGGTATTTTCTGCCAAAATCATCTACAGAGTTGCTTAAAAATTCACATAGTAAATTTCCTGAAAATCCAATCGCCACAGAAAAACTTATCCGGTTAGAAGTTTTGACTAGTATATTTTTTCATTATGTAAATACTATTCGAAGGGTAGATAGAACGTTCTGGTGCTAATTATTAATAAAAAAGTTGTTAGAACAATTGTAAACATTGATGTTGGACAATCCTGGACCGAAAAAAATATTTAATTCTAATAATTTCTTCATTTTCTCATAGAACACTACACAAAACATTTTAATCGTGTGACTTGAAAATGCTGATATTATTGGATGGCTTTCATTTGTAACTTTATAAAACTGAACAAAAGATGAAGGGGTGCAGATAATACATTTTGTAACTGGGAATCTCTTAAACCAGACTTAATTTCAGCAATGTACCATCAGATAGAGCTCTTTAAGATGATTCAAACGTTACCTTAATCTCAATTGTCGCATAAAACATAATCAGTTACAACAATCAAATATTTAGGCGACGATTTGTTACCCACCAATGGTTGGATAATATGTTATGTGTGCGAGCAGCTGGATGCTCGGGGAAAGGATGTTGTAGTAGTAGGCTATTCATGAGAGGAATGACGGAAATCTAGGTGCACCAGCATTCATCCATCGTACATTTCCGATGGATGAAACTTATGTTTTATAAATCTTAAAGCGAATCTGGGCCAGTCTAAAATGTGCCTGTTTGGAAATGGCTGAGTAGTCAACAGAAACTATTCAAGTGATTTATGGTGCTGTAACTGCCAATAATTTAAATGATAGACTTTTAGAGTTTAAACCAAGTTTTGAGGTCTTGCGAAAACACTGACAAAAAGGAAAAAACGCCCACAACTATTAGTTTTCTTTCCTTTTACCTAAATATTTTTGTGCAAATAATATTCAGAATTCATTATTTATAATAAACTAACTTGTTTTTCGGGGTGATAACATAGAAATTTCACAAGACAAAAGTAACATATTATTATATTATTGTGTTTGCAGATTGATATGATTGAGCGTTACCTCTATTAGCATGGTAAAACTCAATCATGTCAATCTGCAATCATAATAGTTAATTATAATAGAAGATTTCTTCAGAGATGATTTATGTATAAGACGCCACATATTATTTTCATCCTACCGGTTGAACAACTTGGGTACTTAACAGAAACCCAGAGAAGGTGGTAAACGATCCACTGAAAATGTTTTCATCCGGGTAAGTACTTTGTATGGACACGTCATCTCCCTGATTCAAGGTCACGATGATGGTCTGGCTTCCGGAATCAAAGCGTCCATCTGTACCACGTGCGTATGTATTGGCCATTGACACACCATTAACGGCAAAATGTACCCGTACTTCTGCGTCATTATTGGCTAGAACGGTCGTTGAGAACACATATGTTCCTGAAATCGGCGCTATAAATATGCCATGATGACAGTTGAATGCATTTCCGATGTTTGTAGGTACCTCTTCAAAAATAATGTTTTGGTTTGTTCCAATGTGAAGGTCGTGAGCTGTCGATCTGGCGAAGAATGCGACAGTTTCTCCGGCGTTGATTGCGCGAATGCGATTATTGCCATCCCCTAGAAAGAAAGTAACCATGGCTTTCCAAAATATTCTTGTTTTTTATTATTATTATTCGAATGTATGGTTTTGCTTAGCAATCCCTGGTATTGGCTTGTAAAATTGGGATAATTGATGATCAGCATTTCTTTCTATCCGTTGATGCTGGGTTTAAAATCGTTAACCTTTGTGGTGTGGGCGAACAGCTGGAGTCTCAGTTAGGTTATTTTGGTAGTACTGGTATGAGACACAACAGGAATCCATGGTTAGGTGCTCCAGCCGCCACGATATGATCATAGCAGTAGAAAACGGCGTAAAACCCCAATAAACCAAATTACCCATTAATGCTTTAAATGCTATAAGACAATCGTTGTCTTTTGGGACATATACGAGGGGTGATCAAAACGTTCGTATACTGGGTTTATGAAACTTCAGGACTGTTGACTACCAATAAAAAGTTGCACAATTTTTAAATGTGACATCTGTACAATAAATGTAGAAATTTTCAATTGTGTCCATAAAACAGTGATTGCCCAGTGACAAATTTTAGAGACAGGCCATGCGCGGGGCGGGGGAACAAGAACGTCAAAAGCGACGTCAACTTAATGAGGTTATGAAACCTATTCAAAGTGCCTATTTACTATCATACATTTCTGTGTCCGATGTATAAATGAGCTGAAAGTGTTATCATACAATTTTAGAATCGAAATGTTGAAAAATTCTCTGGCTGGCTGCGTTAAGATCGATCTATTATCGAAGCGGAGCCTATCACTGTTTCCCTCAGTTCAGACGTCAGTAACCGGGTTGTGACCGTTTGCAGGACTATCTTGGCATGCATTATCATTTATTGAAGTCCGAAACTTGGGTGTAACTTAAACATAATTTCTCTTCAGCACCATATTTTTTCTTTTCTTCAACATTTAAATGTCTATGTTGGTGTATGACCAAGATCATGGCAGAATTTTATAATTGACAGACATTCAAATTTACGGCCGCTATAATTTTTTGTGAACATTTCATTTTTCATAACGTCTATAGATAATGAACTATGTTACTACCAAATTATATACAGATAAAGCTAGTGATAAGGAAGTTATGGGTCCATTTTACGAATTTTTGAATCACCCCTCGTACTACCGTTTGCAGCACTTAAGATTTGTCTTCAAAGTTAGCATTGAAAAGGAATTAATCAAAATGATGTATATGTATATGTTCATATTTTGCAAACAACCGAACATACGTCAAAAAGTCTTTCATCATAGTACATCTAGATACAAAACGTGTACAAGAAAGTATTACTAAACGTTTTTGAGAAAAAAATCCCAAGGTGTGTAATTTATGAAGTCGGACATTAGATGACATAGTTATGCTCCTAACAAAAAGTAGACGCCTCCCGGACGACCGAACGTGGGTGATCCCATAGAACGTCCCGTCTTCGACGGACGTGTTAAAAGGAATGCCATTTATACGTGAGAAAAATGTAAACGATTCTCAGGGAACATATTTGTTTACCTACATGTACATGTATTAAGAAATTAAATAATTTGGAATACTAACTAGACTGTTTGGCCGTCCGTTGTGTGATTTTCTTCGTCTCGATTCTACCCCGCTGTTTAACCGGCCACTGCATGCGAGCTGTCTCATGTCCGTTGTTAGATGAACCGTTCGTCCTCTCGTCAATGGATCCATTAACTACAACTTCGGGATCATACTGTCCCTCTTCACATCGCTCAAGCCGAAGTTTAAGATCACTTATAATCTCGGTATTAATTTTGTCCTTCTCTTCAAGAAATTCAACACGCAATAGTAGCTTCTTTATTATTGGATGATTCGCAATTACTCCATCTAGACTAGAATCCTTTTCACCATCTGCAAAGGCCTTGACACAATTCAATGCCAAAATACACAAGAGAAATATTTTGACGCGAGTTTCCATTCTGAACTCGATTAAAAGAATGATTATGTAAAATAGTTAAGTAATAGATAGAACTTTATGGTGTGACCTTAGAGTATTATTGTAGAAATTCTTGTCCTTGTCTTATCCTTGACCAGAGCAAAATATAGTCTATGAGCAAATGCATAGGAACAAGGGGTCTGGAGGAGGGCTTAGCCCCCCCCCCCCCCACCAGTTGGCCACAAATGCCGACTTTTCTTTATTTTACACTGAAAATTTAGATAATTCCAGTTGAGACAAAATTCAAACACAGGGGCTTGAGCCACCCAATATGAAATTGCTTCCTACGGGCCTGATGAGACTATTACTTCACATTCAAACCTTATGTTGTGAGTAATCATTGGAATCGTCTCGACGAGACGATTCCAACGAGTACCACAAATTAGAGTATGATGAACATTCAATTATTTATTGCAATTTGAAAATCCATCGCCCCTTTCTTTCTGTAGTTATGTTTGATGACACATGTACAACGTCTGTGTGAAGTCGGTGAACCAACACTTTAAAGAAGATTCATGCTCGTGATATATTTTATTGTGTTTTTATTAATTTATTAATTTAACCGAGTGTCAAGCAACACAATTCTAGCCTTGTCCAATTCGAAAGCTCATGCATAAGACACAATCGTTGTTCATAAAGACATTATTTGTATATAATACAGAACAGAAATCATTGCAGCAATTAGGGAAAGTGCTTGTCATCAGCCATTTCTGCTTGTGGTTTGTTTCAAGGTTTTCCAAACCCTAACTACCCGGGGCGTCATAATGTGGTGTCGTCAACATTCACAGAGGTCCATGAAATACGTCAACGACCGAGTGCAAGCACGAGAGGTTTTTATTTTTTTGCGGGCCTCTGCGAATGCTAATGATTGAATTATACGTGAATTGGCGCTATTATTTTCTAGGAAAGTATACACAATCGAGAAGACAATTTTCAATTTATAAAACAATTCGGCCATTTATAAAACAAGCAAATGTTTGTTGCATAAGATAACGCCATGGCAAAAAACAACATACTATTTGATTAAGTTATTAGCTCACCAGAGCACGAAGTGCTCGAGGTGAGCTATTGTGATCGCTTTTTGTCCGTCGTCCGTCCGTCTGTCCGTCTGTCCACAATTTGGTGTTTACACTCTAGCATCCACAAATATTAGTCAATCTTGACCAAACTTTGTCAAAACAAGTATGGTCATAAGTTCTCGGATGAGTTCGATTATGGGCCAGATCGGACCAGAAAGTGTGGAGTTATCTGCCCCTGAATGACGAAAAATGCTGTTTTTAACTTTGTTTACACTCTAGCATCTACAATTATTGCCCAATCAAAACAAAACTTGGATATAATATTGGAGACTATAGGTTCTTGGATGAGTTCGATTTTCAGTCAGATCAGACGAAAAAGTCAAAAGTTATGTGCCCTTGAATTTGTCAAAATTGCAGTTTTCGACCGTTTTCGACCTTGTTTACACTCTAGAATCTACAATTATTGACCAATCAAGACAAATCTTGGACATAATGTTGTAGACCATAAGATCTCGGATGAGTTTAATTTTCAGTCTGATTAGACGAGAAAGTCGAGAGTTACGTGCCCTTGAATTTGACAAAATTGTCGTTTTTGACTGTTTTCGACCTTGTTTACACTCTAGAATCTACAATTATTGACCAATCAAGACAAATCTTGGACACAATGTTTGAGACTATAAGATCTTGGATGAGTTTGATTTTCAGTGTGATCTGACAAAAAAGACTAGAGTTACGTGCCCTTGAATTTGATAAAATTGTCATTTTCGGCTGTTTTCGACATTGTTTATACTCTAGAATCTACATTTATTAATCAATCAAGACAAAACTTGGACACAATGTTGGAGATCATAAGATCTCGGATGAGTTGAATTTTCAATCTGATAAGACAAGAAAGTCGAGACTTATGTGCCCTTGAATTTGACAAAATTGTCGTTTTTGACTGTTTTCGACCTTGTTTACACTCTAGAATTTTCAATTATTGACCAATCAAGACAAATCTTGGACATAATGTTTGAGACCATAAGATCTTGGATGAGTTTGATTTTCAGTGTGATCTGACCAGAAAGAAGAGAGTTACATGCCCTTGAATTTGACAAAATTGTCGTTTTTGACTGTTTTCGACCTTTTTTACACTCTAGAATCTACAATTATTGACCAATCAAGACAAATCTTGGACACAATGTTTGAGACCATAAGATTTCGGATGAGTTCGATTTTCAGTGTGATCTGACAAAAAAGACAAGAGTTACGTGCCCTTCAATTTGATAAAATTGTCATTTTCGGCTGTTTTCGACATTGTTTACACTCTAGAATCTACATTTATCAATCAATCAAGACAAAACTTGGACACAATGATAGAGATCATAAGATCTCAGATGACTAGAATTTTCAATCTGATAAGACAAGAAAGTCGAGACTTATGTGCCCTTGAATTTGACAAAATTGTCGTTTTTGACTGTTTTCGACCTTGTTTACACTCTAGAATTTTCAATTATTGTCCAATCAAGACAAATCTTGGACACAATGTTTGAGAGGATAAGATTTCGGATGAGTTTGTTTTTTAGTGTGATCTGACCAGAAAGACGAGAGTTATGTGCCCTTGAATTTGATAAAATTGTCATTTTCGGCTGTTTTCGACCTTGTTTACACTCTAGAATCTACAATTATCAATCAATCAAGACAAAACTTGGACACAATGTTTGGGACCATAATATGTCGGATGAGTTTGATTTTTAGTCTGATCCGATCAGAAAGTTGAGAGTTATGTGCCCTTGAATTTAACAAAATAGCCGTTTCTGGCTGTTTTTCGATCTTGTTTACACTCTAGAATCTTCAATTATTGACCAATCAAGACAAATCTTGGACACTATGTTGGAGACCATAATATCTTGGATGAGGTAGATTTTCAGTCTGATGTGATCAGAAAGTCGAGAATTGTGTGCCCTTGAATTTGAAAAAAAATCTGTCTTTTGCTGTTTTCGACCTTGTTTATACTCTAGAATCTGTGATTATTTATCAATCAAGAAAAACCTGGACACAATGTTTGGCACCATAAGATCTCAGATGAGTTTGATTTTCACAAAGTTATTGACTATAAGTTAGTTTTCAGTCTTATAGTCATAAATGTTTATTGAATTGAACAAAAGTGTTGCTCATATCATTTTGGTTCAGGTGAGCGATATAGGACCATCATGGTCCTCTTGTTATAATTAAAGATTTATTAGAATAATACTTATAAAGATAATTTCTGTACACATTTATTTCAACCAATTGGTTCAAAAACTTGCGAACTTAAAAGAAATCCGGAGAATGTAGTGTACGATCCACCGTAAATGTTTTCATCTTGATAATTGCTTTGCACTGCTACGTCATCACCTTTGGTCAAGGTCATGATGATGGTCTGACTTCCGGAATCATGGCGGCCGTCTGTACCACGTGCGTACGCGTTGGCCATGGACACACCATTTACGGCGATATGTACCCATATCTCGGCATTATTGTTGGAAAGGACAGTTGTAGAAAAGACATATGTTCCTGAAATAGGCGCTATAAATATGCCATGATGATTGTTGTATCCATTACCGAGGTTTGTGGGTACTTCTTCAAATATAATGTTTTGGTTTGGTCCAATGTGGAGGTCGTGAGTTGTTGATCTGGCGAAGAATGCGACAGTGTCACCTTCGTTCACTTCACGAATCCGGTTGTTACCGTCATCTAGAAAGAAATCAAACTGAAGGTCCTAAATGCTCCACATCCCCCACCCAACCCCACAACACCCCAACCCCAAATAAAAAAGAAAGAAAAGAAAAAAAACGAAACAAAACATACAGCAAGCCCTGGTTTTGACGCTCTGCTCCGACAAAGCTTTTAACAACATTAAGCTGAAAGAAGAACACTCTTAATCAGAAAATATTTCGCCCCTACTCTTCTAGGCAAACGAACCTTTACAAAGACACAACTAGGAAGTCGAAATAGATTCAGCGAATATCATCGAAACAAACATTATGTAGGAAAACCGAATCAAAATATCTCAAGAAAGTCTTAGAAGTTGTAAAGGGGATTTTGATGCGTTTGGAACCAAATTGATCTAGAACGGTTTGCCTCTACACTCAATCCGATCAGAACCCAGACTATTCTCTAATTGCTTCTTCATTGTCGGTTGCTATAATAAGAGGTCAGCATTAGTTCTGATCAGACTATACGTATTTAGGCACAGGCTGATCTAGATCGATTTATGTCTCAATTGCTTTAATCTATTACTGCACAGTGACGCCTTTCGACTCCCTCACAAAAAAAAAAAAAAAAAAAAAAAAAAAAAAAAAAAAAAAAAAAAAAAAAAAAAAAACGGAAAACATTGTAGGAAATGAAGAAATCGCTTGTGATATTTTTTGTTTTTGATTCAGCGAACAACCCTTTGAAACTTTGTTAACCAATTTAGAAATACAAATTGGAGTACTAACTGGTCTTTAAGGTTCTCTGTTTTTCGTTTGTCTTGTTCTTCGTTCTACCACTTGGTTTTATTGGCCACTGTGCACGAGCTATCTGATTTACGATTCCAGATGAATAGTTTATCTTCCTGTCCATGGTTTCGTCTGTAGGCCAATTTTGTTTGCCATCACATCGATCAAGCCGAATCTTGAGATCACTAATAAATTCAGAATTAATTTTGTCCTTTGCTTCCAGAAAGTCAACGCGCGCCAATAACTGCTTAATTATAGGGTGATTTGCAATTGCATCATCCGCAATGGAATTCTTTTCATCATCTGGAAAACCTTTGACAGAATTAAATGCCAAAACACACAAGAGAAATATTTTGATGCGAGTTTCCATTTTGAACTCGATTAAAATGGAACCTTGTGTACTAAAAGATAACACGTCAACCTTATACAAACGACAACATTTTTTTAGAGTAGTCGAAATTGAAAAATCATGCAGACGACAATTTGAAATGAATGTCATTTTTATTTTTTGTGTATTTCTGGATGGAAATCATTGTGAAAAATGAAGTAATGGCTTTTCGTAAGCAAGTTCTTTATTTTCCACGATGTTTTCCAAGTTTATTATTTTGTGGGAAGTCAAAATTAGTCATTGTGTGGTAATGGGTTAACAGTGACTTTAAGGGCTGAAAGATGACACCACCATGAAATTTTAAAACAATCCCGAAATAAGGCCCATTACCAGGCAACAATTTAAAACTGGTCCAAGATTTTACAGACGACGGTTTCAAGTGAACGGAACTTTAATATTTTTGTCTTTTTTGGTAAAAACTATTGTAGGAAAGGAAAAAAAAACTGCTTGTCATAAGTATTTTTTTTATTTACCACAATGTTTTCCAAAGCCATTATCTTGTGAGGAGTCAAAAAGAGTCAGTGTGTGTAAATGGATTAAAGAAATATTGTTTTTAGCTGGAAGATTGTTATCCCATTAATCTATCAAATAAATGTTATTGTCTGTTGTCTCTATATACGGGCCAACAATACGCTTAAAGTAAACTTTTGTTGGTTTATTTTTTATAGAAATTTAGGCCTGTGATTAAAGATAAATACTTAGACTGGATGGAATTGAATTAAGCCACTGAAAATAACGATGATTCATAGCTTAGCTTTTCAACAAAAACCCATAGCTGCATCTTGTTTGTTGTAACCCTTTCCCATACAAGACCTGCTTTTGGCGCCCCGAATAGAAATTGTTGGGGAAAACATTGAGGCAAAAGAAGAAAATGCTGATGATCAGCATTTTCTCCTTTTGCATCAATAATTTCTGTGCTATAATGTATGCAAATCCCATCTTTATCAACACCTATTTGTCACTCGCAGAAGCTTTAACACGGGAACAGTCTCAATTTATGCCCTTTGGGAAAGGGTTAAGTTGCTGTTTTTAAGTTGAGGTATTTTTTGGAAAGCGACGATTTGTGTGTCTTTAATGCTATATACTGTATCGATAAAGTGACATACAGATGTTTATGAATGGAAAAATGACAAAATCGTTCTGTAATACCATAAACCGGATATCGACCTTGGTAACAAGCCAATTCAGCGAGAGTTTCATAGATACATGTGCCTTTATAATGCCGTATGATAGATAGCGACATACATTCCGCATTGGTGTAAAGGCATTAGGCCTACAAACAAAATCTGTGACAAGATCTATACATGTATATACTGGTTCTTGTTTAAAGGGGCATGTTCTAGGTTTCTTAAAGCACAAACAATGTGGGCGATAAAGAATCATTTCCAACATGAAACACCTCTTTTAGTAAGTAAAACTTTATTTCTTCAGCGATTATGTTATCGCTTGGGAATGGGTTTCCCAGATTATACTTTTATTACAAATTGTAGACTGGTTCGGGAATTGTCGCGTTCCGCGTGTAAAAAAAGATACACAGTCCGAGTATGCGCAGATTCTGTTGTATTTCAGTCACTCGGTCTAAAAAAAGCAGGGATTTTGTTACCTTTTCCCAAACAACGATATATAAGGATTATGACTATGGGACTCATGAACAATGTAGGGGAGAAAATATTGAGGCAAAGGGAGAAAATGCTGGTTATCAGCATAATTATAATCATAATATTCTTTTTTTGCCTCAATGTTTTCCCAAGTCTTTAAAATTATATAGAATGTTTATGTTATTATTATTCTTCTATTTTAGGCATTGATAGAGTGTATGCCAGTGGAGGAAATAAGGACTTTGTGCCTTAACCCTTTCCCAAGCGACAAAATTTTAGGGTGATCCACTTCAAAAAGTGCCACAAATGACAAAAATCTATGTTATTAAAGATAGGATTTGTGTGAAATACGGCACAGAAAATATTGAGACAAAAGGAGAAACTGCTGGTTATCAGCAGTTTCTTCTTTTGTTTCAATGTTTTCCCAAGCCATTTCTTCTAGGGACGTCAAAACCAGGTCTTGTTTGGGAAAGGGTTAAGCTTTTTGACAGAGAGCCGAGTATGCTGTTTGACCTCCTGGAGGCGACATCAGATGCACCCAGAGGTTACAATGTACCATCCTTCCCCACAGGACCAATGTCCCGACTGGTACCGGTGTTCAAACTGTCTGGAGATGCCAACAGATTTAGAAAGACTGTGTTGTGGCTGTCTGCCAGCTAATTGTGTGTCACAGAGGCCAGTAAGTAGTAAACTTTCTATGATTTTGGGCCGATTTGGTGCATTGGTAAGGCACTTGACTTCTTGAAACACAGGTGTCGCACGTTCGACCTGCTACCAGTCTTTCGGATGATGCTTTAAGGTGAGGTTCCGTCTCCATATGACAATTGTTTTTGATTTGGAAGTGAGACTTAATTCAAGAAATAATCAATTATATTATTGTATTATTTGAAAAAGTGCTCAACAGATCTTGAGCAGGTTGCTGGAATTCAGATGGCTTCAGGCGATTTACTGCAGGGATTCTGTGTCATTACATATGAAATATCACTGTTTTATTGCCAAAAGGGTATATAACCAGCCTAAGGAAAGTATTATCCTGTGTGAGTGACCTTTTAATTTTTTGACCAAAATTTTCCTAAACTGTACCTGTATTTGATTTCAAGAGTGGAGAGGTCCAGGATGCTTAGAATAATGAAAATTATGCATTTTTCATGTCTCCATTTTCTCATTTTACCTTAATATTTTTTTTAATTTTGTAGTATTGATTTTGTCTGAAGTTTTCATTACCAAAATTTAAAAAGATTCAATAACAAATCGTGTGAAGGGCTTGATTCACGAAGAGCTTAAATGGATTATAAAATCACACTTTGAAAATGTAATGAAAATCTCATTGAAGACAGCATTTCCCACATCAAACATTTTTCAAATGTTGTATGAATAACTTTGATTATTCCAGACAAAATCAAACCAAATACCCCCTCTTTTGTTAAAATTACATATATTGACTATTTTTGTCCAAGAAGATTCACAAAACTATTTTCGCAAAAATGCGACACCTTGATATTTTTACCTCAGATGCCAATTGGCATAATATAACTAATACATAAAAACTTGTGGTGTCAAATGTATGGGAATAATCATTAGGGGAGCTTTGTATAAAAGATCCAGAAATCATTTGTGAAATGGTTGATAAGTGGGAGAACATTCTTTACAAAAATGCTCACATCAATGAGATTTTCAAACTGTTTAGAAATGCCATTCTGCACAGCATTTTTAGATATTCGTGACGCGAATACACGGGAGGTTACAATGTACTGCAGCCAGACCACAAAAAGGCGATGCGGCACACGTCATACCGCCAATTTGTTTTGTGGCGACACGGTCGGCTGGGTTCGTGGAATCGAAGAGTGATTCCCAGCTGTGTTGTGTGGAAGATGGAGGACACCTTTGACGATCCGTTTGGGGTCTACACTGGCTTTAGGCCAGCAAACTTCATACAATACTTTCCCAAACTGCAAAAATGCAGGGCGCATTAAATGGAGAGCCACTGTAGACAAAATCCATGTTAAAAGTAATATGATCGTATAAAACTTTTACTGAATAATAAAATACCGAAATCCATCTACTTCACAAATGGCATATTTTTGCTCTCAAAATTAACGGACTTTGCTGTTTATCTTTGTAGTGAAGTCTCCACACTGGAGGCGGCCATTGCTACTGAGTGTCTGACGTACTAAAATACATAGTACGACAGCGAACCAGACTACATCCAAACCCTGATTCCCAGAGATTGGGCGGAAATTAAATTTCTTCCTTTGCAAGGGTAGCCCAAATATTGACATTTCGTCAATTCTAATGTGCATTTGTCCCCTATTTCTGGGGATGAATGGTCCAAAATATGTGTGTATCATAAAAGTATTGTATATAATTTACATCGTACAAACAATATTTTGATAAATTACTGTCGATTTTGATAAATTACTGTCGATCATAAAAGAAAATAACTTCTTCCAGTAAGTTTGTGCTTTGGAGAATAGGTTTTGATTAAGAGTATATGTTGTGATTTAGGAGACAGAATGTATTCATTGCATTTAATGTCAGTTGTCATTGTATATATTCCCAGCCATAGCTAGAGGGTTGCGATTCCATGAGATGAGATATCCGATATGCTGTATAGTGGAATCAAGTGTGTAATTGTAATTTGAACGGTCAACATATACGAGTATTTTGTATTTCCTCTAGAAAAATAAATATCCTAATCAGACTGTCCTAATATAAACATTTTCACACTGAACTATTTGATATCTGCTCTATAAACCCGTATTATGAATTCGACAACAAAAAATACAAATTAACGCCTATATTCTACGCGTGCGTGCGTAAATTTAGGTAGCGGTACCTGTGATACTGTATTGGTTTCACTTGTTTGAGTTGTAGTGATATTTAACATTTTTACTAAAAGTTTAAAATATATTTTGGCAAGTTAAAGCAATGCGATTTTCGTTATGCCACCATTTTAGTCCTAAAACACTGAGAATCCGATAGATAGCAGTCTGTCAAAATTGTATCTAAATATTAGAGAAAGTCCATGTCCAACCATCTTCGCAAACCAAGGGTTCTACCTCCACTTTGTTCCTTACGTTCGTAAGGAACAAAGTGGAGGTAGAACCCTTGGCTTGCGAATATGTTGTCTAACGAGCGCTAGTAGGTAGCACTACATGTGATTATACTGTGCGGGCTTCATTTGTATGATTTTAATCACATTAGTCACATTTTTATTCTGAAAATATTTGAAAAGTAATTGCATTTTGTCGCGCAACGACTTAAAGCTACTATTTCCCAGATTTGGACACAAAAATTGTCAAATACAAACGAAATGTACACTTTTTAAGCTTTATATGACCTGATTAAATGATTACGACAAACTATTGAATCAACGACTCTTTTTTCGCAATTTGATACCAAATTCATGAAGCGATATCGAAAGTAGGTCAAAACAGTAGGACATGCGACTTTCTTAAATGACGTCACAACATACATGATGACGTCATATTGAAATTCAAGTATGAATCTCGTTTGAATCATGGTCCGCGCTGTATGCGCATGCGCAACAATTTAAAACTAATTCTTGCCCCATCTGAGACGGGGTTGAATTTAGGTTTGGATTCTCCCTAAATTCAGCTATCTGTCTTGTAATTTCGGCTCATTATCTGTCTGAATCGCATATTATTAACCATCCCGAGGTGGTCAACACAAAAGTTTTGCAAATTTTTTCAGAAAATTTCATTTTTTGCAATTAGACCATCTGTTACCGTCGCCCTTTAACCCTAAAAACTTAGAAGCTGATTTGTAGCAGTCAAAATAATGGTATCTAAATATTGGAGAAAGACATTGTCTGATTAGCGCTAGAGGATAGCGCTACATTCGATACGGTATAGGGTATACTTGTATGATTTTTAATGGAGATTGTGTTGTTTTTTTTATTATAAGAAATATCGAAACGCATACGTTTTCATTACATGTAGAGGTTGACGGTGTAAATTTAGTCACGCCACGACTCATTTTATCCTAAAAACTGAGAATCCGATACATGTAGGTAGCAGTCAAAATAATGGTATCTCAATATTGGAGAAAGTCAATGTCTAACGAGCACTAGAATGTAGCACTACATGCGACATAATCCGAGTCTTCTCTGATGTAAATACGCTCTTTGATATTTTGATGTTTCGCTATTTACATCAGAGAGCGTTGCTCTTTGAAAAAATCAAGAAGTTCTCAACAAATTGTTGCGCATCTTTCACCGTCCGATCTTAAACGCTATCGTTAAAACCCCTGATGATATCGATCAATGAACCATTTATTGTCATACATGTTGAAAAATTTACGACCAAAAAGTATTTCTAAAAGGTTTATAGGCAATGTTTTGCAACAACCCTCACCTGAGCAGCCTTTGTTTACCTTGACCTTCCATTCAAAACCAAAGGTTATACTCATCCAGCAGGCCGATTTGAAATGAAATTTTTGGTCAGGTATGACAAAAAATGATTTATTGATCTATACCCTACAGTGTTTTACCGAGTGATTCGATATGATACACAAAAACAAAGCTTCACTACTTGTAACGTTACCGAACTTTCCGCTGTTTTCAAAGAGCAACGCTCTCTGATGTAAATAGCGAAACATCAAAATATCAAAGAGCGTATTTACATCAGAGAAGACTCGGATTACATGCGACAATACTGTGTGTGCTTCATTTGTATGAATTTAACGACATTTTATTCGGAAAATGTTTGAAAAGTAATTGCATTTTGTCGCGCAACGACTTTACCCTACAAACTAAGAAGCTGTATAAGTCAAGATTATGGAATCTAAATATTGGAGAAAGGCAATGTTTAATTAGCGCTAGAGTGTAGCGCTACAAGTGATAAGGTATAGGGTATTCTTGTATGATTTTTAATGGTGATTGTGTTGTTTTTTTATTATAGCAAATAGCGAAACGCATACGTTTTCTTTACATGTAGGTTTGACGGTGTGATTTTTTATCACGCCACGACTCATTTAATCCTAAAAACTGAGAATCCGATAGGTAGCAGTCAAAATAATGGTATATATTGGAGAAAGACATTGTCTGATTAGCGCTAGAGTGTAGCGCTACAAGCGATACGGTATAGGGTATACTTGTATGATTTTAATGGTGATTGTGTATTTTGAATTATTAGAAATATCGAAACGCATACGTTTTCATTACATGTAGGTTTGACGGTGTGATTTTTATCACGCCACGACTCATTATCCCCCGCCGAAAAAATTTTTCGGGGGGGATATTGTTTTTGCCATGTCCGTCCGTCCGTCCGTCCGTCCGTCCGTCCGTCCGACATTCATTTCCGCGCTATTTCTTGGAAACTATAGACCGGATTTCGATGAAACTTGGCACACAGCTTCACTACAAAGTGGACATGCGCATATCGTCGGGGTTACCTGGTTCGACCATTGAATTCAGAGTTACTGCCCCTGATTGTTTAAGCCATATACATACAGAGTGATATTCGTTTCCGCGCTATTTCTTGAAAACTGTAGACCGGATTTCGATGAAACTTGGCACACAGCTTCACTACAAAGTGGACATGCGCATATCGTCGGGGTTACCCGGTTCGACCGCCGAATTTAGAGTTACTGCCCCTGACTGTTTTAGCCATATACATACAGTGATATTCGTTTCCGCGCTATTTCTTGAAAACTGTAGACCGGATTTCGATGAAACTTGGCACACAGCTTCACTACAAAGTGGACATGCGCATATCGTCGGGGTTACCCGGTTTGACCGCCGAATTTAGAGTTACTGCCCCTGACTGTTTTAGCCATATACATAAAGTGATATTCGTTTCCGCGCTATTTTTTGGAAACTATAGACCGGATTTCGATGAAACTTGGCACACAGCTTCACTACAAAGTGGACATGCGCATATCGTCGGGGTTACTCGGTTCAACCGCCGAATTTAGAGTTACTGCCCCTGACTGTTTTAGCCATATACATACAGAGTGATATTCGTTTCCGCGCTATTTCTTGGAAACTATAAACCGGATTTCAATGAAACTTGGCACACAGCTTTACTACAAAGTGGACATGTGCATATCGTCGGGGTTACCTGGTTCGACCATTGAATTCAGAGTTACTGCCCCTGATTGTTTAAGCCATATACATACAGAGTGATATTCGTTTCCGCGCTATTTCTTGAAAACTGTAGACCGGATTTCGATGAAACTTGGCACACAGCTTCACTACAAAGTGGACATGCGCATATCGTCGGGGTTACCCGGTTCGACCGCCGAATTTAGAGTTACTGCCCCTGACTGTTTTAGCCATATACATACAGTGATATTCGTTTCCGCGCTATTTTTTGGAAACTATAGACCGGATTTCGATGAAACTTGGCACACAGCTTCACTACAAAGTGGACATGTGCATATCGTTGGGGTTACTCGGTTCAACCGCCGAATTTAGAGTTACTGCCCCTGACTGTTTTAGCCATATACATACAGAGTGATATTCGTTTCCGCGCTATTTCTTGGAAACTATAAACCGGATTTCAATGAAACTTGGCACACAGCTTTACTACAATGCGGACATGCGCATATCGTCGGGGTTACCTGGTTCGACCGTCGAATTCAGAGTTACTGCCCCTGACTGTTTAAGCCATACACATACAGAGTGATATTCGTTTCCGCGCTATTTCTTGAAAACTGTAGACCGGATTTCGATGAAACTTGGCACACAGCTTCACTACAAGGTGGACATGCGCATATCGTCGGGGTTACTCGGTTCAACCGCCGAATTTAGAGTTACTGCCCCTGACTGTTTTAGCCATATACATACAGAGTGATATTCGTTTCCGCGCTATTTCTTGGAAACTAGAAACCGGATTTCAATGAAACTTGGCACACAGCTTTACTACAATGCGGACATGCGCATATCGTCGGGGTTACCTGGTTCGACCGTCGAATTTAGAGTTACTGCCCCTGACTGTTTAAGCCATACACATACAGAGTGATATTCGTTTCCGCGCTATTTCTTGAAAACTGTAGACCGGATTTCGATGAAACTTGGCACACAGCTTCACTACAAAGTGGACATGCGCATATCGTCGGGGTTACTCGGTTCAACCGCCGAATTTAGAGTTACTGCCCCTGACTGTTTTAGCCATATACATACAGAGTGATATTCGTTTCCGCGCTATTTCTTGGAAACTATAGATCGGATTTCAATGAAACTTGGCACACAGCTTTACTACAATGCGGACATGTGCATATCGTCGGGGTTACCCAGTTCGACCGTCGAATTCAGAGTTACTGCCCCTGACTGTTTAAGCCATACACATACAGAGTGATATTCGTTTCCGCGCTATTTCTTGAAAACTGTAGACCGGATTTCGATGAAACTTGGCACACAGCTTCACTACAAAGTGGACATGCGCATATCGTCGGGGTTACCCGGTTCGACCGCCGAATTTAGAGTTACTGCCCCTGACTGTATATACATACAGAGTGATATTCGTTCTGTTGAAGCCATATACATACAGAGTGATATTCGTTCTGTTGAAGCCATATACATACAGAGTTATATTCGTTTCCGCGCTACTTTATTGACAATGAAAATATATTCGGCGGGGGATATCAATTCAACGAATTTGCTTGTTTAATCCTAAAAACTAAGAATCCGATAGGAAGCAGTCAAAATAATGGAATCTAAATATTGGAGAAAGGCAAAATCTAATGAGCGCTAGCGATACGGTATAGGGTATACTTGTATGATTTTTAATGGATATTGTGTTTATTATTATTATTATTATTATTATTATTATTATTATTATTATTATTATTATTATTATTATTATTATTATTATTATTATTATTATTAGAAACATCGAAACGCATACGTTTTCATTACATGTAGTTTTGACGGTATGATTTTTATCACGCCACGACTCATTTAATCCTAAAAACTGAGAAGTCAAAATAATGGTATCTCAATATTGGAGAAAGTCAATGTCTAACGAGCACTAGAATGTAGCACTACATGTGATAATACTGTGTTGGTTTCATTTGTATGATTTTAATCACATTTTTATTCTGAAAAAGTAATGGCATTTTGTCGCGCAACGACTTAATCCTACAAACTTAGAAACTGATTTGTAGCAGTCAAAATAATGGTATCTAAATATTGGAGAAAGGCAATGTCTGATTAGCGCTAGAGTGTAGCGCTACAAGCGATACGGTATAGGGTATACTTGTATGATTTTTAATAGAGATTGTGTTTTTATTATTAGAAATATGGAAACGCATACGTTTTCATTACATGTAGTTTTGACGGCGTGATTTTTATCACGCCACGACTCATTTAATCCTAAAAACTGAGAATCCGATAGGTAGCAGTCAAAATAATGGTATCTCAATATTGGAGAAAGTCAATTCCTAACTAGCGCTGGAGGGTACCGCTACATGGCGATATTGTATAGGATCCACTAGTATGATTTTTCTAATGACAATTGTGATATGATACTGCCCATTGATCGGGCTTTAGATTAAAAGTGTGTGCTTTTGTGAGTGAGAGGATAATTTAGGGCTGGCGCTAATCATGTGGTGATGTTTAAGGTTGCTGGAACATTATTATTTTTTATCGTGATCATTTAGATGCTTGCTGAATTTCAGAGCGAAGTTGAATTTTTTATATAAATTAGTTACTGATAATTGTCCTTTAGTGTTTTATTTTTATTTTTGTTTTAGAGCAAATTAAAGATTATAATGGATACTATTTCTTTAAATTATCAGAGCGATTTCAAGCATTTAATGAATGCTGATTCATTTGAATGAATCAGCATTTATTAGATGCTTAGTTTCGCTCTGAAAAAAAAGAAAAAAAAAAAAAAGAAACGAAACAACTCCAATGTACAAAGCATCTGACTGACCACGATGAAAATTTTACAGGGTTGTGCTACCTTAAGAATGATGAAAATGAGATGAGGATTAATTTGCTGTATAGATTTAGGACAGACTAGCACGAGTGCCTGTCGAGGCAGGATGCAGAAGTTACATGTGCTATTATTTATACATGTGATATTAACAGTCTGTTTACATATTAAAAGTGGGAATGGAAATACCGTGGAACTTAATATAGGTAAGATTATTATTTATATTGTATTCATGTAATTTTATATCCATTTGTTGCATTTTGAAAAATATATTGATCATCATACAAGCATAAAAATGTTAAAAAAAAGAAATAAAATTGATAAAAAATTAACTTCAGCTTTTCCAGTCAAATTCTTTGGTCCAGTTTATCTTTTTTCGACCATTAGCAATAAAATGAATTAGTTAACAATGTGGTCTAATTATGATTCATTGTGAATTTTAAAATTAAAGTAAAATTATCATTCATGAACATAAAATGGAAATGATAATGATAAAAACTTATGACATGTATAATTTAAAAATCGACATTTTCCATAATAAAATAGAAAAACTGAAAATTCAGAATTACAATAATATGCGGTCTACCTATTCATAAATGCCATATTACCTGGTCAATTAATTTGGTTTCAAGTCCCAAAAGAATATTTACAATTGATTTGAACTTCCAATTAATTGCATATTGATGTACCGGTATATGAATTCGATATATTATGCCACTTTCGCTTCGAAATATATTTCTTACACATGAAATATAACTTAATAGATTTTGAGCAGTATTTTACACCATTATTTTCCATATTGATGGAAATTATTGTCAAAACACTATTTCAGCACAAAAATGACAATTTCCACGATTTAGATGATTTCTAAAAACAGTATGACTATTCATAAGTTTTATGAATTGTTATTTAAAGGAAACAAACCTACTTTGCATAAAGACTCTCATTAATAAACGGATAAAACTTGAATTTGAAAGAACCTGCATGAGGCAAAGTTGGTGTGGATAAAGGAAGGTCGTGTATTATAAAATGTGATAGAAAGTTTTGAAAAAATGCGGAAATACTATTCATACATCCATGTTTCACAATCTTTTTCTTCTCAACTGGGTACGCCAAAATCGGAGTCTGTCTGAACAAGGGTTTAGTCATTTATAAAAGAAGGGTGTTCCATGGTTTTCCATGTTTGATCTTATGGAAAACAATGTAACCGGGGAAATTCTCATTGACAACGGAACAATTTCTATTGACTGTCGACTCATTTATCGCGGAGAAACAATATCTTAAACCTAAATTAACTATCTCTAGAACAAGTCTTTGTTTTTGATATCAATAACAGAATAAACTGTGGAAAACATTGAGAGAAAGAAGAAAATGCTGAAAACCAGCATTTTCTTCTTTTCTCTCAATGCTTTGCATGTTATCAATTTCAATGATTAAGTGGTAATATTTTTGCCGCCTTAAATTACATTCGAACTGGAAAAAGTCTAAAATTGTGTTTTCTGGTCAAGTGATTTTCTATTTCATTTTAAATAATCGAACAAAACCCAGTTATGAAATCAATGGGAGAAAACAATTATAACATTTTCATGAACTCGAATTACACCGATTGTCAATTTATAAAATGATTGTTTCATTTTTCAGTCTATTTGATAAAACCGGAAGAAATCTCTTTGACAACGAAACAATTTCTATTGAATGTTGATTCATATTCGAAAGAAAATAATTCAAAACAACGCACACATTAAAGAACTTTCTAATTTAACTTGAATAACATAACACCAATTTAACATGAAATCAGTGTGAGAAATGCTTAAGAAATCATGAACCTAAATTACACGGAATGCCAATTTATAAAATGATTGTTTCATCTCTCAATCTTTTTGATTAAACCGGAAGAAATCTCATTGACAACGAAACAATTTCTATTGATTTACATTTCATGTGAAAAGAGTACTAAATTCAAAATGAACGGATTTTTCTTTTTAATTGAGTATCATAACTCTCAAACACAAAAACAATGATAAAATTTTTCATGAACCTAAATTACACAAAATGTCAATTCACGAAATGATTTTTCATTTATCTTTTAATCGTATCTGGGAAAAGAGCGAGAAAATTTCCGAGAAACAACAAAACAATTTTATTGGGTCTCAATTCATATTTCGAGGAAAATCCAATATATAGACACACATATAACACTTTCCTAGACAAATTTCAAATTATTGAAAATTTTAAAGGCGAATGATTATCGACATGATACCATTTCCAGGCGGCAGATTTTCAGACTGGTCCAAATTCAAAAACTTTGCAGACAACAATTTCAAGTATATACATGTTATACATTTTTGGTCATTCCTGGTAAAATCATTGTGGGAAATGAAGGTATTGCTTGCTACAATCAATTTCTCTTTTTCCACAATGTTTTCCAAAGCATATTTTAAGAAGCGCCAAACATCACTGTTTGACAATGGGTTATTTGTTCAGATATAGAAATTGGAATACATACACAGAGAATAAAAATCTAAAAATCTTTACGACGCATAGAGGTACAATCTTTAATTTTGTGAATAAAGATTATATTTTTTTACCAAACAAGCTCATACGTATTTTTCAACGATGGAACAAAAGAATAATAAAACAACAATAAAATATAAGGGCGAACCTATATACCGTCTTTGTTTTTCAATTTAATCTATTTGTCCCAAAAGGCAGATTTTAGGAGATTTCGTAGGTTTCCAATAGTAGATTTACTCGATATTTCCGAGATTTGTCTTTAACCATTTCCGAGGCATAGCAGTTTGAAAAATTACACTGTTCCAATTTCAAAGGCGAATAAATTGGCGTTAATAAAAGGATTATTTATATACAATATAACGTAGACAATATTGAGGCAAATGAAGAAAATGCTGGTTGTTAGCATTTCTTCCTTTACCTCAATGCTTTTCCAAGTTTTTGTTATAAGATTCGTCAAAACGCGCCACTGGTCGATAAAGGATGAATGTTCGTCAGGTTATGGGTTCTACTTGAATTGCCAGAAATAAAACGCTTTTTTCTGTAATCATTATCATCATCATAGTTAGAATTAACTCAAAAGGTTATCAATATAATTATATAATTCTTGATCTAAAGAAAATCTGATTCAAAACGCAGCATCTCACTAAGTGCAAATGAATGAACCCTTTTACCAAACCAACCCAAAACGCCGACGTTTCTGACAGAAAAGATATGATACAAATGCTGATAGTCAAGAGAAATGTTCTGCATTTTCTGTTGCTCTCTCAATACTTTTGATATTATGTCATATATACGAAAGTTCTTTTTGAGTAGATATATGTGGACTTTGAATCTTTAAATATTGATGGAACTAACATAATGTATACAGAGAAAGGGTAGAATCTCTAAAAATGATATAAGATAAATATCATTTATCCTATAGTGCTTATCTCGTTAACTGAAGACTTTGGGTGTCAGAATTCGCGAAAAACATGTATTACATACCGATATTATTTCAATATCATTCACTTATTACTCCGATCACTAATGGTTAAAAGCAAGTACTTTTTCAGAAAATTACTCTATGTAGCTTAAATGTTACCAAAATGCAAAAGACAGAAAGTATTAAAAGATTATGAGAAGGTGTTGATTATCAACATTCTCTTCTCCTTCTTCTACTACTTGTTCTTAAACAATAAGTTCTACTTCAATATGTTCATTACAAACAAAGTCAAACCCCGATTTGTTTGTGAAAGGGATAAATACACAGGATAAGCCCATCTGTATTGCTAATCTCATAAAGTAAGGATTTAGATGTCAGGATACGTGCAAAACATATGGTATATATCGATGGTATTTAACAGATTTCTTTGCAATCTTGTTAATGGATAGCAACGCTTTTTCGCACCTCGGTTACTGTAAGCATAAAAATGTATCACAATGGGCAAGAATAACCCTTTCCGTAACGATACATGGTTTTCGCGTCAAGTAAATGTAAAACTATTTGACTAGGAAAACAATATTTGATTAGAAAAAACACCACCACTGCCACCACCACCAACAACAACATCAACAACAACAAAACCCATTGGCAGTTTTCTGAATCACATTTGCTGCAAGGTCATTATGCGACAGAAAGAATTTACGATTTTTACCCTTTCCAAAATAAGATCTATGTTGATGCTTGTAGTAGAAAGTGCTTTTGAAAACATTGAGACAATAGAACGAAAGGCTGCTAATCATAAATCTCCTTTTGCCTGAAAATTTCTGTTCTGTTTTGCACAATAAGTCTATCGCCATCGATTTTGTCGTATACATCACCTTCGAATTTTGTTTGGGATAAACAACGTTGTGTCTGGTATTTTGAAAACTTCCTGTGCCCATAAAATCTGTCTTGTAATCAGATTGATGTGAAATTGTTCGTAAGTTTTCTCCTTCTAGAGGTTCAAATGTCCTATAAAAGACGTCTTTATTGACCCAAATAAAATGGCGATGGTAGAAATACTTTGTTTGAAACTTTCTTTGTTATCTGTACTATTTGTGCTCTGTTTCTTTCCAATCCAGTTGACTATATTTTGTCGTCTGGTACATGCACCATTGGGTCTGGTATTTTGAAAACTTCTTTCGTCCATAAAACTTGTCTTGTAATAAGATTGATGTGCAATTGTTCGTAAGTTTTCTCCTTCTAGTGATTCAAATATCCAATAAAAGACATCTTTATTGGCACAAATAAAATGACGATGGTAGAAACACTTTGTTTGAAACTTTCTTTGTTATCTCTACTTGTTATGCTCTGTTTCCTTCCAAATCCAGTTGATTATCTTTTGTCGTCTGTTATAGACAACATTACGTCTGGTATTTTGAAAACTTTCTGTGCCCATAAAATGTGTTTTGTAATCAGATTGATGTACAATTGTTCGTAAGTTTTCACCTTCTAGTGGTTCAAATGTCCTATAAAGGACGTCTTTATTGGTACAAATAAAGTGGTGGTGGGAAAGAAATGTCGCAATGTTCGTAAATGTTTCTATATTAATTGTGTTTGTTGTTTTCTGGTTCTTTTCAATCCAGTTGAGACTTGTCATTTCGACAATGCATGGTTACATATAATAGGGGGTAATAGGGTTTTTTTTTTCAAATTACGATACCTTTTGTATTATTCATCCAACCTTATGTCTGGGTACCCATTTGAATCGTCTTATCAAGACGATTCAAATGAGTATCCATAACATAGGGGATTGTTTGTAATAATAGATATAGAATGATTTTATCCCATCTTATCTATAGAGCTGCATTTTTTTCTCTTTTGTTCACTACAAACTTCAACTATATTTACGTACCCATAATCGAAAAAAAAGAAAGCAAAGGTTCAATTTCCATCGAATATGTACTTTCGAAGTGTCGAACTAAGGATATATTGTGATGTTAAACGCTTCCTTCAACTGATATGGGCATATTGCGTAGGCTGGAGCACCTAACCGATGATTCATGTTGTTTCTCTCACCATTACAACAACAGCAAATTCGTTTCGAGCCTACAGCTGTTCACCCACATATAGATGTACAAATACCAAACCTTTGTTGGGAGACAAGGGTCAGAAAGGTTGTCTTGTGGTGGCAGGGATTCGACTCTAGGACCTACATGAGTGCGCTATGGCCACTGTTGGGAAAGATATTTCGATGCAATCTAACAGCATCTTTGACTACAAGAAAAGCAGAAATTACAAAATGCCACGTTCATAAAATGCCATGTTCATTAATGACGAATGTTTCGAAATTTATGAGTCTTTGTAAGATTTCTTGACAAAAATTCGACTTTTTGTCCAATTAAAAGAAAATACTTACCGAGGTAAATTATTTTGAAAATCTGTTTGAAATCAAATCCTGACAACCGAGTTTATTTCCAATAAAGTCAGCCAACTGTTTGAAATATGATTTTTCATTTTCACTTTCAAGTTGAAATTAATCTTCTTTGATGTTCCAGGAAATTTCAGGCATATTGAAAATATCCTATGCTTATTTAAGTCTAAATCGTGAAGTTTTGAAATGTTGATTGATTACGCTTTAAAGTCCCTTTCAACTGCTATGGTCATATTGTGGCGGCTGAAGCACCTAACCATGGATTCCTGATATTTCTCTCACCAGTACTACCACACCATCCAAACCGAACCTCAAGCTGCGTCTCTCACATAGATGATTCTCACCCATTTGGTGAGAGACAAATGACTTTTGTCAAGTGTCGGTGTTTAATATTTTGACTAAACTTTGGTTCAAACTCACGACCCATGAATTGTTTTGAAATATACTTTTACAGAAAATGTTGTTATAGCTTTCCGAAACGCCAAATGATAGAAATCTTTTGTAAAGGACGTAACTTCTAAGTATACATTAGAGAAATATAGAAACTACAATATGAATCACAATGAGTTCTTGCAATAAAAATAATGCTTGTCCACATTTTCCTACATGGATTTCCATTCCAAGGTCCTCTCGATCAGTCAAAATTAAGGAGATTTTGCGAAAGGGTTAACACAAAGAAGATTTCTTCCATATCAATACCAGCTGATAAAAACAAAAGATTATTAGAACACCGGTTCATATGTTAAGAAGTTATTTAATCTTTTATTAGCAGGAATTTGTATAAAATCAGGTGTTAACTAAGTACGTCTGCTAGTAATTAACGGATTAAATACAGACGAAAATTATCCGTACAATAAACAATGCTTCTTTAGACAGCTTTAAACAATCGCTCTGCTTTTCAGCAAAAACCTCGTAACTGCAGCTTAAAACAAGCTGCAGTTACGAGTTTTTGTTGAAAAGCAACACAATGCTTCGTTAGACAGCTGGTTTAGGTCCACATTCCCCAATCATGAATATCCTCGCTTTTGTACCAAAAATCCAGTAACTGCAGCTTAACCCATTATTGCACAGTTACGCCTTTTGACCCGATTACAAGAAATGGCTTTAGAAAACATTGTGGAAAATGAATAAATTGCTTGTGACAAGCAATTTCTTCATTTCCCACAATATTTTCTACCCTAAAATACCAAATCTGTATGAATTTAAATCACTTGAAATTGTCGTCTGAAACATATTAAGAATTTGATTGGTTTGAAATGTTGGCATCTGGTAATGGTTTCAAACAAACTACAGTTTCTAGGTTTTTTGACGGAATATCGAGGTTGAAATTACAACTTTTTGTGCTTTGGTACTCTCCATGCCGAGCTCTATTGATTAAACCATCAAATATGACCTCTGCTGTTTTCGGTACGCCAACAGCCTATTTGGTCGTCATAATCTAATTATAGCACACCATTTAAATTATCGAATCAAAATCATTCAGTTTTATCTTGCATGATCATTACGTATACATTACGTCGCTTCTATTTTTGGCTGAAGCCGGTAACATTTGAATTATCGAATCAAAATCTTTCAGTTTGATCTGGTTTGATTATGTATACATTACGTCGCTTCTATTTTTGGCGGAAGCTGGTAATTTGAAGCGTTAGCCAATCATTTCTTGTATCAGAAATTTCGATTGTTTATGAGTATATTGGCGACGATTGGATACCGAAATCCCGCCAAGGTCCCGAGATTAGACGTGAAACGACCCCGCGAGAACAGAGAGTATTCTATCGAAATGGAATGTAGGGAGAATGCGCTCTGTTCGTAAGAGAGTATGCTTTGGTGGCCCAATTACATCATTGACAATGGAAAACATTCAGAAAAATGATGACAATGCTGATAAATAGATCTTTTGTCTTTCCCGGCAACATTTTCTACGCTCTAGCTGACATCTATGCCACTTATTTTTGTGGTGTCGCTAATAGCATTTTTAATTAAATACCTTTCAATTTGGACTATTCTTTAAGAAAGCGTAAGTCTTCGATTATCAAGAAAAGCTTTATAATGTTTTGTTTGAGTTTAAGATAATATTTGTAAAACAATAAATATTGACTCGTTATTTGATCTAAGAAAAAACACGCATGCAATTTCCCGTCATTCTGTTTAAAGAGTGCGTGCATATTGCTAATAATGCAACTAAAATAACGCTGCTTTTCAACGGAAACATCGTAACTGCAGCTTGTTTTAAGCTGTAGTTACGAGGTTTTCGTTGAAACACGATGATAAGACACCAAAGTGGAACATATGCGTGTCCATTTTATATATTTTCTAATATTATCTCTCTGATATGGCAAATAAATACTTATGTGACAATTCCCGATAAAAGAGACACTCCTATAATCCGATATAACCAAAATTCGAGAGAAACAGACCAGACTTAGCAGGCGTCAAGCAGATCTTGTATTTGGCAAATGTACTAAAAGTAAGATAGGATAACAATAATAATAATAATGATAATAATAATGAATAATAATAATAATAATAATAATAATAATAATAATAATAATAATAATAATAATAATAATAATAATAATAATAATAATAATAATAAGATATATCTAGAAAATAACGTTAGAGTATAACGTTATGACGCCAGTCAATCTGCATCGACTCAGCGCAAGCTGTCTACCACCGATATTTTCCAAACTTCATGGAATGTCCCTTTTATTTTGAAGGGTCAGATATGTATAGTCTGAATTAGGATTTAACCCTTTGCCAAACAAGACCCGGTTTAGACGTCCCTAATAGTAAAGGTTTGGGAAAACATTGCGACAACAGAAGAAACTGCTGATAACCAGCAGTTTCTCCCTTTGTCTCAAAATTTTCTGTGTCATATTTCACACAAATCCTATCTTTAATAACATCTATTTTGTCATTCTTACAGTTTTTGAGGTGGATCACCCTAAAATTTTGTCGTTTGTGAAATGGTTAAATAAAGGGACCTGGCAATTAGGCGCAGAATTGGAAAGCAATAAGTTGTTGCCACAATTTTACCAAGCGCGCAAAAATGCACGGAATGTTAGATAAGTTACGTCTTTCGGAAAAAATACTGATTTCTGCGGTTGAAATAGATTCTTAGCTTTTGGTAGACATTGGAAGAAACATGGAAAACATTAGATTTTTTTTCTTTTCCCACAATGATTTTCACGACATCGGTTATATATAAACTATACAGCTCATCATTATAAAGACCACTTTCTAGCCATACGAAATTCATCAAGTTAAACACACGTGTAAAACACTTCACACAGGTTAATTCACCGTGCCGGATTTCAAAATTATGCTTCACGAAGAAAATAATTTACAAATATTATTTTCATCTATATTCATATGCAAGGGGGATAATTTTGAACAATTTTGTCAAATATTTCCATAATTATCCATTAATTCAAAGTTCTAAATCGAAAATGCTTATGTTTGTATTTGGAAAGGAAATGAAACACAGTTTAGTAATTACTGGCAATTTTCGAATTTCACCTCTGGCTCTTTAGTGCTAATGATGGGTTGCATACCTTAATTTACATTCCATTTTATCAGTCTGAAAATTTGTCGTTGAAGAATGAGTGCTTTCGATCATCAAGCTCTTCGTATTAATAATATTAGTAAAACAATAAAATATGGACTGGGGCTATTTGATTGAGAGAAAAGAATGAGACGGGTACTGGTAAAAGGTCCCATATGGGTTCTGAGAACAACATGGGTCCAGATCAACCTGTGCGTACGCACAGTCTGATCAAGATCCATTTTGTTCTCTAAACGGCTTCTTCAAGATCTACAACAACAATAAGAGAGCAGCGTGGATCCCGATCGGACCACATTTAGTTGCTGCCTGATCTTGGAATTCGATAGTCTCAAATGCCTTAACACTTTACCAAGCGACAGAATTTTAGGGTGATTTATTTTAAAACCGACATTCAGACGACGAAATAGGTTTCACTGAAAGTGGAATTTGTGAATACTATAGCAGAGAAAACATTTAAGCAAAAGGAGAAAATGCTGATCATCAGCATTTTCTTCTTTTGTCTCAATGTTTTCAAAAGCAAATTCTTATCTAGACTTCAAAACTAGGCCCTGGTACATACTCATGAGTACATGCTCAACTTAAATCGAATACTATCCAACGTTGAAGGGTATTCGATTGAAGTTCAAGTGGATTTTGTGTGAATTGAGTACGGTGCTCATATTTCAGTCTGAGAACGTACTTAAGTTTTTTTTCG
The DNA here is from genome assembly GCA_963680895.1 of Fragum sueziense. Lineage (NCBI taxonomy): Eukaryota > Metazoa > Mollusca > Bivalvia > Cardiida > Cardiidae > Fragum > Fragum sueziense. Next base: position 65,986,945 of record OY804596.1, on the reverse strand, counting down.
AGAAACCAGGGCCAGGTCTTATTTGGGATAGGGTTAAATAGTATTGTTCAAGATCTAGGCCCGTATTGAAGTATTCGTGCATATTCCCATCAAACTGTTTTAGTGGTGCGTGTAAATAAGTAATAATACAACTAAAATAAGACACCCAAGATGTAACATGTGCGTGTCTGTTTTCTATCTTTTCCTATGTTTTCCTATGATATGTCAGATACACTGTAAAAATGCGCTTGAAGCATCGTATAGCTTCTTCTTCGTAACATACTTTTTAAGCAACGTCAGCCGGAAGAAAATCTACTGGTAGTTTATTGTATTGTATATTTTTCTTTTATGATATTATTAATATTCAAGTGATTTTTTTTCACAAACAATACACTCACAGAGGGTCTAGATTCAAATATGATATAGACGACACATGTAATAATACCAACTATTGGACATATTATGTTTCATGATATTAAAAGTACTGAAAGAAAAGGAGAAAATGCTGGTAAACAGCATTTTTTTCTTTTGGTGCTTTTCAAAGCTATGTTGATTCGGCACGTGGAAATGAAATCTTGTTTGAGACAGGTTTGATATCAATGGCTTTGGGAGAAGTTCTAGAAACTATTTTAGTAATTGCTGGAAATGCTTTTTATCTCTTCCCTTAGCATTACCAAAGGTGCGTTTTAGAGCGTAATTTTTAAAGATGCTTCAGATCACTCGTTCTTTTGGGGCGACAAATTCAAGTTGCACAAATCGAGCGCCAGTGCGCTATACGTCTTACGGAAACCTCTGTCAATTCTGAAGAAACGATACGAGAGAACTTTGACCGAGTTGTTCCGAATGCTAAATGATTTATACACACTTTTGGTCCGAATGCCCAATATTTTATACAAATGACGTCACAGCAACAGCATTCTAAATACCTTGTTCTTAAACAACGCTTTATCTAAAATATCTTAAGAAATGTTAAGATGTATGAAAATTATCGTTTTAAAAAACGTGCATCTGTTTTTTGTCAAAATAAATCTTGAGGAATCATAAGATTTGAAAAGTAAATGGTGACACCTAGTATTTTCTCCCACATCTCGCTCCATTTAAAACTATTTCTTGCAATTGACGTTAACACTTTTTTAAATCAGCAATCGTTTTGGAATCTGCAACATGATGGAACAGTTAGTGCACTGTATGTTGTCTTGGGGGTCAATGTCATACCGTGGTAAACTGTCGAGAACGTTTTCTTAAATGCAAGACGGCGAAATGGTCAAGTCGAATACTTAATGAAGATAGACGGACAGAAATTATACTAGAGACGAAAAAGTGCTTGAGACAATTGGTCATTCCACGAATATTATTTTACATGGAATCAGTCGGAAAGATTGCCTTTAACCCATTACCAGACGACAAAATTTTGGACTCTTCCAATTTGAAAACTGTTGCAGACGACGTTTTCAAGTGGATGAAAATTTAAAAATCTGCATATTTTGGGTTAGAAAACATTGTGGAAAATGAAGAAATTGCTTGTCACATGCAATTTCTTCATTTTTCACGATGTTTTCCCAAGCATTTCTTGTAAGGGAGTCAAAAGGCATCACTGTGCAGTAATGGGTTAAGGGCAAAAAGCAAGGAACGGCCTTCGTATGTATTTGGTAGGGTATATAAAGTTATTTGAAAAGCAAAAGCAAACATTTATCTTGTCATTAATGAAGTCATGATATTTGATATTCCATAATGGCGCAATATGCGCTTTAATAGTTTGAATCATAGATCATTGTTTTGACTTGTCACTCTGTTATTTATGTATTTTAAGCATAGATTAGTGTTTACTCAACTAAAAGCATACTTGTATAATTAACAATAGGCCTACTAATCATCAGGTAAAACGGAATCGTCATTGGGGCCTTGTTCTAAAGTAATTTCGACCGTTTATCTCAACGATCTCTGAGCATTAAGGTAGTCCACCCCTAATGAGTTTCTTGCGACGTCAGAATTATTTGGGCGAAGTCGAAAACATTCGTCGAATGTTTACGACCGCGCCCGAATAGGATCAGATACGTAACGATCCGCTCGAGTAAATCCGATGTTTTATGAATCTCAAAACGGTCAGAGTACGGGTATTCTACATTAACATCCGCATTGTCTTGGGAGGTAGTTTTTTCGTCATTTTTTGTTATCTACAAAGCAGTAAAATGACAATGCTATTCTGAAATGTTGTTATCTGGATACAGAGGTTAAGTTAAGAACACATGCACGAAAAGATACGGATCTGTTTTGAAAACTGCAGCTAATGAAAAGATGGCTGTTGATAAGATATAACACGTTTACATATCATATATTTTTCTTTGATTCGTCTTCTAAAGCCGTGTGTCAATAGAAGGTCGTGTTAGGGAAAGGGATAAAGTAATGAAGTAACCAAGGAATGTCAATTTTTCCCTGCATGATATTATAAGCATGCACCGATATGACCTTGTATTTGTATATTTACCGGAATGTTTAGATATCCATAAGAATCAAGGCGCACCAAATGTCAAAATTTCTATGAAAGATGGTATTTCTATGTAACTCAATTATCAATCATGACATATAATACAAAGTTCATTCTCTTGTGTTCTAGAACTACATCACCAATCACATAGACCGAGCCTTTTTATGGCAAGTAATGTTACTTGAAAAAGCTGAACATTGAAATGCTTACAAGTAGTTTTTTATATGACTAGCGTAAAATACGCAGAAATTTGTACATCCTTTGAAATTGAACGTCCATTTAATAGGCTATGTTTCAATTGTACATACAATTGGCCGTGGTGACATATTTTTCTATTTACCCTGGTAATTTCAATTGGACGCTGACGTTTCCTGTATTTATTTACGCTGTTGACATTAAATACCCGGAAATGACCGGATAAATGGTAACATTAATGTTGTTTGACTTCTGATTCTATTTTTCATACTGGGTTTTAAAATCATATTTTTGTTCAGAAATTCACGATATTTTCCTATCCCTATTCATATCGTCACCACGTGTATTTGCCAAGAATCTGAAATTAAAACTCTCTTGAATTTCCATAAAACTTGAATATTTAACATCCATTAAATCAACAATAGTTGGATACCATGAACTATGACATATGTTTGTATTAACTTTAGTAAGTTCATTACACTGATAATTCCAGTAGTTCGTCACCTTTCAACGAAAACCTCGTAACTGTAGCTGCAGTTACGAGTGTTTTTTCTGAAAAGTGACTTTATTTTATTTTGTTCTTCCGTAGCCGGGACTTTCCACTTAGCTCGTTTGGCTTGCCTTTCTCATACCGGATTGTAGATCTTTTTTTTAAAAAAAAAATATTAAAATTCTATTTCTTTTTAGAAACATGCATTCATCTACTATCCACGTTTAAAAAAAAACAAAATCATCTGAATGAAACGTAAACTGGCATTTCTGTAATACATGGATGTTTTACTTTTATTAATTTGCCAATGTTTACATATTCAAATATACATGCAATGAACCCTGGTAACATATTTTTGTATTTACTGTATTAATTTCAATAGGACTCTGGCGTTTCCTATATTTGTATACACTGTTGACATTTAATACCCCGGGAATGACCGGATATAATGGTAACATTAACGTTGTTTGACTTCTGGTTTTTATTTCTATAATTCTCTAATTGTGTAAAAGATTGAAGTTCAACGTTTTTACTGCTGCACAAAGAAATCGTATGACCAAATAGAACGGCTGCTGACAGGGTTTCCTACGTAAAATGATTCCATATTTTATTTCCATTTTGAATTGACTGCAAAGAATAAAATATACAAATGTTGAAAATTGCCACATTGATCATTATAACTCGATGACAAACCTTTTTTATTCGATAGATTAAAGGAAATTTGCTTTGACTTAGACCTACAACATATCAAAAATTAAGTATAGGTTTCCGAGCTAAATTTTGTGAAAAACGTCGTTGTTTAAAAAATTAACATGAAAATAATAGAGCTTATAAAGATGCACTATCTAAGAATATCGGCGTTAGCCGAAAATGTGTAACCTGTACACGTTCAGTTTTGATTTAAATTAATCGAACTTTTATTTGTAAAGAAAATGGTGGTTTTGCAATTGAAATCGGTATGTTAAATTCGGCGATAAAAGTGCGTAGGAGCAAATACCCTTCAAAATAAGGCGGTTAAGGTTTACGAACTAAGAATGAAATGCAGAGCCAGGGGCGAAATTTGAAAAGTGGCAGTAATTCCTAAAATGTGTTATATTTCCATTCCAAATACAAACAAAAGCATTTTGTATGGTTTAGAATTTTGAATTAATGCATACTTATGGAAATATTTGACAAAAATGTGCAAAATTACCTCCCTTGCATATGAATAAAGAGTAAAATAATATTTGTAAATTATTTTCTTCTTGAAGCATAATCTTGAAGTCCGGCACGGTGAATCAACTTATTTGAAGTGTATTTACAAGTGTGTGTAATTTGATACATTTCGTATGGCTAGAAAGTGGTGTTTTCATTCTCAGTTCGTAAACCTTAAATGAACGACGTTATGACGTCACAATCACGTCACTGATAAAAAAAAATCGGACACTGCTGCATAAAAGCGCATATGTTGAAGTAGCACCCGTTTCTCGCAATTCTGAGGACATTGCAATTTTCTCGTCAGGGGTATCAAACTACCTTTAGCTTGTTGGCATACAATGGTATGTTTTGACGCACCAAATACAGAAAGCTTTTACGAATTTTTGACCGGGGAAAATTAAGGGAGAATGCTCCAATTTCTTTTCCTAATTATATAATTTATTTGTATTTTGTTGCTTGAAAGTACATCTTATTATCAATCAAAAAAACGAAATAAAAATGGTTGGTCATCGATCTTGTTTGAATTTTGTAGTCAGTCGTATGACATACCCCTACAGCAAAAATTGCATAATTTCTTGCACCTGTCAAAGGTCACTTAAATACTAAAATATGCTGTATAATCATCGTTTAGTCCTGAAAAGGGATTTAAAGTAACGTCTTACATTTAATAAGAACAGAAAACCTAAAATATGTGCATACACATTTACAACTGTCTTGCTCTAAATCATCAATTTCCATCTTGAAAAAATCGGTTTTGTTATAACCAATAAGCTCTTACAGTCGGAAATGGTAAATTGTAATGACATTATATATTATCGAAAATATGGTAGTGGAACATATATGGTACGAAACATTAAATTTTCTACAGTAATGACCGAGTGTTCCGAAAAACTTGAGCATTCCCCCTTAAGGGGGAAAATTATCAGATCGGAACCAAGACAAGTGTGAGAATGGCATACTTGAAATTTAGGATCACCATTTTACGGAGAGTGCTTAATTTATTTTATAAGAGGAATTTCGAGACGTCACGTTGGAAGTAATAGATACGCTTTTGTTGCCAAGATTCGATACATTTAGGAGTACATTTAATTCCATTTCTAGTGTCACTCCCCGGTACATGACTTGAATAAAATCTTGAGAGGACTCGTCGACGTTTAATTGAGTTCCTGTTATTATATAATTGAACCGCAAATTATTATCGATGTTTCAATTAGTAAGACTTTCTCTGTCTGAATGCCTTGAAATACCGTATATCTGACTTTCTTTGGTACTAAAGTTCACAATTGCGATCAGATTAGAGAAACACATCTTACATTTTGATCTGAAAATAAAGCAAATATTTCTAATGTCACATAGTCACTGAGTCTGACTTTCCCGAATACAACAAAATGTCAATCCTCTTTTACTTTCACTTAATCCTGTCAGATAATAGACCCCCCCCCCCCCCCACACACACACACCAGATACAGAAACGGCAGTTTTTATATGACACATTTCAAATTTAGAAACTCTTTTTGTCGGTGTGTGGTTCTGTTCATTTAAAATTCATTCAGAATATCGCTCCCTAGTACATGACTTGAATAAAATCTTGAGAAGATTCCTTGTCGTTTAATTGTGTTCCTGTTATTATATAATTGAGCCGCAAATTGTTATCGATGTTTCAATTAGCAAGACTTTTTTTGTCATTAAATAACACGACTTTGGTGCTAACGTACACAAATGAAATCTTGAACTGCAAAAAAAAAACCACACACTTGTTACATTTCTATCTCTGAAAAATCACACATTTCTATTGTGACAGAGTCTACATGACTAGAAAACAATAAAACGCTAATTTCTGTTAATTCATCATCACGCTGTGGCGCTTTTTGACGCCCTATTAGATTATGGCTTTGGAAAACATTGTGGAAATGAAGAAAGTGCTTGTGATTCTTTCTATCCAAAGAAACACACAAAAATATCAAATTTAATTCATTTACAAATGTCTTTTGCAACATCATTGAGACGACCACTTTCTTCTACATGTATATCCTCAATATTTTCTATCGCATAACTTACACGCACCCTATCCTTATCAACATTCATTTTGTAAAATGCACCAATTTTCCAATTGCATTACCCTTATTTTGTCTTTAAAACATTTTGCTTTTCTGATTGATGATTCTGCAACATTTTATAGTAGGGATTTTACGAATATATACTTGTGGATGGAAATGGTAAGACTAATCTTATATATGAGCCGGGATCTGGAAAAGGGTCCCTTAAAGCATTTGAGAAGTTCATGTTTAAAGTTCCGTATATGACTAGATGCAGTCTGACATGGTTCCATGCTACTCTCATAATGGTTGCTACAGACCATGATTAAGCCAATAGAGAACAACATTGTTCCTGGTCAGACTGCGTGTATACGCAGGCTGATCTAGAACCATGTTGGGCTCAGAAGACATTTCTCCAGATCCTGGTTCATATGTATGCCTACTACTTATTTTAAGGGAGACCTAAAGAAATGAGTAAGCAACAAAGAAGCAACAAACCATACAGCCTGGTATTATGTATTGGTAACTAGATGCCGAAGGGCAACATGTCGAGCCCGCTCATTTTGAAGAAAGAAGACCATACCTATGTCTACAGCTGTCATTACAATGGCGTTGTAAAAGTGGGGACAAAATAAGTTGGAATGATGGGGATCATGGTGAGACAGTTTATTGTTCACAAAATATTACATGTCTATGTATTTATAACGAGATACCAGAATGGATTAATTTGAGTATACATATGTGACCCGTCACGCTAAAAGGGACCTTATGCTAAGTCCATAAAACCAAATTCCGAGAAATATACCAGACCAAGCAGAAGTCCATCCGATGTCGGTGAAGTTATGGCCCGGACAAGCAAAAATCATCTCATTTTTGACATTTGACCTCCAAGTTTGACCTTGACCTTTGAGCTTGGAATCTGGTTTTTGCACGCGACACTCCGCCTTACTGAGCTTGACATTTGTGCCAAGTTATTTCTGAATCCCTCCATCCATGGTGAAGTTATGGCCCGCACAAGCAAAAATCATCTCATTTTTGACATTTGACCTCCAAGTTTGACCTTGACCTTTGAGCTTGGAATCTGGTTCTTGCACGCGACACTCTGCCTTACTGAGCTTGACATTTGTGCCAAGTTATTTCTGAATCCCTCCATCCATGGTGAAGTTATGGCCCGGACAAGCAAAAATCATCTCATTTTTGACATTTGACCTCCAAGTTTGACCTTGACCTTTGAGCTTGGAATCTGGTTCTTGCACGCGACACTCTGCCTTACTGAGCTTGACATTTGTGCCAAGTTATTTCTGAATCCCTCCATCCATGGTGAAGTTATGGCCCGGACAAGCAAAAATCTTCTCATTTTTGACATTTGACCTCCAAGTTTGACCTTGACCTTTGAGCTTGGAATCTGGTTCTTGCACGCGACACTCCGCCTTACTGAGCTTGACATTTGTGCCAAGTTATTTCTGAATCCCTCCATCCATGGTGAAGTTATGGTCATTTTTGACATTTGACCTCCAAGTTTGACCTTGACCTTTGAGCTTGGAATCTGGTTTTTGCACGCGACACTCCGCCTTACTGAGCTTGACATTTGTGCCAAGTTATTTCTGAATCCCTCCATCCATGGTGAAGTTATGGCCCGGACAAGCAAAAATCATCTCATTTTTGACATTTGACCTCCAAGTTTGACCTTGACCTTTGAGCTTGGAATCTGGTTCTTGCACGCGACACTCTGCCTTACTGAGCTTGACATTTGTGCCAAGTTATTTCTGAATCCCTCCATCCATGGTGAAGTTATGGCCCGGACAAGCAAAAATCATCTCATTTTTGACATTTGACCTCCAAGTTTGACCTTGACCTTTGAGCTTGGAATCTGGTTCTTGCACGCGACACTCTGCCTTACTGAGCTTGACATTTGTGCCAAGTTATTTCTGAATCCCTCCATCCATGGTGAAGTTATGGCCCGGACAAGCAAAAATCTTCTCATTTTTGACATTTGACCTCCAAGTTTGACCTTGACCTTTGAGCTTGGAATCTGGTTCTTGCACGCGACACTCCGCCTTACTGAGCTTGACATTTGTGCCAAGTTATTTCTGAATCCCTCCATCCATGGTGAAGTTATGGCCCGGACAAGCTCCATCCGGACGGACGCACGCACGCACTAACGCACGCACGCACGCACTAACGCACATACACCGAACCGCCATTGTGACAACTATGTCGAGCTCACCGCAAGCGGGCTCGACAAAAAGCGTAAGATTGATGCGCGTTGTTTTGACATGGACATATGATTCTTAAATAGCTCTACTGCTGTTTTCTTATTAAATATGTACATGTATTTCTCAACCTTTTCCCAAACAAGACCTGGTTTTGACGTATCTAATTAAAAAGCCATTGGAAAACATTGAAACAAAAGAAGAAAAATGCTGATAACCAGCAGTTTCTCCCTTTGTCTCAATATTTTCCGTGTCATATTCTACACGAATCTATCTTTAATAACATCCATTTTGTCTCTCGTGGTTTTTGAAGTGGATCATCCTAAAATTTTGTCGTTTGGGAAAGGTTTAAAAAGTGGCCTTAAGAAATGAGTAAGAAACAAAGAAGCAACAAACCATACGCTATGGAATTACGTATTGGTAAAAAGCGTAAGATTGATGTGCGTTGCTTTGCAATCGGCATGTGATTCTTAAATACCTCTACGGCTGTTTTCTTATTAAATATTTATTTCTCAAGACACTGAAAAGCGGAACTATGACTGCAGAAATCAATACCAACCTCTTAAAGTTCAATCTTTTCTTTTAAACATGAATAACAAATGTAAAGATATTTGATTTGAATTGACTAAATGTTGGTGATGGCCTTAGTTATGGCCTTTGTTTTTTGGCGAGAAACAAAAGAAATATTGAAGGGTTTCAACAAAGTAAATAATTTTCAATTTACCCTAAACGTATTCCTAGCACTATATTGTATTTGTTGTTCTTGTTGCTGTTTACTTTCAAATCTGAACATATACACAAAAACCACGAATTACAAGAACCAAAAATGTATAAATTTGATAAGACGTACATACATGTTGTCGTTTCTAAAACGTATTTGCACTTCCGGAAATGCGTCTCACTGAACACAATCCATGCACAGATCCAGAGGGGTGGGGGTCAGGGGGTTGTGACCCCCCTGGAATTTGGCGAAAAAAGGAGTTATCAAAATGATTACTGGTTATGTCCTAAATAAGCTGCGGCATTCGTCCCTGTGTGCCCGACAAGCCGTTGTTATACTAAACCCTTCATGGTATGACATGTATCTGCATGCACACATCCAGAGGGGATCCTGACATCCCCCCTTCCCCTGGAATTTGGCGAAAAAAATGGGTTAAAGATTGGATGACCCTCCTCTCCCATAGGAAAAATACATGGATCCGCGTTTGCAATGTATAAAATATGCTGATCTACTTCAAAGTCTCATCTCCTACACCATTCTACTTTAAAACACCTTGAATATGGAAAAGTTTGGGGGGGGGGGGGTCAGAAAAAAATAATCTGATATCTTCATAAAACAAAATATGTCTGTAATGTTAGACATACAGACTGGGCGAATCACAGTTTTAATGATATATCTGATTGTTTCCTTATCAAAAATTCATTTCCGTGGGCAGATAAAACATCTTTTATATCCGAGGGTGATCAAAATCGATTTCTTGATAGTGGAAGTGGTGATGGAGTCATCTGTCATACTAGTAGTTCAATCGTCGAACATATTTTTGCTCGATAAAAGGAGATTTCCGATTATAGATCTTTCCAAGACATCACAAATTTTATCTTAATTTGAAGGAGACGCATACGATACAAACAGTTGAAGCAATATTCATTCATTTTTCCAGCTTTCTTGAATCAAGTGTTGTGGTATTTCTTTTCAAGGTAGAATACCCGTAATGTGGCCATTTTGGAATTTATGGAAAATCGGTTTTTTTCGAGCGGTGTCGTTACATATACGAACCTATTCGGGCACAGTTGTAAACATTCGGCGGTGGAAAGTTCCACCGACGAATGTTTTCGACTTAGTCCGAATAATTCCGACATTGCGCGAATCTCATTAGGGATGGACTACTTTAATAATGTGTTGTGGTATTTGGTTTTGAATATATACTCGTAAATATACATTTTTAATCGTCCTTTCTATCAAGTTAACTTCATATTTGTAAGACAGCACCTTTGTATACGTACGGCAAAAAGTAATATAACAACATACTTTCCAATCAATATTCATTCAAAGTTTACACCAAGTTCAATTATCATTTGATAATGAAAGCATAGTTCAAAAGTTCTTTGAACGTCTTGTATTGCATTTCATTGGTGGGCGACCAAAATGTCATATCTGCAGCTTATCTGGGCTATTATTAGGAGGTTTTTTTATAGCTAACGAACGACTTTGATTCCAGGAATATCTTGCGGATTTAAGACTTATATTGTATTATTTCTATAGGTATGTTTTGAGTCTATCATTGTATTTATATTGGCACGTGGTATATAAGTAATTACACCTGTTTTTAACATTCTCAAATATTAACATTCTGAAGTTAATTAACTCTTGTTAATTATTTGTATAGTCTGTTAATTTACTAAAAAAACGAAAGGTCGACTTGTTTTCGATCAACGATTGTAAGATCTCATTTCAGATGCTCACCATAACACTTTATCACACTATATTACAGATGACATATGCTGGTATAAGATAACAAAGCTAATGTAAATTCTAAACCCAAACTATATTATTACCAAATTTACAATTTCAATATCAGTAGTATCATTTTCTTGTTACGTTTGTTGGCGTATTCTGGCCACGGCTCCTCGACATACACTTTAACCTATAAAACCTCGATGCGTCAAATGGTCAGCTATCCTACCACTCAAATAGTCTGTTCTCAACATCCTCAAAGCCGGAAACTGGTGAAGGTACTACCCGCAATTAGGTTATCCAACATCACTGCGACCAAGGACAGCTAATGTTCGAATGTTCTGCGCTTTACATGATCCAATTCGACACTGGTGAAGGTACTAACCGCCCTAACGACTCCTGGCATTTTACAGAAAGCCGCTAGGCTGACCACTTTTTCCACAACACCTAAGATCGCTCGTTCCAAAGGACAATTCATGCGTAACCGTCTAAGGAGCTGTGACGTCTTAAAAGTTGGACTGGAAAAGACTAAAATTAAATTTCAGTGAATTCACCAATCACCAACATGATTTATTTGTTTCCAAGGACGCTTGTTGCACAAACACAATCGTGGACCTGAAAAAGACTAAAATTTTATGGGAAAGGGGAAATCAAATGGGTATGCTATCAGAAATACTTGATCTACCAGGTATACGGTTGAAATACAGAAAACACGGAATCGTCTCTTCCCGAGTATTCTTTGTGCTTAATCGTCTATAAAGCTGCCACATTGTACTGAAAAAGGCTAAACCTGCAATGAGTAAGGTAATGGAAAATGGGTATGGGAGGGCGGGTTAATTATTTTGGCTGGATGTCATGGATTCTTACACTACCAAGATTGCATGTCATTTCGTCAGAATCGGGATCGGAAAGGAAGTCTGCTAAAATTAACGACAAGGATAAAAATGAACAGCAATGATTCTTTTTACCCCAACGGATTATTGCATTTTCGCATCGTCACTGTAAGTGGTTCTCAAACTTGATCGTTTGAAACTTTTTACAGATGACATATGCTGGTATAAGATAACAAAGCTAATGTAAATTCTAAACCCAAACTATATTATTACCAAATTTACAATTTCAATATCAGTAGTATCATTTTCTTGTTACGTTTGTTGGCGTATTCTGGCCACGGCTCCTCGACATACACTTTAACCTATAAAACCTCGATGCGTCAAATGGTCAGCTATCCTACCACTCAAATAGTCTGTTCTCAACATCCTCAAAGCCGGAAACTGGTGAAGGTACTACCCGCCACATGGCGCAGCCATACCGCCACCAGTTCGAGGAGCCTTGCCAGAATAGGCAAACATACAATTGTATTGAATCATGAGTTACAATGCCATCTTTTCTTGTTTGAAGGTAAATTTTGTTACGCTTACCCGACAGATGAGTGCAACCACGACCCTGATCACCTATACTCAAAGGGTGTCTTAAAACATTGCTTTCAAATGTTGATACCAAACCATAAAGCAAATATCCATCCTTCTGCTTGGCGCTTCTGCCAGGTTGCTCACTCCTCAAAAGTAAATTTACCACCAAACAATAACTGATAAAGAATGCTTTTTTAGTCATACATCGGCCATTCGAAGGCCAAATCAAAATTAACCTTTTTATCTGATATGATGAAATTGCTAATTCCAAGATGATAAGAAACTGTAAAGAACTAAATATTCACTCCATACAAACCAATCCTAAATTGCCAAATATTTCTGCACTAAAAAATCATGGCTGTGAAACTTTGTTCAACTGCTGTGTGTAACATCTATCAGTTGTTGTTGTTATAATTGTTGTTGTTGTTCTTCTTCTTCTTCAGCAACCCCCATACATGTAGCTTGGTATCTGGAAAATACTCATGCAAACATTAATAAACTACAAACTTAATCTATTTTGCTTCACTTTCAGATTATGACGTAAATTTACGCTATCGTTAAAACCTGTTCGCGCCATACTTCCATCTCACAAACGAATCAATATTAGATCGATTACATGTATGATTTGCTCTTCATCACACACTTTTGTAATACAGATTGCCCCATTAATAACCTCTTCGCCTATTCATTTGTTCGTGACACCATAAAAATTGTTGTGTTTTTGTTGTTGTTTTGTCCACGTCAAAGGGGTTTACAACATTTTTAACATCGTAACGTCACAAAAAAATGTTTTGCTTATAGCTCTCCAAATCTTAATTATCTTACAAAAAGTGTGACAAAATAACGGCAAACATTTCCAAATGTGCAAATCAACTGAATAAAGTTTTCGATCTGTGTGTTTTACAACATTTGAAAACCTCTGTTAAAAACAACTATAGACTCATCCCTTTTTTGATGGTATGTTGAGCTGCTCTCCATACCGTTGTTACTGACAGAATTGAAAACAAGATGCATTCGATTGAAATTAAGAATGCTTTTTCGAATTGAATTGCTCAGTATTTGATTTTTCCTGTACAAAAGGTTTTAAATGGAACTTCTCTGTATAGATGTTCTAGAAAATTATTATTATTATCATTATTACATAACTATTTGACTCATATGAATTGTTGCAACAATTTTGTCAAACCATTCAATGATAAAGAAGTAACACTAAAGGCCCTATCAAAGACAGCAAACAAGCACAACCCCAACCATAATAAGTTATATAATCGTAAAAAACGACTCTTATCCAATACGACCACACACCAATAATATCTGTGAAGCTATTTTCAATGTGGTTTGATTAGTTTAATAAAGTCTTATGTTTTAAGAATATGATGATGTCACACCAGTTAAACATGAAAAACAACGCAAGCGCCGGTAATGTTTTGAAAAGTATTTGAGTCAAAAAAGAGATATCAGAATATAGTGCTACCCGAATGATATTACGGTTTGTAGAGCCTAAACATATCCCCACAAAGAGCAAACGAGTATCAGGTACACTACGTCCCAGTTACCAAAATTCAAATGCTACGCTATTTAACGGTCTATAATAATTTCTTCGCATCAATGTTAACTGAATATCAATCCAATGTGGAAGTCAAATTCGCATTCTGACTGAAATAGGATCCACAGAGAGAAAAACTATACTCTGGAGCGTACTCATGTATTCAATACATTCAAAAGAAATCTTCCTACCGGAAAAATGGAATCATAAAAATATCTACGTATGCTAAATACTTAAAATGAAATACATAATTCAGAAAACAATCATTTATCATAATAAGAAGACAAGGTATGGCACTATGTTCTGTACAAAACGTAATTTAATCCTTCAAACAAGAGCCTGGAACTAGTTAGGCGGATCAATGTACTTTAAAAGTAGTACTTTCCTGACATGACGGAGGACCGCGAAACTGCATAGCGGTATCAACTATATCAAATTTTACAGAAATATATTGTTCTACAAACACATTCTATGGTCAATATTAATATCAATTAAAATACCGGATGGATTCAAAAGGTGCTGGGTCAGACTTTGTTTGATTTCTGGATGGAGACTGGCTGTCACTTACTTATGACTAAATTTACCGGCGTCTGACCATCATAATAGATTTCATTTAAAAATTCCTGTGCCTAAACTATAGCAACTGTTTCATATTGACGCAGCAATTAAGTCAATTAAAAAATGATACCCTTGGAACTTCGCATTAAATCTGCATACCTGTTAGTATCTATATTGTATACTGTTTAATATCCCCTATCATTATCATACCGAAAAAGACTTTTATCTCGGATTTCTTATATGAATACACTGTTCAGATTAATTTTAACCGAGACACACGGTTCTCACCAAAGTCAACTCTAATATACATTCCGATCATTCATCAATAAGGAAATATGCTTCTTTGGGAATGTGATAATAAAAACAACCGTTGTTGTCGAATGCTACAAGGCTCATTTCTGTGTCCTATATTCTTTAAAATATTAATTCTAACTTGGAGACAGACAAAATACAGAAGTAGATTTTAAGCATTTATACGTTGTACAGACAGAACACTGACCTATTCGTCGTCTTACGTCGCTGTTACTCAAGACATCAAAAAAGGAAACAAAAACAAACGGATCAATGTTAAAACATTCAAAGCACAAACGAAATAATAATAATTTAACACGACACAAACCAAACAATTTACCACAAACGTGTTCACACCACAATGGACCACTAGTATGTTAACATCACACCCACAAGCATTTTCTCTTCTTTTCATTTTACTCATATAAACAGACGACGGAAAAATTATCTGTTATTGTCTATCATTACACATTTTGGTCACTTTTTCAACAATGTACCAGACAGACGGCGTATATCTAAATACCAAACAAATCATTTTTAAAATAATGAAGGCATATCCTTCAAACAAACACACGCATTTACCTTGAAACACCAAACATCATGCCAATCCATTTTATAACAAGCAACACAAACAAGAAATGCACAGTTAACATCAAACAAGTCATACATTTTACAACATTGCAATATACAGACACACTGGTCACAAACGGATCAATTATCCATTCGCACCAATCAATCACATTCAATCAATCAGTCAATGAGTTCTGGTAATAGCAGAAACTCAAAAGCTACCGGAACAATTTCCATAGGGCAGCCAAACAAATACATGTACAACAGTCAATCAATTGAGCCCTGGCAAAAGCCACATCCAGAACGCCTTGACCTTTTTAATTAAGCATAGGAGACCTCAGCTTGATGTTATTCAATGCAAAAAATCGTCCTGCATGACCCTTGTATGAATGAATTTAAACTTATTTGCATAATTATGCTAGTTTCCAATGGTCAAGATGTCCTGAGTTGCCACAGAGACTCTCATAGCTACCGGAACAATTTCCATTGGGCAGCCAAAACAATCAATATAATCAATCAATCAATCAAATATTTGACACACATTCAATAACCTCCGGGACAACTACCCGTCGGGATCAGTACATCACAATTAAACATATTACAAAACAACATCGAGACACTAAACAAAGAGTACTTTAAAGTGGCATTTTACAGATATTAATCGTAAATTTTACTTTACTTTGTAGTCTTTCTGAAAGAGCATGATTAATTTCTATTGTAAATTCTGAAAATTTCCAGCCACAGCATTGCGCAATTTACGTGAAATGTATATTTTAGTGTTCAGGTTAAGTAGATTGATGTATACAGTAGTTCAGATGTATAGCCACTACCTACATGTACTATGCAATTTGTCATTCCCGTCTCAACCTTAAAGTGACATTTCATATTAATGTACATAAATTTTACGTTTATTTTATCTGAAAGAGCATATTTTCTTAATATTCTGATAATTTCAAGCCAAAATATTGAACCGTTTACGAGAAATATATAATTTTGTGCTAAAATTAAACAAATTGTTGTGGACAACAGTTCAGATTTATATAGAATTTGTCATGTCTGTCTCAACTTTGAATGAGTATTTTTCGCTTATTAATAACAACTTCAAAAAGCTGATAGCATTTCTACGCATTAGTATAAACAATCTTTGCATCAAGACATACTTTTAAAATTTGAAATAAATGTGAACTGTCACTTTAAAGGCGTGACATTATTCTCTTATCAGCAACAACTTCAGAAAACTACATATACTCATTTGAATAACCGATCTTTGCACCAAGGCATGCTTTAAAAATTGAAATGCAGTGTCTCTTTAATAAACAATATCTTATTTTATCAGAATCTTTTTGAGTAGATCTACAAACAAACGCACCAGATCTCTATTTATAACTTTATAAATAAAACCATTAACGACATTAGATAATAATAGATCTATTTTTATTTTCTTTATCTTCCTTATTATAATTCCATAATTCAACTGCAATATCAATTAGAACTATCATTTGCATGCATCTTCTTCTTTTCCCTATTTGTTCTGATAAACCCGATCTCTTGAAATAGGTCGGGTTAAAATTCAGGACGGAAAGTCAATGCATGTGACTATTGAATAATTCCATGACGTCATGGCTTACGTCACAATTACTTAAACGCTTCCTTGAATTTCATTTCATCGAAACCCCAGTGTGATGATTATAATCATCTGTCATAAAGGTTAAAAATGATTACAAAATGACCATTTCTTATCATGGTATACAATAAGCAACCAACGGACACAATGAACAAGTGGTTTGTGCAATAATTAGTCTGTTGACCGTCACTCTCAAAATTGATCCCAAACACAGAAATAAAAGGATTATTCTTCCTCAACAAAGTAATCATCGCGATTGCAAAGGATATACATATCAACTGAAAACCATACTATGCTCTGATAATTAATTATTTTGGCTGGATGTCATGGATTCTTACACTACCAAGATTGCATGTCATTTCGTCAGAATCGGGATCGGAAAGGAAGTCTGCTAAAATTAACGACAAGGATAAAAATGAACAGCAATGATTCTTTTTACCCCAACGGATTATTGCATTTTCGCATCGTCACTGTAAGTGGTTCTCAAACTTGATCGTTTGAAACTTTTTATATATATCTTAAATATGTGACCCGTCACGCTCAAAGGGACCTTATCCGAATCCAAAAATCCAAATGTTGACAAGCTTTTCAGACCCAGCACAGGTCAATCAGACCCCGTACGCGAAAAATGAACATATAGATAGATAGGGAAAACATTCCGGATTTAGTAAATTACCTTAAAGTGAAAAGTGTCGGCCCTAGTCTGGCTGCGCGGACTGCGCAGACAGGCTAGGGTCGATATTTTTCACACAACCGATAAGGTCCCTTTTAGCATGACGCGTCACATATACATTTCATGAATATTTTCTAATGAATTTTACTTATATTTTCATCTGAAAGAGCACATTTTCTTATGACAAATCTGGAAAAAATTCTCTTACAATTGAATTAATTGTGGTTAACTACATTTCACATGTGAAAGGAATTCGCCATTTTCGTCTCAACACCAAAAGTGTGTTTTTGGCTTATAAGCTACAATTAAAAACTGATTGCATTTAAATGTATAAATATAATAACCAATCTCGGCATCAAAACATACTCATAAAAAATGAAATGGGAATGCAATGTCTCTAATGATATTAAAATCATGTTAGCAAAATTTAGGACAAAGCAAATCATATTATAAAATACCAATTGTCCAATATATCTAAACAGCTACGACTGTTAAAGGACCATGTTTTTTTTACTTTTCCAAATACTTCCGATTTTTCACCAGTCTAAAAAGTGTCTCTAAGACAAAAAGGGTGTAGGAAAAGAGACACCATGTCAAAACCAAGCGTCTAGAAATTCCTCGTGGACATTGTATATTTACTGGTATTTTCTTGTCATTATTACTTGGAATTATAAGCCTAACTCCAGGCAAAATGTTTTATCCGGGCTTTTGTGTGAGGAATTATTTAAGGCTGACCAAGCTTCGGTGTTCCGCAACTCTTTCCCTAACAAGACTTGGTTTTGACGCCCCTGATAAAAGTTGCTTTGGAAAACATTGAGCATTTTCTCCTTTTGCCTCAATATTTTCCGGGCTACATAACTCATAAATTTTATCTTCTTTAACATCCATTTTCTGGTCTTCAGCAGCATTTGAAATTACCCGCCCTAAAAGTTTACTGTTAACTCTTTACCTATCGACAAAAATGTTTAAATTTGAAAGCTGTCAAAGACGAAAACAGACCTCTGTGAATATTTTTTTCTTTATAAAACAGCACAGAGCATTTTGATATTGATAAAAAAATCAAATAAAATGCTAGTTACTAACCTTTTATTCGTTTGGTTCAGTGTTATCTAATGCCATTTCTAGGTTTGCGTCAAGTATCGTCCTTGTTTTGAAAAGGGTTAATCTTTTACACGGGGATGAAACAGAATGCGTTTGATTATCGATGCCTTTCAACAAAAACCTCGTAACTGCAGCTTGAGATGTTTTTGTTGAAAAGTTTATATGCCCAGTCTCCCACTCCCAAACTCCGTAATATAGATTTTATTCATAACGGACATAGCACACAAAGAAAATGGTTTGAATTATTTAGGGAAATGGAGAAAATTTTGATGTTCAGTAATTTCCAAAATCAGCATTAATATAGGCCTACCTAATTCATATTCTGCATAACTTGTATTTGTCACTAAACTTGATTTTGAATCTAGAGCAGTCTAAAAAATTGTCATTTGGGGGTTAATAACAAAGCGTCATGTCAAAGCCAAATGTCTTCAATGTCCCCCTAGACATCGTACATTTACCACTGTTGACTATTCACAATTAACTTAGACCGTATATGAAGAGAGACACAGACCTCAGGCTGAACTTTGTTTCTATAAGGACGCGATTTGAAGCTTATATTTACTTATATTACAGTTTCCTAAACGGCGTTGAATTAAGATGGACTAAAATGCAGTCAGTATGGGTATATTGGCTAAACCACAGCAAAGCAAAGTATCTATAATTTCTCCGAACAATGTACATTCACCGATGTTGTCTATTCAAACCGTAGATGGAGATAGAACCATACATCAGGCTGAACTTTGTTTCTACAAGAACGTGATTTGAAGCGATGATTTTGTATTACAATATTTGGTTCTTTGGGAAGTATAACAGAACGTCATGTCAAAGCCAAGTGTCTACAAAGTCCCCCTAGACATCGTACATTTACCACTGTTGTCTATTTATAATTAACTTAGACCGTAGACGATGAGAGACAAATACCCTAGGCTGAACTTTGCCTCTCTATGGACGTGATTTGAAGCGATGATTTTGTATTAACTCCAAGCTAAGGTTATTTCTAGCGTACAATTATTTGGAATTATAAGACTAGCCTTTGGTCAAATGTTTGATCGAGGTGCAATGTCAAGGACAAATGTCTTTACATTCTCCGCGGTAAATGTGTATGTACTTAGGGCGGGAAATCCTGTGACATAACATTTCCGATATTTTTCGATAGTTCTATAAATATATGAGCGATTGGAAGGGAGAAAGCTAGGGATTTTCTGGTTTTGGTCGATCAGCATTTTCTTCATTTTAAAAAACTATCATTGTCAAAGCCAATAATGAATCTATTCCTCCAACAATGTACATCCACCACTATAGTCTAGTCATAATTAACTTAGATCGGGCCTCAGGCTGAACTTTGTATCTGTACGGACGTGATTTGAAGCGATGATTTTGTATTAACTACAAGCTAGGGTTATTTCTATCGTACAATTATTTGGAATTATAAGACTAGCCTTTGGTCAAATGTTTGATCGAGGTGTAATGTCAAAAGCAAATGAGCCAGGATCTGGGAGAAAAAGGTCAATTAAGGCATTTGAGTACAAAATGGATCTAGATCAGCCTGTGCATATGCACAGTGTTATCAAGATTCATATTATTCTCCAAAAGCTTGATAATGACCAGTAGCGTTTATAAGTTAGTAGATTGGATCCATTTTAGACTATATTTTAGTACAGACTTATGTCGAGAATTAATTTTGAAAAATGCTAGAAGGTCCTTTTTCCATATTTAGGCTCAAATGTAATTACATTCTCCGTGGTAAATGTACATTTACTTACGGTGGGGAGTAATGTGACAAAATATTTTCTATATTTTTGCAATGATTCTGTGAAATTATGACCGATTTGAGGGGGAAAAGCCAGAGATTTCCAACAATTGGTCGATCAGCATTTTCTTCATTTTTCTCAATACTTACTTGTGGAAACCAATAACGAATTTATTCCTCTAACAATGTACATTTACCGCTATTGTCTAGTCATAATTACCTTAGGTCGTAGATGTAGAAGGAATCAGGCCCCAGGCTGAACTTTGTATCTATCTGGACGTGTTTTGAAGTGATGATTTTGTATTATGTCTGGGTTAAAGTTATTTCTAACGTATAATTATTTGGAATTATAAGACTAGCCTTTGGTCAATGTTTGATCGAGGGTTCGTGTCAAGAACAAATCGCTGCTTTTCAACGAAAACCTCGTAACTGCAGCTTGTTTGTCTTTGCAATCAATTGATATTTCTACCGCTTCTTACGTACGACGAATTGAAACATTATATAAGCTACGCAATGTTTACCTTGGCTACGGTCTAATGCTTTTCGAGGCGACCAATCTGTGTACTAAAATAAAGCGAGCACGACAATCGTCACAATATCGCGTTTCATCTAAACGTTCGAAATATAAACGAGAATCTTTACGGCTGTTTTCTTTTATTTTAGGTAGGATAGCTGTATTTTTTTAAAAAAAAAAAACTATTTATAGAAACAAATTAAATACTTGGATGGTCACCTTTACCTACTTCATTCCCCTATATCGGATTATCGGTATAGCCCCTCATTAGTAAAAGATTTTGAATCGTTTATAATACGTCATAATATAAATATAAACAGTATTGCATTTTTTTATCGCTGTCAAGAAATCCGATATTTGAACTGCTGCGTTCAATGTGTAAACGCTTTCGATTATAAAATTACCATATAATTATGCAATATACTGAAACCAATTTTAAACGATTTATGAGAAAACCAGAAAAAATCTTTAATTTGCAACCAGTTGAGCTTTAAACGGAAAAGGAACAAGTTGTCAGCCAAAATAAAACATCTGTATACGGGTAATGCATTCATACCCTGTTACATAAAACTTGTACCCTAGCCGTTGATATGGGTACTCGTTTCAGTCCTACTAAATAACATGCAATAGCAATGAATTTTGTGCTATACCTCACGATAAATGACCTGGCAGAGCAGCCAATGTTAATCGAATGTCCAGAATGCTCTGCCAGGTCAATTCTCCTCCTCTATAAACTATGGAGTTTGTTTACCGTTATGTTATGATAAGCCGTCGGCGTTGTAATCAAATCTCGTAACTACGGCTTCACTCAAGCCGTAGTTACAAATTTTATAACAACACCTACGAAATATTATTGTTTGCCGAAAATCGCGGTTAATTGTTCCCTATTCAAAGCTTATTAAAGTCCGGTGTTAGCTTACAGTTAAATCTTTCATGAACCAGTAACAGGTCGTCTTCTATGACATTTACTTCTGACCAACCAAATACACGCTTCATGATTTGTTGAAAGCGATTCTATTTTTAGAACAAAATTCATTGCTATTGCATGTAATGATGAACATTTATAATCCTTGTCTTTTTTCACACACATAGGGAACGAGACGAAAGCAGAAGTAATCGCCCCATTTCTCCCCAGCGGGAAACGACATTGTTACACAATTTTGATGACCGTCAGGTTGACCAGGCGCCCAGTAAAAAAATGTCGGCTCTGTGTTGTCATCTTCCCATTTCCACTTTGAGTCTGTTGTGTCATACTTAAGGCCGATGTAGTATCTTGAAACTGAAATATGTTTATTCAAGAATTTGTAGATGTTTGCTCAACTTTGCAGAAAATGAAAGTAGGTGAGACAGAACAATGTCATGGTCCTAATTTCGGTTTGATTTCTTATCACGCGGTTCTCTAGGTAGGTTAGCAACAATTCCGGTTTGTCTGTACTCAACCACAAGTTGAGTGTTAGCAGTTGCATGTGTATTTATAATATGGGTTGGATTTCTTTTAAAAATGGCACGAACGTGACAAAAATGTTGATATTGGACTTGTATAGAACGACTGGAAATTGTGGCTATGAAAATAGTACCTACGCATGAATTGCACCACCTTGTGAAACACCAATTGCCAAAAGTTGTTGTTGTAGAGATTTCAGACTCGTTCTATGTTTTTTATGTTTGGCACGTCGACCCATAAAAGAATAAATTGCAAATTAAGCACGTAGGATTCGTGTAGGAAACGCAGGCCAAAGCGATGGACGAATTTTCTTTAGTTGGCTGGAAGTTACCATTTTGCACAATAATTTTGCGATGTGAAAATGATACATGTTTCGATAAAATAATGAAGTCAGGGTGTAATAAAAATATCGACTTTTGATATTTCTTTACAGAGGAAAATTTTGCGCATAATAGAGAGCGAAGTACTAATAAGTTGATTGGGTATATATTTGAGATGATGCGACTTTTGAAAAGGCATATTGCGTTACCAACAGAATAAGGCTTTTTTTTCCATCGAGGGCTAATATTGACACACCGTTACGTCGTAGCTTTCATTTTCACGATGGTTAATCACGTGACTCAGAATTTTAGAAAATCATCAATACTTGACCAATTTCAATTCGGTTTGAAGTAGAGAAGGTGGGAAATGCCAAGAATAAGCTGGCGAGAGAAAACTGATAATTTAAAACGTTATTGAAGATCAAGCTAAAGTTTGGCTGATCTACAATAATGCTTCTATTAACTGATTTTTTAAAAAGAAATCACCACGTCGATGTAATGCTTGATGACTCTCCGCCTTCTCTGTTTCAAACCGAAATCAAATCGGTCCCGTATTAACAAAATTACTGTGTCACGTAACTATTCACCGTGATTATAGGATTGTGAAGATGACTCACTGCTGGCTTCGGTTGCTAGACCGTTCACAAAGTCTATTTCATCTATGTTGTCAAAATGTACCAGGAAGCTGTTGAGTCGGACGTGGCAGCAACTCTAAAAAATGCTTAATTTGTAAATATACTCTCTTAACAAATTTCCACATATTGATGCGGTTTGACGCACCTTAAGAAAAAGGATAGCAAACAAACAGTGTAGAAAATGAAGAAATTGACTGTGACATTTTCCTTATTTTCCACAAATCTTTCCTTCAAGAAAGAGCAAAAAATGTAAACCCTCGTGTAATTTTCGATTGCAAAATAAACAGTATAGTCAAATATTAGCTCGGAACAACTTATTTTTTCATTAGTACAAACACGTAGATCAATCAAAGCGTTGAACACACTGTAATCCATCGTAACTGAATGACTAGGTGGAGTTGAAACCGACAAGAAAAACGACAAAAAAAATCAAACCGTTTTTCTGGTGTGCTGGGTTCAGTTTTTTGGACAAGTATGAACTGTTTTCAAATAAGTCATACATCTGTGGAAACATCTCAGAAGGGCGGTGTGCATGCAACAAACCACTTGAAAATTGACTTTAACGTAAGAATGTTATTGCATACCTTGGCCGTTGCAAAGTTAGTTAGAGCTGTAATTAAAGTGTAGTTGGATCCATTAAAATTGTCCGATATCGCCGCCTGGGCACATTCTGTAAAATATAGAATTATCTACAGTGCTAAACTCATTTTACGTACATGTATTAAGTCCTTATCATGGTTCCTGGTCAGACTGAGTGTATACGCAGGCTGATCTGGAACCATGTTGGGCTTAAAAGCCTTAAAGGACGTTTTTCCAGATCCTGGCTCATATCCACGTCCACATTGCGCCCACGCGAAAATATACTGCACCGAACGTGATGTGGACGCGGCCTTTAGGTTTAGATGAAACAAATTTCTAAATGTTCCACACTCGAACCTATAGATGCTATATACAATATGCTATATGCAATTATTCTTGCAAAGTCCGGGTCGACGACAGAACGTTTTGTTGTCGTAAGTTAGTGATCGTGCCACTGACAAAAAGCGCTCTATACGAGTACAACAGTATTGAGTAAATTGATGAAACTCCATTCCATTTCTGGAATACCGGTGCAATGCTTCTTGCAACGCATCTTATGAATTTTGTGTCTTTTTTTTTCTTGGAAAGGTATTTCTAGGTGCTACACTTTCAACGAAATTCGTGTTCTTTTATGAAATTCTGCCTCAATTACTTTAACCCTTTCCCGAACGACAAAAATTTAGGATGGTCCAATTTGAAAGTTGCTGCAGACGACAAAATGGACATTGAAAAAGAAAGGATTTTTGTACATTAAAGCTAAGAAAATATTGAGACAAAAGGAGAAACTGCTGGTTATCAGCAGTTTCTTCTTTTGGTTCAATGTTTTCTCAAGCCTTTCTTATTAGCGACGTCATAATCAGGTCTTGTTTGGGAAAGGGTTAAAACATCATATCTGTTGCTGTAGTTACGACATCTGGCGAACGTAACAGATGATTCGGGATGATGTTATTCAATGTATGTTTAATCAAATCGAAAACTGCTATTTGTTACTGTCAAGGGCAGATAATTTAGAACGTTCTGCTCTAATAAAGAATTTTTGAAGGAATCATAGATGGCTACCACAGTCCCATTCCCGTGACGTTTGGTAAAACTGCATCAAGTAATTTTGAAAGAAGTTTTTTAAATAAAAAAATACGGGTACCCGTATGACGAACATACCTTCATGACAATAGCCCAGTGGCCTAACGGCTATTGGAGCTTAAAATGAAGTATAGGGCTAAATAAATAAAAGAATAACATACTGTGGAAGTAGTTGGTATCTGCAGTTGTTTCATTGTTAAAACCGTCTAATGGTCCGCATCCTGTGCATAACATTGTAGTTCGAGAGTAGTGTACGCCGACACAAACTGCACGTTCAAGACATATCGAAGTACACGCCATCTCCGCCGACACGTTGTACTCAAATATCACGGTCGTGCATTTTAAACCGTTGTATGTTGCCACTTGAGTGAAGACAGAACTTTCTTTTCTCGAATTTATGATATTGATACATATATCAGACAGAAAATACAAGAAAACTAAAATATCCCCGATCTTCATATTGTTCAATAATATGAAACTCGAAATTTGTTTTGCTATGTAGCCACTAAGAGCAGATTTTGAACTGGCAGTAAATGAATTTCCAGTGACAACTAAATATTGTGATTTTAGCTCAACTGATCAATTGGAAATGAAAGTAAAGTTACTCAAAGTGCTGGTAGCACTGTAATTGGACGTCTCTGATTAATGAGCGGAATGTCATTCTTTTAGTTCTTTTTCTTTTTTGTGTTTTTCCTTGAAATTGGTGGAAAAAATAAAACAAAGTCCAAGCAGGATTAGAAGACAAGACGTGCCTGATATCAGCATGTTTACAGGTAACATGCTGAATGCTTTCCCGTGATAGCTATGACGTAGTACGTTAAAACATCGCTTGTGTTGTTGCATCATTTATACAATCAACGAAAAATGCAATTGGCAACAAAACAGCGGTTTTATCAAAATATGGAGAACAAATTGCTAAACAAACGGCATTAATTAATTTTTTCTAATTAAATTAATAGACCGTTCATTCATAGAAAACAAATAGAAACAATTCAGGTGTCTTGAAATGGCAATCGATTTTTTTTCCAATAAAGTGTCCAATATTTTATACAAATGACGTAATAATGACGTCATTTGTATAAATTATGGATATTTCGGAACACGTCGGTCAGAATTCCGTTATCAAAAACGCTTTATCTAGAGCATCTGAAGAAATGGTTTAACCCTTTCCCAAACAAGACCTGGTTTTGACGTCCCTAATAGAATAGGCTTGTGAGAACATTGAGACAAAAGAAGAAACTGCTGATAAACAGCAGTTTCTCCTTTTGCCTCAATATTTTCTGTACCGTTATATACACAAAAGTGATGCTGATTATGATCAAATTTGCCGTTTTCTGCAGCTGCCCAATCGGACCCGTGGGCCTAAAATTTTGCCGTTTTAGAAAGGATTTTAAAACGTCGCACTCTAAAGAACATGCCCCAGGTGAGCAATGATGGCCTTCACTTAGTCTTTTGTCATCATTAGCTTCTCAACCCGTTGTTATGGCAATTTCCAAACAACGATTTATTATTTAAGTAATGATTGGTTCTGGTTTATCATTAAATCAATTACGACAGGTTTCTGTCATTTCTGTAATTTATTATAATTGCTATTATATATATAATCATATTTTACGAAAAATGATGTTCATATTTCTTATTTAGAATTCTATTGGTTTGAATTATGTATGTTTTGGAATGTCAACTCTGCGATATTCGTTGACATATTATGCTTTGCACGACCCATTGCAGGGCAAAAGTCCTTCGGCATACAATATTTGTTATTTGTTTTGTTGACGTACATTTTTAATTTGAGAATGAATCTGCATTTTACAGATCATGATTTGGAATGAGTTTCATTGAACTGAACAAAAATAATGTTCTTCACTAAACAATTTCGTCTATTCCATTTAATATATTATAATATAGATCAATTTGTTCTCTGTTTTAAATATAAAATACCTCAAAATCCCTCTACTTGGTGTCCAGAGATTGTGAATTGTCAGGCAAACAATTCAGTCAAATAAGCTGAAGCTAGACCTTATACACAGTTAAATCCACTCCCACATCATGACGCCTTTTGACGAGGAAAATTCTTGTGAATTACTTTTGTAAAGTGAAGAAATTGATTGTGACAAGTTATTTCTTCATTTCCCAAGATGTTTTCTACCAAGAGATACCAATAAATACAAAAATTGCTTCATCTGCAACATCTTTAAATTCTGAAAGTGTAAAACTCTGCCACCTGGCAATCTGAATTGTAGGAGATCTTGTCGGAAAAGTTATGAAACATTAAAGCAATTTTAAAAGAAAAAAAGTTTTCCATGATATTTTCTTCGATTTAGAGATTCACAAATACCAGTTTCGTTTTATTTTTGAGTTTGTCGTTTGCTTCGACTTTCAATTTGAAATAGTTAAAATTTTCAACGTTTGGTAAATGGTTAATAATTCAACAAGCGCAAACCCATTGCAATTACTTTTGATGCATCCGTCCCTGATGCACGAATCATTTAATAATTCAATTTCTAATTGATCAAATTAAATGACTGATTTGAAAGCTGTGACTTATGAGCATGGCCTACAGTTTTTGTTATTTGTTTCAAATCACGTGGAATCACTGTTGATATTAAAGCTACTATTTCCCAGATTTGGACCCAGAAATTGTCAAATACAAACGAAATGTACACTTCTTAAGCTTTATATGACCTGATTAAATAATTACGACAAACTATTGAAGCAACGACCCATTTTTTCGCAATTTGATACCAAATTCATGAAACGATGTCGAAAGTAGGTCAAAACAGTAGGACATGCGACTTTCTTAAATGACGTCACAACATACATGATGACGTCATATTGAAATTCAAGTATGAATCTCGTTTGAATCATGGTCCGCGCTGTATGCGCATGCGCAACAATTTAAAAATAATTCTAACCCCATCTGAGACGGGGTTGAATTTAGGTTTGGATTCTCCCTAAATTCAGCTATCTGTCTTGTAATTTCGGCTCATTCTCTGTCTGAATCGCATATTATTAACCATACCGAGGTGGTCAACACAAAAGTTTTGCATATTTTTTCAAAAAAATTCATTTTGTGCAATTAGACCATCTGTTACCGTCGCCCTTTAAAACGTGAGAAAGAAGGAATCGTCATTTTGGAAAAGCAAGTATAAAAATGTTAATACAACAAAATAACAGAAAATCCGATAACCCATTAACAGACGACAAAATAATTATAAGTTTGGCTCAAATACAAAGGTGCTGCAGACGACAAATTCAATGAATTGGATTTGAAAATTTTTGGTCTTTTGGGGTAGACAGCATTGTGGAAAATGAAGAAATTGCATATCACAAGGGAGTCAAAACAATTTAATGAGTGGTAATTGGTAAATTTGAATAGCATCGAATTTTGTGCTAAAATATATTGTCCAGCAAGATTAACCCGGGACATCTGCATATGTAATGACCCCACTTCGGCTTTGTTTTGTTAAGACGCTCAACTAACGGACTTTGCGCACGAAAATTAAGTTGTCCCGGGTTAACCTTGTTGGACAATACTAGGTTTACCATTATTAAATTGATAAATCGACGGTGTTGTTGCAAAATCTCGTAACTACGGCTTAAGTCAAGCTGTAGTTGCGACGGTTTAGATTTTTGTTAATTAAATACTATTGTTTGTCTGAAATTACGTCCCTGTTTACTTGATAAAATTGATTCATATACCATTACATACAAATTATGTACATTACATATTTTTGCGAGACGACAAATAACATAATATAGCTGCTTTTCAACAAAAACTTCGTAACTGCAGCTTGAAATTAGCTGCGGTTACGAGGTTTTTGTTGAAAAAGGACGATATCATAATTTTCCAGGAAATGTCTTGATGTAACCGAGACAAATTATGTGTCCAACTTTGACGGCTAACAGGTGCATAGGTCACGTGCACCACCGTCGTCCTATGTTGACGCGTGGATATGAGATAATAATTTTATTTCTGCACTATATTGGCCTAAAATTGTGGTAGAAAAATCATATACAGTCGGCATTCGTTGTTCCGCAGTCAAAGGGGTCGTCTTAATACATCGACATATCAAGAGTTCGACTCATCCGATTTTTTTCAGTTTCGAGTGAAAAGACATCTGACATTTTTGTTGCTTATTATATATGTTCATAATTGAAATATAGTAGAAAAAAGGAAGCAATTGCTTGAAGAGAGAGAAGTTCCTCTCCTTTTCCTTCTATATTTTAATGTATTTACTTCAAAATAAACATTGACCATGACGATACCAGAATTTCACTTCAGCTCAAGCGGAACGTCGACTCAAACGATGTTGAGATAAAAAAAATGTCGACTGTACTTTGAATTCGCTACACCTACGTTTACAAAATTACGTAAAACGTAAAAAACATATAGTATAAGCAGTTTAAAAGGGACTTTTTAAATTAATAAACATAAAATAGCATTAATTTCGTATCAAATCAAATTCTATATTATGGGTATTCATTGTAATCGATCGACGAATATCGACGAGACGATTCCAACGTGTACCCACAGCAAAGAACTTGAAATATATACAAAATTCTTTTTACGAATGTATTTTGTCCTTTAACCCTTTCCCAAACAAGACCTGGTTTTGACGTCCTTAATAGAATAGGCTTGGGAAAACATTGAAACAAAAGAAGAAACTGCTGATAACCAGCAGTTTCTCCTTTTGTCTCAATATTTTCTGTGTCATATTTTACGCAAATCATGTCTGTTTTATTATCAATTTTGTCGTCTGCAGCAACTTTCAAATTAGATCACCCTAACATTTTGTCGTTTGGGAAAGGGTTAATTGTGGCTCTGTAATTACGTGCTGGAAGTTGTCTTATGTATGGCAGATGATAAGGTCGCGGTGTACCAAAACAGTCATATGAAAATATCGTCGCTTTTCTTCGAAAACCTCGTAAATGCAGCTTGTTTTAAGCTACAGTTACGTGTTTCCGATGAAAAGCAGCGATATGATTTGCTGCGTACTAGGTTTCGAATCGAATCAAAATACATTCGATATGTACATGTAAATGTAATTTCCAATGCATCGTAATATACAGATAAAACGCAGATCAAGATGAAGTTCTTATACTCATTCATTCTTTTTCTAGCATGATATGAGCTAAGCACATGGACTTCAAAATACAGAAATTTGGGGAATATAGTACTGCTGAAAAATTGTCTAGTAGAAGTAGTCCGCGAAGAGAAAAAAAAAAGACTGATATTCAGGAATTTCTATTTTCTCTTAATATTTTCTATGCAATTAGATGCATATTTCTTACTTTTGATATCCATGATTTTGTCCTTTGCAACTCCTTTCAAATCGAACAAGCGAATCGGTTATAACAGAACTGGCAAAGAAAAGCGCGGGTAAAAATACGGGCAAACGGGCGAGTGATTAGCCTCAAGAAGTGTAATCTAATTATGTAATTGGTATGGCGCTAGCAGGCTTATTAAACCGTTTTAAAAGAGTTACTAGCTATTAACCTTAAACACAATTACAAAAATCAAATTAGCAATTGTGCGGGATGGATAATTAATTCCTTAATTTCTCTCTGAGAAATTGAGTTGTTGTTTCTCGCGTTTTCCCTTTAAATATGCTTGGAAACTGGTTTGATTTTCGTCAATACATGTAGTGGGACGTCTTTGCCAATTGGACATTGCATATAAGTAGATATCTCAAATTACTTTCGCAATAAGATAGTATCACCGTAATAACGGACAATCGAACATCATGGGCGTGTTTGTTTGATTTTAGCACAGAAATATATATTTCTCTTAAACGGTTCAATATTTTGGCTTGAAATTTTCAGAATTTTCATAAGAAAAAATCCTCTTTCAGATAGAATAAAAGTAGATTTTATGTAAAAATAATTGTGAAATGTCACTTTAACCACTATGGTTTAGGTTTAATTTAACTATCTACAAACTGGTACATGTACATGTGTAAAGTACAGATAGTCTGGGAGACCTGTCTCTCCATGAACCGGTAACCAGTCTGTGACATCCACTGGGATCCAGTAATTGACCTATTTGTCGTCATTTGCATAATTGGTGTCATCTATAAGCTATACTTGACCAAGAAACTCAAATTTTCTTTAACCACTATGGCTTAGGTTTAATTTAACTATCTACAAACTGGTACATATACATGTGTAAAGTACAGATAGTCTGGGAGACCTGACTCTTCGTGAACCGGTAACCAGTCTGTGACATCCACTTGGCTCCAGTAATTGATCATCGTTTGCATAATTTAGGTCATCTGTATTTTTTTTAAAAAAATACTTGATTAAGATACTTAAATAATCTTCGAGCAACTATTTTTAAGGTTTTATTTAGATATCTATCAACTTGTACAAATGTATAATTTGCCGATAGTCTGGCATCCCCGTCTCTCTATGAACCGGTAACCAGTCGGTGACATCCATTGGGATCCAGTAATTGACCTATTTGTCATCATTTGCATAATTGATGTCATCTAGGATTGAAGACTATTCGATTATGCAAGACATGACTCGGGTTTGTGGACACTGACCAGGGATTTTATCTGCTCCCAGTGTTACTTATTGAATATTCCTTTAACCCGTTCCAAAGTAATGTCTGGTTTTGAGGTCCTTGATAGAATAGGCTTGGGAAAACACTGAGACAAAGAAGAAAATGCTGATGACCAGCATTTTCTCCTTTTGACTCAATATTTTCTGTATTATATTGAACAAAAATACAATCTCTGTCAACAATGATATTGTCGTCTACAGCAACTTTCAAATTTGAAGATCCCAAAATTTTGCCGCCTGTGGAAGGGTCTACCCGTTTCAATAGAAAATTAGGTTCTGGCGTCCTTGGGAGAATCCGTTTTTAAGATATTGAGCTAAAATGAGAGAAGGATGATTAATAGTATTTCGTCGTTTCCCTTAATATTTGCTGTATGATATAATTTCCATATCATATTATATTCGCTTTGTCGACTTCAATGGCTTTTGAAATTCAAAAAACTTAGATTATGCTTGTTGGGAAAGTATTAAAAGATTTTGATACTTTAGTACGAGTAAACGTAATATTCACATTCTTAGATCCCAAAACTTTTTTATCAGTTGTTGTTTCAAAAATCAATCACGTCCATCTAATGCGTGACGTCTGTCCACATTCTTTGCTTCAAACCGAATTCAAATCGGTCCAGTATTTACAAAATTATTGAAGATTTTCTGAGAAAAAAAATGTATCACGTGATTATCCACCGTGAGAAAGTGTAGATTTTTTCAGGGTCTGTAAACCTTAAGTCATCTAGAAAGAATGTTACACAAAAATTTTCTTTAAGTCTAAGCTCGGATAAAAGTTATTTAAAAGGAGTGCTCCAGAATTCAAGAATTGGTCTAAGGTGCAACTAGTGAGCATTCATTTTTATAAACACCATTGTAATTTGCGGGATAAGTAAACCAAAAAGATAATTGTATTTGGATTTGATTGATTTGATAGGATGACTCTGAAATGCGTTACATGTATTATCTACATGTATTATCTTGAAACAAAATACTTTTCAAAAACCTTAGTGTAACTGTATAAGTCGAATTTTGTTTAAGTCCATGTTTAAATGTGGTCTCGTCGTCACAAATGGATATAAATACAAAAAATGTATGTGAAACAATTTTAACGAAAATATAGCCGCAAAAAATATACATGAAGTAGGAAATGAAGCAAAAAAATGTTTCGAGAAATTTCCTTCCTGTTCCTACTATATTACAACTATAAAAGCACCCAAACTTTTCAATGGTATTATTGTGCTATTTACCACAAGTTTTAAAGGGGGAATGGCACTTAAAATCATGCAAATTTTCCAAGAACTTCGTACAAAATAAATATGCATTATGAAAATATGGCCTTTAAATTGCATCTATGCCCAATCTTAGCTTTCTATCTTGTGTATTGGCTAGGATGTCGACGGATTTAAAACCCCATATGTTCCATTATTGTAAATATTATCCCCGGAACAAAAAATCATGGGGTTTTAAATCAGTCGACATCTAAGCCAATACACAAGGTAGAAAGCTAAGATTTGGCATATATGCAATTTAAAGACCATAGTTCAATAATATATATTTATTTTGTTTGTACGAAGTTCTCGGAAAATTTGCAAGAGGTTAAGTGTTATTCCCCCTTTGATTAGAATGTCTGGCGTTTATGTCATTCTTTAAAGAAGACATCAAGTTACCGTAGTTAAGACTGATTGATTCGCAAAACGTTTTCGATTGAGAACGAAAACCATATACTGGACTAAGTACTCACAGACTAATTTAGTATTACTTTATTCCCAAAGGGATGGCTGTAGGAGACAGTCTACATGTTTGACCAAACGTTTATTGACAACAACTTCCGTATGATATTTTTTTTCTGTCTGCAGTATGTATTAGATAGAAGTTGTATGGTAGATTCTACGCGAAATAAACATGGTAGATTCTACGCGAAATAAACATTCAAATGCGCGCAGCGGTTTAATGGAGACGGGGGCGTGGCTTTGTATAGACGTCGCATAAACTAGATGCCTCGTTTATGCAATATATAATTATATATGCGAAATTATATATGTATAGTATATACTGCAATTTCATCGGTCAAAAAAGTAGATAAAACAATTTTTGTCCAGAGGAACCAGTGTCTTGACCTTTTCCCTAACGGCAAAATTTAGGGTGGCCAAATTTAAAAAAAAAATACCAAATGACAAAATGGAAGGTATTAAAGATAGAATTCATGTATTATATGGCATAAACACATTGAGACAAAAGGAGAAACTGCTGATTATCAGCATTTTCGTCTTTTGTTTCAATGTTTTCCCAATCATTTCCTATTAGGGGGCGTCAAAACCTGGTCTTGTTTGGGAAAGGATTCAGTATATCAAACGCATCATTGCAGAGTGTTTGTATGCTGCATTCTATGCGTTTAATGGAAATGACACAATCATGCTGTAAAATAGCAGTTTGTACCACCATATTTATCTGTCTCAAAAAGCAGAATTTACGGACGGTCCAATTTTAAAGCTGTTTGAGAGGACAAAATTGACATACATGTATATCATAACATAGAAAGTATTGAGACAAAAGGAGAAATTGCTGATCATCAGCAATTTCTTCTTTTGTCTCAATGCTTACCAATGCCTTTGCAATTAGGGTCGTCAAAACCAGGTCCTGTTTGGAAAGGCGTTAAGAATCAGTGGACCCTCTGCTCAACTGTCACAACAATTATTGCCACAAGAGAATCGCCCGTCTGATTTGCATCGACGTATTTGTCCTTCGATGGACTGACCATATGAAAAATTCACCACGGAATCCCAGTGAGAACCGGGACAATATTTAGAAGCTTGGACTTCCAGACTAATTGAATATTGTTATATTCCCATAAGGTTTATTGTACGAGACTGTCTATATGCTTGACCGAACGTTCACTTAACGACTTTATGGTTAAGAAAACCGTTTTCCGCTACATTTGATCGTGCAATCTATACAGTAAGACGCTTTTAAGCGAGCCGGGACTTTATGTTCGGGTAGCTTATGTCATAGCCCTAGTGCCAGAGTCGCTTCGGGTCGGCGTATCGTCGCGCCTTCACTTGAAAAGCTTTAACCTGGTCTATATTCCAGGCACTTAATTAGAGATACAGCCTTGATATTTCACACATGGATACTCCCCGCAAACACCTTTCACTTGAGACCATGACCTTTGACTTAATGATTTTAACCTTGGAGTGTGACTTACTTTTAAAAAACTTTAACCTGGCAAATATCTCACACTTTTATTGATTATGGATACCTCCTGTAAATTCATTTTTTGGTACCATGACCTTTGACAGAGTTACATTGCCATATATAGAGATAATGCTCTCAACAAACTATCAGAGAACATTACGATTCTTGATCGGACTGCAAATAAACTCAGGATGGTCAATATACAGTCGACACTCGTTGTGTCGAAGTCAGAGGGGCCGTCAAATTACTTCGACATATCCGGAGTTCGACTAATCCGATTTTGATTATTTTCGACGAAAACGATTTTTAAACATTTTTGATGGGCATCATACGTGTCCATGATTGAAATATAGTAGGAAAAGGAAAGAAATTGCTCGAAACGAGCAATTTCGATCCTTTTCCTACTAAATTTCAATGGTTGTATTTGTTTCGGAAATCATTTTGATATCCATATGTTGAGGATGGGACATGACTTTCACTTCGACTTAAGCGGAATTTCGACTTATCCGATGTCGAGATAACGAGTGTCGACTGTATGTCTCAAATGCTATAATGTCTAGTTTTTCGGATCCTATTTTTTATAATTGAACGGATGGATTGACATCGTAGATATTATTTCTACAGCAAAGGTCATGTGGGAATGTCAACAAGAGTATCGTTTTCATTATCTGTATATTGGATGACATGTTTTATATCGAAAAGTACAATTAAAAGTAATTCTTGGAAACGATGTACCGTAAATGAAACAGATACTTCCCATGAGATTTGTATGGCGCATAATTGATACGATGGAATTATGCAATGCTGCCATTTCAAGACTTTATCATGTATTGACATTGATCTAACTATGACAAAATGTTAGGATTAGTATCATAATTTGTATTAGATGACATGTTTTATACCAAGACATATAATAAATCCTTGATGCAAGTTTCAGTAAAAAAAGACTCTCTTCCCAAAGGATTTGAATGGTGCATGATTAATTGAGTGATATTATAAAATGATGTCATTTTGGACCTAGGCATATGGCAGAATATGACAAAATGCTAGGATAAGACTTCATGACGGAATTTATATAAGCTGGGGCATAAAAAATATGCTTGTCGCATTTACTTTGAACAGCATATTCATAAATGCATAAAGAATATAATTATTTAAGAATTAAGGTCATCATTACCTGTAAACAACATCGATTCATATTAGACTACATTTATACTCGAGTTACTGATCTTGTCTGAAGTTGACGCGAAACTCTATAAGATACCATTCCGTGTTTCAGCTAATATATTTATTATTCCACAATACGCATCGCCGAAGTGTCACGAAAATATAATATCGCTATAATAGCTAATTTTATAGATAATTGAAAAACATGAGACGTCAAGTATACTTATCTAGTAATAAAAATAATAAACGGAATGTCATGGTCAGACACTAGATCTAATATTTGAACATTTCAGGTTGGTGCCTATTAAATTTTATCTATACTATCCATTTCTCAGAATCGAATAGGTCTTCAAATTCAAACAAGGAAAAACAAGCGACTTGACTAAGGTCAAACAATTTCAAGATGTTTCCCTGAAGTTTCTCTGAACTGGTTGGCCAAATATTATCTCAACAAAATGCAGTCATAGAGTTTACTTACAAATGAAGTGATCGATCCAAATGATACGTGTTGGCTTTTGATCTACAAATTCTCGTGTCAGACAAATACAAATCAGTGACTGAATACTGACACTTAAGTTGTAATATAGAATATCAAAGAGATATTAGGATAAAGAAATGTCAACAACAAAGGATGGCTTAATTAAAGTATTGACAGAGAGTTCCAAACAATATATACCAGTATAGATTAGGAATATAAGACCACAAACAGTTCATCCAGTAATTCAATACATACACAAATAAATCAATAAGGTTTACACTTTCAAAGGCGACAAAATGTTTGCATTGTCTTTTGGACAATTTAACAAACAGTTGATAATAACAAAAGACAACATGTTGCAGTAATAAATACAGTTTTTGCAATTTGATAAACGCGCAAGACTCTACGATTACTGATTTGAAACGTATCTATATCATTCTGCTTTTGAAACGACAAAAACAAACATCAATAACAATTTCTTGTTCAATTATACGTATAACAACCGGACACAATTAATCGACAGAGAATCCATGATGAGTTGAACTCATACCATGTACCAAAGCGACAGTAGAAATGATTTACATCTTCCCGGATTAACCCTGTCCTAAACAAGACATGGTTTTGACGTCCTTAATAGAATGGGCTTGGGAAAACATTTTAACAAAAGAAGAAACTGCTGATAATTAGCAGTTTCTCCATTTGTTTCAATATTTTCTGTGCCATATTTTACAGAAATCCTATCTTTAATAACACCCGTTTTGTCATTTGTGGCAGTTTTTGAACAGGATCACCCTAAACTTTTGTTGTTTGGAAAAGGGTTAAACTATAACAAGTGGTTTATTATGCAACATGTCAAATTATTTGTCCTTTCAGTATCAGAGATAAAGTTTTTCAAGACACCCAGACAGAGGATTGTCCCGTGACTAATTGAAACATCGATAACAATTTGCGGCTCAATTATATAATAACAGGCACTCAATTAAAAGACAAGAAATTCGCCCCGTGATGTATTTAAGTCATGTACTGGGGAGTGATTTTCTAAAAGAATTTAAATGATCAGAATCTCAATGACAAATACATTCCATTACCTTATACGTGACGTGAAGAAATATACTTTATTACATTCCTAGCAGTGAACTCATGGAATTCCCGAGTTATACATAATAACTGGAGTGAAAATATCAAAATTTATATATATAAGATATAAATTTTGATATTTTCACCCCAGCGAAATATCTCACTCAAGATAGCCGGGACTATTTCCAGATGTTGTGGGTTATTAAAAAGCTGTATTGAACAATAGTCTGCTGTGTCTTAGCATCTTAAGAAGATTTTTCTCGCTGTGAGATCGTCTTCCTTGTCTAAAGACGTTAAATCCACAGTTTTCCAAAGAAAACTCTGTTTATTTCTTCTATCATAATCACGCTTGATGTTGTTGCTATTGTTGTTTTAACTTAAACTAAAATTCTGGAAAGATAATAGACTAGTAAGTTTAAATCTTTTCAATCATTTTTTCTTCATTCATTACTTTCATTTTTGATTATTTAAAGTCCAGATAGATGCTTGATTTCTGCTAGCTTCAAAGTTCAAACAAAACGGCGACCATTTGTTTATTTGTAGAATCAGGAAACAACACATGGAAAGGGTAATAAGTGAACAAATTAATCGAGCGAATAAACATCATTCTGAGCGTGAATAAATAATTCATTCTCTATTGAACAATCGTCCTGCTATTAATACTCGGGAGGACCAGAGCACCAAACATATTTGTTATTTCCTCATGTCCTTCCATAAAACATTTTTACAGGGCAAATAGTGTTTGGTTCTTATAATACGTTATTCAACAATATGTTTCACAGCCTGTCTATCGAAAAGGAGATTCTCTTCTTGAATATAAGGCAACTGACAATTTTCGTACTTCCAAATCTTTTAACAATTTCTGATCGAACGAAACCGACCGCAAACAATTAAGTATTGCCCCTTTCACGTGTTTAACGTTCATAATTAATGGTGTAATGGTCAATCAAAACCCTATTTTTGTAGCTTTGTTCAACAACCCAGATATTAGCAGATTACATTACCCATCAGTTTTTCACTGACTTTCACATTGGTTAGAAAGATGCACCAACTACTAGATTAGTTGAATGACCAAAGTCAGTATTTCAGATGTATGAAATGTACTATCCGATATATTTCAAATGCCAGATGATTTCTTTTATCTACGATCTTATTTCCGACGTAATTGCTATCGACCTATACATATGAAACATTGTACGTATTTAGTATTTTTAACGAAAAGCTATTAATTGCAGCTTTAAACAAACTGCAAATACGAAGTTTTTAAAGAAAAGGAGCAACATGTGCAAAATATCTAGTGATGACCATCATCCTAAAGGTCAG
Source organism: Fragum sueziense (assembly GCA_963680895.1). Lineage (NCBI taxonomy): Eukaryota > Metazoa > Mollusca > Bivalvia > Cardiida > Cardiidae > Fragum > Fragum sueziense. The sequence goes on along the minus strand of OY804596.1, from coordinate 65,948,009 downwards.
CAACGTTAATGGCATTTTCTGATCTTAAAGACCTATACGTCCCAAAATATCCCATATGACATTATAGGAGAATCTTTAATACCGTTCTGATAGCCTCTATAGATTTGATATATCAACTTATATTTCATCAAACTGTGCCGTATGTCTACAATCCAATAGGATTTACATCGAGCTACTCTTGCATGATACAAAATTGTGTCAATACTCACGAGATTTCTGACATAGTGGATGTTTCATATAAAGATAAACATTACAGAATGTATCAAAGTCAGGCTGTTTGAACCACTTTTGGTATATTTGTTTGGAGTTTCATGGACTGTTGGCTGTCGTAGAGTAATCAATTTGGGCCGTCTTTCATCCGTAGAAACTGTTATGAAAACGATTTTAGATTTTGATTTTAATAATATGGTGCACGTGCAAAAGCCGATTCGAATTTTTGAAATATAACTTTTAACCTGAATTGTTTTTTATCAAAGAAAAATATATAAAGTCAAATAGTTACGAAATTTTCGTATTTTGTCACATCTGCTAGTTATTCATCTAGAATGTGAAGACAGGAAACAACAATACCATTTGTATAAAAACACCTCTTTATGACCAGAAAGACGTCATAATGTACAATTCAACATACATTCTTGTGTTCTTTTACGTAAGTAAGTATATAAAATGTAGTGACTATAACCAAAGCAACTTGGGTGTGGTTCGGTATTTATTACATATTCAGTAATTCTGACTTGGTAAACCTCTATAAGTAAGTGGAAAAATGTTCGTTTGATCTTCAAAATTCTGCGATAGACATATAAAAACAACAGACAGAAAACTGACACTTGAGATAGAATATCAAAGGCATATTAGGATAAAAAATGTCAACAATTAAGGTTGGTTTAATTAAAGCATTGACAAAAAGTTCCCAACATTAAATACTGAAATAGATTAAGTATATTCAACAACAAAGAAGTTCATTTAGTAACTTAATCAATACGAAAACAAGAATTATTTTTAGATGAGAAAATGTTTAAATTGTTGTCTTTTGGACAAGTGGACGAACATTTTATGATAACAAAAGGGAGCATGTTGCAGTAATAAATACACTTTTTGTAAGCATGTTGCAGTAATAAAAACAATTTTTGCAATTTGATAAACGAATAAGACTCTATAGGATAACTGATTTGAAACGTATCTGGATATGCTAATTGAAACACTAATAATAATTTATTGTTCAATTATATGATAGCAGAGACCCAATAAGGCGACAAGAATCCATACTGTGCGAGACTCAAACTACAGGTATAGTAGAAATGGTTGACACTCAATCAGAGGATAGTCCCGTCACTAAATGAAACATCGATAACAATTTGAAGCTCAATTATATAATAACATGATTTCAATTAAACGACAAAGAATCCTCTCCGTGTTGTATCCAAGTCATGTACCAGGGAGTGACATTCTACATGAATTTAAATGACCAGAATCCCCAAAACAAAAGATGGTCGATTTAATTATACGTGACGCGTGGAAATATACTACATGTATGAATTTTAGTGGTTTCTACTTTCCGGTGAACTTAATTAGGACTTCAGAAGGAATCAACTTCATTTTTGCAATCGTCACTTTTTAGTATTCATTTGTTTGGGCGTCTATTTATAATTCTTAATACGCGTATTCCTAACTTTCTCAAGGCTCCATAACTCGTCAAAATGCATCTTTTAAAATAATCCAATGAAAATTTATTTTGATTAATATCGATAGATGGCTTAAAACTTACGGAAAATAAATTACCATCTTTATCTCAATCTTTACCTGCATCAACATATATTGAGGAAACAATACGCGGAAAAGGGTAATAAGTGATCAAATTAATCGAACAAATAAACATCATTCTGAGCGTGAATAAATAATTCATTCTCTATTGTACAATTGTCCTGCTATTAATACTCGGGAGGACAGCAGCGCCCAACATATTTGTTATTTCCTCATATCCTTTTATAAAACATTCTTACAGGGCAAATAGTGTTTGGTTCTTATTATATGTCATTCAACAATATGTTTCAGCGGCTGCCTATCAAAAAGGAGATTCTCTTCTCGAATATGAAGCAACTGATAGTTTTCGTACTTCCCAATCTTTAAACAATTTCTAATGGAAAGAAACTGACCGCGGAAACAAATAAGTCTCGGTCCTATTATGTTTTTCATTTTTATGCTTACTAGAACAAAATAGGGGCTTGTTAACAGTCAAAACCAGTTTTAAGCTTGTCCAAAACCCAAATATTGGCAGATAACATTACTCACCAATTTTCACTGAATCAGTTTTCACTGAATTCCACATGAATTAGAAAGAATATAACAATTCGTTGCAGTAAATGTGAAAGTTCGTATATTATTTTTTGGAAGGATTTAAATAGAATTTGATTACTTTTCCGAAACTGAAAGGTTTCACTTGAAATTCAGACACAGTGTTAACATACAGTGTGTAATGAATACCGATAAGTAGAAATGTCCCAACACATACAAGAAATGTCTACAATGGACATAACATGTTTAACGTGGGAGATCGCAAAAATTACATACAGGGTTTTGCATTTACACCGACGAATTACTTGTACTAGCTAAATGGTCAAAACAAGTATTTCAAATATATGGAATATACTATCCGAGCTATTTCAAATGTCAGATGATTTCGTTTATTTAGCAACTTTGGGGAAAAGGAGTCAAAGTACAGATTTAAATATAGGATGTAATCTATATTATCGAAATATAGATATGAAGCATTGTACGCGTTCAATATTTCATCGCCTTTCTTTGAACATCTCGTAACAAGCTGCAGTTACGATGTTTTCGTTGAAAAGCGACGATATGTACAAAATATCTAAGCATGAACACAGCCCAGCAACGTTAATGGCATTCTCTGATTTTCGAGACCTTTACGTCCCAAAATATCCCACATGACATTACAGGGATAATCTTTAATGCCGTTCTGATAGCCTCTATAGATTTGATATATCACCTTATATTTCATCAAACTGCGCCTTATGTCTACAATCCAATAGGATTTACATCGAGCTACTCTCGCATGGTAAAAAATGGTGTCAAAACTCATGAGATTTCTGACGTATTTGGACGGTTCATATAAAAACAAGGCTCATAGATACTGAGTGAATCGCTTAAGATCAATTTGTAGTGAGATCAATAACCTGCTGACGAAAGCAATTTTGCTTTAATATAGTTCTGTAATTTGCTGCTTTTCAACGAAAACCTCGAAACTGCAGCTTGTTTAAGCTGCAGTTACGAGGTTTCCGTTGAAAACGGGGATATTAGCAAAGTGTCAACAGATGACCACAGCCAAGCAACATAGGCTTCATTTTCTGATCTTAAAGACCTATACGTCCCAAAATATCCCATATGACATTACATTGAGAATCTTTAATGCCGTTCTGATAGCCTCTATAAATTTGATTTATTACCTAATATTTCATCAAACTGCGCCGTGTGTCTACAATCCAATAGGATTTACATCGAGCTACTCTTGCATAGTACAAAATGGTGCCAATACTCGCGAAATTTCTGACGTATTTGGACGATTCATGTGAAAACAAGGCTCAAAGATTCTGTATCAATCGATTAAGATTGATTCATAGCAAGTTTAATAACATACTGACGAAAGCAACTTTGTTTTCATAAAGTACTGTAATTTGCTGCTTTTCAACGAACACCTCGTTACTGCAGCTTGCTTAAATTTTGCTTAATATCTAAACATGACCACAGCCCAGTAACGTTTATGGCATTCTCTGATCTTGAAGACCTATACGAACCAAAATACCCAATATGACATTCATCTGAGAATCTTTAATGCCGTTTTGATAGCCTCTATAGATTTGATATATCACCTAATATTTCACCATACTACGCTGTATGTCTACAATCCAATTGGATTTACATCGAGCTACTCTTGCATGATAGAAAATGGTGCCAATACTCACGAGATTTCTGACGTGTCTGACGTATTTGACGTTTCATGTTAAAACAAGGCTCATAGGTACTGTGTCAATCGCGTATGATCAATTTCTAGTGAGTTCAAGAGCCTACTGACGGACAGACAGACGTACAATAATACGACCCTTCTGGCGTATAAAAATGAAAGAAATTTCAAGGGCAGAAACAAATATTTTAACATTTCAGAGTAGTGCCTATTTATTTACACTGACGATTTCTTAGAATGAAATTAGCCTTCGAATTCAAGCAAGGAAAAGCAAGCGACTTGACTAAGGACAAACATTTACCAGGCGTTTCTCTGAAGTATCTCTGAGTTTATTGGTCATATATTATTTTAATATTATGCAGACATAGACTTTATTTGCAAACGAAGTGATCGATCCATGTGATACGTGTTGGCTTTTGATGTACGAATTCTCGTGTCAGACAAATACAAATTAGCGAAGGAAAACTGACACTTAAGTTGTAATATAGAGTATCAAAGAGATATCGACGATTTTCAAGATAAACCTCGTAACTGCAGCTTAAAACAAGCTGCAGTTACGAGTTTTTCGTTGAAAAACAGCGATATTATGATAAAGAAATGTCAACAACAAAGGTTGGCTTAATTAAAGTATTGACAGAGAGTTTCCAACATTATTTACAAGTATATATTAAATATATACAACCACAAAGAAGATCGTCTAGTACGATACGAGTACAAAGTTCAATCTTAATTATTTTCAGATGACAAAATGCTTGAATCGTCTTTGGACAATTGGACAAACAGTTTATAATAACGAAAGACAGCATGTTGCAGTAATAAATACAGTTTTGCAATTTGATAAACGCGCAAGACTCTACGATTACTGATTTGAAACGTATCTATATCATTCTGCTTTTGAAACGACAAAAACAAACATCAATAACAATTTCTTGTTCAATTATACGTATAACAACCGGACACAATTAATCGACAGAGAATCCATGATGAATTGAACTCATACGATGTACTAGAGCGGCAGTAGAAATGGTTTACATCTTCCCGGTTTAACCCTGTCCTAAACAAGACCAGGTTTTGACGTCCTTAATGGAATGGGCTTGGGAAAACATTGAAATAAAAGAAGAAACTGCTGATAATGAGCAGTTTCAAAATTTGTTTCAATATTTTCTGTGCCATATGTTACAGAAATCCTATCTTTAATAACACCCGTTTTGTCATTTGTGGCAGTTTTTGAAGAGGATCACCCTAAAGTTTTGTTGTTTGGAAAAGGGTTAAACTATGACAAATGGTTAAGTATGCAACATGTATTAGATAGAGTCTGTATAGTAGATTCTACGCGAAATAAACATTCAAATGCGCGCAGCGCATTGAATGTTTATATCGCGTAGAATCTACAATACAGACTCTATCTGACTTAGTGTTCGCTATCGGTTCATTGGAGACGGGGCGTGGCTATGTATAGACGTCACATAAACTAGCCGGCAGCCCTTTTATGCGAAATAGAGCGGCAAAATTTTAAAATATACTGCAATTTCATTGGTCCAAAAAGTAGGTCGAACACTAAGTCAAATTACTTGTCCTTTCAGTATCAGAGAGATAGTTTTTCAAGGCACTCAGACAGAGGATGGTCCCGTCACTAATTGAAACATCGATAACAATTTGCGGCTCAATTATATAATAACAGGAACTCAATTAAACGACAAGAAATTCGCTCCGTGATGCATTTAAGTCATGTACTGGGGAGTGACATTCTAAAAGAATTTAAATGACCAGAATCTCAATGACAAATACATTCCATTACCTTATACGTTACGTGAAGAAATATACTTTATCACATTCCTAGCAGTGAAATCCTGGAATTCCCGAGTTATACATATTAACTGGAGTGAAAATATCAAAATTTATATATATATAATACGTATATATAAATTTTGATATTTTCACTCCAGCGAAATATCTCACTCAAGATAGCCGGGACTATTTCCAGATGTTTTGGGTTATTAAAAAGCTGCATTGAACAACAGTCTGCTGTGTCTTAGCATCTTAAGAAGATTTTACTCACTATGAGATCGTCTTCTTTGTCTAAAGACGCTAAATTGACAGTTTTCCAAAGAAAACTATGTTTATTTCTTCTATCATAATCACGCTTGATGTTGTTGCTATTGTTGTTTTAACTTAGACTCAAATTCTGGAAAGACAATACACTAGTAAGTTTAAATCTTTTTAATCATTTTTTCTTCATTCATTACTTTCATTTTTGATTATTTAAAGTCCAGATAGATGCTTAATTTCTGCTTGATTCAAAGTTCAAACAAAACGGCGGCCATTTATTTACTTGTAGAATCAGGAAACAGCACATGGAAAGGGTAATAAGTGAACAAATTAATCGAGCGAATAAACATCATTCTAAGCGTGAATAAATAATTCATTCTCTATTGAACAATCGTCCTGCTATTAATACTCGGGAGGACCGGAGCGCCCAACATATTTGTTATTTCCCCATGTCCTTCAATAAAACATTTTTACAGGGCAAATAGTGTTTGATTCTTATAATACGTTATTCAACAATATGTTTCACCGGCTGCCTATCGAAAAGGAGATTCTCTTCTCGAATATAAAACAACTGACGGTTTTCGTACTTCCCAGTCTTTTAACAATTTCTGATCGAAAGAAACCGACCGCAAACAGTTAAGTATTGCCCCTATCACGTGTTTCATGTTCATGATGAATGAGATAACAGTCAAAACCCAGTTTTTTAAGCTTTGTCCAACAACCAAGATATAAGTAGATAGATTACATTACTCGTCAGTGTTTTTCTGACTTTAACATTGGTTAGAAAAATATAACAATTACTAGTTAAATGGTCAAAGTCAGTATTTCAAATGTATGAAATATACTATCCGACATATTTCAAATGTCAGATGATTTCTTTTATTTACGATTTTATTTACGACGTAATTGCTATCGAACTATGAATATGAAACATTGTACGTATTCAATATTTTCAACGAAAAGCTCTTAACTGCAGCTTTAAACAAACTGAAAATACGAAGTTTTCAAAGAAAAAGAGCAACATGTGCAAAATATCTAGAGTTGACCATCATCCTATAGCTCAGCAACGTTAATGGCATTCTCTGATCTTAAAGACCTATATGCCCCAAAATATCCCATACGACATTACAGGGGGAATTTTTAAGCTATATCACCTACTATTTCATCAAACTATGCCGTATGTCTACAATCCAATAGAATTTACATCGAGCTACTCTTCCATGATTCAAATACTCGCGATATTTCTGACGTATCGGACGTTTCAAAAACTCGGCTCATAGCATACCGAAAATTGCTACCGAAATATAGATATGATGCATTGTACATACGCGTTCAATATGTCGTCGCTTTTCTATGAAATCTTCGTAACTGCAGCTTGCTTTGAGCTGCAGTTACGATGTTTTCAAAGAAAAGCAGCAACACGTGCAAAATATCTAAAGATGACCACAGCCCAACAATGTAAATGACATTCCCTGATCTTAAAGACCTATACGTCCCAAAATATCCCATATGACATTACAAGAATCTTAAATGCCGTTCTGATAGCCTCTAAAGATTTGATATATCACCTAATATTTCGTCAAACTGCACCGTACGTCTACAATCCAATAGGATTTACATCGAGCTACTCTTCCATGATACACAATGGTGCCAATACCCATGACATTTCTGATGTATTTGGACGATTTATTAAAAAAACAAGGCCCACAGATACTGTTTCAATCGCTTAGAATAAATTTGTAGTGAGTTCAAAATTCTGCCGACGGAAGCAACTTTGCTTTAATATTATAGGTTATTGCATTAATATGGGAATATATTGTGTCGAACAAGTTCTTTTGGCAGAGTAACCCGAGCTTGCGAGGGTTACTACGCCAAAAGAACGAGTTCGACACAATATATTCCCATAATAATGCAATAACCTTTTTATTATATACTTTGATATTGTTTTAGAAAAAGTATCATAAACAAAATTCATAAAAGAATGTTTTTATCCGCGCGGGTAGATATTACTTAAACGTTTTAAAACGTCTAGCGGTTGAACGTAAATTACGCGGGAAAAGTAACGTCAGCGTATGATTACGTCGACGTCACTAGGGAAGTATAAACAACTTTGAATGGCGGCGGCCATTATTTTCGACTCGGACTGGAATCGTCGCAAAAGGTATTGAATTTGAGATATTTGTTACAGACTTTTGGTATCAATCTTCCTAAAAATATATACATTTGCCGTTTTGTATATTTTCATTTGTTAAAATTTGTTATTTTCGCTCATTTGCAATTAGAGCTGACTTGCTTCACAAAGTCAATATCCGTGAAATTTTGAAAGATAATTTAAGATTTTTATTCTCCAATTAACATTTTTGAGCCGTCTTAGCGTTTGTAATGGTCAATATGGTTTTATAGGTGACTTATCAAGCTTGAAAGTTGTAAAGCGGGAGAGATGCCTGAAATTATAGTTCCGTCCTTGGCGACTGCGCGTGTTAAAGTTCCCGTTCAATATCAAAGTATGCAATATCAAAAAATATTGCACACTTTCCTCACGTTCAAATACATAGGGACAATATCAAAGTATATAATAAAGTACTGTATTTCGTTGCTTTTCAACGAAAACCTCGTTACTGCAGCTTGATTAAAGCTGCAGTAATATAGTTTTCATTGAGAAGCGACGATATTTGCAAAATATCTAAAGATGACCACATCCAAGCAAGGTTAATGGCTTTTTCTGATCTTAAAGACCTATACGTCCCAAAACATCCCTCACGACATTACAAGGGGAATGCCATTCTGATAGCCTCTATATATTTGATATATCCCCTAATATTTCATGAAATTGCGCCGTATGTCTACAATCCAATAGGATTTACATCGAGCTACTCTTGCATGATACAAAATGGTGCCAATACTCACGAAATTTCTGACATAGTGGACGGTTCATATAAAAACAAGCATCACAGAATGTATCAAAGTCAGGCTGTTTGAACCACTTTTGGTATATTTATTGGGAGTTTCATGGACTGTTGGCTGTCGTAGAGTAATCCATTTGGGCCGTCTTTCATTCGTAGAAACTGTTATGAAAACGATTTAAAATTTTGATTTTAATAAAATGGTGCACGTGCAAAAGCCGATTCGGATTTTTGAAATAACACTTTTAACCTGAATTGTTTTTTATCAAAGAAAAATATATAAAGTCAAATAGTTACGAAATTTTCGTATTTTGTCACGTCTGGTAGTTATTCATCTAGAATGTGAAGACAGGAAACAACAATACCATTTGTTTAAAAACACCTCTTTATAACCAGAAAGACGTCATAATGTACAATTCAACATACATTCTTGTGTTCTTTTACGTAAGTAAGTATATAAAATGTAGTGACTATAACCAAAGCAACTTGGGTGTGGTTCGGTATTTATTACATATTCAGTAATTCTGACTTGGTAAACCTCTATAAGTAAGTGGAAAAATATATTTGCAAATGAACTGTTCGATGTAACTGATACATGTTCGTTTGATCTTCAAAATTCTGCGATAGACATATAAAAACAACAGACAGAAAACTGACACTTGAGATAGAATATCAAAGGCATATTAGGATAAAGAAATGTCAACAATTAAGGTTGGTTTAATTAAAGTATTGACAGAAAGTTCCCAACATTATATACTGAAATAAATTAAGTATATTCAACAACAAAGAAGTTCATTTAGTAACTTAATCAATACAAAAACAAGAATTATTTTTAGATGAGAAAATGTTTAAATTGTTGTCTTTTGGACAAGTGGACGAACATTTTATGATAACAAAAGGTAGCATGTTGCAGTAATAAATACACTTTTTGTAAGCATGTTGCAGTAATAAAAACAATTTTTGCAATTTGATAAACGAATAAGACTCTCTAGGATAACTGATTTGAAACGTATCTGGATATGCTAATTGAAACACTAATAATAGTTTATTGTTCAATTATATGATAGCAGAGACCCAATAAGGCGACAGGAATCCATACTGTGCGAGACTCAAACTACAGGTGCTGTAGAAATGGTTGACACTCAATCAGAGGATAGTCATGTCACTAAATAAAACATCGATAACAATTTGAAGCTCAATTATATAATGACATGATTTCAATTAAACGACAAGTAATCATCTCCGTGTTGTATCCAAGTCATGTACCAGGGAGTGACATTCTACATGAATTTAAATGACCAGAATTCCCAAAACAAAAGATGTTCGATTTAATTATACGTGACGCGTGGAAATATACTACATGTATGAATTTTAGTGGTTTCTACTTTCCGGTGAACTTAATTAGGACTTCAGAAGGAATCAACTTCATTTTTGCAATCGTCACTTTTTAGTATTCATTTGTTTGGGCGTCTATTTATAATTCTTAATACGCGTGTTCCTAACTTTCACAAGGCTCCATAACTCGTCAAAATGCATCTTTTAAAATAATCCAATAAAAATTTATTTTGATCAATATCGATAGATGGCTTAAAACTTACGGAAAATAAATTACCATCTTTATCTCAATCTTTACCTGCATCAACATATATTGAGGAAACAACACACGGAAAAGGGTAATAAGTGAACAAATTAATCGAACAAATAAACATCATTCTGAGCGTGAATAAATAATTCATTCTCTATTGTACAATTGTCCTGCTATTAATACTCGGGAGGACAGCAGCGCCCAACATATTTGTTATTTCCTCATATCCTTTTATAAAACATTCTTACAGGGCAAATAGTGTTTGGTTCTTATTATATGTTATTCAACGATATGTTTCAGCGGCTGCCTATCTAAAAGGAGATTCTCTTCTCGACTATGAAGCAACTGACAGTTTTCATACTTCCTAATCTTTTAACAATTTCTAATCGAAATAAACTGACCGGAAACAAATAAGTCTCGGTCCTATTATGTTTTTCATTTTTATGCTTACTAGAACAAAACATGAGCTTGTTAACAGTCAAAACCAGTTTAAAGCTTGTCCAAATATTTACAGATAACATTACTCACCAATTTTCACTGAATCAGTTTTCACTGATTTCCACATGAATTAGAAAGAATATAACAATTCGTTGCAGTAAATGCGAAAGTTCGTATCACATTTTTTGGACGGATTTAAAAAGAATTTGATATCTTTTCCGAAACTGAAATGTTTCACTTGAAATTCAGACACACTGTTAACATACAGTGTGTAATGAATACCGATAAGTAGAAATGTCCCAACACATACAAGAAATGTCTACAATGGACATAACATGTTTAACGTGGAAGATCGCAAAAATTACATACAGGGTTTTGCATTTACATCGACAAATTACTAGTACTAGCTGAATGGTAAAAACAAGTATTTCAAATGTATGGAATATACTATCCGAGCTATTTCAAATGTCAGATGATTTCGTTTATTTAGCAACTTTGGGGAAAAGGGGTCAACGTACAGATTTAAATATAGGATGTAATCTATATTATCGAAATATAGATATGAAGCATTGTACGCGTTCAATATTCCATCGCCTTTCTTTGAAGCTGTTAACAAGCTGCAGTTACGATGTTTTCGTTGAAAAGCGACGATATGTGCAAAATATCTAAGCATGAACCCCGCCCAGCAACGTTAATGGCATTCTCTGATTTTGGAGACCTTTACGTCCCAAAATATCCCACATGACATTACAGGGATAATCTTTAATGCCGTTCTGATAGCCTCTATAGATTTGATATATCACCTTATATTTCATCAAACTGCGCCGTATGTCTACAATCCAATAGGATTTACATCGAGCCACTCTTGCATGATACAAAATGGTGCCAATACTCACGAGATTTCTGACGTATTGGAGATTCCATATAAAAAGAGATCTCAAATATCAGACTGATCGATCTGCTTTGTGGCCGAATGTAAACATGTATTTGGTGAATTACCCCCTGTCTGCTAAAATCATCAACCGACTAGAATGTTAGACCTTTTTCGCCATTTATTCCATTTTAGATATAATTATTTCACTTTTAAAGGCATACACTTTTGCAAATCATCTGACAAAAAATTTTAAACTCTATAGAATACAATATGGTCGCATCGTTGTCATTCTTAGAAGGAAATATGTGATATATCATGAATCAATCAACAAAAAGACAGACAGATATTGTTATGATAGTAATCTGTTGTATATCATGTTTTATGTAATTTTATTTGTTCATTGCGTCGCCAATGGAGCAATATTTTTGTGTTCTTTGTATCTTCCGATTTCAGGAATCTGAAGAACTTGTTATCGGTCCCGATAAATTAACTGGCAGAGTACCTCTAGCTTTTAGCTAGAGATGCCCTGCAAGGTTTATTTATCAGCAACTATACACACATACGTACATTCGCAATGTTGTTGTCGTAACTATTTGTTTGTCCGACGTATGGAGATAGATATGAATATAGTTCCTATGACTATCATTTTGTCTAGTCTCCCTCGTGCTTCCAACGCTTTATTTTAAGTACCATTCAGTTTTGTCAGCGGCAACATTTCCTAGCAATGAAGTAGATGTATATAAAATGAGTAACGAAACAATAAAGCCGATATGTGGAGCAAAAGTCTCTATTTAACGTATACAACCCATCATTAGCACTGAAGGGCCAGAGGCGAAATTTGAAAAGTGCCAGTAATTCATAAACTGTGTAACATTTCCATTCCAAAAACAAATAAGCAATTTGAACGGTTTATATTTTTGAATTTATGCATACATATGGAAATATTTGACAAAAATGTTCAAAATTACCTCCCTTGTATATGAATATAGAGTAAAATAATATTTGTAAATTATTGTCTTCTTGAAGCATAATCTTGAAATCCGGCACGGTGAATAAACTTATCTGAAGTGTATTTACAACTGTGTGTAATTTGATTCATGTCGCATGGCTAGAAAGTAGTGATTTTAATGATGGGTCATAATAGACTACGATGTTCCGTATCCACCTTTACCTAATTGTAATAAAATCAAGGCCTGTGATGCTATCGTAAAGCTGCCACAGCTCATAGGGTAAGTCCTTGAGAAAAACATGTGACCCGTCACGCTAAAAGGGACCTAATCGGGTGTGTGAAAAATATCGACTCTAGTCTGTCTGCGCAGTCCGCGCAGCCAGACTAGGGCCGACACTTTTCACTTTTATGTAATTTTCTAAATCTGGAATGTTGTCCCTATCTTATAATATGTTCACTTTTCGCATACGGGATCTGGATGACCTGTGGTGAGTCTGACAAGTTTGTCAAATGTGGATTTTTGGAGTTCGGATAAGGTCCCTTTTAGCGTGACGGGTCACATTTTTAATACATACCAGATCAGACTACGTGATGCAGACTCAGTTATTCGGTCAAATTCAATGTAACGATTATACACTAAACGAAGTAGTTGTTTATTAAGCCATTGTCTCTAAACTCTCCCTATTTGAAAGCAGCTGAAGATGACAAACTTGATGCTAACAAAGGAAGGATTGTTGTACAATGAAGCAGAGAAAATATTGAAACAAAAGTAGAAAATGCTGATTACCAGAAATTTTCTTCTTTAGCCTTAATTTTTCTTAAGCCCTGTGTTGTAGGATTGTCAAAACACAGGTCCTGTTTGGGAAACGGTTAAACATGATTAATATGTTAAGCTAATTGTAACAGGTGCAAGTGTTAAAATCCGACAAGCAGATATAAATATTTTGTTAATAGGCCTATCTCATTTCAGTGTCTGGGAATTCTTGACGATAAGCTGTTTTGTATAAATCATGATAACAACATCTGTATGTACTTTGTTGTAGTTCGTTAGGCATGTTTTATGTTAAATGAAGAACAACATTCGTGGAATACGAATCATAGTTAGTCAATTTATATTTCATTTACATATATCTAGAACAATTTGTGAAATTCTTGATTTGGTATAGGAATTTTGCGATCACTAAATCTAGAAAAAAAATTGTTAAATTCTTGATAAGTTCAAGAAATATTGCGATCACTTGAATAACTATGATAAATAAGCTAAGATACAAAAGGATAAGTAAAGGTTTATATCACAAAGGGTCACTGTACAACATTCTCATTGTTCCAAGAGAAGAGGCATATAATAAACAAACAAACGAAAGAAACGAAACACCAATGAGTACTTTCTACTTTCCCTATACTACATCATATAAGCTTGAATGAACATTTGTTTTGGTAGGCTCTATAGGATAAGGTCAGACTGCAGAAAAATGCTGTCTGACCTTGCTCAAAACTGGCTGTTATTTTGCATGACATTTCAAACTAAGTTTTAAGCCAAATGATTCCATGTAAAAAGCCATGATAGAATTCTGGATGATACATTTCATCTTGAATGTCCCGTATTATTTACATGATAACTTTATCCCGTATTATATTATCTTGAATCAACAGATTTGCTCACAGATTGGAAATGGCGTTGATATTATTCTTGTTTTATGATGGCCTGTGGATAAAAAAAGGAAAAAAACAGCTATGTATTGTAGTGGATTTGAGAGAAAATAGAGAAATAAAGCAAACTTCTTCAAATTTATTGATTCTTTTTACGCGACCACGTGTGCAGATGCAATATGATTTTGAATCGCGTTGACAGAATTTAAAGAATTCATAGTTTAATTTTATTCTATGATACCTGCTAATTGCAAGAGAAGTAACAACCTTTGGAAATCTAAATAAAGTCCGTCCTGAAAATCATGATATAATTCCGGATTGTACATTTTATCTTGACGGTCCTGATTATTTACATGATTACTTTATCCCGTATCATATCATCTTGAATCAACAGATTTGTCCACAGATTTGAAATGTCGCCGTTATTTTTTGTGTTATGGAGGCAGAGAAAGAAAAGATGTCATAACTGTAGGAAATATTACGGGGTATTTGTTGTTGGAATTCCTAGGGAAATGAAAGCGCGCTTTAGCTGGACGACCAGCCAATATTTACACAATGAGTTTATCCCGTATCATATCATCTTTAACCCTTTCACAATCAAGACCTGGTTTTGACGTCCCTAATAGAAAAGGTTTGGGAAAATATTGAGACAAAAGAAGAAAATGCTGATAATCAGCATTTTCTCCTTTAGTCTCAATATTTTTTGTGCTATATATATTACTCACAAATTATACCTTTAATAACGTCTGTTTTGTTGTCTGCAGCAGCTGACATATTGGGCCTGAAATATTACCGTTTGGGAAAGGGTTAATCAACAGATTTGTTCACATATTGGAAATGTCGTTGATATTATTCTTGTTATGTGACAGCCTGGGGATAAACACGTCGATTGTATAGCGGGCATTATAGGAGAATTGGATATTTACAGGGAAAATCAACAGGATGATTCTTGTTGGAAACCTGACAATAATAGAGAAATGAAACCAAAACGAACAATTAACCCTTTCCCAAACAAGACCTGGTTTTGACGTCCTAATTAGAAATTGTTTGGGAAAACATTGAGACAAAATAAGAAACTGCTGATGACCAGCAGTTTCTCCTTTTGTCTCAATATTTTCTCTGTTATTTTGTACACAAATTCAATACTTGTCAACATCCATTTTGTTATTTCCAGCAGCTTTTGACTTAGAATACCCTAAAAGTTTGCTGTTTGGGAAAGGGTTAAATACACCTTTTACATGTAGATAAATTATGATAAAACTCTTTAGCAAGCAGTATATAATAAGGACACTCACTGACTCAGCACAAACACGCAGCCCGATCTTGTTCTATAATGTCCCTACATTGCACGTGACGGAACACCCAAGATAGAAATGTAAGCGAAGGTAGACTATGAAAGTCACGATATAATTTCAGTTAGTACATTTAAACTCGACGACCCATGATTATTTACGCTTCATCCTGCATTACCTTAGCTCGTTGTCTTGGTCGAAATATGAAAGACAGAGGGAATCTGTATTTTGTAACAATTCACCATTAACATACTGATTTCGGATAAGTCGGCAAACTTAAACTGCCAATATGTAAATAGGATCAATCATCAGTATGCACGAGACGATGTAGCGTCCTTTCCTTCTTCTATCGTGCCTACGTATTGCATTACAACGATCACCCATAAGCTTTACCCATAACTGTTTGCAAGCTAGAAATATTGTGATAATATTTCTGATGGCACAATTTAGCTAGACGGCCTACGATTATTTACACGATGACTTTATCCCGTATTATATTATCTTGAACCAACAGATTTGTTCACTGATTTGAAATGTCGTTGTTATTATTTTTGTCTTATGATGGCCTAGGGATAAAAACGTCCGTTATATAGCGGGAAATATTCCGAAGAAATAGCTATTTTAGTTACAGGAACAAATAAACAGAGAATGTCTTGAAGGAGTTTTTAGGAAAATGAGAACAAGTTTGACCATTTTATTTTGGATCCCTATTCTTACGATCGCTTTGGCAGGTCCTTGGCAGGTCCTATAGTACAGTCTCCACTTATATGAATTAATCGACTAGATGCGTTAATGGTATGTCTAATTGAGAGAGATAAAGAAAGGTTCACAATTTTGTGGATTGTCGGACGAAATTGTTGATTTCAGAAGTATCGGTGATATTGATACACTACCTTTTTGAAACAAATTGGTGCATTTTGCATCGAATGCTACGTAACCGTACTTACTTTGGATGAAAAACAGCTTAAAATGTTGTTTGTATTGACTTTGCGTAACCATCTAGTATATTTCACACACGTTCAAAGTGGTCATGACGCCCTGAAGTGAACATAGTGAAACGACATGTTCTTGTTATATATTTTTTAAACATATTTTATCTTATATCAGCTACTCTGCCAACATGGTACGATATCCTTCACCCCATCCTTGTTGCACGACCATTAGGTGCGGCCAATCCAAGACTAATGAGATTTATACTGCCGAAGTAAACACGAAAACAATTTTTGACAGATCTTTTGAACAGATTCTTAAAAACTTTCTTTTCTTATCTTTTCAGCTGCTCTGCCATCATGGTACGATATCCTACACCCCATCCTTGCTGCACGACCATTAGGTGCGGCCCATCCAAACCTAATGAGATTTATACTGCTGAAGAAAACAAGGTCAGATTACGACAAAATCATGAAAGGTATGTGATACAAGTTTGTTTCTTTGTATGTCCTGTCTTTGCCGATATTTCCAAAATCGTTGCTTTGAATTGTTAACATTTCAATGAATATAATACCTAAGTGTGTAGCCATAAAATGGAATTATCTTTGATAAACCATTATCAAAAAGGTAGTCGTTCGTTTATGCAGTGTGACCATAGTCAAAATATATTTCCTGCTTCTAAATATCTGCGAAATAAAGAATACTTGGTATCTTGCATAATTGATCGAAAAAAAAAAAAAAAAAAAAAAAAAAAAAACAATGCTAGACTTATCTCCTTTGGAGTGTCGATTCAATAAATCGTCTTAAAAACATAATAAGAGTTGCTATTATAAACACACATTTACATAGGGCGTTCATTCGAGTTAATTTTCCTGGAGCAATCGTTGCGGAATATCTCATGAAAGATGGATAAGTCATTATCCAATAGACACATTATTCTACAAGATTATTGGTGTAATCTATCATTGCTATAAAGACAATAAGCAAACATCCTTGTCGGCGTATTATTGGTCTCTTATGGCTCCAAGATGGCGAATTAGAGGGACTGGGCTGTTTTTATCATACAAAATTCCGAAAACAATTGTTGATATTAATAGTTAATACATCTACTTTTGACCAAACATTGACCGGTTGCCGTATTCAACAACGTTTTTAAATCGATTGCCTAAGGCGAAATTACATTACACGTCATCTGATTGGACAAGACGTATGTCTCGGCCAATCGGATAGAGTGTTGTGTACTATTGAAGGGCCGGTCACACAGCCTTACGCGAGTTGATCACGAGTGTATCGCGAGGAAAAACTGTCAAACGCGAAGTGAACGCAGTCACAAGTGAATGACACGTGAATGAAACATGGAAGACTCGCGAATAACAAGTGCGCACACGCGCGAAAAATTTTACACGCGCTCGTAGCCCGATTTTATTTTTGAGCAGCACAAAAATTAGGCGCGAGGATCACCGCGTGTTGCACAAGTGATGTAACCGCGGTACAAACGCGGACCAAACGCGATAACACGTGGTACACTCGCGGATCACAAGTGGACGACAAGTGGTCATTCGCGGGCATACGCAAAATTTCTTCATGTGACTGTGTGTGTAGTACTTGTCATCCACTTGTCTACAGCGTTCCTTACACATGTGATAGCGTGTACTTCGCGTGTAAAAGGCTTTCTCGGATCACTTGTGACCCCATTTTGTTACCACAAGCGCTCACACACGGAGGACTCGTGGTGGACACGCGATGGGCACGCGGAGCACACGCGCGCGTTTGGTCCACTTGTCGTTCGCGTGTCTAGCACGAATGAGACAATTTTGCTGATTTTTCACCGTGTGTAGAACTTTCAAGGTGGAACCGTTTAAGAATGTGTAAAATTTCAGACCAGAAGTTGATATAAGAAATTTTATTTCAGCGATCAGCTTTCTGGAGGACCATTCTATTCACGTCGTCATTGGACCTTACGACGAACCAATCTCCTTAGCAACAGAAGCATTAAACATATCCTACATAGCAACAACGGAAGTGACGTCATTGAACCTTAACACGACGTTCCAAATCAATCCTCGACAAGCACATTTCAACCAAGCAATATTAGACCTAGTAAAGCATTATAAGTGGGACAAAGTCAGCGTGTTCTTCGACGACAAGAAAGGTAAGTGAATAAAGTGTGTTCCATAAGTAGTCTAACATGAATGGGTTGGGTTCTGAAACAAGAGCTTAAATGGCTCTAGATACAGCTGTACATACGGGTAGTCCTATCAAAATACACAGTGTTCTGTTATACACGGTGCATAATCACGTGACTTAGAAGTTCCGATAATCTTCAATAACTTTGTCAATACTAGACCAACTTGAATTCTGTTTGAAGCTGGGAATGTGGAAAAATGTCAGGAATAACATGGTTGTAGTTGATTTTAAAAAAAAAACAGCTGATAAAAAAGTTATTGAAGATAAACCAAAGTTTTGGTTTATCTTCAATAACTTTTTGATCAGTTGATTTTTCAAAAATCAATCACGTCCATCTAATGCGTGACGTCTGTCTACATTCTCTGCTTCAAACCGAATTCAAATCGGTCCCGTATTTACAAAGTTATTGAAGATATTCAGTGATAATTGCATCACGTGATTATCCACCGTGTTATAGCTTGATCTGTATCTTTATTGTTTTAAAATGGCATGGGGGTTCAGTTCCAGATCCCGTCGCATACCAAATTATAAAGCACAGCTTATACGATGTTTGTAAGACGACACATTTTTCAATCTATACAGTTTACATGCCTATTTCAACAAAACGTTGGAATATCACGGTTGCACAGACTGGACATGTGCGACGGCACGGATTCTTTGCAGACAATAGTTCTACACTAGCACCTTTCATAACTCGCCTAAAGCGCTCTTAAATCACGGCCTCCCCACGGAATGATACAAAATAAATGGATGTGTAGCAGTCAAAAAGACTATACGACTCACGAAGGTCTCTTAACCCTTTCCCAAATGACAAAATTTTAGGGTGGTCCAATTTAAAAGTTACTGGAGACAACACAATAAATGTTTGAAAAGGTAATATTTGTGTAAAGAATGACATAGAAAATATTGAAACAAAAGGAGAAACTGCTGGTTATCAGCAGTTTCTTCTTTTGTTTCAATGTTTTCCCAAACCTTTTCTACATGGGGCGTCAAAACCAGGTCTTGTTTGGGAAAGGGTTAAGCTGTGCTTTTTATGCGATGAGTATGGTCCCACCGCGTGGTCAAGGTCTTCTGAAGATAAATAGTTGTTCTAACATTTTGTAAAGTTTTGGGTCAATCTACGTAAATGTAATGGGCCATGGAGGTAGAAACTTACCTCATTATAATACGTAATTTTGTCTGGAACGTTGATAAAATCATTGGTAATCATATTTCCTGTCGACGAATGTGATTCAAATGTGGCGCAAACAACTCCATAACAAGTGCAAGGTAGGAGATCTCTCTAAAACCAAAATCCTAAATTTGAGGTTAGCACGGATTCTGGTCAGCCTGCATATATACGCAGTTTGACCAAGATCCTAGCTGTTCTCGTTTAACATCTTTTTCAGTGCCAAAACTAACGGTTTCACTTTCAATCTTCGACAAATAACTACATAAGGATAAGGATGTTTTCTGTAATATCCGAGCGGTAATGAAATAGATTATCTGTGTCTGACATATTGTAATGGCCAATTGGTTCTTGTTTTCGTCGGTTTGTCAACTATGGAAATGACGTATTATCTGTCATTTTTCCGCACGGTTGAGGATGACTGAAAAGTTTTGCAGCATATAAAACATATGTCGGTTTGTTGATCGCCATGTTCTTCACTTTCCAACACCCCACTTGAGCGCTTGTTTCCGTAAACACGATGTCAATGTTTTCTTACATGATTAAAGTCAAAGATAATACCTCATTTGTTATTGAATAGTTTCTACAGTAGTGCAAAGAAATAAAATCTCAATTAAAACTTAAAAAGGACCATTGCCCGAATTGACGGAAATGTAATAGTGAAAAGTAAACCCCAGGTGAGATAGGAAATGCGCTAACCCAAGCACATCATACTTGCAATATTATATTTTGACGATGGGTACTGTCTACTGTACATTGAAGTCTAAATGACATAGAAACGTATTAGTGGCTTTCGATTCACATATTATTATCACAGGATTTCATCCTGCATTGTGGGTCTGCAAAACGCAGGAATACCATAAGGTTCATTTTCCATATTCCATCTCAAAAGTAATCGACGTGGGTGTTAGGGTAATAATTCACACAAAGACGACTACTGACGTTAAACATGCATAAAGTTTGTTTAGTAATTCAACACGATTCATCATTGTGTCAGGTCGTGTTGATTTACGTATTGTTATACAAGCAACTGGTGCACCAATGTCTCTGTTTGTACGCCGTAACTGACATAACAAATATAGTAAAATAAAATGTGTCTGGGATCTTATGTAAGGAGTCATTAATCATATATTCTGCTTCGAAAATCTGAAAATTGCACGCATTTCCCTGATCATTTAGGAATTGCACTGAACGAATTTTGAAAAGAAGGGCAGTGTCAACTTCGACAGAAAAGCTAGTTTTCATTTAAAACAATCTACGAGAAATGTATTGTTGGTTTCTAAAAGCATTTACGGTATTGCCGAGTTTTCAATTCACTTTTTTTAAAAAAAAACATTACAATGTTCTAAAATTAAAGGGCTGAACAGCATAGCATAATTTAACAGAAACAATAAGCTTTTTTACCAGAGGAATAAATTTATAGTTACATTTAGAAGGATCCTCTTGGTATCCGAGCACGTACACAAAACACATCCTAATCCTTAAGTCTTTCATAAACGGACAGATTACTCGCAGTCCTTTTCCTGTGTAGCATAATTACTTTGAATTCTACAAGAAATCTAATTAATTGCCTTCTCCTTGCTTTTGATCAATATAAATGATCGTCATTTGGGAATACTTCTGGAAAAATATCCTTGTAATTAAGAATTCAGTGTTAAACACACCTAGATTCAAATCATTTGGGAATTTATGAGAAAAGTCATATAAGTTTTATAAGGCAAACTATTGACCTTTCCCGAACAGAAGAAATTAATATTATCTAAATTGGAAAGATTCTGCAGATGACCGAATGGATGTTGATGCAGATAGAATTTGTGCAAAATGTAGCACAGGAAATATTAAAGCAAACGGAGAAAGTGCTGATTATTGGCATTTCCTTCATTAGCCTAAATGTTTCCCAAGTTTTTCTTTACTTTAGGGGCGTCAAACCAGGTATTGATTGGGAAAGGGTTGGTGAAATGGAATTCCGTTTGTAATGATTAAGTCTACGCAACTCGTCACGCGAAAAATGATCATAATAGAAGTCATTAAAAACAATTAATGGGAATCAGATCGGATTTGTCAGATAAAATGTCAATTATCGCATCACAACATTTTACAGTATGTTTTGAAGACACATCATATCACCTATCGACTTCTATTCTGTCTTCTGAAGTATCTTTCAAATTGGGATGGTCCGGGTTTTTTTTTTCGTTTTTTTTTTTCGTTTGAAAAAGCGTTAAAATGTGCAGTGGCCAACATATCAATTCGAATCTCATTTTGCTAGCCCCTCTAATGCGACATGTAATAAACGTGAATTACGTCTTACATGTTCCCATTAAAATTATAAATCACGTCTTACGCTGGCATGTGTCCATTATTTTCACATTTTGAATAAGAATATGACATATAAATCGATAGTAAATTTTAAGCTCTATTTTTATGAATGGTTATAATATTGAATTTGACGTATCTTTGCAAACATCGATTCCGAGTTGAAACGCTACTTGTTATGTTGCATGTATTACGTATCACCTTATCCAAGGAAACACTATAATACAGTGATAATGTTTTTCGCTGGCATATTCTTCTGGTAACTTTTAAATAATATAAGGTATACGCTTTTCAAGTAGCATTTACCAACGGATATTTCAAATTGTAAAACAAACAAAAATTATACGCTTCATTTATAATTCGTGGAATGTCACAAATAATTCGTGTCAACCCCCAAGTGATCAAGTGATGCCTTTAATAAAAGGGAATAGCGCTAAAAATTACATGGAGACCACAACAACCGCAAAAAGCAACAAATCTCCCCACTTATATCAAAAAAGAGGGTAAAATATATTCGTGTAATCTAGGTCCCAATAAGGAATTATCAAATTATGACTGCATTTCATTTACACCCTAAAAACGTTCGTGACAAATTAATTCCATACAAAATAATATCAAATTACGCGAACTTTCATTACACGCGCTGTTCGGAATCATTTTTGTGAGGTGAATTATATCATTGTAATTTTATAACAACTTCAATGTCCTCATTCTGGTGATCAACGCCATCAACAGTTTTTCTACATTTAGTTTCTTGATAAAATACTTATGTTCAGAATTCGTTTGAGTTTGTGCATATCTCCTTACCACCAATTTCTTCTTTTGTCCCAACTTTTTTTCTACTACAGTAATTGTCTGATAACATTTACCTTGTCTTCAGCTCAAGTCAATTTTGACTAGTCTATTATTTTGTTGTTTTGGAGATTGTAATCACTGGTTAGCAAATGCCTTATTACAGTTCAGAATATCAGATTTACAAATGTGGTGAAAATTGCATCTATGGTAATGCACCCAAGATACCATTTTAAAAAGTACACAACGTCATCGTACGTTTGAACTTTTGCTCTGTAAATAGTACTACAGAGCAGCACAATCATCTGATACACGCATATCTATCTTGTCGTCTGCAGTTCCAATTTTGATTAGTGAACCATAGTGTCGCTTTTGGAGATGTTGAACACTGGTTAATCAATGTCTGATCGATACGATTCTGAAAATCAACCTTGCAAATGTGGTTATAATTGCTCATAGTAATGGATCTCTTGAGACTACATGCCAGGTCATAGTGTCGGTGTTTTTTGTTTTATAGATATTACTTACATTTGGATTGAATGATACAAATTAAATCATTAATATGATACTTGAAGTGACAATTTATTTTGTTACGATTTTTAACAAATGACACCTTTTTTTATAAATAAATAAATGAAATAATGAAAAATAGTAACAAAACGAATTAGTAAAACATTAAATAGTTTACAAAATGGTTTTATTTAGAGTGTTTTATCCACTACTATATACGAAACACGTCGTGTCGACACTTCGTCACTCAAGAAAATAAAAATTGACAAGATACTCGGATTCTTTCGAAGTAGATGAATTCCGGCTATCCTCGCCAATTTTCATCGTCTCTGATAACGGCGGAGTTACGCGGCGAAGTTACACGGATTGTTTGGTATCAAATGATGGCTGGTATACGTTAAACCAAAATGTGAAATATTCCTGAAAGATTAAAAATCGACATCTTAATATGGTCCAGCTTTTAATGACGTGGAATGGGAATAGAGCAGACACAATATTGCTTTAATTAGTTTAGTAATGTCAATATGTTTGGATCGCGAATGGTAGATGTTTCAGTTCGGATTTTGTCCAAATTGGCAATGTCAATCAAAATGCGATAGCTTCACCAAATAATGCCTTCAGGTCACATATCTAATTGGTGGATTGGAAATACTAAGAGAAAATGTCTGGAAAGCATTATGAAAAGGAAGAAAAATATGATGATATCTCTATTTCTTTAAACTGTTTCTAAACTAACATTATGCTGTCAAAACGGTACAAAAATACATTTTCAGTTTAATGGTAAAGGGCTCATTTTATTTTAACATTGATATGACATGAGATACACCTTGAAAGAAAGAAGTAACAAAAATTGCACAAAAAAAAAACATTTGGTCTTTCCTGAACTTCTTCCATGATTATTTTTTTATACATTTTCAGTTTAATGGTAAAGGGCACATTTTATTTTAACATTGATATGAAATGAGATGCATCTTGAAAGAAAGATGTTAACAAAATTGCACAAAACAAAACATTTGGTCTTTCCTGAACTTCTTCCATGTTTGACGAATATTGATAGCCTTGGAATGAGTATGTATTAAAATAAAAATACCACTAAAACGTGCATAATATTAACTCGGTTTATTTCTCCAAATTTTGGACTTGTTAATCGAGAATATTCTTCATTTGGATTTAGAACCCAGATTTGACGTACAACACTTTTTCAAACGAAGTGTGGCTTCAATGATCCAGAGAAAGACATTAAAACATTGACAAACATATCAAGATAAGAATGACTAGTTTTGTCTGATTTCTTTAAACATTTGCTGTCTTTTTTAAAATTTGAATCAACATTTAAACATTGAATCGCATTTAACTTTTTCGTTTCGGAAAAAGATTAACATATACTTTGATAAAGTCAAAAAATGACATTATGTATCGTCTTTGCCTTACAATTTCTTTATCTTAATTTGTTTTTCTCTGATAATGTTTTTAGACTTTGCGGTCCTGATAGGGGTCTTTGGAAAATAGGTTTGGCCAGAGAAGTTTTCGGTTAAGAAAACAAACATAGTATTTATTTACGAAATTTCTAGGGATATGATACATGTGATATCGATACTTTTCAACAAAAGTTTTGTTACTTCATCTTGTTTTAAAGCTGCAGTTACGAAAATTTTGTTGAAAATAATATATAGGGTGTCGGTAGCTTTAAGTAGAAATGTTAAAAGTGTACGTGTTTTAACAAATTCATTTAAACGAAAATTTAACAAATTTGTTACAGAAAATGCATTCAAGTGATAGAAATTTAACTTTTCTACAACAATTTATTTGTAGCCTTATGACATTTAAATTGCACGACTTCTCAATTACCCTACTGTCAAAATGCATGTAAAAAGATGCGTAAACAAAAACGCATTTAAATTATGGTACCGTCGTTCTACTAATTATATTATCTTTCTGAGGTAAAGCATAAGACTCTATTGGGATCGAAGATACGTTACATTTCGCTGATTTTTCAGAAACTACAAATAAATAAAAAAGAAAAGAAAAGCGACGATTCACTTTGGATAGATATACACAATGTTCTCGACAAGTCATAAATAACATATAAAACTAATAAAACTAAAATACCAGCAAAGAATATGAAAAAGAAGATTATTTAGTTATATCGTTAGCCTACCCTACTTATGGGCCGTATTTCTCCGTTTTTTAATTTCTCTTTTTTTCCTCCTGTCTTTTTATCTATATTCTATATTTGGTTTTCATTCTATTCCTCAATTACATATCAAGCTAAAGCGCAAAACTCGTTGTCATTTTTTTCATGACACGAAGTGAAGGTCGATATGTATAATATGATTATTCAAGGAAACAGTAAAGTTTGTGTAAGGCGGTAAACTTAATCAGACAAACTATATTTGTCTTTTAAATTGATTAGCCCGTGCCATCATTGTAAATATAATTCAAATCATTCAAAACGTTCATACATCTATTTCCCAATTCTAACTGAACATTCCCCTATCTTCAAGTTTATTGGAAATCGTACAACAAGTTTGTACATTGTACCAAAGTATAACTTTCAGATCTATCCACCCATTAGTAATTTCCTGTTAGCTGAACTCCTCCTTCGTTGTCAACTTCACGAAGTTCAAGCCTGGCAAAAAGTATTTCTATTACATTTGTATATCTTGTACTGTCATGCATCTAGAATTTCATTGGGTCGCGTCTCTTAAAGGTAACTTGTTTCCAATGAAAAACGACGTTATTTAGATTACTTTATTGGTTCTTGAATTATATTACCCAGAATACAACACTTATCTCCTTTGTCAACGACAATCACTCGCTCGGGCGTATATCAGATAGTTGCAACATTTCATAAAGTCAATTGTAAAGTTGTTCTGTCCAGAAAAGGGGAAGGAAGCTTTATCGCGGGTAACAATCTCATTGTCTAAATTTCTGTAATTCAAATTCTCTGAGTAGCAAATGTTCTACGTGTGTTAATGTTGGGTCAAGATATTCTATGTATCATGACATTTCTTGTAGACTTATACCACCCAGAGGACTTTTAACTTTGACAATTCTTAATGCATAGTTATATGGTTGGCTCTGGTAACTTTTCAATATGTCATCATTAGATGTTGATTTCCAACGACCATTGCAGTCTATTCATAGTAGCAAAGTGCTAGCCCCTTAAATTTTCTTTGTTGATCAATCTTTCATGATGGTTTGTACGATATTTTCGCTGTAATCTAGGGATTTATGTGAAAACATCCTTTCTTTGTTTGAAAAGAAGGCAAGCTAAGTGGATTTTAATTATCTCTACAAAACAACAACAGAAAATTTACAGACTTGCAAGCAAAAGCTAATTAATTCCATTCCAAATCGTTTTGTTGGAAGGGAATACTAGATGGTATTTTTCATCTTAAATTACAAATCTTATTAATTCTGGAAATAATTTCAGCGTCACACTTGTCTTTTGCAATTCTGATGTTTGTAATATTTCTATATTTGCCCCGAAAGATTAATGACGCCCAAGGATTTATGTCACTTAGAAAGGCGATTCTGATTTGACAAAGATGTAGAAAATCTCGACCGTTTACAGGCTAGCGTCATGTAATCTCTATGTTTTAATGTTAGTCAAACTATCATTAAGAGATTGTTGCAACCTCAAGGGCCTATCTATTTATGATCTAAATTATGGCTGTAACACAGTAATAGTGACTTGTTTGTTGTTAACACTTTGTATTATAACCTGGCTATTTTGTAAACCTCGTTCATTTTTATCAATCTAAAAATGTTATTGACTGTGAAGGGAGAACCTTACTTCATTATATTACGTAATATTGTCTGGGACGTTGATAAAATCATTCCTAATCATATTTCCCGTCGCCGAATGTGATCCAATTGTGGTGCAAACCACTCCACAACAAGTGTAAGGTCGGATTCATCTCTAAATCCGAATGGTAATGAAATGAACCGGAATCTGATAAAAAGGCCTTAATTGTATTTGAGATTAGCACAGACTCTGGTCAGCCTGCATAAACACACAGTTTGGCCAAGATTTAGCTGTTGTCGTTTAATCTATTTTAGTGCCCAAAACTAGCTGTTTCACATTCAATCTTAGACAAACATTTCCATAAGGATAATGATGATAAAGGCTTGTTATCGTCGGTTTGTCAACTATGGAAATGACGTATTATCTGTCATTTTTCCGCCCTGTTGGGGATTACTAAAAGTTTCGCAGTGTGTATATCATATGTCGGTTTGTTGATTGTCATGTTCTTGGCACTCCAACATCCTACCTTCGCGTGCGCTTACTTGCCTTGTAGGCCTGCAAAATGCATGTGGTTAGAAATGCCTGAAATGTGAAAACATGGTTGTAACAAATACCAATTATGTTCATTTACAGTATTCCATCTCAGAGAAACTCAATATGGGTGTTTACATCATTATTTACACGGGGACGACTGCTGACATAAAACATTGAAGTTTGGTAATTCAACACTATTCATCATTGTGTCAGGTCGTGTTGATTCACGTATTGTTATACAAGCAACTGGTGCACCAATGTCTCTGTTTGTTCACCGTAACTGACATAACAAATATAGTAAAATAAAATATGTCTGGGATTTTCAGCTACACGGCGTTAACCATATCTACTGCTTGAAAATTCAGAACAAATCATTTTGCCTTTTGTCTCAAAAACAAATCTAGTGCTCGTGGAAGCAGTTGTAATTCTTGTTCCGTTCGCCGAATTATTTTTTTACATTCGTAGTAATGGGCTACAAATAAGTAATTTAACGCGAGCGTTCAACATTCAACGATTGACAAAATCGTAGGGAATCATGCCTGGACAAGAAAGTTCTCTTGCTTTTCCCTCCGTGTATTTGTATGAAAGTCCTCAAACGGGAAACAATTGTTAGATATATTTCCCGCAATTCTGTATTATGAAAATAAAGGTGTGTAGTAACGTTTTTTCGCTTTGATCTGGCTTTTACGTAATCTATCAAAATGCTTATTGTTTCAAAACACATTTTTTTCGTTGGCAACACCTTTCTTATCGGAACTGTCCAAATTGTTGTTGAGTTGGAAGGCGTTAAAATTGCATCTTTTAAGAGTAAGATGTTGTGCAGTTTTTGTAAGATCTTGTGGTGGCACCAAATACTATATTAATATTTTCTGTTTTGCAGAATTCAATATCTGCTATATATTTACCTATAACTTGAATATTGAGGTTTACCAAAATTTGAATCTTGCACATAGTTCCCTGATGATTCACGGGTTGCACCGTATGATGTCTTTTTATAAAGAAAAGAAAAAGAAGAGGAGTGTGAATTTCGTCCGAAACACTTCATCGCAGTTACAGCATTTAAAAAGACTTTCTACACTAACACTTCAACATGAATTTATAGTTACTCTCTAAAAGCATTTACGTTATTGTCGTGTGTAAATTGACTTTTTTACATTCGTTTAAACGTTCTTTATTCAGAGGCTGAACACCAAAGCATAATTGAACAGAATTGAATAGCTCTTTAGCCAGATAAATTTATTTATATTCTTTTTCCTATTATTCTAAATGTATTGAAAATTAGGAGAACCGCCTTGGTTTACGAATATCTGCATGTAAAATCCCCTTTCAATCTTTTTAGTGTTTCATAAACAAGTAGATCACAGCAAAGCTATAGCAAAATAGCATCAGTTCTTTTTTGTGTTGCACGATTTCTTGAAAAATTACAAGAAATCTAATTAATTGCCTTCTCTTTGCTTTTGATCAATACAAAAGATCGTCATTTGGGAAAACTGCTCGAAAAATATCTCTGTAATTAAGAAGTCAGTGTTATACACACCTAGATTCAAATCAATAGGGAATTTATGGGAAAAGTCACCTTTTTACAAGGCTAAATATATGTTGTACTATTAACCCTATTCCGAACAAGATTTGGTTTTGACGCCCATATCAATAACGAAATAAGAACTGATTGCGACAAAAGAAAATATTTTAATAATCAGCAATTTCTACCTTTGCCACAATACTTTCTGTAATAAATTGCATATACATAGTTTCGTTATCATCACCAATTGTGTCGTCTTCAGCAACTTCACTCTGTAATAATAGATCTATGTCATTACACGAAAAGGGATAATGAAAGAAGTCATTCGAACCAATCAATGGAAATCAAATCGGACTTATCAGATAAACGGTCAGATAATGCATTGTATCCTTGAAAATTCTGTTTTGAACATGTCGTCTACAGCATCTCTGAAACAGGAAGTAAACATGCACAGAAATTGGGAAAGGATTAAGGTTGCAGTAACTGGCAGAGTAATTCCATCGATCAAAACAAGTCTCACTTTGCTAGCCCCCCCTAATCGGACATGTAATAAATGTGAATTATGTCTTACATGTTCCCATTTAAATCATAAATCACGTCTTACGCTGGCATGTGCCCATTACTTTCAAATTTTGAATGGAAATATGACGTATGAATCGATAGTAAATTTTAACCTATATTTGTATGAATGATTATTATATTGAATTTGACGTCTCTTTGCCAACATCGATTCCGAGTTGAAACGCTACTTGTTATGGTACATGTATTCCATTTCAATATATCCCAAGCAGCATTAATTTACACTGATAATGTTTTTCTCTCGCATATTCTTCTGATAACTTTTAAATAAGATAGGATATACGCTTTCCAAGTAGCATTTGCCAACGGATATTTCTAAATTGTAACGCAAACAAAAATTAAACGCTTCATTTATAATAGATGGAATATCACAAATAGTTCGTGTCAACCGCCATGTGATGCCTTTAAAAAGAAATAGCGCTAAAATTTCATGGAGACCACAACAAACGCAAAAAGCAACAAATTGTCCCACTTGTATAAGGAAAGAGAGGAAAATATATTCACGTAATCTAGGTCCCAATCAGGAATTATCAAATTATGACTGAATTTCATTTGCACTCAAAACGTTCGTGACAAATTAATTCCATACAAAATAATATCAAATTACGCGAACTTTCATTACACGCGCTGCTCGGATTCATTTTTGTGACCTGAATTACCTCATTGTAATTTCATAACAGATTCAATGAACTCATTATAAAAGTTTCTGGTGATCAACGCCATCAACAGTTTTACTACATTGAGTTTCTTGATTAAATCTTTATTTGCAGGTTTTGTTTTAGTTTGCATATTTAGTTTGCATATATCTCTTTAACACCAATTTCTTCTTTTGTCCCAACTTTTTCATACTGTATCACAGTAACTATAATTGTCTGATAACGTATGTTTCTATTTATTGTCTTCAGCTCACGTCAATTTTGACTTTGTTGTTTTGGAAATGGTAATCACTAGTTAGAAAGTACCTTATTACAGTTCAGAACATCAAAAGTCATCGTACTGTTGAACTTTACCTCTGTAAATAATACTACAGAGAAGCACACTAATCTGATACACGTATATCTATCTTGACGTCTTTCGTGACGAAATGCCACGCGTATACATCTGTACATGATCTAGCATTTAATGATACCAAACGGGATTAACCCTTTCCCAAACGGCAAAATTTCAGGGTGATTCACTTCAAAACCTGCTACAAATGACAAAATTGATGTTATTAAAGATAGGATTTGTGTAAAATATGGCACAGAAAATATTGAGACAAAAGGAGAAACTGCTGGTTATCAGCAGTTTCTTCTCTTGTTTCAATGTTTTCCCAAGCCTTTTCTATTAGGGACGTCAAAATCAGGTCTTGTTTTGGAAAGGGTTAATGATACCAAACGGGATTAAAGCGGGTGCAATATTGCGTTATCTAATTAGTTCAAGTAATGCATGGGTTTGATCGACAATAGTAGGTGTTTCAGCTCAGAATGTGTCGAGACATAAAGGAGCTATTCCCGAAAGACCAAAAATATACATCTCAACATGAACAAGCTTTTAATAACGCCAAGTGGGAATAAAGCGGACACAATATTGCTTTAATTAGTTCTAGTAATCCCAGAATGTTTGAATCGCTTATGGTAGATATTTCATTTCGAGTAATGTCCAAATTAGCGCTGTCAATCAAAAAGCGATTGGTTCACCAAATAAAGGTTTGGTCACATACATAATTCTGCGTCCAAATCATGACTGGAAGACGTCCAAAATAGTCGATCTTACATTATGTTTGGATGCAATATCAACATTTTCTCTTTTTGTTTTAAGGTTTTCTGTTCCATTTTTTTTTCACAAATATTATTTTATTTAAACGTAATTTAGTCTACGGAAGTATCTTTCAAATTGTAAAAGTTCAAAATTTTCTCGTTCGGGAAAGGGTAAAAAAGTTAGCAAATTTAGACTTGCATTGATTGTAGGTGGTTTGCACGTACATTAATACTATTTGAAAGCGATCGTATCTTTCTTTGCACCAGATTTAAGCCTTTTCGGTTTCAGAGCTCTGGCATTCATGATGTAAAACGCTTAATAAACATTGAGGCATACTTTTTTACAGTTATGTAAAAGGACAAAGTGTCTGTGATACTTGCCGTGAAAGATGGATATTTCGAGGGAAAGAAGTGATGAAAACTGCACAAAACAAAATAGTTGGTCTTCCTGGTTTCCTTCCATGTTTGACGAAGATTGATAGCCGTGGAATGAGTATCTATTAAAATGCAAATACCAGCAAAACGCGCATAATATTAGCTCGACTTATTTCTCTAATGTTTGAACTTGTTAATCCAGAATATTCTTCTATATGAACTTAAATCGCAATAACAACACAGCTTTGGCGTATAACAATTTTTCAAAATGTGTTACTCCGTCAAGAATCGAAACATTGACAAAAAAGATCAAAATGTTTGGCCAGAGAAGTGGTCGATAAAAAAAGCATGAAATGTATTGATATTTAAAGGTTCTAAATATTTTAAATATTTTAATAAAGAGGGTGTCGATAGCCTTTAGTGAAAATGCTCAAAGAGTGCGTGTTTTAACAAATTCGTTTAAATGAAAATTTAAAACAAATTTGTTACAGACAATGCATTCAAGTGATAGGAATTTAAGTTTTCTACAACAATTTATTTGTAGTCTCTTGACATTTAAATTGCACGATCTCTCAATTACCGTACTGACAAAATGCATGTTAAAAGACGCGTAAACAAAAACGCATTTAAATAATGATACCGTCGTTCTTCTAATTATATTATCTTTCTGAGCTTTCACATAAGACTCCCTTAGGATCGAAGACACGTTATATTTCGCTGATTTTTTCAGAAACTAAAAATTAAACAAGCTGTAGTACTAAATACCCGCAAAGAATTTGAAACAAATGATTCTTTACACATAAGCGGTATTTTGACTTTATGAAGCGCAGTGTCCTACATAATTATTCAGGCAAATAATAATTTACTAGTCAAGGCGTAGAACTTAATCAGCCAAATCTATTTTTTCTTCTGAATTGATGAGCCCGTGCCATCACAGTAAATATATTTCAAATCACTCATAATTTTTACTTGACATTCCCATATCTTTAACTCTTAAGAAAATCAAAGTATAATTTCACTTCCAGATCTATCTATACATTAATACTTTAATGCCAACTCAATTCCTGCATTCGCATCTTGAAGAACCTCAAACTTGTATACAAAGTGTACTTTTATATCTAGAATTGTCATGCATCTAGAATTACAGGGTGGTTTCCGAAGAAAAACACCGATATTTAGACTACTTCATTGGTTCTTGAATAACATGACCCAGAGTAAAACACTTCTCTCCTTTTCAAACGACAATCTCTCGCTCGGGCGTACATCGTCGGGTAGCAAATTTATATTATAAAGTGAATTGAAAGATTGTTCTGTCAAGGAAAAGAGACAGAAGGCTTTTTTTTCGCGAGTAGCAATCTCAATGTCTGATTTTCAGTAATCCAAATTCTCTTGAGTAACAAATGTTTTATCCTCGTTAATGTTTGGTCAAGATCTTCCTCGTATAATGACATTTCCTGTAGACTTATACCACCCCGAGGACATGTGTCTTTGACAATTCTTAATGGATAGTTCTGTGTTTTCATAAAGAAATAGCGTTGGTTACATTTCAAAATGTCGTCACTAGGAGTGGATCTCCAACGGCAATTGCAGTATTCTTATAGTTAAAAAATGCCTGCCTCTTAAATATTCTCCGTTTATCAATATTTTTCGTGATTGTTAGTACGATCATAGATATTATAGATTAATATGAATATAATTTATCTTGTCTCTTCGATTTTTGTTAATTATATTTACTGTAAACGCATTAACCCCTTTTTTGCTGTTATCCAAAATATCAATGATAGCTTATTTCATTCTTTGTTTATTAAGAAGGTATGTTAAATAGATTTTAACTATCCTTAAAACAACAGCAGAAAATTTACAGACTTGCAAAGAAAACTAATTACTTCCATGCCACATCAACTCGAAATTTCAGTCATTTTTAACAATCGATTTTTCATTGTCAGGGAATACTGGATGGTCTTTTTTATATTCGTAATTACAATTCTTATCAATTCTCGAAATAATGTCAGCATCACACTTGTCATTTGCAATCCCTGTGTTTGGAATCTCGCGTAATAATTCTAAATTTGTCGAGAAAGATTAATGACTTTCAATGATGTATGTCACTTGGAAAGGCGAATCTGACTTGGCAAGAGTGTAGGGAATCTCGTCCGTAGTAACCTATAATTGTTTTTCATTGTTAGTCAAGCTATTATTTAAGTGAATTTTGCATCCTAAATAGCATACATATGCTTGTTCCTCGTAATCGGAGGAATACTGTGGATTGGAATTTTTGGAAATTTAAAATTAGAATTGAGGAGAAATATCTATGTGATGTCTATAATATCTTATTAAATGCATAAAATAGTCAAATTGCGTGTTTGTCACCGATCACGCATAATTACCAACGTCAGTACGATAATTCCAAACGAATGTGTTCATCAAATATATAATATATATGTTTTCAGTTCGCTTGTCTCATTTATTTCGATATGAAATTGCATGTCACTTTGAGTGGAACGCAGTGTTGTGACAAACAGATTATATGCAATGATTTGCCGAATATCATGTATCATTTTTCGAATAAAACAAATTTCATTTGTAGGTGAATTCCTTTCCATGGCAGGACATGTGTATCACCATAGAGTCTATCGTCGCTTTTCAACAAAAAACTCCTAATTGCATCTTAAACCAAGCTGCAGTTACGAGGCTTTTGTTGAAAATCATCGCTATCTTGTTTCGAAGAGTCTGCAGTATAGCAATGCTGTCATAAAAAGCAAATTTATTCGCATATAAAACTTGGTTAAACCAGACCAAGCAGACATTTAATGTCAAAATGTGCTACGTGGTGTGATATATACCGCAAATATAATTCCGATACATTCCGATGTCTTAACTATCGATAGCTAAATATGTACTTTTACATTTGTATTTTGCTTCCTAACAAGGCAAATTAATTGGATCTACGATCGACTTCTCTATTATTAGAGCAAAGGTGTCACACGGTCAATTCAGATATAAAATTTGAATTATAACAGCAAAGCAGTCACCGTGTGTCAATGATGTGCGTCGTGTTACATTTGACCGATTGTGAATTACACCAACAAAGTTTCTTTTATATAAATGTCTTTAACATATGCAGTTGTCCGAAATGTTTTAAAGGGTATCGAATAGAAGTGAATTTCGAAAGCTAACACTTAATGCCATTTTCAATTTAGAACCGATTTTCGATCCGTCACTCCAATTCGTACAGTTTTATATATACTCATTCAATGTGGTATTGTGTCAAAAGGTACAACAGTATGAATATTAAACAAGTTTAGCATTTTAAAGCAAAGCTATTATTAATGACTCTTTACAGAAGATCCCAGACAAATTTTATTTTACTATATCTGTGATTTCAGTCACGGTACTCAAACAGAGACATTGGTGCAACAGTTGCTTGCATAAAAAATACATGAACCAATACGACATGACACAATGATGAATCGTGTTGAATTACTAAACAAATTTTATGCATGTTTTATGGCAACAGTCTGCCTCCGTGTAAATAATTACTCAAACAAATACGTCGAGTATTTGCGCTAATATGAAAAGGAAGCTTCGATCACCAGATTTGTACAATTCTACTCTCACCCACTCAATTTATATCAGCATCAGCATGGATATTAAACAGGTTTTATTTTATTTTTTTTTTTTTCGAGCGGAAGATATGATTAATGACTCCTTGCAAAAATTCCAGACATGTTTAATTTATAATATTTTTGATGCCAGCTACGATGCAAAAACATAGACATTGGTGCACCAGTTGCTTGTATAACAATATGTGGATCTCCAAACCCTGACACAATGATGAATTAACAAACAAACTTTATGAATGTTTTATGGCAGCATTCGTCTTCGTGTAAAGTATTACTCTAACAACACACACGACGTGTGTTTGTGCTGATATGAAAAGGGAACTTCTGTTATAAGGTTTATTCAAGTACGATTTTACACTCACCTACTCGATTTATTTTTGTGTCTAATGGTAGATCTACATCAGCCTGAATATTAAACAGATTTTATTTTGAATGCTACGGCATAAGATATGTTTACTGATTTCTTGCAGAAGATTACAGACACATTTCATTTTACTATATTTGTGTTGTTAGATACGGTGTACAAACAGAGACATTGGTGCACCAATATAACAATACGTGAATCAACACGACCCGACACAGTGATGAATCATGTTGAATTGAACAATTAAGCTCTATGCATGTTTTATGGCAGCAGTCGTCACCGTGTAAATAATAAGTTTAACACCCACATAGAGTACATATATTTGGAATTTTATATGGAAACTGAACTTGAAAGTATAATATGTTATGCGATCTATAAATGTTTTTATATCTTTCAATGACTTAAAAAGCATATAGAGGACACAAAACACATGCAATCGTGGCTATATTTAAACGGCTATGACTAGTGGTCCTTCTACAAGTATGGTCCGTTCATAACCTATTTATCCATACAAAATCATAAACATCTTTACACATATATCTGACGGGAAGGGTACTTTCCTCAGCGTCTGCGATCTTGACAGAAGACATACCACGTAAATAAACTACAAGGCTTCACCATGTATTGTTTAATAGAATCTCCAAGATATAAGGATTCCCATTACGACAATGAATTAATGTTCGTATTGGCTGAACAATCAGAGATTGCTATTTGTTATGGGTTTTTGATGCAACATCCCATTTCATCTGCTATTAATCAATCACAGTTTAATATCGCTGTCCATCAAGTAGAAGAGATTGTGTAATAAAGTGTAAAATGTCGGACCACCTTTGACTCCGGTATCCAAAATTAGCTGGCAGAAAGTCGGTGTTTTCACGGTGTATAATCACGTGACTCAGAATATCCGATAATCTTCAATATCTTTTTTAATACTTGACCGATTTGAATCCGGTTTGAAGCAGAGAATGTGGACAGACGTCACGCATTGGATGGACGTAGTTGATTTTTGAAAAACCAACTGATAAAAAAAGTTTTTGAAGATAAACCAAAATTTTGGTTTATCTCCAATAACTTTTTTATCAGTTGATATTTCAAAAATCCAACAAGTCCATCCCATTCCTGGCACTTTCCCACATTCTCTGCTTTAAACCAAATTCAAATTGGCCAAGTATTAAAGAAGATATTGCAGATTATCGGAAATTCTGAGTCACGTGATTATACACCGTGGTTTTACTGTGGCTGTGACGTATACACGCGGTCTGATAAGTAACCATGCTGTTTTTATGACCAACTGTAACTGCATGGATTATTGGCATACTGCAATTAGGCACAGACTAATCTTGAAACATGGCTGTCTCAAATACTATAACGGACCTTATCTAGATCCTGGCTCATTTATTTTTAATATTTTCATAGGCTTTCTATGTTAGTTATGTACAGTATTGACATAATTGTAGACGTTATTAATATTCAAAGATTCATCAGAACCTTTTCTCAAAAACTTAAGTACTTTATCGTTATGTATTATAAAGTTTAATGATGAATTACAAAAACTGATTGTAATTTTCAAATTATTAACCTTGTTTACAGTAGAAAAGTCAAATGAAATAATTGTTAAGCGAACCGCTTTGATATAACTAAGCTCACAAAGATTCCTTTTACAAGAATTTATCATATACAAGAATTTTACAAGAATTCATCTATATATATTTCTGACATGTGAAAATGTATAATTCCGACACCGTTCTGGATAAAATACTTTGCCCGCATACGTTCTACAGGCTTCAATAAATGGACATATAAAGAAACAGGGAAGACATTCTGGGACCAGCAGATGACCTTAATCTAGCGTCAAAATTTGCTGGAGAAAACATTAATCTCTATTAGCTCCGAGAAAAGGAACGTAATTGCCTTCGATTGTATCGACATTTCTTGATATATGATCTCCCTACTGCAAGAGGCTCATAGAAAATTATACATGATCTGAAATGGTACAAAATGCTTTTCTGTGATGCGAAAAATGTATCAGAAATGTGGAAAGCTTTACTTTTGTATAAAAAAATGAGCAATGTCTTTCTTTTTTAAAAAATGTTTTGATAGAACATGTTCATTCGAATGAAAATTGAAATATATTTGCAACAAAAAAACAATTCAGGGAAATAATTTTGAATTTCTACTTATTTCACGAAATGTCAATAGCCATGCTTGGAATTCCAAAAATGCGCTTGAAAAGACGTAAACGAAAGATAATTTGATTAAAGTGACATTTCAGAATTTTTTGTCATAAATTTTACTTTTATTTTTATCTTAAAGAGCACATTTCCTTATGAAAATTCTGAAAATTTCAAGCCAAAATATTGCGCCGTTTACGAGAATTTTATATTTTTGTGTTAGAATTGAACAAATTGTTGTGGACAACAGTTCGGATTTATATGCAATTTACCGATTATGTCTCAACTTGAAATGCGTGTTTCTCGCTTATTGGCAACAACTTAAAAAACTAATAGTATCTATACTCGTTAGAATAACCAATGTTGGCATCAAGACATACTTTAAAAAATTGAAATTGGGGTGAAATGTCCCTTTAATGATACTGTCATTCAACTAGTTATTTCATCTTTCTGAACTAGACCCACTCGGGAACGAATTCGTGTAATATTGACTTCTTGTAAGGGATAAATGGGTGTTTAATCAGTACATGGACATTGTCTTAGAAATCCGAAAAATGAATAGGCCTACAGATTTGAAAGTGATGATTTTAAAGCGAACAAGGGTCGGCTTAGCATAAGAGGACCTTGCTGAGCAAGAAATATTGCTACATATAAAGAAACAAATAGGAGGATCTCAGATTTAAATTCCTACAATGCATGTACGATCTATTGACATTTAAATTTCATATTCTCTCAGTTAATTTTTACACAGGCGACACTGTAAAATACGTATAAACGAAATAGCATTTAAATGATGGAAATGTCTTGTACATAACTATACTATCGTTCATTTCTGTTTGTATGAAACTGGACCTAGAATCAAGGACATTTTGCATTCTGTTGGTGCATTTTTTGTCGTTAGATTCAAGAATACTCTCATACTAGTACTTTAAACAAGTGGTCTTTAAAATTCAACTGACTTGGTTCTTCCATTTCTACACTCACATATGCTTGATTCTGATCGAAACATTTAGACATACTCTCTTTGTTTGCGTCTTGTCTCCTTGTACTTCTCAATAGATTTTCAATTATATATACATATCGGCATCTCTCTTTTCAAACGCATTCTGTTATCATTATATAGTATTTTTCAAGGAAAATGTAATTCTTGTTTACTTATTCAACCATGGAAAAAGAAGTCCTGATAAGTAATACAGTCAATTATTTAAGCAAACAGTAAAATTTGTTTAAGGCGGAAAACTTAATCAGACACTCTCGATTTGTCTTCAGAATTAATGTGTCCATGCCATCCCCGTAAATATATTTCAAATCACTCAAAACTCCTATATATCATCAAACCGAACATTTCTCTATTTTTTAGTCTATCGAAAATCATAAACATCTTTTCTCATTTGACTTATAATTACACAATAGCTTCATTTTCAATGACAAAAAAAAACACTCGTATTTCAGTCGTTTATGAGTTAGTATTATAAATTTATATTGACCCCGGAATGACCTACCTCATTTAAATAATTGCACATTTGAAAACAGGTAAATCAGGTTAAACAAGTAATTATCGAAGAACATAATCTTGAGACTTTGTAATGTATCATGTGGTTACACCAGTCTGGTTAGCTCAATGGGGTGCGCGGTGGCTTAGAAACCAACTGGACCCAAGTTCGAGTCCCAAGCAAGTTCCTTTCTTTTACCTATCCGAAGGACTTCTATTTTACTTTTCCTATGCATATTATCATATTGGCCATCATAAGGGTCACGATTTTTTAATGCTTTTGTCCAATAAAGCAAGCATAATTTATAAGTATTGACTTGAAATATTGTCAGCGGTAGATAGACGTCTAAAGAATCTCCAAGGACGACAAATGTTACAAAAAAGCCACAGGCATTTAGACCAAGAGCAATAAAATAGTTTCAAATGTACCAAGTTAATTTGTGAAGTAGCAGTAGAACTACAACAGAAAGTCAGCTTCGACCTATGCAGACCAAACATTGTGCAGAAGCCACTGGGATCAGTAAAATCATGACTTATCATAAAATAAGGAAGGAGCTCGAAGGCCAATGGCGTCTTCATGTAACCAGCAAGGGAGTTGGAGATGAACTGAATTGCAAAATTAAGAAAAAAGATAAAAATGAAATATCGGTGTAATGGTTCAGTGGGGATTCGAACGCCGGTCATCTAGCTATCTAATCCAATTACTCTACCGGTTGAGCTATCGAGCAGTCGACATTCAAGGTACACTTTGAGAGTAGAGAATCTCGTGCAAGTTTTCTGAATAATCCCGTCATACCTTTTATCGGATAAACTCGTCCAAATAAGTATGCAAATGAAGCAGGTCATTCCGCGGTCAATTTAAAAAGTCAATAACGGAACTACAGGTACAGTTAACTGAAAAAAATGTTCCGTCCGGAAAAGCTTTTCATATGTAGCAATAAGAGTGTGAATTTGTGTACTCCCAATTCTTATGAGTAACAAATATTTTATTCACGTTAAATGTTTGGTCAAGCTCTTCTCCGTATAATGACATTTCTAGTAGTCTTATACCACCCCGAGGACTTTTGTTTTTGACAAGTCTTAATGGATAGTTCTAGGCCTTTATATCCTTGTTTCCGCCGAGAATGTTGTAACTCTACATTATTCAACCTGTAGTTACAGCATCTTCAATATAAAATACAATACACACTCTTTTCACTAAAATAGAATTTGGCAAAATCTGTATTTCTACTTCGCATTTGCATTATGGCGGTTTTTCTTTTCGGTGTTTTTCTACAGTGTGGTGAAAACCAATATAAAACAATATCTTATTTCATTTTCGTAGTTTAATTCAATTTTCTCGTCTAATTTTGCAAATATTCACATTCAATATGAAACAATGAGTAAAGGATTATTTAAATGGAACGCAGGCAACACGGATTTTGATTATCTCTATACAATAACAACACAAGACGCAAAGAATTTCAATGCAGAACTAATTAATTCTGTGCCAAATTTTTTTTAACTATCGATTAGTCAAAGGCAGAGAATACTCGATGGTCTTTTTCTAGATTTGTAATTACAAATCTTATTAATTCTGGAAATAATTCTGCATCACACGTTTCATTTGTTGGAGTCTAGTGTAATAATTCTAATTTGTCACAAAAGATTAATGACTCTAAATGATTTATGTCACTCGGAATCGCAAAGAACCGAAAACAACATTGTTAAAAGTTTGGGCTGTGTGTGAGCCAGTATTGTGTAACACCAAGTATTCTGGAAGTCAAATAATCACATAGAAAAAGCAGAATGTCTGATCATTACAGGATAAAAGTTATTATGGGAGAAGGAGATATTTTGTTTATCAGATTTTTTTACCCCGGCTTATTCGTGTTAGGACCTTCAAAACAAGAGCTTGTTATGAAAAGGACCATCATAATCATATTTGAGAGTATTCAATTTGGAAAATGTCTGTATTTGTAAATGAATTTCCCTTTCGTAAGGAGCGTGTGAAAAGCCTGTCATCCTCTCTATCAAGACACTAGAGTTAAGAAAAACTAGAAAAGTTGGCCCGTTATAAAAGGCGAACTTATTCGAAAATAAAACTTGACTTTACCAGACAAATTAGACAGTTTATGTCGAAATGTGTTGTGTGGTGTAATTTATAGTTGACTTTCGTAATATAATCACACCTATTGAAATTCTAAACCAAGTGTCACAAATACACAAACATATGTGCGGAATGTACGTCGATGCAAATTATTTCATCTAGATTTTTTTCATGTTTTAATTCCACTGATACCGATCCTGCGGAAACAATCAACATTTTTTTTTTAAATTAAAACTTGAATTATTTCTGTCAGGGCAGACACCTCGTGTTGAAAGCGTGTATGGTATAATTACTATGGTTTGAGAAAGTCTAATTGAAATCACGTTATTGTTGTTGTTTTCAAACGCTTTACATCTATACTTTTTACAATGACTTGTATGTTGGTACAAAACGTAAGTTTAAGATTTGAAAAGAGATTCAATCGTATTTCTAGTTTGTCCTTGTAGCGTACACCTTTTCTCTGTGAAAAGACGTGTAATTCGGATATACAAAATTTGTAGGATGAAAAATAAGTACCATCTGCAACAAAGCTACCTTGGTATATGTACTGTTGGTTTTGAATAAGGCAACCTGTCATTCTGATACAAATAAAGGTCTGAACAATATTTTTCAGGAAAGAAGGTGTAAATACAATCAGACGTTTCTTGTTACATCAATTTACAAATTTACAATTGTCCTATGAGCTTTGTCATTGTCCTATCTTAAGTCTAATCAAAACCGCTTGAAATTACATGCATATTTTTGACTTAAGATAATTAAGATTAGCTTGACTCAAATGAAATAGCATTACATACATAAGTTATTAATATACAACACCCTTGTTGTTATTTGATTTCAAAGTATCATGCGCTCGGTATTTGTTTTGCATCATAGAGAGCCCTTCGTTTCATGTCGGATCCTATGTAATGATCTATAGGACTATTGCAGTCGAGAGATCATACATCAAGGATTGTCGATACAATCGAAGGCAATTCGGTTCCTTTCCTTGAAGCTAATAGAGAATAATGTGTTCTCCGGCAATTTTTGACGCTAGATTAAGGTCATCTACCGGTCTCAGAATATCCACCGTGTACTTTAGTCCATTTAATGAAGCCTGTAAAATGCAGACAAACAAGTTTAAAACAAAGACTATGCCTGGTACTTATTCAATTTTACA
Source organism: Fragum sueziense (assembly GCA_963680895.1). Classification (NCBI taxonomy): domain Eukaryota; kingdom Metazoa; phylum Mollusca; class Bivalvia; order Cardiida; family Cardiidae; genus Fragum; species Fragum sueziense. The sequence goes on along the minus strand of OY804596.1, from coordinate 65,904,998 downwards.
ACAAGAGTGATAAAAAGTACCACATCAAAAAATAAAGTTCTGCCAGCTAATTTTGGATACCGGAGTCAAAGGTGGTCCGACATTTTACACTTTATTACACAATCTCTTCTACTTGATGGACAGCGATATTAAACTGTGATTGATTAATAGCAGATGAAATGGGAAGTTGCATCAAAAACCCATAACAAATAGCAATCTCTGATTGTTCAGCCAATACGAACATTAATTCCTTGCCGTAATGGGAATCCTTATATCTTGGAGTTTCTATTAAACAATACACGGTGAAGCCTTGTAGTTTTTTTACGTGGTATGTCTTCTGTCAAGATCGCAGACGCTGAGGAAATTACCCTTCCCGTCAGATATATGTATAAGGGTTTTAAATGTTTTTTGTAGTTGACCAATCCGTTTAAATATAACAAAGTTTAACATGCATGACCAAGAGCAAAAGATCATCCCAGTTGGTCTTTGGTTGTTTTTGTATTATGTGTTTTTGCAATTTTAATAAATAAAAAGTATTATCCAGTTTAGTTTTCTGTACAATTTAGCCATACGTAAAAACAAATTAAAATGGTACCAGGCTAGGCAGTTGGTCTCGCCGTATATACGAAGAAATTCACTAAATAAGCGTGCTTTATACACGTTAAACTGGATTAGTTAAACAGTTTAATGGAATACTTTCTGTACTTTGATTAAGAAATATGGATTTTTGAAAAAAAAAAAATAATAAATCGATTATTTCCGTACATTGCCACAATTTTACGTCATATCATGACGTGAATCAGTCCTCAAATTAAAGGTAAAATTTGTGACTTTTCTCTCACAAAGCCATGGCAGTGGTAATATGATCTACCGTACATTAATTTAAGCCATTGGGATTTTCACTTTATGATAGAAAAGTCGTGCCTTTAACTGTGTCAAAAATATCCCGCTTGCCCTTACATGACGTCGTACCGTGGCAACATAAAGTTTGTCGATATTTTAGATTTCGTCCAACAAAATATTTAATTTAAAAGACGAAATAAAAACACTTTTCGTGTTTTAAAGATAATGAAAATTTGACACTTGGTTATTAGAAAGATGTTCTTTTCGGAGAGAGTGTTTTAATTTTACAAATCTGTGGACGCTTTATATTAAGTCAGAACTTAAAACTTTGCGTGAAAAGTACATGTAACAACTTGTTTGTCAAACAGACATAACATATTCTTTCATATGTCCATTTTATATCAAGCTGGACCAAGGATGGGGCACTTCGGCACTGGAAGATGAAAGATCTGACAAAGATACCAAATGAGATTCTGGTTACATGTATATGAGCCATGATCCTGAAAAACGTTTTTATGGCACTTGAGAATAACCTGGATTCGGATCAGCCTATGCATATGTTCAGTCTGATCAAGATCGATGCTGATCCCAAATAACTTTTTTTAACTTGCAGCAACTGTCAGAGAGCAGCATCGACCTTGATCAGACTGCTCTTAGACACATGCTGATCTGGAAGCATGGTAGTCTCAACATTTTGTGCCATAAGGGACCTTTGTCCAGATCCTTGCTCATATACAGTCGACACTCGTTTTGTCGAGGCCGTCAAAATACCTCAACATATCCGGAGTTCGACTCATCCGATTTTGTTCGGTTTCGATAACACTGATATTGACCCTTTTGAAAAAAATCAAGTACGATTATCATTAAAATATAGTAGGAAAAGGAAAGAAATTGCTCGTTTCGAGCAATTTCTATCCTTTTCCTACTAAATTTCAATGGCTATATTCAGTTTGAAATTATTTTGTCTGAAAAAAAAAATATGTTCATTGATGAGGACGGGACCGTTTTTGAACTTCGACTTAAACGAAAATCCGATGTCGACTTATCCGATGTCGACATAACGATTGTCGACTGTAATTTGTTTTGTTGTTTTCAGGTATGTCGTTAGTTCAGCGTTTGTTGACACACCACGAGTTAATATTAAAGTCCTGGCGCCTAGACAGTTCCCTATTGGATAGACAATCAAAAGAGAAGGAATCCAGGGATCATTTGGTACACATGAGGAGAGTGTTCATTCAGAAATCCATCGTCATCTGTCGTAAAGAAAACATCGATGGACTTCTGGATACGGTAAGACTGTCTCCTTTTCTTTCATATTTGTCCTGGCGTTTATAAAGCTCTTTATTAAATAGACTAGCAAAAGAGAAGGAGACCCGAGACCATTTGGTACACATGAGGAGAGTGTTTATACAAAAGGCCATCGTCATCTGTCGTAAAGAAAACATCGATGGACTTCTGGATACGGTAAGGCTGTTTATTTTCTTTCACTTTTGTCCTGGGGTTTATGTATTAGATAGAGTCTTTAAAGAAGATTCTACGCGATATAAACATTCAAATGCGCGCAGAATCTACTATACAGAGTCTATCTGAATTAGTGTTTGCTAGCGGTTTATCGGAGACGAGGGCGTGGCTATGTATAGACGTCACATAAACTAGCCGACAGTCTCGTTTATGCGAGATATAGGGGCAAAATTTTAAAATATACTGCAATTTCATTGATCCAAAAAGAATCCGAAATATACTGCAATTTCATTGGTCCAAAAAGAATGTCGAACACTAAAAAGCTCTTTATTAAATAGACAAACAAAAGAGAAGGAATCCAGAGATCATTTGGTGTATATGAGGAGAGTGTTTATGAAAAAAGTCCATCGTCAAATGTCGAAAAGAAAACATCGACGGTCTTCTGGAAACGGTAAGTCTCCACCATATTCTCGATTTTGATTTTTGTTCAATTTTCGTTCATGCATATGTTTTACGAATATAAGTTTTACTTACTATGTAAAACAACCATTCGCATAACACATAATTAGAATTAGAAACCGTACAAATAAATATATGACATGTATAAAAGCTTTGTATACATGATCATGAAAATTGATATATGATTAGGGTCCTTAGATTGTTAATTGTACCAATTTCTTTTAAAAGAAAGGCTTGGTTCCTTAATCTGGTCTAGACGTTACGATTCTGTAGACATCTATTCTCTGATTCGATCTATACATACTGGAACATAATTTAATTTTTTCGTCTAATGCCTACATGTTTTTCTTTACAGGCACGATCCCTGGCCATGCTCTCTACTCCATATGAATGGTTTTACTATGATCCAGTAAGTAAATTTTTATTTCATGTACTCTAAAAACTGTATTCACTTTTCGGTGGTAAGGTGGTTTTCTTTTTGTGTTTGTTTATTGGCCTTAATAACAATCGAAATTAGAATAAAGTGAAAGATCGTGGCACGTGTTTATATTCTTTTCAACGTTCAATTACATTTGAACAAAATATAAACATGTGCCATACGATGTATATTCTTCTATGTCAAATCCATCATTTTATTGCAGTATAAAAGTCAAATGATATTCATGGAATGGTGGATCGTAAAAAACGATTCCGTTGTTCCTAACAGATCATTTGATGTTCATAATTGGAACAAGATCACAAATTTTCCGCGCCATATATATCCACAGCTGAATTTCGTTATATAATTTTTGGATGCTCACTTGTCTAATTTTCATAAATTGACGAAAGTCAAAAAAGAATTTAATTATTATTCCGATGTTATAAACTATAGAATAATACGCATTAAGGTAGTACACCTCTAATGAGATTCGCGGTGCGTCAGAATTACCCGGGCGCGGTCGAAAACATTCGGCGGTGGAACTTTCCACCGCCGAATGTTTGCGACCGAGCCCGAATAGGTCTGGATACGAAACGACGCAGCTTCGAAAAAGCCGATGTTTTAGGAATTTCAAAATGGCCACATTACGGGTATTCTATCGTAATCTGAACCATTCACATTCTTTCCATTTCCATCAACAGCTGCTTCGCGTTATGTAATTTCTAGATGTTGATTTGTCTAATTTTGATGCACTGAGTATTTCTGACATTTAATCAATATTGTCTCATGTCCCAGCCGAATTGTTTTCTCGCTGCCTATCGAAAATTACTTTCAATAATGCTCATCCCTTCTTTCGAATCATCTTTTTTGAAACAAACCCATTTTTTCCGTTTAGCTTCATGTTTACATTTGATCAGTAATGCTCCTATTTTTTATTTATAAATGTAATTAAAGTACGCAACATATAAAACTTTTTCACCTACAGCTATATTTTCGATTGATATTTTGTTAAAAGCATTTTTTTACATTTCCAAGTCGTCGACAATGTTCGTCGACAATGTTCTTCCTATTTGTAAAAAGATGTAAAATGGAATTAATATAAAAATGTCAATTTGAACAAACATAAAGGGAATATTATACGTTTCATTAATATCAAATAAAGCATGATTTTCGGCACCATCTCCAAGAAAATAAGTAAAGGGAATAAAGTGAAAAGCCTTGATACAATTACTGGGTTTATTGTCACTGTGAAATAGAATTGTTCTCTTTCCGACAGATTCAATAAGACTTTCTGATCTCGGTATATCAGCTGGTGTTTCGTAGTGATTGTTTTATCCTTTATACATACGGTATCCTTATGTCCAAATGACATGTACTGAAAGTGTACTAAGATGGCATTCCATTGCTACATGTAAATCTAATGGAAATGTTGTGTCGTCGCTTTTCAAAGAAAGCCTCGTAACTGCAGCTTAAAACAAGCTGCAGTTACGAGGAAAATAGGGAAAAGGGAAAAGTGGTGATGTGTTGTGCACACTCTTAACCCTTTCCCAAACGGCGAAAATTTAGGGTGATCAACTTCAAAAACTGCTACAAATGACAAAATGGAAGTTACTAAAATAGGATTTGTGTAAAATAAAGCTTAAAAATATTGAGACAAAAGGAGAAACTGCTGGTTATCAGCAGTTTCTTCTTTTGTTTCAATGCAAAACCAGGTCTTGTTTGGGAAAGGGTTAAGGAAGTAACCAAATAGGGAACAATCTTATCCAGTTAACCGTGACGTAATTTAGTACAAGCAATATTATTTCGTGTGTGTTTTTATAAAATATGGTAAATACGGATTTAATCGAGCCATATTTACGATTGTTTTTGGTCGTTTTTTAAAAGAATGCTGTTCAAAAAGAAGCTCTAATTGCCAGTAACGTCCTTGTACAATATTTTACTCTTTTCAAAAAACAAGAAATAGTATCTTTTTTCTGTTTATTTCGATTTTACAATGTTCTAAAACATAAATGAACGTCACCACGTTTATGTTGCAAGTGGAAGTAAGGATGCATTCGGTGTATAAACTCAGACTTTATAGTCCCGCTGAAACCATATCGGGCACAATCTGACAGTTCTAATATTACTTTTTGATATAGGCCCTGTCTTTATTCGCGCCATACAAACACGCTTTATAATCACAAGTCACGCTCTTTTCTCTGGAACTCGCTACACAAATTGTCTTTTGGTGTTGTTTTGTACCCTTTTCTCGTTTGTACAGAAAGAGTGTCTCTTAGTCACCATCTATACTCATTTTTAACCAATTACCAGATTATTTTTAGACTGGTAAAAAATGCAACTATGTTGCAGGCAATAATTTCAAGAGCATGAAATTAAAATTACTTTTGGTCCTATGGGATAGAAAACATTGTAGAAAATGAAGAAATGCTCGTCACAAGCAATTTCTTCATTGTCCACAATGTTTTCAAATGCCGTCATTATCTATAGAATCAAAGAGAGTCAATGTATGGGAATGTGTTAACGGAAATAACATCATAATGATAATCCCCACGAATTGCAGAAGGGATGCATTTATACTTACATTCAAGTTTTTCCTACATATAAAAGAATCACCGGAAATCTCTGACACATTTGTCTCAGACAAATTGTGAAATCAATGAAAAATAAAAATCAACTATTTAAAATCAAATAAAAAAACTGTGTTGGATATGTTGGGGAAGTCGAAGAAATTAATACATGTACTTGTATTAATGGATCATTTGTTTGGCATATCAATATTTTGGTTGGAAGCAACGTTTGGTCAATATGCCCCTTTGTCTCATTTCGTGATTCATGACTTTTGAAATCTCCCGTTGCCCATTTCATGAATTCGTATGAAAGGAGAGACAAAAAAGACCCATAAATACCAAACATATATTTATGGTTTAACACGCGCACCATTTAAATCATTCATTTTCAAACTCTTTCTACATTCCGAAGTCAACTTCTATTCATTCATGAGAAATTAAAAATGTCTGGTTGTGACCTAAGAGAAGTAATTTAATTTGAATTTTAAACTTAATGAAGGTTGAGAGATAATTTAATGAAAAAGAAGAATTCAATACAATAATATGTCTTTTTCAATTACACTCTCTTTTAGTTTTACTTTTTGTCAACATAACCTTATATTTTATGGTCTTGTTAGAAAGATATTTAGGGTGGAAGACGAGCGTGAAGTTAACCTATTTCCACATAGGGACGCCTTTTTACGCCCAACAAGATAATGACTTGGTAAAATAATGGAAAATGTAACTCTGCTTGTGATAACGACGTCGCGCACGGTATTGGGGAACTTTTCAAAAAACGCTACCCTCTGCGATTCATAACTGAATTTTGCAAGAACCGTTTTTCTTCCTAAAACTTTGTTATATGTCAAAATAACCGTAAAACCCTTATCTTTTTCAATGACATACTCTTTTCGGGTTGTTAGTTTGTATAAATTTGCTAGAAAGATTTTTTGTTCGTAAATTCGGCGAAAAAACGCGTGTAACATGTAACATAAATTTTCAACGGCGACGGATATTTATAAACAACTTTGCGATTAAGTAACGTCAAACACATTGAAAAATATATTATATGACAGTGGAAATGCTGTAGAATGTTTTGCCGAACGGAAATCAAATTTCGATGTCGATTACGCAAATAAGCACAGTTTGTTCTCCAAAAATCGCAGTGTAACAATTAGAATTACGTCGCAGAATAAATGACAATTTTGTTTGATATTTTGTGAAATAATGACTGAAATTCAACAAAACTTGATATAAGAAATATTATTTTTCTCTATTTCTATAATATATACAAGAAAACTAGTTAGCATAATAAACGAAGCATTAATGATATAAAATGCGTGTGGACAGAAATTGTTTCAGGTCGTTGAAAACTCTACTTTTTTACCATTTAGAGTTTCAAAAATACCAGTTCCCTTATTCATACAACGATTTAATTTCAATAATTTTAAAATTATGGTTATATTTTTTTTCTTGTTTGTCATATCAAAATTTCAACGCAAAATAATGAAACGTAAAAAAGATGTTCAAATTTGTTCGTGTGGACAGAAATTTTATAAACGTCAACTTTTTATACGCCCGTCGAAGACGGGACGTATTATGGGATCACCCGTGATGTCCGGCGTCCGGGCGTCCGGGCGTCCGGGCGTCCGGGCGTCCGGCGGCGTCCACTTCTTTGTCCGGAGCATAACTCTGTCACCTTAAGTCCGATTGACTTTAAACTTGGCAGTTATATTCTTCTCATCATTACGGAGTGCGGTGCACAAAAACCATAACTCTACCTGGCTTACTTTTTGAGTTATTGCCCTTTGTTGTTTTTCAAACTTGAATCTTGTCCGGAGTATATCTCTAAAAGTATAATAGCTAGGATCATGAAACTTCATGGGTGTATAGATCTCACAAAGGGGGAGTGCAGTGCATAAGAACCATAACTCTACCTGGCTTATTTTTTGAGTTATTGCCCTTTGTTGTTTTTCATACTTGAATCTTGTCCGGAGTATATCTCTAAAAGTATAATAGCTAGGATCATGAAACTTCATGGGTGTATAGAATTCACCAAGGGGGAGTGCAGTGTACAAGAACCATAACTCTACCTGGCTTATTTTTTGAGTTATTGCCCTTTGTTGTTTTTCATACTTGAATCTTGTCCGGAGTATATCTCTAAAAGTATAATAGCCAGGATCATGAAACTTCATGGGTGTATAGATCTCACCAAGGGGGAGTGCAGTGCACAAGAACCATAACTCTACCTGACTTATTTTTTGAGTTATTGCCCTTTGTTGTTTTTCATACTTGAATCTTGTCCGGAGTATATCTCTAAAAGTATAATAGCTAGGATCATGAAACTTCATGGGTGTATAGATCTCACCAAGGGGGAGTGCAGTGCACAAGAACCATAACTCTACCTGGCTTATTTTTGAGTTATTGCCCTTTGTTGTTTTTCATACTTGAATCTTGTCCGAAGTATATCTCTAAAAGTATAATAGCTAGGATCATGAAACTTCATGGGTGTATAGATCTCACCAAGGGGGAGTGCAGTGCACAAGAACCATAACTCTACCTGGCTTATTTTTTGAGTTATTGCCCTTTGTTGTTTTTCATACTTGAATCTTGTCCGGAGTATATCTCTAAAAGTATTATAGCTAGGATCATGAAACTTCATGGGTGTATAGATCTCACTAAGGAGGAGTGCAGTGCACAAGAATTTTAACTCTACCTAGCCTATATTTTGAGTTATTGCCCTTTGTTGTTTTCATACTTGAATCGTCCAGGGCATATCTCGAAAAGTTTAATAGCTAGGACCATGAAACTTTTACCAACCCGCTCCCCCTGTTGACATAAAGCAGTGTTACGGGCGTATCTTGTGACAGTTTGACACCTTGTTTTTAATTGGCGTAGCCTTAAAAGTATCTATTTGGCGCATTTTAAGACGAAAATAAAACGAATCAAAGTGGAGTAAAAGCTTAAAGATACACATTTACTGTTATTTACTTATTTTCTGGATAATTTGCCGTAAAAATAACTGTACATAAATGAAATATGGCCTTTAATTTTCCTCTGTGCCAAATGTCAGCTCTGTCTGATCTGTATTGGCTTAGATTACGACGGATTTAAAACCCAATATCACATCATTTCGTAAACACTATCTGGCAGTATCTGCCCACTTTGAATATTTTACATATCTTTACACCGCTGCATGATTATAGATTTATGTCATTTGCTGTATGAATCTTGTATTCTGTCTTATAAAGTCTATAAACGGTGCGACAACATGCTAAAAGCCAACTTCTGTAGATCATAAGGGATTTGGGCCTACGGATACTAATGTCACTTTAAGACGTGCAAAAGACAGAAATAGTGGAGATTTTCTTAAAACATGGTCTTGTCTTTTAAATCACATTAGTTTGTACAGAGAGTAAGCATTAAAAGCTCAACACAACCGTCTACGTAAATACTTCAACGTTCCGCAATTATTAGAATAATGACGTTCGCTAGTTTGACGTTACATTTAGTTCCCCAATACCGTGCTCGACGTCCCATATCATTGAATTTGGTCAGGACTAAAATGATGTTGTCTTGTAATAGGTTGAAGACGCAATGGAAGGTAAATATTATCGCCTTTTAAAGACAAGTCTCTTTACCATTTGTTGAACCTATTAAAGGGGGGCCAGCTAGGCTGTCGAAAATGCAAATGGAACAATAATAACAAACCAGAAATGACGTATGAAATTACCAACCTGAAGGGGTAGATCATTTATGTCCACTAGTAAGCATTCATTGAGCTTTATTAAGTATTAAAATCAAAGTCAATTAATAGAGATTTACGGATTAGTACGAAATGGAATACGAAATGGAAATGGAAATGAAATTAGGGGGATGTATCAGGATACTTGGAATGTGGTTGCAGGCCACTCATATTTGCCTCTATGTAATTCTATGTAAAATCCAGTTTTTCATACAGTGTAAAACTTTGAATTGTAAAAAAAAAACCCAAAACTGGATTTGACGCCTCTAATAGAAAACGCTTTGAATATAATTAGGACAAGATAATGAAATGCTGATAACCACAAGAAAGACATGACTTAGAGGTCCCTAATAGTAAATGCACGGAAAAACATCGGGACGAAAGAATATGTAACAATTGTAAACACAACAGGAAAGAAAATGACCTTTAAAGCATGAATATTGTCTGAATGGACGTCCGTTTATGCCCAAATGCGATGACGTTGGGTGAGAGTCTGGCACCAAGCAGGACGACAACAGCGATTCCCGGGTTCTCGCAAGTTATCACCGTATCACGACGTATCGGCCACCCTCCATTACCAACCATATCATTTGCTGTAGACTGAGCCGTCATAAATCTGTTGCGTAAGTGACTTTGGCGTATACAAGTGTCTTGACGTACTGTTGTTACACGCGGCTGACCGGGACGTCAGTGGTATGCATTTGTTCTCTGGTCGTTTGTTCTCTGGTCGTTTACACATTTCAGTAACCTTGAAAACACTACCTCGGCTACATTAAAACGTCTAGCTACCTACGTTTGCTAAAAACTGCCGGCCAAAAGCTCAAAAACTTTGTTCCTGTCTATCAAAATAATCCCAATAATTTTGCATACGAAAATTATCCATAGTTGTCGTGTGTATTCAATGGGTAAATCAATTAGGTAGTTTGTACACACACACAAAAAAACTAAGTGATTTTGCACGTGGTCTGAATGTACTAGGCACTTGATCATTTTGTGATGGGAGATTTAGATGTCCGGTTAGTTTACAGAAGACTTTACAAAATCATTGGGTTGTGAGGGGTACACATGTTCCCAAATTATGGTGCTGATCGAGGCTGCAGGAAAAGAATGGTTAATAAAAACGTATTTTGCGTTTCTAAATCGTGCGAGTTTAAAATAAAAAGAGCTACCGGGTTGAATAATCATATCCCCCCACACACATACAAAGCAGAGAGTGGTATATTGATCTCGCAATATTTGTCCGTCCGTCCGTAGACCCTTTTTTATTTCCGTGCGCTAACTCAAGAATCGTTTGACATAGGTCCATGAAACTTTACAACGTTGTTATAATTGTCCCAAGGAGAAGCCATATTGTTTTTGATTACATAGCACTTTTTTCAGTAACAAAGCACAGCGGGTGCTCACATGTCCGATTGGCGACAGTTTTAGGGTAGTCGAATCAAAAGGTGTTGCATAAAACTTAAAAATTCTTGCCGAAGACCGAATATTGCATTAAATAGCCAAGTAAATATTGAGCAGAAAGGAGAAAATGTTGGTTGTAAGCAATTACTTCTTCTCTCTCAATGTTATTTTGTAATAAGTGTAAATTTGATGTACTGTGAATTTTCTATATTGACCCACACTTCCAACACAAACCTATTTTTGTGAATATTTTTGAACATGCGAATACTTTTCAATTTTATTCTTCTAAGAAAAATCCATATGCACGCCTAAATTAATAAGACATCAACTTTTTCTTATTTTTGTCGTGCTTCACTGATCTCCGGAGTCGGTGTTCAAATCCATCAATTTGATGCCGCAACCGCAACTCAAGTCATTGCCTACTACCGATAGGAATCAGCGTTACCAAAAAGTTTACAAGATGTACATGTATACTCAGCGAGATTTTAGACAAGATGAATATTTTAGACGTTTTTACTCGAAGTGCTTAAATTTGGTATTCAAGCCAGCTGATTGGTCTTTGAAACGGCCAAAGCTGTGTTGTCATTTGCTGCCGTAGTCCGTAATTTAGCGCGGTTTGTCAACCATGCACAGATTACACAATGTATGGCAACAAATCTGCCAAGTAACGATTCTTAAACGACTTTTTTACCAACAACAAATTCGAATTAATCTATATCAAAACTTACCCTTTTCCGTCAGGCATGCCCGAGTTATTCCCTTTTTCAGAGCGATTGGCTTTTTTCTATGCATCCATAGCTGGGTAACTACTCAGGCTCGGGAACCTATCACGGAACGGATCATTTTCAGCAACACGAATGGCAACCGTAACAATTGGGAAATTTTACTGTTTAATCAATGTCCAGACTGACTTCGAGAGCGGAGGATTATAGTCGGTCATATACTAGACATAGACATAGTCAGATCTTCGTATATAATTGTTTCAAGTACACCGAGGATGGCTGAACCCGCCAGTAGACGGATTTGTTCAGCGACGAATCACGCTTCATGTGTCTCGTTGACCTTGACCTTGTCTTGTTTTGAAGTAAAAATAGAATGTGTAAACACGCTTGTAAAGGATTGATCTATAGCAAAGGAAAAATGGTTATTCGCCGTGATTGAGATTTTTATGCATTGCAAATTGTTTTTCCATGCACAAATATGAGTTCCCGAACAGTTCGGAAGCATAAAAACCTAGCATGGCCCCGTTTAACTAAACTAAAACGTCATTCGTTTCGTCGATTTTATCGAAGGTATTAGATTTCAAGTAATCGTACCACGATATAGTTTCATATGGCATGAATGCACTATATATCATAGATAGAGTAAACACAATACGTGCACAAAATTCATTAAAATGTCAGAAATTTTAGACAAACTAAAACTTCAGAATAATCTGAGACAGACTAGTTTCTATATCTACCAAGGTTTAACCCATTACCACACGGTGACGCCTTGTGACACCCACAAGATTAAAGCTTCGGAAAACATCGTGGGAAATGAAGAAATTGCTTGTGACAAGCAATTTCTTCATTTCCCACAATGTTTTCTACACAGAAATAATGAAAAATGTACAATTTCATCCACATTAAATTGTCATCTGCAACATTTTTGAATTCGGACAAGCCCAAAATTTGTCGTTTGGTAATGGGTTAATACATATCCGAGACAGAATAGATCGTGTTTGATACGATTTTGATAACTGTTTGTTACCCTCCCGACACTATTCACGTTAAAATAGGCAGGACGTTTTGAATCTCTGTAATTTGATAGGAGTTTTGGTATGGAATGACATTTGAAACAAAAACAATATAACAGCTCGTGCTTTAAAGCAGTATTTTCTAAATATCCTGTTGCTCGCTTAACGTTCCTACGATTAAGGTTGAAATTGTTAGGGAATAACATGGATCTTGATCCATGCGCGTCTGCGCAGGCTGATCTGAACCGATGTTTTTTGTCCAAATTCTCATGATATCCCTTAAAATGAATGAAATTGCCAGAAACGTGAAACAAATTAACCGTATTTTATTACATATCCGGGACTTATTTATTACATATCCGAGACAAAATAGATCGTGGTTTATAAGATTTGGATAGCCGTCTGTTGCCCTTCCGACACTGGGGAAGATTAAGACACGTTAAGATAGGCAGGTCATGCTGAATCTCAATTATCTGACTCATGAGTTTGTGTATGGACTAGGATATTTGTCTGAGACAATAAAAAATAAATCGGCTTGTTTTTTAAAGCAGTTTTTTTTTCAAAAAAGGCAATATAATGTCAACATCGTAAAACAAACTTAAACTTTTAGAATAACCTGAGACAGACTAGTTTCTATATCAATCGAGGTTTATTATATATCCGAGACAGAATAGATCGTGTTTAATAATATTTCGAGAACTGTCTAATACCCTTCCGACACTGGAGAAGATTGTTTATATTAGTAGAGTCGTGATAAAATTGGTAGGTTAAATTTAGTTCGAAAATGATAGACACACTGAAAGTAAAGAAAAGTCTAAGATAGGCTATTGTGTCATAATCATGTCCATAGATTTATTACATATCCGAGACGGAATAGATCGTGTTGTATAAGACTTTGATAACTGTCTGATATCCTTCCGACACTAGGAAAGAATGTCTTAATAAGTAGCAACACGATGAAATTGGCAGGGCCTTTTGAATCTCTGAAATTTTATACATGTATACGAGATATACGAGTTTGGGTAGAAAATGGGACAATTGTGAATTTTGTGACAACCAAAAAGTAGTAAACTGTTAGGGAACAACAAGAATCTTGATCAGACTGCTTCCCAAGTGTCACAAGGGTCCTTAAAATTGATGAAATACTAGAAACATGAAGCAAACTAGAACTTCTAGAATGACCTGAGACGGAGTAGGTTATAAGTATTCCAAGGTTTATTACACATAGAAGACAGGCTAGATCGTGTTTTATAAGATTTTGATAATTGTCTGTTACCCTAAATATCTAAACAGGGGAGAGGACGTTTTGATTTCGGTAATTCGGAACAACATTTGAGACAACAAAAAAGTACGAGTAGTTTTGTCAAAAGTTCATTTTGCTTGCTCGGGGCTGAAGTTAATATTGTTAGGGAACAGCATGAGTCTTGGTCAGGCTCGGTTATGCTGATATAGATTTGAGCCACGATCTGGAAAAAGTCCCTTATAGCATTTTTTTTTCAAAATTGAGTTTCGAGATCGGTCTGTTGTCAAATGGAGTCCAATGTGCATCCATGTTGCTCTCCTTAAGTTATTACAGGTCACAAAGAAGCTATTAGAGAACAATGTGGATCCTGATCAGACTGTGCGTATGCACAGGCTGATCTGGATCTATGTTGGGCTCAAAAGCCTTAAGGGACGTTTTTCAGGATCTTAGCTCATATAAAATGGTCCAGAATGTCCTTAAAAGGCAATATGATATCAGAAACATCAAGCAAACCAAAAGTAAAGAATACTATGTCATAGACTATGTGTTATGTCAACTGAGGTTTATTACATATCCGAGACAAAACAAAATTGTCCGTTACCCGTCCAACACTGGAGAAGATTGTCCTAATAAATCGAGGCGTAATACATAAAATTTGGTTTGTTAAATTTAGTCCAAAAAATTATACTAGGAAAAAGGAAAACATCACGAATAAAGAGATGCGGAATAAAAATTGTTCTAAAATTTATAAAAGTATCTCAGACAACAAGAACTGGGATAACATCTCACATTTAAACTGTTAACTTTCTTAACTCAGTGAAATATTTCTAGGTTTACGTCTCCCACCAATGGTTTGATAATTGTTAATCTATGTTGGCCAGCAGCTGGACATTGGCAAGGATGTTATGGTAACACTGGTATCAGAAACGACAGTAATCCATGGGTTGTCGCTCAAAGTGCGATATGAAAATAACAGTTTAAATAGGGATTAAAGTTAATTAATCAATCAATCGCAAAATCACTTTAACCAATCGATCAATCAATCAAACAAACTTCAAAAACTATAACTAAAGTTTAAAACAATATGTAGTTACGACATAATGGAAGAAAGAGACGTAATAATCGATCTTTGCAGGGTGATGAGATGGCGAAAGTTTTCAACAAGTACCCAGATATCCACGTCAACTTCACAGTATTCGGCGTCATGCCCTTCAACACCAGTCAACGGGAAATCCTGATCAGTGACCATGGCTTCAATACAACACTCGCACAAGACACTGTATCTGTTCTGGAACACGCTGTCAAGCCGTTAAACAATGGGAACCTTACTGTTGAAGATATCAGGAATACCATTACAAAAAGTATTTCACAGGTAAGCTTGGACAAAATGTCTAATTATATGCAGTTATAAACATACGACGTGAAACGAATAAAAAACCCTTGGAATATTTTGATAACCAAACGATATATCCAAATATAAAGTGTTCTTATTCACGAAACACAACAATTATTATAAACATGGCTGCTTTTATAGCTTTCAAAATCGTTTTCATGAATCATTTTTGCAGCTCGTTTCATATCTTGAACTTTGTACATGTATAGTTAAAGATACAAATTGCTCGTCACGTGATTGTTTTGTTGTGTCAAATATTAGCCTAGTGATTTCAATTTAGTTTGTAGATCTACAGATCTGTGATCGTTTATTCAACATAAAGTTTGAGAACAAAGAATTGCGCAAACACTAATCTAACATAACGAAATGCGGGCATTTGGCACCTTATATATCTAAATAGTCATCTCCGTTTACTTTGCGGATCAAACTCTAAGACAAATCAGGCAACATTCAGTTTGACAACAAGGGATGACATAGAAACTTGAAATGTTGTCATTTGGCATATTACTATGATTTTATATTCCTCTTTCAGATCCGTCTCCACGGCAAATCGGGTAGCCTCCAGTTTGACAACATGTGATGGAGTTAAAAATTGTCTATCAGTATCCAGGCTTGTCGTTTTGACACTCTGCTGGTTTTATACTAGTGTAGTAGTGAGCTATATTTCTCTTTCAGATCCAACTCCATGGTAAATCTGGTAACATTCAGTTTGATAGCAGGGGATGGCGTAAAAACTTGTCTATTGTGATGACAGAGTTCTCAGGGGAATCACATTTACAGGTAGGTTAATTTTGTTGCTTTTCTTGAAAAATCTCGTAACTGCAGCTTGTTTAAGCATTTAAGAGGTTTTTTTAAGAAAACAACGAAATGTATAAATAATTTACTGTAAAAATTATATTTTGCAAATCAAAAGGTACACACAGAAAACTAAGGCTTTTCGTTTTGTTTATCACTGTTTCTAAAGATTATTTAATCATCATCAATTTTAATTCAAGGGCATTACCTAACCACAGTCTTTAGACGTACATGTATACAGTAGCTATGTAAGTGTCATTATATTAATACTCTCAAATTTCTGATGTACTCTTGTAAACTGTTCCAAAGGTCTGGCAGCTTAAAGATGTCATACGCATTCACTTTTAAGATATAAGCTCACCAGTACTCGTGTACTGACGACTGCAACTTAGGAAGTTTTGTTGGTAAAAAATATCACCATTAAAACGCTGTCGTGATTGGGAACAACCTCAGAATGAAGATACAGTCGTTGCTGTTCTTAAAAAAATCTCGTAACTGCAACTTGTTTAAAGCTGTTTTTAAAAGGTTTTGGAAGAAAAATAGTTGTAATATTGAGCCGGTATATGAAAAAACGTCCCATATAGAACTTGAGAACAACATGGTTCCAGATCAGCCTGCGTATACACGCAGTCTGATCATGAACCATGTCGGTCTCCAATAGCTTGATCGTGACCTGTAACAACTGTGAGACAGCAGTATGGATTCACGTTTGACTGCTTCTAAGCACAGGCTGGTTGTGAAACGTGACTGTCTCAAATGCCATAAGGGATGTTTTTCCAGATCCTGGCTCATATGCATATGTTCTCTGTTATCTATGTACAGCTTGAGGGTGGTAGATGTCTGTCGATCGCATTAGTTCATTTCCGGCGACATGTTAACTACGTAAATATTGAGTCTTACTCTTTCCCAATTCGTCTCTGGGTTTGATAAGCAATGGATAGAACAGTTCTAAGTAGAATAGCTAGACAAAATTAAATGCTAGCGTTGAAGTATCTTCACTATTTCATGGTTGTTATATGTCTGTCATACATTGTATTTTGTACAATTTTCATGCCAGTGATGGAATCTATTTTTGCTATGCAAAAGCTTCTACGCCAAAGAATAAGATTTCTTAGAAAGGGTATTGCATTAAAGTATCCACTACATTATCCATGATTTAGTGACTTAAGGCTGAGTAGGTCTAGGATGTATATGTAATGCCGCACGCGACAAGAAAAAGATACAAAATAAAGCACTGCCAAAATTGTTTATGTGGCTTCTATATTTATTCCAGAAATTGTATAGATAGTAGTGCTACTTTTGTATACCAAAATAGCCTGAGTATACATGAGTCTCGATGGTATTTAAGGATTTGTAAAGACTTAGACGAGTACTATTTATCATGATTGATTCAACCTTTGTAACGCAAAATTACGTCAACCTATCATCGTAGAAATTGGCTAGAGTTTAAGATATGTGCCGGCTCATTTTATTCCATGTCACATATAAAAACAAACAATTTCATATAATCAATTTCTTCGTTTTAACTATTGTTTCCTAAGATTCATTCTTGATGGACGTCAAATGGTGTTGCTGTATGGTAATGGGTACAAATGGGCCAAAGAATATGATATAAGAACTGAGCCAGGATCTGGAAAAAACATCCTTTATGGCATTTGAGAACAACATGGATCCAGACCAGCCTGCGCATACGTACAGTCTGATCAGGATCCATGCTGTCCTCAAATAGCTTCTTTGTGATTTGTCGCAACTGGAAGACAGCAACATAGATCCTGGTCAGGCTGATCTTAGGTCCATGCTGATTTAGAAACATGGTAGTCCCAAATACTATAAGATATCTTTTTCTAGATCACGGTTCAACTAACAATTTTGCATTTCACAGGTGGGGAGATGGGACTCGGACATTGTTGGACCATTCGATACCAACCTTAAAGTAACAGGACGGCATCAATCTAGGAATGAATCAGCTAGATTTCCTCTCATTGGTCGAGTAGCAAAGATTGTTACCATTTTGGTGAGTATGTCTTTACCTATTGAAGAGAATGATATAAATGATGTATTTCACACGTGGGAAGGTGGGATTCGGACGTTGTTGGGCCATTTGATACAAACCTTAAAGTGACAGGACGGCATCAATCTAGGAACGAGTCAACTAGATTCCCTCTAATTGGTCGAGTTGTAAAGATTGTTACCATGTTGGCGAATTTTAGTTTTAACATCTGTTATTTTTGTGGGGTTCTGTAACAAAGAACCAAGATAATAAAAGACCTGTTTATATACATTTAGATAAAAACATGGTCGAAGTAGCATTGTTGTATGAAGATGTTTGAGTAGCCTTAAATAATCTACATGTCCAGGTCCACTGTCTTTTACCGGGAACGACAGTCACATGCCAAACCAACGACGTTCAATTTTATATAACACGAAAGAAGGAGTATTGTCTCTACAATATAGGACCCATTTAACCATTTACCAGACGACAAAATTTTGGACTGTTCCAATTCGAAAGGTGTTGCAGACGACAATTTCAAGTCGATGAAATTACAAAAATCTTTACATTTTGGGTAAGAAAACATTGTTAAAAATAAAGAAATTGCTTGTCACAAGCCATTTCTTCATTTTACACAATGTTTTCCCAAGCATTTTCTTGTGAGGGAGTCAAAAGCCGTCACTGTGTAGTAATGGGTTAACTGTAGAAAACCTCATACGACAGTTTACGACATATCCAATATATCTACCGTAACTTTAATTCCCGGTCGAATCTCAACAACATTAAGTAGATTTTGTCTGCAATATTGCTCACTTTTACTATAGTTTTAGAATCAAGTCTAATACTTCCTACTTTACAAGATCTAAAGTTTGTATATCGTAAAGGACGCAGTATTGTCTAAAATGTATAGATGTCATTTAACTCTAGAAAACCTCATACGACAGTTCACGACATGTCCAATATATGTACCGTAACTTTAATTCCCAGCGAATCGTTTATCCACAACATTTAGTATATATTGTCTGCAATATTGCTCACTTTTATTCTAGTTCTGGAATCAAGTTTGATACTTCCTACTACAACGTTTTATTTTACAAGACCTTCAATTTGTATGCAGTATTGCCTTTTTGGTAAATCTAAAAAAAAACATACGACAGTTTACGACATATCCAATATATCTGCAGTAACTTTAATTCCCAGCGAATCGTGTATTCACAACATTAAGTAGATTTTGTCTGCAATATTGCCCACTTTTATTATAGTCCTGTAATCAAGTTTGATGCTTCCTACTTCCTATTTCAAAGTTTTATTCTACAAGGACTTAAATTTTGTAAATCGGCAAGTATGCAGTATTGTCTATAAAGTATAGGACCAATTTAAATCTAGAAAATTCCATACGACATTTTACGACATATAAATATATCTACCGCAACTTTTATTGCCTGCGAATCCTTTATCTACAACATTAAGCAGATTTCGTCTGCATTTTTTATCATAGCTCTACATTGAGAACAGAATGGATCTAGGTCAGACTGCGCATATGTCCAGGCTGGACTATGTCCATTTTGATCTCAAATTCTTTCATATTGGGCTCAAACGTTTTTCGTCCTTATAGCATAACAGCAATGTAATCCTAGAATACCTCATACGACAGTTTACGACATATCCAATATATCTACCGTAACTTTAATTCCAAGTGAATCATATATTCACATTATTTAGTAGATCTTGTCTGCAATAGTGCTCACTTTTGTTATAGTTCTGGAATCAAGTTTGATGTTTCCTATTTTACAAGATCTAAAATGGTGTATATCGCAAATGATGCAGTATTGTCTCAAATGAATAGATGCCATTTAACTCTGGAAAACCCTTTAGAACATGTCACGACATATCCCATATTTCTACCGTAACTTTAATTCGCAGTGAATCGTATATCCACAACATTAAGTAGATTTTGTCTGCAAAATTGCTCACTTTTATTATAGTTCTGGAATCAAGTTTGATGCTTCCAATTTCACAAGATCTTAAATTTCGTATACCGCAAAGACGTGTATTGATGCCATTTAGTTCTTAAAACTTTTACGACATATCCCAATATATCTACCTTTAACTTGATCTAACTTTAATTTCCAGAGAATCCTATATCCACAACATTAAGTAGATGTTGTCTGCAATATGATTTTTACAGCTCTTCATTGAGAACAAAATGGATCTTGGACAGACTGCGCACAGGTTCGACTAGATCTATTATGATCTCAAATACTTTCATGTAGGGCTCAAATGTTTTCTGTCCCTATAGAATAACAACCATGTAACTCTAGAAAACCTCATACGACATTTTACGACATATCCAATACATCTACCGTAACTGTAATTCCCAGTGAATCGTATATTCACAACATTAAGCAGATTTTGTCTGCAATATTGCTCACTTTTATTATAGTCTAAAGTATTCTACTGTTACGCTTTATTTAAAAAGAGCTTTAATTTTATATCGCGAGCAGGACCACAGAAAGCGACTTTATATTGGGTTAGCTAAAACCGTCGTGTCTGAATGTTTGTGTGTGTGTGTGTGTGGGGGGGGGGGGGGAGCTAAATTAAATTTTCCCAGACTTTTCAATGTAAAATAAGGAAAATTCGGCATTTTGGCCAACTTTGCCGGGGAAGGGGGTTACCCCCGCTCCACTGTTTCAGCGGGTCTTGCGAAGGATGCAGTATTGTTTCGTCTAAGATGTATAGGCCCCATTTTACTCTAGAAAACCTCAAACATTTCCCATATATCTACTGTAACTTTAATTCCCAGTGAATCGTATATCAAAAATATTAAGTAGATTTTATCTGCAATATGGTTCACTTTTATTATAGCTCTGGAATCAAGTCTGATTTTTTTTCTTTTGCAATACTTTATTTCAAATATTGGCGCTTTTTATGAACATTCAAGTTAAACATATAAAGCTTCAAAAGTGGGTTGACAACGTATTCAATGTATATGTGTAAGTACCAGGTATTTTTATGATTTATTAGGATTTAACGCTGTTTTCAACTGCTATGGTCATATCGCTGCGGCTGGCGCACCTAACCTTTGATTCGTGGCATTTCTCTTACCAGCACCACCACAATAACCAGCCTCCAGCTGCTCTCTCTCTCTCTAATAGAGAATTCACACCCATTGGTGGGACAAATGACTTTGTCAAATGTCAGAAATGATACTGGCCAAGCCGGGTTCGAACTCGCGACCCCTGGATTGACAGTCTCCGACTTTACCGACTGGGCTATTGGGAATCGGCACTTTTTTTGGTACATTAAAGTTAAACATATATAGAGCTTCAAAATTAAATTGACGACCTATTCAATGTATATACAAGGGATTCAGACAAGGCATTTAAAACTGAACCATTTATTATTAAATTAAATTCTATAATTTTACTACTAATTGGAATTCCATGTGAATCACGTTTGTACAACATATAGATCTATGTTAGTTTAAAGTATCCAATCTTTTACACACATCCTCAAATTATGTACGCATATTGTATGGTTATATGCATAACCCAACGGTTATCAACATCCATTTTGTTATCCGCAACAGCTTTCACATTTGAACTGACTACATTTTTACTGTTTTTGGAAAGGGTTAAATTCTTCCAAATTCTCTCGTGTAGATTATACTTTAAAATTATCAAAGTTAGCGTTTGTTCTATTTGTCGTTTTATTGACTACGCCAAATACACGTTAACATTCGGTTGACTTCTACTCCAATACATAGTCTGTTTGACATTAACCCTTTCCCAAACAAGACCTGGTTTTGACGTCCCTAATAGAAAAGGTTTTGGAAAACATTGAGACAAAAGAAGAAACTGCTGATAACCAGCAGTTTCTCCTTCTGTCTCAATATTTTCTGTGCCATATTTTACACAAATCCTATCTTTAACCCTCATCCTACCAACATATTTTACATACACATCCTACCAACTGGGGTCCTTTTGGACCCCACATGTAATTTTGAATTTCTTGACAAAAATAATTTTCCGAAAAGACATATTCTTTGTTTAAATGTTAAATTGCTTACTAACAAATGATAACAACACAAAAACATTCTGAACTGAAAATCTAGAAGGCCTTAAATGGCTTGATTTGCTCCACAGGCCTGTATTCATTTTACTACTTTATGCAATTTTTGACTCGTTATTGCATAAAATTCAAGGGCACATAACTCATGATCTAAGACTTCAATCAAACTGAAAATTGCACTCAGACAAGATATGAAAGTCACCAACATTCTGTTCAAGTTTTGTTTTGACTTGTCAAAAGTTGTTGTTGTAAGAGTAAAAATAGTAAAAAAAAATAGTCAATACTGCAATTTTTGACAATCAATGGCAGATAATTCGGGTATTTTTGATTAAATAAAAATTCCATGAAGGAATCTTAGAGAGGTTTGCCCAAGGATTATTCATGTGAAGTTTGGTTGAAATGCATCCAGTGGTTTTTCAGATGAAGATTTCTTTTTGAAAAAGTTTGAATCAGTTTAATTGGTTGAAATAAAGAGTAATAATAGTGGGGTCCAAACGGACCCCAGCAAAAACATCAATATTAAAAACTCATATTATGCTAAAATCAAAATTTTTTGCGTGACATGAAGAAGGTTGTGGTAGATCAACAAACTCCTAAAATTTGGACATCAGAGTCTATGCCGTAAAACTATGACATGCGAAAAATGGCGCGTGGGGTCAGATTGACCCCAGTTGGTAGGATGAGGGTTAATATTATCCATTTTGTCATTTGTGGCAGTTTTTGAAGTGGATCACCCTTAAATTTTGTCGTTTGGGAAAGGGTTAAGGTTTAGTGTCAATTCAAACCCATCTCTACACATTGTTTGCATGATGTTGCTCGTTTATTATAGACGGATTTCAAAATTGCTATTTTTAGAATAGTGTTTACTTCATTTGCATAATTTCCCCCCACGGGAGGCAAAACATTCCACTGATAAGCCATAACTAAGTAAAGCGTGTAGTTGAATTGATCAGTATTATCCATTTTATTGTAATTTAAACATGGCAACTGGTTTCAACCTTTCCCAGTTACAAATGTCAGCTTATGCTGCTAATTTAATATTACCTGATCTTGTAGTTTACTTGGATAAATAAACCAGTTTCAAAATTACTATTTTTAGAACAGTTTACCTCATTTGCATAATTGCCCCGCTACGGGAGGCAAAACATTCCACTGATAAGCTATGACTAAGTATAGAGTCTAGTTGAATTTTAAAAACTACTTTTTGCAATGTTTAAATTATATTGCAACCGGTTTTAACCTTTCCCAGTTACAAATGCCAGATTATGCTGCTAATTTAATGGCACCTGATCTTGTAGTTTACTTGGATAATTTAACCAAACATTATCGGATCCATACAGAGTGGCCCGACATAGACCATCTGCACATATATCACTATTTCTTGATAGTGCAATAATTAATGTGTGAAAAGGTCAACTTGTGTATCTGAGAAATAATTAAAATGTATTATAATCAATTCTTACCTTTTTCTCAAAGTAACAGTACAATCATTTAACAAATACATTCAGTTCAAGAATGCTTTGTAGATTGTCTCCAAGTTTTTTTTTCATAATCATTGATACAAAAACTAAACTTATTTTTACGAACTGATTCTTTGTAAAATGACAACATGGTTTAAATAATTTGACTGAATTTTAATTCAAGTATCCACATAGTCCTTATGTCTAATCTTAATCCTTTCTCAAAATGAAATTAATTTAGGCTACACTCAAAATGAAAGCTGTTGCACACAACAAGTTGGAATATAGACCGGATTTATGTACATTATAGTACATGAAATATTGAGACAAAAGAAGAAAATATTGTTATCTGGTTTTATTCTTTTGCCTAAATGTTTTCCCACGCCTATTTCTGCTAGAGACGTCAAAACCAGGTCTTGTTTGGATCAGGGTCTAAGCTTTTGTTGTTATTTTTTAGCTTAACCCTGTTCAAAACGGCATAATATTAGGGTAGTCCAAATTTAAGGCTGTTGGAGACGACAAAATTGATGTTGATAAAGATAATATCTGTGTTCAATATAGCTCAGAAAATATTGAGACAAAAGGAGAAAATGCTGATTATCAACATTTTCTTTTGTCTCAATGTTTCCCAAGTCTTTTCCACCAGGGACGTGAAACCTGGTCTTGTTTGGGAAAGGGTTAACATAAAGGAAATATGTATATACCAGCTTTACTTAAACAATATATATTTCATGAAAATGTATGTTGTAGGTACTAAGAGTCCTCTCAAGTACTAACAACATAGGGTGCTAAAATTATAAAAGGTAATTGGCTTTGTCACTTCACAGGGTCTTGAGATAACAGCGTGTTAATTTATGTGTTTTTACTATTGGAGGCATGATAGTAGGGCTCCTTTTGCCTCCTCATGAATAATTCATTAGTGACCTGATATTATGAAACTGGTCTATTAACAATTTCTTCTCGTAAAACATTACCAGACCCATACAACACTGACAGGCAATGTTGGTTAAACAATCCTAAAGAGTGGTCCGATATAGGCTATCCGGACATATATCACTATTTTGTTCAAGGTACATAAAATACTGGAAAAAAGGAAATCACTAACAAAAATTAGCAATATAAGCAACAAAACAAACATAATAAAACAGAATGAAGGCGTTGAGATTTTGACTTTCTTAGGATATCATGTTTTCTTGATAGCGCATTAATTAATATGTGAAGAAGTCAAGTTGTGTATCTGAGAACCAATTAAATATGTTAATTATTTCTTACCTTTTCGAAAAGTTACAGTACAAACATGAAACAAATAAATTCAGTTTGAGAATGCTTTGTACATTTAAGATAAAAGTTTTTTTTCGTAATCAATTAAAACTAAATATACTTTTACAAAATGATTCTTTGTAAAATGACAACATGTCTCATATAATTTGACTGAATATTAATTCAATTATCCATATGTTCAAGCATATAGTTCTCATGTCTAATCTTAATCCTTTCTCAAAACGAAAATACTTAAGGCTACTCAAAATGAAAGCTGTTGCACACAACAAGTTTGAAGTCAATATAGACAGGATTTTATGTATAATATAGCACTTGTATTCATCATTATTGATTGTTATCATTATTTTCTTCTTTTACCTCAATGTTTACCCAAGACTTTTTCTGCTAGAGACATCTAAACCAGGTATTTTTGGGACAGGGTTTAAGCCTTTGCTGTATTGTTTTTAGCTTAACATAAAAGAAATATGATTATACCAGCTTAACTTTAAGAATGAATATTTCATTGAAATATATGTTGTAGGTACTCGGACTCTTCCCAAGTACTAACAATATAGGGAGCTAAAATTATAAACGGTAATGGGCTTTGTCACATCACCCGGTCTTGAGATAACAGCGTGCTGATTTATGTGTTTTTACTATTGGAGTCATGATAGTAGGGCTCCTTTTGCCTCCTCATGAATAATTCATAAGGGACCTGATATTATGAAACTGGTCTATAGTAAAATAATCGTCCTAGTTGTTAACTAAGCAAACAATCGGTAATTTACTGGTCTCATTAATTTGGTTCAAAATACTTTACTCTTAAAAAGGTCCTTCTTTAACCAATCGGAATCTTCTAGTGTTGATTACACTTTATCAAAGTCACATTTTGTTCTATCTGTCGTTTTATTGACCGCGTCAAGTAAACGTTAATATTCGGTTGACTTCTAATCCAATACATAGTCTGTTTGACATCAAGATTAATGTGTTGCTGATGCTACGTGTTCTCCCGAATGACTTCAAGAAATGTTTGGCAATTTGTAGGAATCGTTCCCTGGTCCAGAAACCAATTAGGCATTGATCAAACTAAACGACGTGGATAGATAGGACTGTTGGTGTTTAACTCTGACCCTAAATGTGCCTTCCTTCAAATGTCAACTTGGATTTAACATTTTGAAAGACATTTGATTCCAGTAGAAAACGCACTATTGGCTTGGGTTTCGGAAGATATTAACCTTCAATAAAACGTTGTTTGAATCTAGAAATACATAATGAAAAAGTATGCTTAGTAATTTCAGTTTCGGTGGTCCCCATAGGAAAGCGTAGACTACTAAAAATCGTGCTCGATCTCCTTTATACGAGAAAATTGCATAGAAAATACATATAGATGCGGAGTAGAGTAAGACAATGCCATAGATATAAAGCACATGTCTAACCTTTTAATTCATGCAAATAAACGTCAAAGATTTATATTTTACGAGATTGTGAAATACATCTTCCGCGCATCTACATGTATGTCTACGTAATATTTGTTTCTAGAATAAACCATTCAGCCAAGATTACAGATTGGCTATAACATTAATCTTATTGTTAAACCGTCCATATATTATTAACACAAACATCGAATTTCAAGCATGAATCTGAAAACAGGATCTATACGTGTCACTTTTCAATTTCAAGAGATGTTCACAAAATCCTCAGAGGAGACGGCTGTATTTAGTAAGGCCCTAAACAACAACATGCTAACCTTTATGGACGAGCAGTTGTTAGCTCGACAAGGATCGGTATAAGAAACGACAGGAATCTAAGTTCGGTGCTCCAGCCGCCGAGATATGGCAAAACTGTGCAATAGACGGACAAATATAATCTATGGTTCAGCTTGTCACATGTCTGTGTCAACTGTGCTTCTAGTAGTGATGTAAAATGCCAAGGTAACATAAGACCATACCTAGCATTTAACTCTTTAAAATCAATATACCCTATACGATATATAATATCTGCTTGAACATTTCCTATTAAGATTGTCAAAACCAGAAATTGAATGAGATAATCAAATACAAAGATGTTTGCAATGGATGAAGAATCTTATCTCTTTATAGAATTAATTTCGTATCCGTGCCAAATGTGTTTCTGTCATACAAAGACTCGGAGAAAATTACCGACCATTTCATGTGGTCATTCAGCCAAGCTCATAACCTCACAATGACATTAATCTTACTATCATAGCGACCATGTATTATGTACATAATAAACCGAAAATCAAAGATGGAACTGACAATATAGAATGCTATCTTTTTACATCTAAAGCTGGTAGAAAAATATTCAAACATACGAGTATTACAAAACCGGTAGATCGTCGCTTTTCAACAAATACCTCGTAACTGCAGCTTGTTTTAAGCTGCAGTTACGAGGGTTTTGTTAAAAAGCAGCAAGATATTTTGTCCAAAAGATGAACAGCCAAAAGATGAACAGTTTTATCTCCATATAAGATTAATCCGATATCTTTGCCAAATGTGTTTTCTGAAATACAAAGACCGGGAGAAAATTACCGACCATTTCGTGTGGTCATTCAGCCAAGCTCATAGCCTCACAAAGAAATTAATCTTACTGTCATACCGACCATGTATTATGTACATAATAAACAGAAAATCAAAGATGGAACTGACAACAGAAAACACTATCATTTTTCACATCTAGAGCTGATAGAAAAAGAATCAGAAATACACGAGCAGGAAAATATTGTAGTAGTGTATGAAATCCATTTAAGAATTATCAAATGTCTATATGAAATGTGTTTCCGAAATACAAAGACCCGGAGAAAATTACCGACCATTTCGTTTTGGTCATTCAATCAAGCTTATAACCTCACAAATACATTAATCTTACTGTCATACCGTCCATGTAATGTGTACAAGAAAACCGAAAATCAAAAATTGAATTACAACAGAAAATGGTATATTTTTTTCAATATCTAGAGCTGGTCCAGACACATCTAGAGCTAGTCCATAAGTACGATAACCTCTCGATAGGATAAGATAATGGAACTTTAACGAACGAGTATCTCTGGCACTCGGATAATAAAAATGTCTAAAAATGATTTCCGACGACACCAATGGAAACTGCCAATATCGCCGATTTGCAACTTCAAAACAATGACTTAATAATTCTCGGTCAATGTCAGGGTCATCTGATCAGACTGCCCATTAAAATGTATTCTATTGTTCAAAACAGTTCATGTGCAATTATATCTCGTATAATATCAAGTTAATTTATAGTTACCCCTGACATGCAATTGTTGACGAAAGCCATCTTCATTTAGTAATAAGAGTGTGTGGCCTAAATTTATACTTTGACACCAACACTTGTTCCGTGTTACTTTGTTTTTCACTGAGTGTTGAATCCCTATAAATCTCTCGGAATTAAATCCTAAGGCAGACAAAAAGCAGAAGAATTGTTCATGTAAAATCTGTCTCTAATGCAATTAAAGGAATCAAAGAAATTAGGCTGGGGCAATTACAAGGATGTCATTTATTACACAAAATCTGTTGTACTTCTGTAAAAATCAATGATAAAGTAGGGCAGGCTTTTATGTATGGAATTTGGAGAAAGATCGAAAGAAACAGTGTTTTTACATTCTTGGTCTTCTTCAGTAGAAAACATTGTGTGAAATGAACAAATTGTTTGTCACAAGCAATTCTTTTTATTTTCCATGATGTTTCCAAAGCATTTTTATTCAGATGAGTAAAAACGTCACTGTGTTGTAATGAGTTAATCCCTTTTCCATATTCCATAATCCACCGAGGGGAAAATCCCGAGATGGAAGCCCCAAATTTGGGGCAACTGTAAAATGGTGGTAAATCAGCACCTTGTCGGGTTTATCTAATTAATTACACATTAGGGGCTATTTATTACAGGATTGGCTGCAATGACCTCTTAATCACTCACTATTTTAAAATTTGATGGTAAACTTGCAGACACAAGAATTGTGGTTTCCCGAAATTGTATTTTCTTTCTCTGAGCAGCTTTCTTTAACCCATTACCAGACGAATTTTTTTTTAAACTAATCCAATTCGAAAGATGTTGCAGACGACAATATAAAGTTGATGTAATTTAAAATTCTTTTCATTTTGGGTTAGAAAACATTGTGGCAAATGAAGAAATTGCTTGTCACAAGCAATTTCTTCATTTTCCACTATGTTTTCCCAAGCCTTTTCTTGTGAGGGAGTCAAAAGGCGTCACTGTGCAGTAATGGGTTAAACCTTTCCCAAAAGACAGAAAATTGGACTGTTAAAATCTGACTGCTTATGCAGATGGCAAATAGATAATAGATATTGATGAAAATAGGATAAGTGCACAATATAACACATAAAATATAAACACAAGAAAAAAATAATCTCTATAAGCGTTTTCTTCATTTGTCTCAATATATTCCTTAACCCTCTCCCAGACAAGACCTGATTTTGACGTCCCTAATAGAAAAGACTTGGGAAAACATCGAAACAAAAGAAGAAACTCTCCTTTTGTCTCAATATTTTCTGTGTCATATTTTACAAAAATCCTATCTTTAAAAACATCGTTTTTGTTATTTCTTGCAGTTTTTGAAGTGGATCACCCTAAAATTTTGTCGTTTGGGAAAGGGTTAAAGGGGTCAAACAAGGTCTTGTTTGGAAATGGGTTCAATATGTAAGACACTAGTTGCAAACTTGTCCCACTTCAAGATGCGTGATTTCAATATAATATAAGTTTTGGTTTAAATGAGAAATAAATTGTAGACTGGTCTTGTGGAAAAATGAGAACATTGTTTAACCCATTCCAAAACAACACCAGGTTTGACATAATTATAAGAATATACCTGGGAAAACATTGATGCAAGAAGGAAAATGCTGATAACCAGCATGTTCTCTTTTTGCCTCAATGTTTCAATGCTGTGTTTTACACAAATACTTTCTTTATAAATACCAGTTTTGATATGACCAGCAGTTGTCAATTTTAACCACCCTTAAATTTGCCTTTTGGGAAAGGTTTAAATTCTTATCTTTACTTTCAAAGCTTTTATCCTTGGATAAGCCAAATACTGATTTTCGATTTCGCAAAGTAAAACAACAAGAGGCCCAAGAGGGCCTGAATCGCTCCACTGGCTTAAGTAGAGAATTATCTCATATTTTCATTTAAGCCTCGCACTGCCATATTTTGAAAAGGGTCACCCAAGAAATATTTCTACCAAGTTTGGTCTGAATTGACCCATTGGTTTATTTTTAAATAATATTTTCATGGTTTGTCCATTCTGATAACCCCTGCCCTGTCACACCCACATTTATAGACCAATCAAAATTTCACTAACAATGTAAGTAAAGGACCACCCAAGGAACATTTCTGCCAAATTTGTCCTAAACTGAAACATTGGTTGTTTTTAAAGATTTTTTTCGTGATTTTTCCCATTCTGATAAGCCCTCATGTCACGCCCACATTAACAAACCAATCAACATTTCACAACAATTTAAGTAAAGGGTAACCCAAAGAACAATACTGCGAAAATTGGTCTACATTGGCTGATTGGTTGACTAGATGACTAAACTAAAAAGACAGGTTAGAATTCGGAGTGGTTTTTTTTTTCTGAAAATTATACCACACGACACAATTTTAGACTGGTCTCATTAAGACACATGATACAGACGATAAAATAGTTGTTGATAATGATTGCATTTGTGTACAATATTCAAATTAAATATTTAACCTTAACCAAACGGTTAATTTTTGGATTGTTCCAATTAGAAAGATGTTGCAGACAACACTTTCAAATTGATGAAATTTTGAAAATCTTGCCATTTTGGGTTATAAAACATTTTGGAAAGTGAAGAAGGTTTGTAGATTTGTCCAAATTTTAAGATATTTTTGCATGTGATATATATCTTATTTTAGTCTGCCACTCATTTCAAATTGAACTCACTGTCGTAGAATTTTCCATTTGGAAAGGAGTTAAAGTGGACAAAAGTTGCAACAAAACAGAGAAAAAAACAACAACATCTTTTTATAATTCACAATCTGCTATTTATAAATATCCAATATAAAACTGATTTTAGCATTATATATGTATACAGCATGGAAAATAAAGCAATGTAACATTAATTAGGGTGTTCAGGATTCTAGCTATTAAAATAAATGGGCCTGCTGCACCAGGTCTTAAGATGAAAATAATTGATGTCAATCAGTAACAACATGGGCTGGGGAAACATTTATACAGTAAATTCAGAGGTGAAATTTTGGTCAAATAATTGTAAAATTTCAGGAAATCTCGGGATATTCGTTAGACAGAATCTATGTCAATGTCTTTTGGGTGTTTTCTAGAAATCATCTTTCCCTCGTATATGTTGTAATTTTGTGGAATCATCCCTACAATATTAAGTATTATTACGTGAGATAAACCAATCACAAAATAATTATCTTTTTTCTGTAATTCTTAATTCCGTTTACACATTTTTCATGTAACTGATAATTGCCTAATTGAGAAAATGCAAATCAATTGCATTTGCCAGTCTTAAGAGATATGGAAATGATAAATTGCAGAGCGCTCTTCGGAATGCATAATTACTAGTATCTTTGAAGAAATCATCTGTTCTTTCACATTTCTCTGAATATTATGAAACGCTTTCTTTTTCAAGTATCAGTCAGGACTAGCCAAACCATTTCTGCTAGATGTCCCACTATCATGGTCCGTACTTTAAAGTAAAGATTATACGTAATGCACCAAGTCATTGTTAAAAGTCTTCAAGACATACATGTACGTATATGCTTTATAGCTTGACCAGAGTCAAATCGCAAGCTCTATTTATCAAACGATGTGTGTTGGTTCGACAAAACGATCACACAGTATTAGTAAGAAGTACAAATGGTTTCAATATCACGTTGTAAAGTATTCTCAACCTGTACACTGTGTTCCAGAATCTCTTAAATTTTCCAAATGGTCTTCAAACCATATTGATCCATTTCACCCCCCCCCCCTTTATATCATAGGCCGTAGGCACCTAAAGATGATCTGAATTTCTCGAGATGAAGGAAATGCCATCGTGGACTCAAGCAATGTGAAATTTATTGAAATTATGGCGTTGAGGGCCTGATTGATAGATACGTCTGCTCTTTGTATTTACAAATTTGTTCCCACATGCAATGAGGCGTCTAGGGGAACTTAATTTTCTCTAGATTTTCTTAGAGATTTCATCAGAATTTTATTGTTTTGGTTTAAATTTGTAGACGAGGTAATAAATATCATTTTGTCCTTGATACAGAAAGTTTGGAAATATTGGATTGGAGTACAATGAAAATCCTACTACCACAGATATTTTGTTTTTGGCATTGGCTATTGCCAAAAATGATGAAAATACGATATATTATATGAACTACATGAAGAAGTTTAATTACTATACGCAAGGCCACTCTGTCCAAAATGGGTAAAAAGTACTAGACTATTCTTAGAACACATAAACGGGTTTCGGAAAAGAGATTCCAGTTTTGAGTTTAGCCATAATTGTGCTTATGGCCTAACCTAGGTCCAACTTATGATAGAAAATTTTAAGAGCCAGAAAATTATCTTTAAGTCATATAAAAGCTAGAGTGTTTAAGCACATTAAGTCTAACATGATTTTACACATGTAGCCGCTTTATATCTGCCATTAGTAGCTATTTTGTATGTGCCAACGGGATAACAAAGTCACGGTGTATAATCACTTGACTTAGAATTTCCGATAATCTTCTATAACTTTGTCAATACTCAACCAATTTGAATTCGGTTTGAAGCAGAGAATGTGAAAAAATGTCAGGAATAACCTGGACGTGATAGATTTTTTAAAAAATCAACTGACAAAAAAGTTATTGAAGATAAACCAAAATGATCTTCAATAACTTTTTTATCTGTCGATTTAAAAAAAAAAAAACCCAACGACGTCCATCTAATGCGTGAAGTCTGTCCATATTCTTTGCTTCAAACCGAATTCAAATCGGTCCCGTATTAACAAAGTTATTGAAGATATTCGGTAATTATTGTACCACGTGATTATCCACCGTGAAAGTACACATTGACAGCGCTAAATATTAGGCATGTTCTAAGTAGAATAAATGTCAAAGATATATATTATTATAACTAAACATATATTTTGCATTTCAGATATATTTCTCTTTACATTCCAGGAGAAGCCATTTTGTATGTATCGACGTGACCACAAAGTACAGATGGGCAACGACAAGTACGAGGGTTTCGCCATTGACCTAATTAAAGAGGTTGCCAACATGTTGAACTTTAACTATGAGATATACCTTGTGAACGACGGTAAATTTGGCTCGAAGAATCCCGATGGAACTTGGAATGGTATGATAGGAGAATTGCTATCTGGGGTAAGTAAGACCTTTTAACCCATTACCAGACGGCAAAAATTTTAACTTAATCAAATTCAAAAATGTTGCTGACGACGATTTCAAGTGAGTGAAACTTTGCGGTTTTTGGTGCCAATGACCGATGTGCTTCATGCCTGTCCTTTAACCCCCTAAACAAGACCTGATAATCAGCATTTTCTTCATTTGCCTAAATATTTTCTATGCTATAATGAGCATATTATTTTTTACTTATTAACATTTATTTCGTCGTCTTCAACAGCTATCATATTGGACCAACCTAAAATATCCATTTTGGAAAGCGTTGGTCTATTTTCAACAATGGCTCTAACTTATTCATTTAAAACGAGAGATGGTAAAAGAAGTAGCGAAACCATTTTTGAAGTGTTCGTCAAACAAAGAGTGGCAAAGAAATGTAGATCTTTAAATAGACTCAATCTAATTTTGGACTCTCCCCAAAGACATTATGACAGGCTATTGTTGGGATTAACGGTAGACTGATTATGTAATTTTCGGAATAAGTGAGGGACTTTATTCAGATAGAAATAAGATAAAGCGTCTACGTTAAAGAAATTGAATTGGAATATAACTTGAAGCCAAAATAGATCTACCACTCCTTCTAAAATGTTTCACGTTTCTTGACATAGGGGCATTTGAAAATGTTCGGATGTGCCCATTGAAAAAAAATGAATTTGGTAGTACTGCCAAGCCGAACTGTCCCTCCTGCAAGATCTGGAAAAAGGGTCGTATAATTATGATATCACCGAATTTCGACCAAAATGTGTCATAGTGTTCTAACTACTTTGTGGACCATTGAAATCGATGTATATGTTAAAATTTAGCCGCTATATTTCGCATAAACGAGACTGACGAATAGTTTATGTGACGTATATACATAGCCACGCCCCCGTCTCCAATGAACCGCTGCGCGCAATTAAATGTTTATTTCGCGTAGAATCTACTATACAGTCTCTATCTAAAACTTAGTGCAGTCTGGTTAGGATTTATATTGCCCTACTACAGTTGTCCCAGAAGTTAAAATAGAAAAAATCACGGAAAGTGATTATACTGTGTGTATGTAGGGACTGCTGTTCATGTAAGGCAGTCTTGAAACAGCGTTAAGGCCCTTTGTGAGTGGCTACAAAGCATAAAAAGTACGACGGCTGTTGATATTAGTATATTAGTGCATCTATGCTGTCCGCCCAGTCTGGTCAATGCAGAAAATGTCCGTCTTCGACCAATTTGATTTGTGCACGTTTGGTTATTACCAAACCTTTTAAGAAATCAATTCCCGATCGGCGACTTCTTTATAAGTGACGGCTCGGGGTTTGTAACTTAACGTCGTTTCAGTAAGTCATGGGGGAGTAGCAGCACATTTTGAATCATTCATAATAATCATCAGCCTTTATGTGTCACTTTAGAAATATATGTATTGTTCGGTCTACGAGGCTTTCGCCTTGTCCAAGTTCTATTTTCGGATTACGATATTTTTGTGTGTCGTGACGCTATCGTCTAGCCACTTTTGAGGGTCTTGTCATTTAGGAAATCCCAGATATTGTTATAGGCAATTGTCACAAGTGACAACAACGGACAGCTGATATAGTATTGAATACCCCAGAAATTTAGAGAAAGAAAATGAATGAAACACTTCTGACTTCGAGGAAATTCCACATTGTGTGCATACTGAGCAATTTTTTAAAAAAAAGAATAACGTTCACTATTTTCAAAGACGCAATTTTATAAGATATGGTCCGGAAGCAAATAACCTTTGCAACTTAATTACACACTAAAATGACTTCGTCACAAAAATGTCATGTTTTTACAAAAATAAAAAGCACAGAGAAACCTTCTGACAGACTTATTCATACAAAGCCAACTTCAGGCCATTATAGCAATGGATACTAGCATATTTCCAGTTCAGCCTTTGTCTAAGTGCAATTTGATTATGGATCGCTATCTTACGAATGACAATTATGAAGAAGCTATGTGTAGGCTGATCTGGAACCATATTACATATAGTCTCAAATACTATAGCGATCATTAAAGTTGTTTTAATTTGGAGTGACATATATACCATATTTGAATAAACTATCGTTTGTATATCTAAACTAGTATTTCATGCGCAAGACTCGACTTCCTGCAATAGAAAGAAGTCTATCAAAATGAGACAGTGAACTTTAGAGTTTACGATTCATTGGGATCAGGGGGTATCAGACAACAATTTATTCTGTAGAAATCAGACACCGTAAATGATCAAGAAATTCAAAATCGTTTTCGAAACGTCTGCTTTCCAGACGTGGCCAATAACATAACTTGTACTTATACGTAGTGAAGTTTTAATCTTTCCAACAAAAAAGACCTGGTTTGACGTCCTAAATATGAAATATTTGAGAAAACATTGAGGCAAAAGAAGAAAATGCTGCTAATCAGCATTTTCTTCTATAGTCTAAATATATTCTCAGTTATATTGTATATTGTACACTACTGCTGTCTTTATCAATATCCATGCCATCGTATGCAGTAGCATTTAAATTGGACCACCCGGAAAATTTGTGTTTTTGGGAAAAAATTATATTATTGTACGACGACACATTTTTAAACTGGTCAAAATTCAAAGCACGATTTTAAACTAAACTGCCACAAAGACGTCTTATTTTAGTCGAGTTGATTATGAATGGAACGCTCTCTTTTTAACCTTATGCACGGTGTATAATCACGTGACTTAAAATGTCCAATAATCTCCAATAACTTTGTCATTACCTAATCAATTTGAAATTCAGTTTGAAGCAGAGAAGGTGGAAAAATGTTAGGAAAAACTCGGAAGTTGTGGATTTAAAAAAAAACAGCTGATAAAAAAGTTATAGAAGATAAAACAAATTTTTGGTTTATCTTCAACAACTTTTTTTATCAACTGATTTATCAAAAATCCAACATGTCTATCTAATGCGTGACGTCTGTCCCCTTTCTCTGCTTCAAACCGAATTCAAATAGGTCCTATATTAACAAAATTATTGAAGATTTACTGAAATTGTTGTATTACGTGATTATCCATCATGTTACAGTACCACCACCTTAAAAGGGCATTTGGAATCTTTTTCGTCTGCTGCACATTCCAAGTGTAAAATTTACCCCCACTAAGCGCAACAAAATAGACAATTCCCGACCAGCATGTCATTAAACCAAGCAATTACTCTCTCTTATTGCGTAGTAAACGGTGCACTTAATTCCTTGTCAATAATTACATTGAGAACAAACGGCTTTGGGCGCGGAGTTAATGCCAACAATTATAGTAGGATTTTGTCGTTGAATTAGCTGACACTGCATTTTAGTTACGATTGCTTTTTGTTACCTTTAAAATTTCATATTTTTTTCTTTTGTATATCTGTGTGTTATATGTCATCAGGAGGCATGCAAAATATGTGAATCATGATAGAAACAATCGCCGTCAGCACATAACGATCGTGCCGCCTTACATATTTGCCAACTAAAGCCAACGAGCATCGATCATTGTCCGTTGCTTTTATTTAAAGTCTGATATGATCCTTTGCTTTTAATTTACCACTGTGATCATCGAATGACTTTTACCACTGTATGAATGTGAATTTCTAAACAACAAGTCGAAAGCATTTAGACTAACGAGACCTCAATACACCGTACCATTGAGTGCCATTTCTCTCTCATTACGCCGTAAACTGTGCACTTAATTCATGTCAATAATTACATTGAGAAGAATCATCAGGCTTCTGACGGTTAATACCACTAATTTTGGGTGGATTATTGTCCTAGAAATCGCTGACTTCATATGACTACAGCAAGTATTTGTTACATTGCAACTAATTTAGTATTTACTAAGATTTTTCTACTGCATACACTTGTCTTCTAATTGTCTTTTACAATGACATGGCCAGAATAAGCAATCAGCAGCTAATTGAATAGTGGTATATTGTTAAAAAAAATCCACAAACTTAAGAAAACATTTGCATGTCTACGCGTAATTAAGTAAAACGTTCTATGTGGCTAGATCGAAGTAAAAGACATTTTGACACCTGATGCGTCACTTTCTGAATTTCACCTGTCGAATTTACCACCATGGTGAACAAGAAGAGAGAATTCCAGACCCGTAAGACGTCTATAAACCATATCATTAGACGTCATTATCCATTCGCATTACGCAGTAAGCGGTGTACTTAATTCTTTGTCAATTATTACATTGAGAAGAATATCCCTGCTTTCTGGGATTTAGTACCAGTTATGGTGGATAGTTGTCTTGGAACTTTCTGTCCGAACGTTTGAACCAGACTGTCCCATTCGAAATTGTTATTTGCCTGCACGTGCGAGTGTGTGCGTATGAAATTCGTTACTTGTGGATTTCGTGTAAGGATCGATTACCAAAACTTGTCGAATCACTCGTACTTTATCAGGGAGGTTTTATCGACAACTTGGAAAACACGTATTATTGTTATTTGAAAGAAGATTCTGATATGAGTTATGTGTCTTACAACATTTAACAATGTGTCATCTTTATGATGAGACAAAAATGTTTTATTGAAAAGAAAGAGAGGGAAATCATTAAATGAAATCTATGGAATCTCTTATCTATAGTTGTGTGAAATGTGCAGAAATATGCGACAAAGTTGTCAACGACAAAACGTTTCAGGAAACGAATACTATTCCAACAAAATATGATAGATTTAAACAATAGAAGCCTAGACATGATCAAAAGAATAATTGTGGGTCTCAGTTTACAGAAACAGACCAGCCATAAAGCCATCTCAATATTGTTAAAACGTGCTTCTCAAACGACAAAATGTTAGGGTAATCCAAATTCAAAGATATTGCAGAAGACAATTTCAAGGAAAATTGTTTAGTCTTTTGGATTAGAAAACATTGTGGGAAATGAGGAAATTGCTTGTCACAAGCAATTTCTTCATTTTCCACAATGTTTTCCAAGCCTTTATCTTTTGGGGAGTCAAAAAGAGTCACTGTGTGGTGATGGGTTAAAACGTGCTTCTTATAATGAGCAACAAGAGATATCGCACATTCAAAATATCAATTACAATACCCAAAACAACGCAAAAAATGCAATTTAACGAGAAATTGGCTAGTCTTAAGTGAGAATACGATCCCCTGAAGTGTAATAAAGCCTAGTTAATTGTCCCTGGTTGCAGATTATCTTTAACTATCTGCTCTGAAACTGATAATTAGGTTAGTGGGATGTTCTAAAAGGCGAATTGTTTCGAGGGGGACGGCATTTTCTTTCGTTTAACAAAACTAATGTACCATGAACAGTATCTGTTACAACATACCAGTACGTATTTTGTTTGAATACAGCACATCTTCGCTAGCCAAGGTTGAACCCACCTACGTTTGTATTCACCCTTGGCGGATTTAGTCCGATTTTCTTGAAATCGCGAAGCGCCACCTAGCGGTTGTTCTGCTGGTTGTTTACGTCCATTATTGATGACATCATTAACGCGCGTTGTCTTTCGCGTCATACGTTATGCGGATTATGCAAATATTAGCTGCTTTTTTGGTCGAATTGTCGAAAGTATAATGATTCGTCGATTAAAGTTAAGAAATTCCTGTCTATTGCAGTGAAATTCTTAGGAAAAATCGCCCATCTTCGCGTTTTTGAGTTGCAAATGCAATGCTTTTTCCCGCCCGTTGTCATGATTTGGTTACTCATAACAAATGTATCAGTCGGCAATCTGAGACCTCGCTGGAACCAATGAAAACGCTTTCCAGGAGACCAAGAAAATCGGACTAAATACGCCAAGGGTGAATACAGAAACGACGTCACGTCGTAGATGTCACCCTTGGCTTGCGAAGATGAATACAGCAATGTTATTTTGTTTTAAATGTATACAAACACTATACTGCTTGTTGATGAAAATTGACCCAACACAAAACCTTTCTCTTTCGAGAATAAACGAGTTATGACATTAATTCGCCCGTATAAATCACGATAAATGGTTTGGTAAAGGTTAGAAATATGTATTTGTTATTTAGTGTTTGTATACAAGTCTACAGTTATAACCGATAGACTATACTTTCAATTCTCCAAAACTTATCAAAGTAATACAAACAACAACAATAACACTTAAATGAGCTATGTTGTAAATATTGTCTAAAGTCAGTTACTACATCCTCGGAAACCATTGCGGTCATAGCTCACGCTACATGTCATGTAGCGTGAGCTATGACCGCTGTGGTTTCCGAGGATGCAATTACTATATGTGCGCCTCTTTTTTAAATCAAAGCATTATTTACTGCGCTAGTTGTGTAATTACGGTGAACTACGACATCAGTTTACATTGTTTATGTACATCTTGTTGGTCCTGAATTGTCTGTAGTTATCAATTACAGTGATAAATTAGTCAGTTGAACCACAGAAAATGGTACGTATGTATATTAAATACGAAATCATTTAAGAGAGCAAGTGACGATTGTTATTCAATTAAACGATTCAATGAGAAGACAAAAATGTGAAAATCGTTATTCTCAGTTTCAGATTGTTTAAATAATGATTCCATTACATCATACAACATGTATATTATGAAAGACAAATTCGCTTAGCAGAACACCATTTAGGGAGGACAAAGTCTAAGATTAAAAATTACATACCCTAATTGTTGGTATTAACTCTCCAAAGCCGGGTGATTCTTCTCAATGTAATTATTGTCACAGAATTAAGTGCACCGTTTACTGCGTAATGAAAGAGAGTAATGGCGTCTAATTGTATGGTTTATAGACGTCTTACGGGTCTGGAATGCTTTACTCTTGTTTATTATAGCGCTAAATCTATATAGCAGACATTGCACCGTCGCTCTTTTCAGAAATTACGTCAGACTAGAACGCAACCAAAGGCGGAGGTGACGCGTATTTCATGCGAATTGATATAATCTAAAATTAATTTCTACGTCTTTTACCCTTTCTCAAACGACAAAATTTTAGGGTGGACCAATTTGAAAGCTGCTGCAGAGAGGATCTGTGTTCATTATAGCTAAGAAAATAATGAGACAAAAGGAGAAAATGCTGATTATCAGCATTTTCTTCTTTTGTCTCTATGTTTTCCCAAGCCTTTTATATTAGGGACGACAAAACCAGAGGCGCGTTCTTTAGAGCGAGATTTTTTAAGATTTCTTAAGATGTTTTTGATACAGCGTCTTTGAGACCGAGATTATAAGCGAGGTGTTCCGAATGTTCAATACTTCATACAAATGACGTCATCATGACGTCATTTGTATGAAGTGTGGAGCATTCGGAACTCCGCGGTTTATGAATCATGGAGCATTCGGAACAACTCGGTCAATTCTCTCCCATATAGATTCTACAGAATTTACCGAGGGGTTCCGAAATAAGTAAAGAACAATGGCGGCTCCCAGTGATCGTCTTAAAAATCTTGCCCAGAAGAACGCTTTATCCTAAAACATGTTAAGAAATCTCAAGATATCTTAAGATGTTTCGCTCTAAAGAACGCGCCTCAGGTCTTGTTTGGGAAACGGTTAATCAAATCGACGCTGCCCCTCGTCTTGCACGTCGTCGCTTGTCTTCAAAAATTCGTAACTAAAATTTGGTGTAAGCAGTAGT
This sequence comes from Fragum sueziense, assembly GCA_963680895.1. NCBI lineage: Eukaryota > Metazoa > Mollusca > Bivalvia > Cardiida > Cardiidae > Fragum > Fragum sueziense. The sequence continues at coordinate 65,864,224 of OY804596.1, read as the reverse complement.
TAATTGGGTCGCTAAACGTTTGTGAAGTTTAAAATTACGTGCTAGTTAGAATTAACAACATTTATAACACGATGAAGGACTCAAGCGACAGAAAGTTTTCGAAGCACTAGCAACACTTAAATATATTATTTGTATGAAAACTTATTACAAACTGTCAAAAAACGCAATCAATCTAATCTATTAATGGAAAGTGTATAGCATTGATCATTTATTCTTTCTGCAACTGACAGAGTTAGATACAAAACATTAATGTGAATGCTATTTTTCTGAATATGCGTCCTCCATATTGGCACTGTGAAAGTCGGTTGCTATGACAAGAACAAATGTGCAAAATTCGAGGCATTATGTAATAAAAGTGACACTTTGATCCACTCATGAAGCAGTCAGGTCGACATTAACTCCCCAGGGTCGATCTGTCTGTCAAATTAATGTTCATAAAGATATTATTGCGCCATAAGGCCTGTAGCTCTGTGCATTAAGATATGAGGAATGCCTTTTTTATTTGAGAATAATTTTATTACACGAACTGCGTTTTTCAGACGGTTTTAACTTAATATGATTTGCGAAATAATGTTGTGTGACAGTAAAGAAAAAGACAAGAAAAACTTGAAACAAAACTTTAGTCCATGTTCATTCAATGTTTTAAGTGAATTCCGGGTTTGCTCTTAGATAGCCTATAACATAAACCCAGGGTTCTTTGAAAAAAAGTTGTTTACAAGAGAATTATGATAAACGGTAGCGAAAAATAAATCTAAAAGTGAAAAACATTTAAAACCCAGTCACTTACAAAATCGTCTGCCACGTTCAAAATTCTTTTTCGAACGTAGCAAACAAAGTTTTTTTGTGATTTTGTGAAAAGTAACAATGATACATATTTATGTTTCAAAACGCGAAACATCAATATTACATAACATATTGATGCAAAAGGAGAAACTGCCGTGAAACAGCATTTTCTTCTTTTGCTTCAATAATTTCCCAAACCGTTTCAAGTAAGGACGTCAAACCCAGGTCTTGTTAGGAAAAAGGTTAGAGCTTCGTGTAAAGTAACAATGAAACATATTTATATTCCAGAATGCGACGATGTCCGTGGCTCCCCTGAGTATCAACTCGGAGAGAGAAGCTGTGGTCGACTTTACAAAGCCTTTCATGACCAGATACATTAGCGTCTTAATGAAGGTTCCAAAATCCACGACATCTTATTTCGAGTTTCTTAATCCGCTTCATCCAGAAGTGTGGTTCTGCACCCTTGGGGCTTTCGTGTTTGTCAGCATTGTTTTGTATATACTAGAACGAGTGGGAAACGTTAATAAGAAGGAATGTCCATCGATAACATTTAAGGAGAGCTTCTGGTTTGTTTTCGGGTCATTGTTACAAGGGAGCACTGATGCGTCTCCTTCTACTTTACCCGGTAGAATATTGACTTCATCTTGGTGGTTCTTCGCTCTAATTTTGATATCATCATACACAGCTAACTTGGCAGCATTTTTAACAGTCAAGAAAATAAACACACCAATCAAATCAGTGACTGATTTAGCCTCGCAAACCAAAATAAAATACGGTACCGTGAAGAGCAGTGGTATTATGTCATTCTTCAAGAATACAGATATCGAGCATTTCTCCAAGATGTGGGCCCAGATGTCCGAGGTCGAGCCCTCATCTATGGTTCAGGATACTGAAGAAGGGTTCAGAAAGGTGAAGGAGGGGAATTATGCCTTTTTCTGGGACACCACCGTCAATAAATACAAAACAATCGAAGACTGTGATTTTATGGAGGTGGGACCCCCGTTTGACCCTAAGGGGTTTGGTATTGGGGTCCCACCTGGGGCGACGTACAGAGAAGACATATCTATGGCAATCTTGAGACTCAGTGATAGGGGGACGTTACACGAGTTAGAAAACAGGTACGGTTAGCTTTGATAAAGCATTTTATCGTCGGTGTAAATGCAAAACCTCGTATGTCAATTCGTGCAATTTTCAAAGTACAAACTTGTGTGCCCAGTTTAAAAAATTCTCGCAGGTTTTGAGATATGTTTATTAACGATCTGGAACCATAATAGAAACTTTTGAAAATACAAAAAGTATTGTTATATATTATTTCTATGATACAAGACGAAGGTAAAATGAAACTATAAACATTTTTTTACCGATATATCTGAATTTTGTATCTATTTTTAGTTACTGACCCCATTTTACAAAAATGGCGGGAAAATGGGAAGCAGTTCAGTTTGGGAAAAGTTATTACTCTTTTTCCCCTCCCCTTTAAAATTTCTTAAAACGAGATACGAGGTTTTACATTTACAACGACGTTATATGATAGTAAGAGTTACTTTGAAGAATATGGGGAGCTAGACAAAATATTTCTCTGTGACTTAATATAGCCTTTGTTTAAGTTTTAGCGCTATGTAATCCGGTGCCAGAAACTTTTAAAAGAATTCCCTTCCATTTAACAAAGCTGTCTTTTCTACTACAATTATAACATTCTAGATCTACATTATTCTGAAGAATAGATGATTGTTTGTTATGCATGTAATTACAGGATGAAAAGTGAACATGGGATTTTCTAATTCATCTTTAATTGTCCTAAATTAAGAAAAAATATTCAAAAAAAGATGAAAAGAAATGAGATATATTCTAGGAAACCTTGCATCTTGAAACAATATAAATGTGACCTTATCGGGTGTATGAAAAGTATCGACCCTAGCCTGTCTGCGCAGTCCGCGCAGCCAGACTATGGCCGACACTTTTCACTTTTAGGTAATTTTCTAAATCTGGAATGTTGTCCCTATCTTACAATATGTTCACTTTTCACATACAGTATCTGGTTGACCTGTGCTGAGTCTAACAAGTTTGTCAAAATTTGGATTTTTGGAGTTCGGATAAGGTCCCTTTTAGCGTGACGGGTCACATTAATATGTTGCACTATTTCAAGTGTGATTTCTAGTTTTTTACTTGAATTGTATCCTCAATTTACAGATGGTGGGGTCAGCGAAAATGTCCCGATTTCGCCAAGCCGTCTACAGACGAGACATCAAAGATGCAGATTGACAATGTTGCTGGGGTCTTCTTTATACTTATCGGGGGTGTTGTGTTTGCAGCCGTTGTGTGCCTTGCTGAATATTTTGCTAAAAAGGTCTCCAATAATGTCAAAAAGGTATAGTATGTTTTTACTTGAACAGTTTCTGCAGTTACAAAAATTGTTTGATCAAACGCTATAGGTTGTAATACTGTCGACAAAATCCTTTCAACTGCGGGTAAGAAATGTGTGTTCCACAGCATGGAGGTCATGTATTGAAGATAACAAAATGGTTTGTCTTATAATCACTGACATCAAAGCCACGTCTTATTTGAAAAGGGTTTACTCGAGGGCTTAGCACAAATCTAAACATGACAAAGGTATATTTCGTTTAAATTGAGATCGAGGATATAATTCTGAATGCATTTCTAGTTATTATATTTTTATCAGTTATTATATACTCGGCAAAACTGCTAACGCATCACTCATATCTTTGTTAATATTTTTTTAACGAATCAACAGAATATTTTCAAAATTTACACATGCCGACTACCACCATTTGATAACAAGCCTATGAAATTTCATGGTAAATGCTACAGTCTGTTGTGAAATATTGCACTTTTAATAAGGACACCCGTAATTCTAAAATTCATAAAGTCTGAAAGTTGATTAAAATGGGAAATTCACGCATAGCTTTCAAACCCTTTGTATTAGCTGAAAGAGTCCCTGTGTAGAAAAGTTACCCTTCCTTAAACAAACCGACGGCTTTAACACGTTTGTGGGCGCGTAATTTATTCCCGCAGAGGTAATGTTACGTCACCAGTGTCGTTGGTGTCATTGTTGGCGTCGACGGCGACGTCGGTTACGTAGACAAAAACGTATCGGTCTATATCTTATGAACTGTATAAGATGCAGTCTTGATATTTCTCACATAGACAGGTCCCACAAAGACATTTCACCTGAGACCATACAATTTGACGTTGTGACCTTGACCTTGAAAAATTGACAATTTCTTATAAAAAGATGCGTCTATGCGAGCTACGTTGTCCGCGAATAGCCCTTGTTACGTTAGATAACGAATTGATTTTTTCAGACTTCAATTGCACAATAAACCAGCTTTCAAAATCAATTCAAACAAAAATGATTAACAAAGATTACAAGTTACACAAGCCGAAAAACTGTTTTGGTCCTCTTTTCGTATGACGCGGTCACATAAGAGGGGAAACTTGGAAAAAGTTTTTTGGGTGAGTGCAAAAACTTGTGGGATAAACATTATGCCAAATAATAAATCTAAAGCTTTGACAATAAAGAAGTTATGCAATTTTAAAAAGTGATGCGTTAGCTCTTTTGCCGAGTATATATGAATAAGCTTAAACCATTATCATTTATCTGCAGGTCAATGGGAATAATGCTTGTAACTTTGAAAACAAACGTCCATATCTAAAATTAAATAACTGTAGCCATAGGCGTAGCAACCCGTAGGCAAAAACTCTAATGCGTACACATCGCATCAAAATAAAAAATATAGATTTTTATGCGCCCGCATCGATAGATCGGGGGCATATTGTTTTACCGTTGTCCGTCTGTCTGTCCGTCTGTTGTCTGTCCGTGTGTCCGTCCGTCTGTAAGTCCGAAACTTAACGTGAAAACTTAACATTGGCCTTTTCTCCAAAAGTTTTCAACATACCAAGCTCAAATTTGGTATGTAACCTTCTTTCCATGCAATATGACCTTCCTCAAGGTCATCCATTAACCCTTATCAACCCTTAACATGAAAACTTAACGTTAAATTTAACATAAAAACTTAACATTGGCATTTTCTCCAAAAGCTTTTCACATACAAAGCTCAAATTTGGTATGTAACCTTCTTTCAGTGATACTAGTATCTATCTGTTCCATGCAATATGACCTTTCTCAAGGTCACCAATTAACCCTATCAACCCTTTACTTGAAACATTAACGTGAAAACTTAATGTGGAACTTAACATTGGCCTTTTCGAGGGCATTCGTGTTTCTCAAACACATCTTGTTGTTTTCGTTACATTGAGAAAAACACACCTGAATTGCCATTAAAACACATACCAAATACCCACCAGGAGCCATGACTGAGTGTATTTTGAATTAATTTTTAAATTTCAAAAAAAGAAATCCAGTGAGATGCCGGTAAGACCCACCCCAGCAGTATGGAGATATCCACCACCCAGCCTTCTCTGATGCACTGGGCATACATTTTGCGTACACTTTATCTTCGACTAGCTACGCCATTGGTAGCTGTTAAATGACCCATTTGTAAAGGCCAGTGATGTCTTCTGACAAGAATACGATTTCAAATTCATTAGATTCTGCCACCCGGTAAAACTGCAATAATTGACAAAGTTGTATTAGAACACTCATTTTGGACAACACTTATTAGATGTTCTGCGAGAATTCAATAGTAGCAAAATATTTCTCAAACAAACATTCATATTATGCTTCCGTTCCATATTCTGTTTCTTTGTATAGAAATCATAATATTACAACAATGATAATCGAATAGGAAAAATCAGCGATCAATTATACTGGGGGAAGTTGCTATTATTTAGATGGATTGCACGCAATTCCGGTGAATAGGGGATTTGTTTGCTGGGGTTGCTTGATTGATGGGATAATGTAAGTCCACTCAATTCACTTAAAAATCGTAAACCCCGCTGATATCCAATTCATTAGACACGTAATCTAATAATATCGAGCTCATGTCGAGGAAATCTAAATCCATCAGATGAAATAGGAGTACATTTGTATGTCTATTAAGTGTTGACAGGCTTGTTTAGGAGAATGAATTTTCAGCATTGACCAAACTGTCTTAAATTGTCCACGTCTTTTATTCTATTTCCTTCTTCCTTTTTTTTCTTTTTTTTTTCTTTTCTTTTTTTGTAATGCAAGTTCCATTAGACTTTAAATCGTAAATGGTCTTTTATCACATCGATTAGGTAGGCTGTAGCATTGTTAAAACCCGTTACATAGCATTAAAGGGACATTTCAGATTTTTTTTGTCATAAATCTTACTTTTATTTTTATCTGAAAGAGCATACATTGTATTTCCTTATGAAAATTCTGAAAATTTCAAGCCAAATTATTGCGCCGTTTACGAACAATTTATATTTTTGTGTTGAAATTGAACAAATTGTTGTGGACAACAGTTCGGATTTATATGCAATTTATCGATTATGTATCAACTTTAAATGCGTGTTTCTCGCTTATTGGCAACAACTTAAAAAAAACTAATAGTATTTATACTCATTAGAATAACCAATCTTGGCATCAAGACATACAAAATTGAAATTGGAATGAATTGTCCCTTTAAGCGAGTATTTGATTTAAGTGGTAAAATAAATATAAGAACGACTGATCTTTGTTCACATTGCGTTCTGGACACTTATTCCTTCTTTTTAAAAATGCTTGTATAGTAAAGTGTTATCTAAACAATTATTTAACCCTTTCCCAAACGGCAAAATTTTAGGGTGATCCACTTCATAAAGTGCCACAAATGACAAAATTGATGCTATTAAAGATAGAATTTGTGTAAAATATGGCATAGAAAATATTGAGACAAAAGGCGAAACTGCTGGTTATCAGCAGTTTCTTCTTTTGTCTCAATATTTCCCCAAGCCTTTTCTACTAGGGACGTCAAAAGCAGGTCTTGTTTGGAAAAGGGTTAAAAACTCTCTTGGCAATATAGCTCTCCAATTGGCCATTGATGGGTTTAAAATCGTCGAAAATATCCTGCTTGTCTGCCAACTTCACCCTGTTGGTCTGCCAAGTTCACGAACATTTGTAAAAGTACCTGAAAAATAAAGGACCAAAGGTGCAATATTAAAAGAAATGGATTTTGCTGGAAGAAATAAAGCAAACTTGTCTGGAAGATTTTTTCCCATTTAATTTCATTATGCATTATTTCTCTCTTCAATTATACCCTATCATGAATGAAATGGTACAGTATAGATTTCTCCATTCAAACTACTCAACAGTTCTCTCATTTTTTTTTTTTTTTTTTTTTTTTTTTGTAAAGATCAACACAGGAAAAGAACATTATCTTCAAGACATGTTCTGAAAATGTTGATGTTTTTGAAATTATTATCATTATGTATGTCAGTCTTTAAAATAATTTGTACAAACTGTCATTCTGTTTTTGCACATGTATGTTACCTAAAATGTAATTCACGTTCATCTGTATTTCTGATTAAATGTTCAGAACCCCAACTGTTTGTTTAATGTAGGGATTAATCGTAGCAGACAAGTGATTTACAACATCTGTCAATTAAAGTGGGATTGATCCAGTAAACAACTCGGATATTGCCCGTATTAGATAGGTCAATTGTGACTACACCATTTTTATCCATCTATTTCCTATCGTTGGACGACCAAAGCATCTTAACTAAGGCTTATTCAAGCTGTAGATAATATGTTTTGGTTGTCCACGGCCAAAATCAAGTTTCATTAAGTCAGTGTGATAAATCCATATGAGGAGTTTACTCCCATGAGGTTATATTCGTGTATGTAAAATAAATGGTTCGCGGACAAAATTTAGAAAGGTTGGATCTAGTAGCAGTAAAACCCTTACAATACAAGAGATGTTTGTAAAACATATATGCCCCCTCAAGGGCCTACATTTGATGTAGGTCAAAGTCCAAGGTCAAGTTAACAAGGTCCAAGGTCATGGTCAAATATAAAAGGTCTTGGTAGGAGGTGTCTATGTGTGAAATATCAAAGCTGTATATGTAAAAGTAAAATGAAACATAGGCCAGGTTAAAGTTTTTAAAAGTAGGCCAAATGCCAAGGTCAAGGTCATGGTCAAATGTGAAAGGCCTTGGTTGGAGGTGTCCATGTGTGAAATATCAAGGCTGTAGGTGTAAAAGGACATGATATATATGCCTGGTTTCAGTCTTTTTAAAAGTAGGTCAAACTCCAAGGTCAAGGTTGCAATATTCAAGGTCATGGTCAAATGTGAAAGGTCTTGGTAGGAGGTGTCTATGTGTGAAATATCAAGGCTGTAGGTGTAATAGGACATAAGATAAAGGCTAGGTTAAATATTTCTAAAATAATGTAAAAATCAAAGGTCAAGGTCACACAGGCCAAGGTCATGGTCAAATGTGAAAGGTCTTGGTAGGAGGTGTCCATGTATAAAATATTGAGACTGTATAGGTAACAGGACATGAGATATAGGCCTAGTTTAAGTTTTTTAAAAGTAGGTCAAACTCCAAGGTCAAGGTCCAAGGTCATGGTCAAAAGTGAAATATCTTGGTTGGAAGTGACCATGTGTGAAATATCAAGGCTGTATATGTAAAATGACATAAATATAGGCCAGGTTAATGTATTATTAAAGTAGGTCTAACACCAAGGTCAAGGTCACAAGGTCCAAGGTCATGGTCCAATGTGAAAGGTCTTGGTCGTAGGTGTCCATGTGTCAAATATCAAGGCTGTATGTGTAAAAGGACATGATATATCGGCTAGGTTAAAGGTTTTTTTAAAGTAGGTCAAAGTCCAAGGTAAAGGTCACAAGGTCCAAGGTCATGGTCAAATGTGAAAGGTCTTGGTAAGATGTGTCCATGTGTGAAATACCAAGGCTGTATGTGTAATAGCACATAAGATATAGGCCCAGTTTAATTTTTTTAAAAGTAGGTCAAACTCCAAGCTCAAGGCCACATGGTCCAAGGTCATAGTCATATGTGATAGGTCTAGGTCGGAGGTTTCCATGTGTCAAATATCAAGGCTGTATGTGTAAATGGACATGATATATCGGCCAGGTTAAAGTTTTTTAGAAGTAGGTCAAACTCCAAGGTCAAGGTCACAAAGTCCAAGGTCATGGTCAATTGTGAATGGTCTTGGTAAGATGTGTCCATGTGTGAAATATCAAGGCTGTATTTGTAAAAGGTCATGAGATATATGCCGGGTTTATTTTGTTTTAAAGTAGGTCAAACTCCAAGGTCAAGGTCACAAGGTCCAAGGTCATGGTTAAATGTGAACGATGTTGATAGGAGGTATCTATGTGTGAGATATCAAGGCTGTATGTGTAAAAGGACACGGGATATAGGCAAGGTTAAGAATTAAGCGTAAAAATCAACAAAGGGCAATAACTCCAAAAATTTGATTGGCAGAATTACAGTTCTTGTGCACTGCACCTCTCCATAATAAAATCTATTCACCTGTAAAGTTTCATGATTCTACCTTACATATTTTTTGAGTTGTGCTCCGGACAAGAATTAAGTTATAAAATCAACAAAGCGCAATAACTCACAAAATTTGATCAGCAGAGTTACGGTTCTTGTGCACTGCACCTCTCCATAATGAGATCTATCCACCTGTAAAGTTTCATAATTCTACCTTACATACTTTTTGAGTTATGCACCGGACAATAATCAAGTTTGAAAATCAACAAAGGGCAATAACTCAAAAAATATGATCAGCAGAGTTACGGTTCTTGTACACTGCACCTCTCCATAATGAGATCTATCCACCTGTAAAGTTTCATGATTCTACCTAACATAGTTTTTGAGTTATGCTCCGGACAAGAATCAAGTTTGAAAATAAACAAAGGGCAATAACTCAAAAAAATTGATCAGCAGAGTTACGGTTCTTGTGCACTGCACCTCTCCATAATGAGAGCTATCCACCTGTGAAGTTTCATGATTCTACCTTTAATACTTTTCGAGTTATGCTCCGGACAAGAATCAAGTTATAAAATCAACAAAGGGCAATAACTCACAAAATTTGATCGGCAGAGTTACGGTTCTTGTGCACTGCACCTCTCCATAATGAGATCTATCCACCTATAAAGTTTCATGATTCTACCTTACATACTTTTCGAGTTATGCTCCGGACAAGAATCAAGTTATAAAATCAACAAAGGGCAATAACTCAAAAAATTTGATCGGCAGAGTTACGGTTCTTGTGCACTGCACCTCTCCATAATGAAAGCTATCCACCTATAAAGTTTCATGATTCTACCTTACATACTTTTTGAGTTATGCTCCGGACAAGAATCAAGTTATAAAATCAACAAAGGGCAATAACTCAAAAAATTTGATCGGCAGAGTTACGGTTCTTGTGCACTGCACCTCTCCATAATGAGATCTATCCACCTGTGAAGTTTCATGATTCTACCTTTAATACTTTTTGAGTTATGCTTCGGACAAGATTTGGTCTACGGACAGACCGACCGACCTACGGACCTACGGACCTACGGACCGACCGACCGACAGACCGACAGACCGACCTTCCGACCGACACTTGCAAAACAATATACCCCCATTTTCTTCGAAAGGGGGCATAATAATTTATCAATATGTACTAATTTGAAATTAGGTCGAATTAGTAAAATTAGGCCTGCCAAAATGGCAATGACTTTGTGCTAAAGCTAGACTGGGTTTACTGTTATGTATTCATAAACCGTCGGTGATGTTATAAAATCTCGTACCTACGGCTTGAATCAAGCCGTAGTTACGAGATTGTATAACAAAACCTACGCTATTGTTTGTTTGAAATTACGTCATAATTAACTGGATAAAATCGTTCCCTATTGAGTATTGTTTCGTGCCGATTGCACAAACTCTTTTAACCCTTTCCCAAACGACAACATTTTAGGGCAATCCACTTCAATAATTAACAAAAATGACAAAGTGAATGTTTTTAAAGATAGAATTTGTGTAAAATATGGCATAGAAAATATTGAGACAAAAGGAGAAACTGTTGGTTATCAGCAGTTTCTTCTTTTGTTTCAATGTTTTCCCCAAGCCTTTTCTCTTAGGGACGTCAAAACCAGGTCTTGTTTGGGAAAGGGTTAAAAGAAGGTGTTACATTAGCAGCAGTTCTCACCTTCTTTGGAGGCGTATAGCTCACGATAAATGACCTGGCAGAACAGCCCATGCTAATCGAATGAGATGCTCTGCAAGGTCATTTATCGTGAGCTATACCAAACGTAAAAAAGATGAAATAAAAAAAGACTCGTTCACATTGCCAAAACTGGTTTTCATTATCATTTAAATCCAAAGTAATTTAAAGACTATAACGTACATCTTCTGTTTCTGAAGAGGTTAAATTAAGTTGACATGTTGGTTTACTTTAAACAATTGAGAAAGGTATCCAGTAGAAGAAAAAACTATTATAGTTCTCTTATTAATTAATAGATTTTTCATTTATTTCATTATTATTAATACTATTATTATTATTATTATTATTATTATTATTATTATTATTATTATTATTATTCTTTTTTTTTTTTTTTTTTTTTTTTTTTTGAAAATCTGTTTGTTTCAATAACTGGTGGAATTTCCCACATACATATACAAAAAATTTCAAAGTAACACATTCATACATAAGGGGACGAGCCAACAGTATACTAGGATCGGCAAATGGATAATAATGACACATTATACCATCATATATCTAGATCAGCCTGCGTATACACACAGTCTGATCTATATCCACGTTGTTCTGTAATAATGTCTTCATTATCTACAGCAACTGTTGGTAAGAGTCTATGATTTCTCGAATGTTAAAGGATTTCTCCCCTGATTAAGTCAAGAGAACAAATTCGTGTATACTTGGGTCCCTTGAGTAACAAATGTCACGAGCTAACCGATGAGGCACTCACAAAGTCCTGGAAAACATCGCTGTTCATTAAACTTTAAGATCTACTTTTCCCGTTGAGACTATTTTGTACTAGGAGCTTTCCGAGCGTGGGCTAGATGGAAATATCTATGGTAAAAATATGTCCTTTAAAATGACATTTCAGAATTTTTTGTCATACATTTTACTTTTATTTTTATCTGAAAGAGCATAATTCCTTATGAAAATTCTGAAAATTTCGATCCAAAATATTGCGCCGTTTACGAGAAATTTATATTTTTGTGTTAAAATTGAACAAATTGGTGTGGACAACAGTTCGGATTTATATGCAATTTATCGATTATGTCTCAACTTTACATGCGTGTTTCTCGCTTATTGGCAACAACTTCAAAAAACGAATAGTATTTATACTCATAAGAATAACCAATCTTGGCACCAAGACATACTTTAAAAAAATGAAATTGGAATGAAATGTCCCTTTAATGAGAAATGTAGATACACATCTTGTACTCAGAGATAAACACCAAATTATTTTTATACTGGTATACAAAAAAATAAATGATTTTTGCATTTGCACGTTCACTTGAAAAAAGCATTTTTTTTAAATTTATTATACCCCAGCAAAACGAATGTTTTATTATACCCCCACAAAACGAATGTTTTAGGGTATACTGGAATCAACCTGTCTGTCTGTATGTCTGTGTACAAAATACTTCTCCATAGCATATCTTCTAAACAATAAGTGTTAGCAACTTCAAACTTGCTACACATATAGATCTCATTGCGGGGAAGTGTCATATACAAGAGTCGTTACTCTGCCACGCCAACTTTTTTAGTTGTTGCCCTTTGTTGTTTGTACCCCTGTATTTTTGTCTGGAAGATATCTTCTAAACCATAAGTGCTAGCAACTTCAAACTTACTACACTTATAGATCTCATTGTAGGAAAGTGTCATATGCAAGAACCGTTATTCTGCCATGTGTACCTTTTGAGTTATTGCCCTATGTTGTTTGTACCCTTGCATTTTTGTCCGGAAGATATCTTCTTAACCATAAGTACAAGCAACTTCAAACTTGCTGCACTTATAGATCTCTTTGTGGAAAGGTGTCATCACTGTCATGTGCAAGAACCATTACTCTGTTACTCCCACTGTTTGAGTTATTGCCTTTTGTTGTTTTTATCTCTGCATTTTTTACCGTAGCATATCTTCTAAACCATAAGTACTAGCAACTTCAAACTTGGTACACTTATAGATCATATTGTTGGGAAGTGTCATGTACAACAATAGGTACTCTGTCATGCCCACTTTTCAGTTATTGCCCTTTGTTGTTTTTACCCTTGCATTTTTGTCAGGAACACATCTTCTAAATCATAAGTGCTAGCAATTTCAAACTTGCTACACTTATACATCTCATTGTAGGAATGTGTCAAGTGAAAGACCATTACTCTGCAACGTCCACGTTAAGAGTCATTGTTGTTTGTACCTGTACATTTTTGTCTGAACCATATCTTCTAAACCATAAGTGCTTGAAACTTCAAACTTGGTACACTACTGCCCTTTGTTGTAGTGAAAGCGTGTGCGGGGGTATCAAGCCACATTCTGTGACAGTTCTAGTTTCATAATGGCACGAGTTAAAAAGAATTGTGCTTATCAATGTGATCAACATGATCCCAAACGAATGAAAAATTTTCATAGGTAGTATACAATAAATCAGATTACATTATGGATACGATCATAAGAACAATGCATCTAATACAAAATTATTGCGTTTTCCCTGGATAAGTGGTAAAGATTGATTGTTATAAATACAAAATATATCATGCAAATGTACTAAATGATCTTATGAAACAAGTACACTATCCTTTAAAATGAATATATTGAAAACAATTCAAACTTAAAGAACTATTGAGTTACATGTAACTCATATTTCAACGAAAGCCTAAATAATGAATAGTTTTTACTAGTAACTTCATATAGCTCATAATACATAACATGTTTGATAATGGATGAAATAAATTACATAGAAAGGGGTGGTTATCTATTTATTATCCGGGATTAATTAAATGAAGAATCAGGGGTAATACAAAACCAAATTATTGGTGACATATGAAGCTTACTCATGTTTCCAACATTTGTTCATTAACAACGCACTATCAATCATATTTCATTATAAGTAGGCCTATGATCTAGAATAATTGAATTACATCGAAATGAGTGAGTATCCTTAATTGATAATTCAAAATAAGCTGTCAGACGAAACTATTAAAAATGAACATATAGAGTGACATTTACGACAATTTACATTACAAATGATTCCAAGAAATGGCGTACATTTGTTACAAATTAAGTTGTTACCATTTCATATCATGTTTTAATGCTCTACGCAAGGACAAGTGAAGTATTGACTTTTCACGAATAGCACTACATCATCGGTGTTATTGCAAACCCTCGTAACTACAGCTTTAAACAAGCTGTAGTTACGGGGTTTTGCAATAACACCGACTATATAATTTTTCACAGAAGAAAGGGAGGCAATCCAGATTACCTATCCGGTGATTCCATTGTAAGTTATTGCCCATTGCATGAAGAAAATGCATGGAAGACTAATTAAAAAAAGATCCACATCTAACAATTTAAAACGTTTGACTATACGAGTTTAGTGGCTACTATGGCGAATAACATTTCTTCTTGCTTTATCACCCTTCGTTATTGCTGCCTGCACTGTTATGCAATTTTGAATGATTGAATTGCATTTGAGCTGACATGTAGAATAAAAGCATTGATAAAATATTGATAAAATGAGCATTGATCCAGATCCTTGTGTATCTGCGTGGCCTCTAAAACGCTTCAACATTACATGGGGCAAGTGTCAGAAAATGGTAAAGACCAAAAAGTGCAAATCTAAGAGGTAACCTTGAAAAACTGGCACACACTTTGCTACAGTTTCTTTTTGGTTAAGTTATTTTAGTCTCCGTTCTAATACCAGCCAACTAACACCAACTAAACACTAGCGCCATTGTATAATTATAATCTAATATACAGTCGACACTCGTAATCTCGACATCGGAAAAGTCGAAGTTCCGTTTAAGTCGAAGTGAAAGTCATGTCCCATCATCAACATATGGATATCAAAATGAATTCCGAAGCAAATACAGCCATTGAAATTTAGTAGAAAAGGATAGACATTGCTCGTGTCGAGCAATTTCTTTCCTTTGCCTACTATATTTCAATCATGGACACATGATGCCCATCAAAAATGGTTAAATATCGTTTTCATAGAAAATAATCAAAAGTCGATCAGTCGAACTCCGGATATGTCGAGGTACATGTATATTGAGGGCCCCTCTGACTTCGACACAACGAGTGTCGACTGTATGTGTGCACGTGAAGCCTTCTCAAATATCCAAGCTTTTTGTGCTGCATAGGGTCAAGTCCTTGCATGTTGAATAAGGTTTTGTGGTGTCTCGAACAAAGAAGAGCTTTCGAAAACATGGAGGAAATTAGAAGAAGACTTTTGTTTAACCATTGCATAAACAATAAATGTCAAATTAAACAGTAGAAAATTGAGTGGAACTTGATCTAACATACGAAAAAATACCTTTGATTAACATTTACTAATTTGTTTGTGTTTCTGAAAGGGGCTCATCTAAATTGATGCTGATTGTCCCTAATTCTCTATTTCAAGGTTGTTAGCAACTCGACATTAATACATTGCTGAATGATTCACTAAAACCACAATTTCACTGTTTCAGAGAAGATTGATGCGGAGTTCCTTTGTTGCCATGGATATTCTACAGTCACTAGGTCGGAGCATGGCAGCGGACGAGGAGGGTGGTGGCGCCTCTCGAGATCGAACCCCGAACCATAATAGTGGACGGGAAACACGACGACTGCTAGAGATCGGTCACAATAATAAATAATTGTTTTATGTCGTCGCTTTTTCAACGAAAACCCCGTAGCTGCATCTTTAAACAAGCTGCAGTTACGAGGTTTTTGTGGAAAAGCATCGATGTATTGCAGATTCTTTGTTTTGCTGTGTTTTTCATTCTGAACAGTTAGCTTGAATTGCATTATGTTATAGTATTTATCTTGTATCCTGAAAATAAATACAATCGTAATCATTTATACCATGTAAAAATGCACATGTGCTATGTGCATAGTTTGATTTTAAGTCCGATGTTTGATGTTGTCCAAATACTTAAAGATTTTCTACAAACGTTCGATGTCGTAGATCCTGTAACCTCTATCCTTCGGAATTCTATTCTATACTCTATGGATAAAACACACTATAACATACCATAATTACATGTAAGAAGGAAAACAATATTACCATAAACTCGAGCCGCATAATGGTACTACTACGGAAATCCTTCTAAATTATTGCCAAATCTATTTGAAAAAAAATATTATATGCTCGTAAGTGTTAAGCCTAAAGAAATCTATATGCTGTGCCCACGTAGATATGATACTACATTGTACATGGATCTTTTGCGGGTCCTGTATCATCCTTACTCTTTTCAGCCGTTATCTTTATCTGATCTGTCACGTTAAATGGCATACCAATATTCTATAGAGAAACAGACAGAACCTACTTATCTAGACAGATGTTTATTCATTCGAAATTTCGTCGCTTTTCTTCAAGACCACGTAGATCTAATTACAGCCTGCTTAAAGTGACATTTCACATTTATTTCATTTTTTTAAAATTATATATTGACGCAAAGATTGTTTATTCTAATGCGTTTTAGAAGTTATTATTTATAAGCGAAAAATACACCTTAAAAGTTGAGACAGAAATGACAAATTCTATATAAATCTGAACTGTTGTCCACAACAATTTGTTTAATTTTAGCACACAAATATATATTTCTCGTAAACGGTTCAATATTTTGGCTTGAAATTTTCAGAATTTTCATAAGAAAACATGCTCTTTTAGATACGATAAAAGTAAAATTTATGTAAAAATTATTGTGAAATGTCACTTTAAAGGTTTAGTTACGAGATTTTGGAAGAAAAGCATCGTAGAGCGGTAAACAGAAAGTTAACAACGGACAAAATATGCCGATTATGTTTTAGACCATGCTAATTAAACAGGTACTTGTGAGATGCTTTCCGACATTCATGTCAGACATATTAGGTGACAATTCAGATATTTTACCATGTACGTGTTGTAAATTCTTTATGATTTGATCTTTCGATGTACAGGTTGCAGAAAATCCCGAAGGCTGAATACGTCATTTCACTGCTTTTCAACCAAAACATCGTAACTGCAGCTTAAATCTAGCTGCAGTTACGATGTTTTGGTTGAAAAACGACGATATCCAATGTAGATTTGGTCTTCTATCTTTCTTTCCATCTTCTATACATGTACCTTTCTGTTTTAGGAGAAGAATGCTCGTGGGAATGACAAAGAGCGGGAAAGTTTCCTGTAATTGCATGATGACGTCTTTCATTTGGAACTATCTACTACTCATTCTACAAACTCTACTGCGTGACGTTTCTGTTACATGCATGACGTCATCTTTCAACGTCATCTTGGACTCTACTTTCAACTCTGTTAAATGCATGCCTATTATGTAACCCATTTCCCAAACGACAAAATACTAGACAGGTCTAGATTCAAAACGATTACAGACGGCAATATTAATGCTTTCAAAACATGAACATGATATTCAATACGGTAGAAAGTCTTGACGAAAGAAGAAAATACTGATTAGCAGAAGAAGTAATTTCTTCTTAGAAGAAGTAATTTCTTCTTTGATCGTTTTTTTCCAAACCTTCATCTTTTATGTACGTCCAAACCAGGCCTTGTTTGGGAAACTGTTGTTAATCGTCAACCGCATTATACCATTACATGATTTTCTTCTTTCCTAAATTGTTTTTAAGATTTTATTGTCAAAGACGTGCAAATAAGGCTTGTTTTGACAAGAGTTAAACGTCTGTTTAATGGAAGCCTAAGTTGCTACCGGAGCAAATTCGTTTCTATCAAAGTGGCTGTTTCGATTAAAATTGCTATTTAAGGTATTCCTCCCATTATTTAATACCAAACACTTCATGCAACATTGCCTATAACTTCGTCGTTTTCCGTGACGACGGAAATTTATAAGGGTATCCAGATTATACAAATTTTAGATTATCTTGTCATCTTCCGTTGCCACGGATGAGGAAATTGCTCGAAGTGTTTGGTATCCAATGATGGATGGAATACCTTAAATAGACTGATATCAACCTGTAGGAAAAAAGTCACTGTCCGACTTTGATGTTGTCTATTTCCCCTTTATTTCTTTTACATCGTTGTTTTAGTTCTATCCTACTTGAAAAAGCTCCTCAAAGCAACTTGGTGAAATTGATATATTGTGTTCAGGATTTCTACAGTATATACCATTCTTTTTTGTATTCGATAATTTCAACTTCTTCAACTCATTAACATTTTGTTTAATATTGTAGATTTGAAACAGGAATTTTATATTTAACCCTTTCCGTAACGACAAAAATTTAGACTGTTCCAATTTGAAAGCTGCTACAGACGACAAAATAGATGTTGAAAAAGATTGAATTTGTGCAAATTGTAGCACAGAAAACATTGAGACAAAAGGAGAAACTGCTGGTTATCAGCAGTTTCTTCTTTTGTTTCAATGTTTTTCCAAGCCTGTTCTATTAGGGACATCAAAACCAGGTCTTGTTTGGGAAAGGGTTAAGGCATATCGTCTACAAAAGGTATTCACACGACGTCGGTATTTTTCGGGAGACACTGTAATCATTTGGAAGCATGAAATACGGAATCTTTCCTCTTCGTTTCTTATTCATATACTATTATATCGACGAACGTTTACGACGTTGCCCGAAAAATTCCGATGTCCCACATGAATCTAAAGAATGGTCACATTATGGATATACTACCTTAATGTATTCATCCACTATTTGATAAAAAACACTTGGTGCAATAACGGGCGACGGAAATTGATGATAGTATTCCTCGTCAATTTTCGTTGTCACGGTAACGGCCGGACATTGACGAAGGTGTACCACATTCAAATTTCTTTTGTCGCGATTTACTCCCAAAGTTTCACGAATTAATGATAACGGAGAAATGCTGATAATCTGCATTTTGACCCTTTCCCGCATAACTGCCGTAGAATTTTCTATTCAACATGTCTAATCAGGATTTGTGGTTCATGAGAATGTTGCAATTTATCTTTTAATAGAGGTGATCTAGATGTTAAAATAAGAGAAAAAGTTGATCTAGATGTTAAAATAAGAGAAAAAAGTTGTATTTCTTTTGTATATTGTTCCTTGTTAAAATATGTAACCTTTTCAATAACGGACGACAGAATTTTTGTTTGACCCTATTTGAAAAATAGATGTCAAGAGTCATAAATGAGTATGGCAATAGCCTAGAAAAAATCGACGCAAAAGGGGGAAATTATGGTAACCAGCATTTTCTTCTTTTGTCCACATTTTATTCAAGCAATTTCTATTGATGACGTCAAAACCAGGCATTATTTAGGAAAGGGTTAATTAATATCATTTATACATAAACTTCAATCACTTGTTACATTATTGCAAATTATTTCTGTAGCCCTTTTCTGAAAGGCACAATATTGAAAGATGTTATATTTATTTAAAAAAAAACTATACTGGGAAATCTATATGTTATTGAAATGCTGATATCATTTCCAATAGTGTTTTGAAAAAAAATGTCCAAACCAGGTATCGTTTGGGAAAGGTTTAAGGTAGTCTACCCCTTATGAGATTCACGCAGCCGTGGAATTATTTGGGCGACGTCGTAAATATTCGGCGGTGGAACGTTCCACCGCCGAATGTTTACAACGTCGCACGAAAAATTCCAACGTCGCGTGAATGTAATTAGGGGTTGACTACTTTAATCAGATGTTGTCTATTGCGATGTTTATTAAATTCTATCCACATGTCTGTTACGAAAACATGGATAAATCTCGCATGATCTATATTTTTGTCTCAATTACAACAATTCTGAGAATGATGTTGAGCAGACTGTGCGTATTCGTAGGATAATCCACTTGCGTAGGAAAAGGGGGACCAGGGGGCTAGGCCACCACAATAATTCAGAAGGGGGTAGCATATCCGATGCCCCCCCCCCCCCCAATAGTTCACTCATATTTTCCTTCAAGAAAGGTCCAGGTATAAAATGTTGTCTGAAAGTGCCAAGATTACAGGAAATGGGTTCTTAGAATTCCAATATTTTCTGAGGGGGGCATGCCCCAGACCCCCTAGCAACGCTACGCTCGGTCGAGTTCCATTCACTTAAACATTTGCCCCCCCCCCCTCCACTCCATTATATTATAAACCTTCCTACGCCTATATGTAATCTGCTCAAACGTCTTTCTGACACCCTTTCAATATTCTAATTAAATTGCATTTCTTGAAAATATTATAATGTCTAAATAGGTTCAGTATTTTGAGGTTCATATTTTGAAAATTATTCTTTGACATTTCAACTTTATTAATATTACCAACATACCTATTATTTATACATGTGTATGCATTACTGATTTCATTTGACATGGCGCAGCGTTAGCTTTTATTATCACGATTTTACATTTGGAATTTTTCTAAAAATATTTCAGTCATATTTCCTTGCTGAATATACGTACTATGATTTAAGTCTCTTTGGCTTATGTGTTGCAGTTCGAAAAATATGAAAATGTCTTACCAAAGATCAGTGCTCTCTCAAATGAAATCAGCTATAACATGCACAAACACAGTGGTCTGCGATGTCCGAAGAATTATAAAAATTGCTTTCTTTTACTACGAACCTTACAAAAAATCATGAATCTAGTTTATAAATAACTGAAAATTAAGGTTTACGAACTGAGAATGAAATGCAGAGCCAGAGGCGAAATTTGAAAAGTGCCATGTTACATTTCTATTCCAAATACAAACATAAGCAATTTGTATGGTTTAGAATTTTGAATTAATGCATACTTATGGAAATATTTGACAAAAATGTTCAAAATTACCTCACTTGCATATGAATATAGAGTAAAATACTATTTGTAAATTATTTTCTTTTGAAGCATAGTCTTGAAATCCGGCACAGTGAGTCAACTTATGTGAAGTTATTTTTTTTACAAGTGTGCGAAATTTGATGCATTTCGTATGGCAAGAAAGTGGTGTTTTCATTCTCAATTCGTAAACCTTACAATATATTATAGCTCGCGATAAATGACATGACAGAGCAGCCCATGTTAATCGAACGGGATGGTCTGCCAGGTCATTTATAGGGAGCTATACATATCTGATAGACACAGAGCATGTCAACGGTGGATAATCACATGATACAGTATTTTCAGAAAATCTGCAATTATTTTGTAAATACTGAATCGATTTGAATTCAGTTTAAAGCAGAGAATTAGGACAGACGTCACGTATTAGATGGACGTAGCTGATTTTTGAACAATCAACTGATAAAAAAGTTATTGAAGATAAACAAGAATTTTGGTTTTTTCCACCTTCTCTGCTTCAAATCGAATTCGAATTGGTCAAGTATTAAAAAAGATATTGAAGATTATCGGAAATTCTGAGTCACGTGATTATTTATACACCGTGATGTCTACATTTAACCCATTTCCAAACAAGACATGGTTTTGACGTCTTTTATTGAAAAGTCATGGGAAAACATTGAGACAAAAGAAGAAACTACTGATAACCACTATGCTGATAACCAGCAGTCTCTCCTTTTGCCTCAAAATTTTCCTTGCTTTTTAATACACATGAATCAAAATCTATACTATCATTGCCAGCAGATTTTAAATAAGACCAATCTAAAATTTTGCCGTTTTGGGGGAAAGGGTTAAAAAAGTGTCGGATGAGATTAAACATGTTGTCCAGCTTTTTGTAGAGTGAAAGTACGAATTTGTTCACTGTAACCATATCAAGGGCGGAATCAGGATTTTTTTCCAGGGGGGGGGGGGGGTCAAAGCCCAAATGATGAATTATAATGTGTTAAATATGTAAAGTTATATAGTCAAAAATCAATTTTCGGCCAATTCCGGGGGGGTGGGGTCATGACCTCCCTGACCCCTACCCTAGATCCGCCCTTGCCATGTGTATTAGCTCTAGTCATGCTAAATTACAGAAGCAAGCAGTATAGAATAAGGCCAGACTGCACGTATGTGCAGGCTGGTCTTTTTCTATTCTGCCTTCCAAAACGACCTTTTTGTGATTAACATAACCAGGGTTAAACATGGAGTTGGGATAAATGTTAAAACACTCAATCATATCTCCGTTAATGAAAATATTTATTGTAAATAGATCTAGATCTATATTAATAATTCTTGTTTGAATCTGCTGTTAAACTTTTCTTGCTGAGAATCTGCTATGTTTACTTTGAATAAAAATTTTACATAAATAACCTTGCTTATTCATTCTTATTTTCGTACCCCCCCAAAAAAACTTGAAAGTAATCGACCAAAAAACGTTTTGCAGCGAAAGATACTTTTGGTGAATTTCGTCCCTCATTTTCGAGAATGACGTAACTAAACGTTTGATAAACTGAAATTACGACATGTTCGAAGGTAACCGACAATTTGTCGAGAACAGAATTATTAAATGTTATGTTTTTTTCGACCCTAATTCAAAACTTTTTTAATCATTGGGGGATTTGGAGAATCATATTGATGATTAATACAATTATTTCATTCCCTTTTTCTTATCATATCAGTCAAATTCAAATGAGCCATTTACATGCAATTTTGTCGTTTGAACCTTGTTTAATTTGGATCAGTCTGAAAGTTGTCTTTTCAAGAACAGATTCCCAAGTCGCTGCCTCTAGAAGCAAAAATCTAGATTACATTGTTTTTCAACAAAACCTTGTAACTGCAGCTTAAAACAAGTCGCAATTACGATAATTTTGTGTTGAAAAGTATCAATAAGCCACATAGGTCTGTTATTGATTGGGTTTGAATTGGTCTATACTTACATCACAAGTACTGAATAACACAAAACTCAAAACGATTCATAGTTCGAGATTTATTCGTGATAGATTCAATCGATTGACAACTAAATACGTACGAGATTATGATACTACATGTATCCGTAAGCATGATCACTATAATAAATAGACATTTACCAATAAATAAGTTGTTATTTTAACTAAAACATCGAGAGGTTGTCATTTTTATCATTTCACGGTTAAAAAAAAACAAATCGGTCGTGTTTACATCGTTTTTATCAATTTTCATTCATATCACAACAAAGTTCAATTATCCATGTGATTTTTTAGGTTTTACAAGTGCTAGGCTGGATCTTATATGTCCTGCCTCATGGCATGCCCATATGCCCAATGGAACGACCCCTACGAAAAGTTCAATTAAGTTCAAGAACTGTTCTAGAACGTTAAATTGCACTTCTAGAACTATACTAGTTCTAGAAGTGCCATTTAACGTTCTAGAACAGTTCTAGAACTAGAAATGCTGTCTTGAACTTTTTTCGCAGGGGGAGTGCATGGTGGTGAATCACACGACACAACATTTTGGATATCATCGGTGTAAATCTAAAACCTCGTAACTACAGCTTCAACCAAGCTGAAAATTGGAGTGTTTAGAATTACACAGACGCATTTTTTTAAAATATGTCTGTAAGTATATAACTGATTTGAAAATGGTTCGAAGCAGGGGTGAATAACGTCAGGGATTTGCTATATGCGAATGATCTTTTAAACAAAACATGTTGAAAATGTTATTGCGAACTGACTTTGGTCGTCAATAATTGTTTGATTAAGTGTTATTTCAAAGATAAACTGCTTCCAACAAACCCATGGAATTTTTGCACCTTTTCTGCTTCAAACCAAGATCAAATCGATCATGAATTAAGGTAGAATACTCGAGACGTGCCCATTTTGAGATTCATAAAACAGCGGGGGGGTTTAGATTTTTTTCCGAGCGGCGTCGTTACGTATCCGAACCTTTTCGGGCGCAGTCGTAAACATTCGGCGTTGGAAAATTCCACCGCCAAATGTTTTCGTCGGCGCCCGAATAATTCCGAAGTCGCGTGAATCTCATTAGAGGTGGACTGTTTTAACAGAATTATTGAATATTTTCTACAATAGCTGCTGTTGTTGTTATTGTGTCGCATGATTCTCCACTGTGGAGAGTGGGGAATAAAACAGTCACTATAAGATTTTCTCTGGTCGATGTCACGAATCAAACGCCTAAAGCAATAAGCCACTTAGAAGAGTTTGTCTGATTATTTGCATACTAAATGGTAGTGTTAAGACATTGCACATGTCATTTCTATCTTAAGTAATGTGCGGTTGCATGATATAATTTGAAGACGCAAACGTCTACAGCAAACGAATAATAAGGTAATTAAACGATATTTTAACGATAGTTTGGTATATTTTTGTCGGATTTAAACGTACTTATTGCTATAAAATTACATATATTATATCTTAGATCTTTCAAAATTACAAAAAACAAGTTACATATAATTGTCCCGATTTTCAAGACGTTTTACAACAAAAAATCATAAGTTGCCTTAGTCTTTTTCCCGGTCGCCACTACCGTCGCTTCGACGCGTATTTCCGTCTCTCCATACGTCATATTTAACGTCACCATCTTCTCAAACAATTCTCCCGTTCTCGGCAGATCCACGGTGATACGTCCAAGTTTCTGACAACCGGGCTCGTCAACGAACGACGGCAAAACTTTATCTGACGTATAGACGTCGACTGTGACGTTAGTCTGGTGGGAGTGTAACGGCAGATACGTCTGTGTCTCGAACGTCGTTCCTTCCTCAACTTTATCCCCAACGCTGACCTGAACGTTAAAGACGTCAGGACAATAATCACCGTCATCACCGGCGATCTTCCTACTGTCGGGATGAACGCCTTCAATAAACGGCATGCACGCGCTGATACCGTAGGTACATCTCGACACACGCGTTGTTATGACGGTAGGATTATGACCGAATATAACAGCTCCTTTGAGGACGGCCAGACTTGCCTCTTCGGGTATAATCACGGTCCTTGTCCTAAACGCTTTCTTCACCGCACTCTGTAACATCTGTGACTCTGAAAACCCTCCAACCATTAGGATGGTGTTGGTATTCTGAACTTCAGGTTCGTCAAATATCTCTGTGATATGATCCACGATTCGCTTGCAGACTTCAGCGAAGAATTCCTGGAATATTGCCGGTTGTACGCGAAGTTTGTCGCCTTGAAAGGATATCTGATGTTTTATGTGGGCAGGTATGTCTTCGTTGTCCCTGTTCAAATAAAAACAAATCCCATTATTCTTTTGAACCAAATGAGTCTGCATATTTAAAATGACCACTACAGCATTTTAGACTAATGCGTTTCCAGACCACCAGCCTGTGCATAATACACAATACTAATTTCTGGTGCTCTGATGCAACAAGTACCAAACAAACGATTTCTAATCTTGGATCTTGATCAGACTTTACATATGCGCAGGCTGATCTGGATCCATGTTTGTCCCGAATGTCCGACCGCAGCAAGCATCCTTTCTGACCTGTATCAACAATGACTTCATAATCGTTAACCTATGTGCAAAATACCATAAAATCCCTATTTCTAGGTGCTCGCACAGTTTCGTCAATTATGCCGAAATTTTGGAACATCTTTCAATAACAAAACGAATGGAATTTGTTAAGAAAATATGGTCCATTCTAGGCTACAGAAATTCCTTCTTGCGAAAGATGATATCAATGATCGTGTATTCGTATAAACTGCCAAACAATACCTTAGTTCTTCATCGTGTATCCTGGAATACGTCTCCTGTAGTGACACCGGTAGTTTGAAGGTTATTCGCTGTTCCATTTTAGGTGCTGTTGTTCTCTTTTTTATCTCAAATTCTCGCAACATCTCGAGATAGTCTTTCATATGTGAACTGTAAATAAGCACATATAGAATAATATGCACTTACAGTAGGTTCTGGCCAAGTCTTTAAAACTAAACATAGCCTAGTCGCCCTATAAGATCATTTCAGATAGCACCTTTTTCATTGTTCTTCTATAAGCACTGGCCATGCTTTGAAGCATGTCATTTTTACAAACTTT
Organism: Fragum sueziense; assembly: GCA_963680895.1. Lineage (NCBI taxonomy): Eukaryota > Metazoa > Mollusca > Bivalvia > Cardiida > Cardiidae > Fragum > Fragum sueziense. The sequence continues at coordinate 65,838,549 of OY804596.1, read as the reverse complement.
CTAGCCTGAACACAAACACAATTCCTCGTCCACATCCCGGTCGTAGCACACCCGAAAATGACATGCTTATTTTTTGGATCTACTGATGTGGACAGGGAAGTGTATGTGATCAGGCCTTTAGTTCACCATTATCTGCTTGTACATCTTATTTAGACAAGCAAAAATCTTTCAAGGTACAGTCGTTTTCATAGCTTTGTCTGTGAAAGTCGTCAAATGGTAGACAATTTTTGTTTTTAAATACTTAATCAAATATTCACATTACCTTTTGAACTCTTCCATGCATTCCTCAGATGAAATATCGAGTAGAAACTTTGAGAATTCTTCGTCAACCATGGTACCTCCCCAGGGTCCGCCATTAGCCTTGTAAAGTTCTTTTACTGTACAGTCTAGCTGAACTTCATGTACAGTAATGTCAATTGTGCCGCCTAAAATTGAATATCGCTGCTTTTCAACAAAAACCTCGTAACTGCAGCTTAAAACAAGCTGCAGTTATGAGGTTTTGGGTGAAAAGCGACAATATGTAATGATATAAATATTGACATGATCTGTATTCAAAATAAAACATTAACCATGGTACCACCCCGCGGTCCACCATTAGCCTTGTAAAGTTCTTTTACTGTACAATCAAGCTGAAGTTCATGTACAGTAATGTCAATTGTACCACCTAAAATTGTAAATCGCTGCTTTTCAACAAAAACCTCGTAACTGCAGCTTACAATAAGCTGCAGTTACGAGGTTTTTGTTGAGAAGTCACGGCATGTAATGATATAAATATTAGCGTGATCTGAATTTAGAATAAAATCAACCATTGTACCGCCCCACGGTCCACCATTAGCCTTGTAAAGTTCTTTTACTGTACAGTCAATTTGAACTTCATGTACAGTAATGTCAATTGTGCCACCTAAAATTAAATATCGCTGCTTTTCAACAAAAACCTCGTAACTGCAGCTTACAACAAGCTGCAGTTACGAGATTTTTGTTGAAAAGCCGCGATATGTAATGATATAAATATTGGCGTGATCTGTATTCAAAATAAAACATCAACCATGGTACCTCCCCATGGTCCACCATTAGCCTTGTAAAGCACTTTAACTGTACAGTCAAGCTGAACTTCATGTACAGTAATGTCAATTGTGCCGCCTAGAATTATATACCGCTGCTTTTCAACAAAAAAACATAACCATAAACTCATAACTGTAGCTTACAACAAGCTGCAATTACGAAATTTTTGTTGGAAAGACACGACATGTAATGATATAAATATTGACATGATCTGAATTCAAAGTAAAACATTAACCATTGTACCGCCCCCTGGTTCTCCGTTAGCCTTGTAAAGTTCTTTTACTGTACAGTCAAGCTGAACTTCATGTACAGTAATGTCAATTGTACCACCTAAAATTGTATATCGCTGCTTTTCAACAAAAACCACGTAACTGCAGCTTACAATAAGCTGCAGTTACGAGATTTTTGTTGAAAAGCCGCGACATGTAATGATATAAATATTGACATGATCTGAATTCAAAATAAAACATCAACCGTTGTACCACCCCACGGTCCGCCATTAGCCTTGTAAAGTTCTTTTACTGTACAATCAAGCTGAACTTCATGTACAGTAATGTCAATTGTGCCACCTAAAATTGTAAATCGCTGCTTTTCAACACAAACCTCGTAACTGCAGCTTACAACAAGCTGCAATTACGAAATTTTTGTTGAAAAGCCACGACATGTAATGATATGAAAATTGACATGATCTTAATTCAAAATAAAGCATCAACCATTGTACCGCCCCCCTGGTTCTCCGTTAGCCTTGTAAAGCACTTTTACTGTACAGTCAATTTGAACTTCGTGTACAATAATGTCAATTGTGCCACCTAAAATTGTAAATCGTTGCTTTTCAACAAAAACCTCGTAACTGCAGCTTACAACAAGTTGCAGTTACGAGATTTTTGTTGAAAAGCGACGATATGTAATGATATAAATATTGACATGATCTGAATTCAAAATAAAACATCAACCGTTGTACCACCCCACGGTCCGCCATTAGCCTTGTAAAGCACTTTTACTGTACAGTCAATTTGAACTTCGTGTACAGTAATGTCAATTGTGCCGCCTAAAATTGAATATCGCTGCTTTTCAACAAAAACCTCGTAACTGCAGCTTACAACAAGCTGCAGTTACGAGATTTTTGTTAAAAAGCGACGATATGTAATGATATAAATTTTGACATAATCTTAATTCAAAATAAAACATCAACCATGGTACCTCCCCACGGTCCACCATTAGCCTTGTAAAGTTCTTTAACAGTACAGTCAAGCTGAACTTCATGTACAGTAATGTCAATTGTGCCACCTAAAATTGAATATCGCTGATTTTCAACACAAACCTCGTAACTGCAGCTAACAACAAGCTGCAGTTACGAGATTTTTGTTGAAAAGCCGCGATATGTAATGATATAAATATTGGCGTGATCTGTATTCAAAATAAAACATCAACCATTGTACCGCCCCACGGTCCACCATTGGGTCTTTTCGTAATTCCGGTAAAACAGAGTTGTCGTTCCTGCGGGACGGTATGTTTACTTCCATTTGCCTGTTTGACAAGCGGCAACTTTGATATTTTCGTAAATTCAATGAGCAATTAAATGAAAATGATTTTTATTGTAACTTAATAATGGAATCTAAATATACCTCTGCACCTTCTATCATTTTTAAACCGTTCGGAGGTCTATAACAAAAGAAATCTCCCATAATCCGATGATAGGTTATCATTGAAAATATTTTTCCCCGTGACGTGCCTCAAATCAGGCGAGTGTCGATTTGTGACGTCATGACTTTGCATCGCTTACTCATATGACGTCATAGAAATAAAAAGAGGGGCAACTTTGGGGGAAAAAGATACATGTATACATGTAAGCTGTGAGCGAGTTTTTCCAAACGAATATTTTGTAACTGTTCGTAAGAACATTCCGTTCCACACGGTTTTCCACTGTCGGAAAACGATTAATATCGGAAATAGAATAAGTGAATGTTAAAGCACAGAAAATATTGAGGAAAGAGGCGATATTTATGACTATCATCAAATTGCTTCCTTTTTTCTCAATATTTTTCCAAACAATCTACTGAGGTCAAATACAGGACTTAAGAAAAAAGTTCTAAAAAAATGAAGAATTCGTTCATAAATGTGCCAAAAAAAATGACGGATTTTTTAACCCTTACCCAAACAACAAAATAATTTATGGTCCTTTCCAAATTAAGTCTTGCTAATTGTCAGAATGATTCTGATTTTGCTAGATCTATTTGTGAGCATCAAAACAAAGAATTGGATAGGAAAGGGTTAACATAATAAACCATCATTTCAAATTTAATAATTCAAATTTGAAGCAGGCTGTAGACTATGATACGTAGATCTAGATCTACTAAGAAGAACAGTTTGGTGTAAATTGTAGAATAAGAACTATTGAGGCAAAAGCAAAGTCAGTATGTTTTTCTTTTCTCTCAAAACTTTGCTATTTCGTTCAAGTAGATCTAGATCTATGTTATTCGTTGTTTGTTCGTTAAAGCTTCCCCAAACAAGACCCGGTTTTGAAAATACTTTGGGAAACATTTTGGCAAAATGTAAGAGCACCCTGATAACCAGCATTTTCTCCTTCTGTCTCAATAGACTTGATCTACTTTGATATGTAAGCGTTTAGTATGTTGGGACTATGTTGCGATGGGTTTTCTCTTTCTTCTCTCCGCTGAGGTTCCTTTGTTGGAATCTCCCAACGATCTGTAGACGCGTTTCGGCTAATACCGTCTCTCAGACTCAGGCAGGCCTAGGCCAGATACGATGTTTGGTTCTAATTCTTGCGACTTATTACACGAATCCAAGCTCGTCTTGCATTTGCCTCTTTCGATATAGTTTATGCAGTTCAAAATTTCCAATTTTATCCGCAAAATTATGGCTCGTAAATGCAGTTAGTGGTTCTTTCCCACCGATAGCGCTTATTTACATTGACACCGGAAGACAGTATACCGTCCCGCATGAACGACAACTCTGTCACGACGGAATTACGAAAATCCGGAATTAGCCTTGTAAAGCACTTTTACTGTACAGTCAATTTGAACTTCGTGTACAGTAATGTCAATTGTGCCACCTAAAATTGAATAGCGCTGCTTTTCAACAAAAACCTCGTAACTGCAGCTTACAACAAGCTGCAGTTACGAGATTTTTGTTGAAAAGCCACGACATGTAATGATATACATATTGGCGTGATCTGAAATTAGAATAAAATCAAGTTGAATTTAATCAACCATTGTGTACCACCCAATGGTCGGTCTGCCATTAGCCTTGTAAAGTTCGTTTACAGTACAGTCGAGTTGCATCAAGTACGGTAATATCAATCGTGCCACCTAAAACAAATACTCGTAAGTAAAACGCGTAAGTAAAATAGTTTAAAAAATTTAATTTCATCTTTAAAAATAATTCCACATGGAACTGTTATATTATTTCCTTTATTTCTAATGTCCACTCTTATTCGAATTTTCGGTCTCTTGACCTTCTTCAGAGAAACAAAATTATATCATTATTCTACATCATATTAACATCCATTATTCCACCATTGCTTATGTGTACTATCGATGTAGAATGTATGTAGAATGTATGTAGAATAATAATATAATTTTGTTTCTCTGAAGAAGGTAAAGAGACCAAATATTCGAAGAAGATTGGACGTTAGAAATAAACCTGATAGAATATTTAAAACATCAGAGCTGTTGTGTGCTCTATGTGATGTAGATGCTGCTTTTTGCAAGAGAAATAAAACATGTTGCAATTGTTTTTGACGTACGTTAACATAGGACATAATCGTGACAAGTGTAACAGTGATATGTACACGTATAAAAATGGTGAAAAACAAACAAATGTATTCTACTAGACAAGAAGAGAATACTTTTCTTTGGTGTAGCTTGATATAGCACATCTAAATTTTCTTTATTGCAAAAAAAGCAATGTGAATGCCAATCGCATTTATTGTTATGTTCGTTTTGAAATTCGGCCGTAAGCTAGACTGGTCGGTGAAAATGGACCAAGTTGTCTTGAATGTATCGTCTCTTTTAAACAAAGGCCTCGAAACTACAGCTTTAAACAAGCTGTAGTTACAAGGCTTTTGTTCTAAAAAGGGTGATATTATTAAATGAGATCTTACCTCCTGCATCTAGTACCATATATCTAGTATTTGGTCCAAAACACGAGCCTTTCCTATCCATGGGCAACTGGTCCGCCGGTATATGTTGACAAAATACAGATGCGGCTTCTGGCTCCAGGGCAAGAGAAAGACGGTCTGATTCGATACCAGCCTGAAAACAATGCATAAGATGGGAATTTTTCAAGAACACTTATCGTCGATTTTCAACAAAAACCTCGTAAATATATCTTAAAACAAGCTGTAGCTACGAGTCCTTTGTAAAAAGCATCAAAATAATTATTATTTTTGTAACACGATTTCAAAACAACAATGTTCTAGAAGATCATGGTTGCAAGTGTCATACAATCCTGCAATTGCATAAGTCTCTCTAACATTGATTAGGTTTGGTTTATTGAGGTTTTACGCCGTTTTCAATCGCTATGGTCATATCGCCGCGACTAACCATGGAATCCTTTTGTTTCTAATACATGTACCATGTACCATGTACCAGCTGCTCACCAACATAGGTTAACGATATCAAACCATTGGTTGGTGACATATTTGTTAGTAATTATATTTGCCGCGGCCGTAGATCGAACCCAGGACCTCTCGAGTGAAAGGCTGATGTGCTACATTACGCTATGGTCGCGGCCTAATATTGCTAATATTACTTTATTCCAATGCGTTAAAATTTCAGAATGTATTTTTTGTATAATATTCACCGAAATAGCCGCCTCCCGCATGAACTGTTTGGCGGAGTCGTCCCAGATCGCCGGCACAGTCAGTACCCAGTGCACGTCATCTTCTCTCAGCTCCGGCTCTCGTTTCGTGCACGTCTCTAGAAAATGGTCCTTCAGAAACCGGATAGATTCAGTAAACACTGTCATGGCGGGAAGTTCATTGCCTTTGTCGTCTGATATCATGGTTTGCCGCGATAAATCCTAAAGGAGATATCAATAATTAGTAAAAGTAAGAAATGTGTTTTCAAGAGAACTGAGTTTTCAAAAACTTGGATTCCATATAGATAATGCAACAATTTCAATAGTCTATTACAATTTTTTAAATCCATGATACAAATAATTGCAGAGATGGTGAAGTGACCAAAATTCTAAATATGTGTCATACAGCTTACTTTGTGAACGTTGCACAACACTCAAAAATGCATGAAAGTTTTGGATATTTTTAGACTCGATCTGACAGAAGTTTATGGCTGCTAAACCTATATCTATATTAGAAAAACGACGATACGAATATTTTAATCATTTCAAAAACAAATTCTGTTTTTGGAAGCAAATTTTCCAAATTTGCTTCTCTTGGCAGCCATGCGTCTCTGCACTTTACCATTCTCTGCATACCACACAACATCTTCCGGTCTTCCTCACTATAAATAGTTCTATCAAAAGCAAAGATTAATGAGGTAACAGTCATTCGAATATTCAATATGTAAGTCTGAAGTTATGTGTAGATATTGAAGTGTGTGACTGAAAATGAAACATTCAATTAATCATGTCTCTGAGAGATGAAAAGATCCACGTAGTAATTTGCTTTATTATGGTTCAAAGAATTAGTCCAATGGCCTTCCTTGTAAATGGGTCAGTCGAGTTTACTGAACTGTGAAATATATTAAGCTTACACAAACGATTAATATGCATGAAGTTGTGCTAAAAATAAATACAACTCCATCATGAAATCAAAGTATGCAAGGTATTCTGGATAATCAAAGTACTTAATCAAAATACTCTACGAATCAAAGTATTCAAGGTATTCAAATGGATAATCAAAGTACCTAATCAAACTACTCTATTTCTGGCCCCGGTTTCTCGAAAAAACTTAAGTATGTTCTCAAATCTGAGCACAGTGCTCAAATTGCATGAAATCCACGTGAACTTCAATGGAATACCCTTCAACGTTGGAGAGTATCCCTTTGATGTTGAGCATGTTCTCATGAGAATATACTTAAGTTTTTTTCGAGAAACTGTGGCCTGGACAGGCCTACATTTTTGAAAAATTTGCTTCCAAACAGTACTGTCAGTACTTTGATTACTGTTTTAGTAGTCGTTTGGAAAAGTTTTTTGCCTTTTAACGGATATGTAATGCAAGAGCTTACCTCGTTTTCATACAGCAGCATTTTGAATCGTTTAAAGTAGTACCACTCCGTATGCCGATTTTTTGCGGCCATTTTCGCGTACTTGTCCTCCGCGTCGTAACCAAAGCTGTCAAACCTCTTCTGGGGATCGAACAATATACAAGTCGGCGCCTTCAACGAGACGCTCTTGTTTGCAGCCGTGGTCCAGTCATTTGTGAAGACTTTGAGAGGATCTTGCTCGAAATGGCTCCGGAACGAGAAAGCATAGCCGGAATATGTTGTCCCAAAATCAATGGCCGCTACTTGTAGGCGTTCCTTAACGGCGCCGACTAACACTGGTTGTGCCATTATTTAGATCTGAAAACGGTAGTCTTTTTTAAAGGCACTTGGATTCAGGAAGTTCAGCAACTTACAAAAATATATTTCCCTATAACAAATAATGGCAATGAAGTTTATGTTATAAAAAGACAAGGTTTACCCTTATGTATTAATAAACTGTCGAAGTTGTTATAAAATCTCGTAACTACGGCTTGAATCAAGCCGTAGTTACGAGTTTTATAACAACACCTACGAATACAACTGTTTGTCCGAATTTAGGTCATGTTAAAGTAGATATTGTCCACCCAAATTAACCCGGGACAACTTAATTTTCGTGTGCAAAGTCCGTAAGTTGAGTGCCTTAACAAAACATTGCCGAAGTGGGGTCATTACATATGCAGATGTCTCGGGTTAATCTTGCTGGACAATAAATTGTTTCATATTCACGATGGGTAACCCACGTGACTTTTGGGAAGCGTTCACACCGAAAAAATCGTCCGCTTCGGTGTATGTTTTGTTTGATTTCTCAGCTTATACTCTATTGATTTTGATGAGATAAAGTGCACGGAACGCGCATTTGAGAGGGCTATTCCCGGCTCTATCTGACTCTGCTCCAAATCCAGTGGTTTCTTCAAACATTTGAGCCAAAGTTTTTTGAAGAGCAAAACGAAAGTTGGAAGCGTTCACATGCACCGAAAAAAACTTTCGCTTGAATGTTTGATGAAACCACGGGATTCGGAGCAGAGTGAGTTACAAACGGGAATGGCCCTCTCAAAGGCGCGTTCCGTGCACTTTATCTCGTCAAAATCAATAGAGTATAAGCTGAGAAATTAAACAAAGCATACCTTGAAGCGGACGATTTTTTTGTGTGAACGCTTCCCAAAAGTCACATGGGTTACCCACCGTGATAATTGATGTGTTTTATTTTGATTGTTTGTCTTGTATAAATTCGGTACGTCACAATTAACTGTATAAAATATTTCCCTAATTTGAGGAAACATAATTTTGTTAGTTGTTAAAATCCACGATTTCACGTGTTTATAAGCCCTTGCGTTTTTCACATTTTGACTTTATCATGTAGATCTAGGTCTACATGACATCGTGTGAACATAATTAATTAAGTAACGGGTTATAAACTGTTAGATCGTTCTCGTGTTTCCCGAATAAATCAAAATTCCTTACCCATGACCAAACATCAGCGAACATGTACATGTATAGTGCTCCCATGATATTCTGAATCCCACCAAACAATAAAACATTTATCAATTTACTAATCATATGATATAAAGATCTAAATTAAACCATATTGATGATAATCAGTATTTTGATGTAATATTGACGAGACGATTTGCACGTGCGTCTCTACAATAACATGTTTTTTATAGTCTAAAGGTTTGTTTATAAATATCAGAAAAGCGTGGGACGCTTATACATTGTAAACCGGATAAAAGTGTACGATTTGCTATTTAAACAAGCCCAAATTCCTACATATCACTGCAGTTCAACGAAAACGACGTAACTGCAGCTTAAAACAAGCTGCAGTTACGAGGTTTTCGTTGAAAAGCGACTATATTATATACATAAAATAAGGAAATTGATACACTTTGCACACGTTGTCTCGAAGTCACAGGCACCACAAAATTACCAGCAATAGTGATCGATTTGATCTGATTAACTGTGACGTAATTTCGGACAAACATTAGTATTCCTTGGGTGTTGTTATAAAATCTCGTAACTACGGCTTGATTCGGGCCATGTATACGAAATTTTATAACAAAACCGACGATTTAGCCCAAAATTAATTGACATTTCCCTCATTTTTCAATGAGGTCTAGATCTAGTCTACATAAATTCTTCGGTGAAATTTCTATTTCAAACTAAACAATTCTACAAACAATATTGAACAGTCCAGTAAGCCACAGGTTCACTTTGAAACAAGCATCTATTCGACTCACCCGATATCGAGATAACAGTGTAAATTGTGTATTACTGAACGCTGGCCTACTTAATCATGTTATAATATAAATATCTGTTTGGAAATTCCGAAGTTTCTACTTTCACTTTCGTTCCCAATAGGTCTGTATCTAATCGACGTTTTAATGACAGCATAATTGCTTACAGTTATTTCATTCATCTTGTATATTTCTTTGATTTACCATTCTTTACTAATTAAACCTTAATGACAAGAAATGCATAATTATAAGACATATCGTTGGTGGGGAGTCAAAACCTCGTAAATACAGCTTGAAAAAGCTGGAGTTACGAGGTTTTGACTCCCCAACGACGATATGGGATTTTCTATAGACTCATATAAAACAAAATTAAACACGAGTATGAATATGAAATGATGTAATCTTTCATGTGTATTACATTGGTTATAAATGCTGGAATATACATACCTTGAAGCAAATCCGGCACAAAAACAACTAAATTCTGTTTAAAGAAGAATAAACACCATTTATTTCGTCTAGTCCTCAAAACTCTACAAAACTTCAATGTGGACAAAGGGAAGTAACCACGGTTTATTGGTTTTCATATATACGGAACACAAATCGGGTCATCGTTACTGAACGATACAAAACACTACAGTACAATTCGGATAATCAATACGGATAATACATGTATAGGCTACTTGGAGTATGTACACAAACAATATGGTTAAGCTTTTCAACAAAAACGTCGAAGCTGCAGATACGAGGTTTTTGTTGAAAAACGAAGATATTTTGAATTACAATTTCTCTGAATATATAATTTTATGGTGGAAAGTAAGTAATCTTCCCACGGGGCAACTTTTGCAGTAACACGATCGGGTAAATGAATATTTCTTTTTCTTACTTATTGATACAGAGAATCCACGAGAGAAAAAAATCATTGATTAATTCATTATCGATCTATGCCTATGACAAAAAGATTTAAATATGAGCCAGGATCTGGAAAAACGTCCCTTAAGGCTTTTGAGCGCAACATAGATCCAGATAAGCCTGTGCATACGCACAGTCTGATCAGGATCCATGTTGTTCTCTAATAGTTTCATCATGACCTATAGTTACTTAAAGAGAGCAGCATGGATGCATATTGGGCTCAATTTGACAACAGGCTGATCTTGAAACTCAATTTTTAAAATGCTATGAGGGACGTTTTTCCAGATCCTGGCTCGAACTTACATTTCGTTTCGTTAATTTCTTCATCAGTTGATTAAATGGGGTTTAGCGCCTCTTTTAAATTCTTAACAAGATTCAGTTTTGACGTTCCAAAGACGCAGGTAGTTTTGGAATGACATGCTCTTTTGTCCTAATGTTACTTACAAAAGTTTTGAATGTCTATACTTCGGTCACGATAAGTTTGGTACAAGTATACAAAGTTTACCTATGTAAACAACATTATAACGACCTCCAAACTAGGCCCACTGTAAATTTGTATACATGTGATGGCTTGAAGAATGAGAACAACTAAATTATGATTAAATAATACACCCATTCCTTGAAGAATTTTTAACAAATGAAGGGAAATGTATTGAAAGAAAAGGGGATTAGATAATGAAAAGGGGATTAAATAATGTTTTTGTTGTTGTTGTTGTTGTTGTTGTTGTTGTTGTTGTTGTTTTGTTTGTTTTTTTTTTCTTCAATTTTCCCTCTTTTTCTTTCTAAATTTTAAAGGGGGACCTGCTAGGCTGTCGAAAATGCAAATGGCACAATGATTACAAACCAGAAATAACGTATGAAATTACCAACCTGAAGGGGTAGTTCATTTATGTCCATTGTTAGCACTCATCGGGCTTTATAAAGTATTAAAATCCAAGTCACTGAATAATGTGCGGGTCCCTTTTGTATTATCCTTGTTTTTGTTTTGTAACGGTTACATATGCCCAATCTTCAAAAAGCAATTAAAGTATGTTTGGAGAGCGGCCATGTGACTTGCAAATTTTCTGTTTATCCTGCGGCACCAAATACCCATCATGCCATGCTACATTTTTCATCAAATTTTCAAAGCGAGACATTTCCCATTTTTGTGATGGTGAATGTCAAATGAAGTATCTTATTGTTCTAAATGTAAACATATGCCAGAAAAATTTTAGTATTTTTTTGGAAATATAGATATTTTTGTCATAATTAGGCTAAAACAGGGTGCATGGTGTAAGATAAAGTCAAATATCTTATTTATTTGCATAGAAAGGTGTGCTGATTTTTTGTGTAGAAATAGCTCTTGGTATTATCTTAAAAATATCCAAAAACAAAAAAATATTCATTGGGTAATTTTTTGGTGAATTGAAAAAAAGTTTCAAAATTTTATCCAAAAATGTGATTTTTCAACTTTTCCCGCATTTTTTTCCAGGAAATGGTTTTAAAATATTTCTTTCAATCATTTTATCACATTTGTACATATACGAGGGGTGATCCAGAATTAGCGGTACTGACTTTACAACTTCAATACGAATCCATCGAAGTCAACCAAATGGTTTACATCATGAAATGTAATTTATCAATGATCCATCGACGAAATATCATCAAAATCGGACCTAGAACAAAAAAGTTACAACAAAACTAGCTTTGTATATAACGCATAGCCGGGGCAGGTATGCACCGAACGTCACGACGTCACAAGTTCGCAACGTTAAAATAATGACGTTACTCCTCCACATAGTCACATAGAGTTGCAATACATTTACTGTGACGTTCAATTCATCCACTTTACATATCCATGTACCATTGCTTGTCGATTATAGAAGACATCCATAGTCCTAGAATGTCTAGACCTAATTATCCAAGTCCTTGAAACTGACATTTCATACAGGGAAATACCCGTAATTCTACTGAAGCTTTAACTGGTAAGAAGGAACAGTTTTAGCTTTCTTTGATTGGGGATGAGACAGGTGACGTCCGTTGTTGTGATTTTTTAAAAGTGTTTTTAGGTCATACAAACGCACCCAAATTAATCTGCTGTTGGGATTTTATTACGAGATTTGCTTCCAAACGAAATCTTTCATCAAGAATTTCTTCAATGCATGTACGCGTTATCCCAGACTTTCTGTTTTAGGTAGATATGGAATCTACTGACATCTGAGCATATTTACGTTAAAATTATTGGTCAATATCCAAAACTCTTTACCATAACTTAGGTCCGTCTTGTAACAAATGCATTTGATGGTGAAGCGTGACCTCAAGTGTTGACGCCCTTATCAGCTTTAGTTGACGTCGCGTCCAGACTGCGCCTCTAGCTACTACCCGCTTTCTTTTTCTACAAAAAATAACCTTCCCTTTTTGAAAATTCGGTATCAAACAATTGTGAAAATTCTAATAAAGAATGTTTATGAGTTTTTCTACATTATTTGTAAGTATCGAAAATGGAATTTCCATGTTGTACGCAAAACTAAAAAAAAAATGCTTACGTTCGGATAATCTGCCAACGTCATAGTCGACTTTTATCGCCAAAGCAAAGTGGTCCACAGTTCTCCCGTTTGGCCAGAAATAACGTCATATAATAGCACGAAGTCAATTTTGATGTCCACAACGTTTTAATAAAATCGTTTCGTTAGAAAGGCTTGAAAAAATATATAAAATATTAAAAAGTCAAGTTATTCTACCCCTGCCCCGCCTTACCGTGCCTTGGTTGCTATGGAAACGATTTCAACATGGACACAATCAAGAGACAATGCCAATATTTCCGTATCGTGTCAAATATGAATAGTACTTGTATTATGCCAAATTGCATCAAGAAAAACACACAAATATTAATTTTAGAGCATCAGTACCGCTAATTCTGGATCACCCCTCGTATTAAGTCTCTAAATTGATATAACATTTGAAATTATCCATTCAGAATAACTAGCTATATGACTTTAAAACATAAGGGTAATTTTGCAAAAATGGTCATTGCTAGTCAAGGGCAGATAACTTTAATACGAAAACGAGCCAGGAAACTTGCCCTTATTTTTTCATATTTTGTTCAGGAAATGTTACTTTACAACATATGTATAAATAAAAAAAAAATCATTGGGTGGATAAAAAGTAACCCCTGAGTCCAAACTTACCTTAAGTCAGAGGTACGTCATCTGTGCTTAGCGAGATTAAACACACCGTACAACCGGCTGCGTCGAAAGTCAGCGAAGACATATTCGGCATCTGATGTCAGATGCATGGTAGGTCAAATTAATTTACTTTTATAAATAAACGAAAGGATCTTTGGTATGCTATAGTTGATAAATACGGGTATAAATGTTCAGTGCTTGTACAAAATAAACCTTTCCACGTATCCCTCGCAAATAAGGTCACAGTCATCGACGCAGCCGGTTGTATGGTCTGTTAATACCGCGGAGGTGTCTCGTTGACCTTGTCTCGTTTTGAAGTAAAAGAAGAATCTGTAAACACGATTGTAAATGATTGATCTATAGCAAAGGAACGGTGGTTATTCTTCGTGATTGAGGTTTTTATGCATTGCAAATTGTTTTTCCATGCACAAATATGAGTTCCCGAACACTTCGGAGGCATAAAAACCTAGCATGGGCCCCTTAAATTAAGCTCGTTCCTCGGAAACTGAAAGCCAAGTCATGTTTTGGATCAGGTGAGACGCTTTTTTGCATATTTTTGAAATTCATTTGTTGCTTGGAGGTTATACTAGGATACATAATTTTTACAAGATCTACATGGAAAAGGGTGGGGAATTTACACAAATAAATGGAAAACCATGAAACACTCGATTATTATAATTCAATTCTCAACTTATTTTCATAAATAAATTTAACACATATATGTTTAGTGACCAATCTGGTCTTCAGATCAAGCATGGTAACGCATTGTAGATATTCACTGGGTTAAGCTTGTATTATTCAATTCGTACATTACAGACATTAAATCAAAACATTTAACTTTGAAAGGTATATATTTGAAAATAACAATGTAATATTTAGCAATTCAAGGTTTATAACTCCAAAATCAAATAAGGACAGAGCGTTTTGTATTTTGTTTGACTTACCTACATGTATGCAAAAATGTATTTTGAAAACGGAAATTTGTGGATAATCTTCGATGTCAATATCCTCAATGTTGCTTATTAGTGCTAGAGCACAAACAAAACTCTGTATATTTATATATTTGTATATCTAGTTATTCGAAGAATTAACAAGAAGATAATTTCCAAAAGAAAATCTGAAATTTTAAGGCAACAGTTGATAAAGTACGTAACTTCGATGATCCATTGATTATTTGGAACATGATATTTAAAATGATGCGGCAAGTACACTATACAACAATTTTATTTTAAGCTAAAAACCACAACCCCCACCATGTTTCATATTTTTAAAATCTTCATTCAGTCGCTAAAATCAAATTTTGCGTTCGCTCTCTGTTGTGTTTTAACAACAACCACTTCCACAAGTAGTTCTGCACCGCCATATTTCATGTAGACTTTAACCTCCTTATCTTTCTTGCTTGTCCCATCTGGTAAATCAACAACAACTTGCTCGATTTTTCTACAACCAGGCTCGTCAGTATATGTCGGCTTTCTCTGGTCAGACGTGTAAACTCCGATATGCATACGAGTATCGCGAGCACGAAGAGGAAAGTAACTATGTGTTTCGAACGTTGTTCCTTCATCGACCTTGTCCCCGATATTGACATGGACATCAAAGTTATTGTCACAATAATCACCGTCATCGCCGTGGACTAGTTTAGCCTGTGGATGTACACCGGGTATAAATGGTACGCTTATTCCTACACCGTATGTTACTCTCGAGACTCTAGTCGTGATGACTGTCGGATTGTGGCCAAAGATGACAGCGCCTTTCAGGACAGCTAGCCCCGCCTCGGCTGGTATAATCACCGTCTTGTCGGGGAAGTTCCGTCTGGCAGCATCTTGGAGCATCCTGGACTCGGAGAAGCCGCCGACCATGAGGATTGTGTCTGTCCCTCGTACTTCAGGTTTGTTAAAAATATCACGGAGGTGATCCACAATTCTCTGACAGACCTCACTGAAGAAGCCTTGTATGACGTCTGGTTGAACCCTCAGCTTGTCACCAGTGAAGGAAATCTTAGGTTGTAACGGTACTGGCACAACTCTACTGGCTCTGAAATGAGAATGAGAAATGACTTAGCAAATTTCAAAAACTCTTACGTGATGTGAGCATGATGTGAGTGTTCCATAAATCAAAGTTTTCAATTTCAATACGATCTGGTCGTTAGTCCGACTGTATCCAAGTCTGATTGTCATTAATTGTCATTAGTCCGTCCGTCCATAAGACAATTCTGGTCCTTTCAGTAGAGTTAACAGATTTAAATGAAAATTCAAAATAATACATCTCCATGGTGAATTCTGGATTGCTGAATTACCGGCTCGTGAATGGATGCATGCCATGTAAGTGAAGACTTACAAGCTATTTTAATGTATGCGCCACGAAATTCTTGTTTGAATATGATATTTTAAAAAATAGAATAATAATAGATAGAAATAAAATTACATCACTTTCGTTACCTTAATTCGTCACCATGAACTCTCGAATAAGTCTCGTGGAACGAGACCGGAAGTTTGATTGTGATTCTCTGCTCCATATCCGGTGACGTCATACTCTTCTTGACCTCGAACTCTCGCATTATGTCTAGATAGTCTTCCATGTGAGTTCTGAAATCAAGTAATGTACTATGATACATTCTATTCAAATTTTCCTGGTACACAGAATAATACAAATTGCTAAATGCCAAAGAAGACAAAACATATGAGAATTTGAAGGAACTATAATGAACAAGGCGTGAATGATCATGGATACTTTGTAAGTGAAAGATATTGATTCACGTTTTTAATTGGACGTCCGAAAGGACGTTCAATTCTTATAACCACTTTTCGACAGGCGAAATGGGTTTTCATTACCAAAAAACCCTTTCTCAGACTCAATTGCCAGTTGACCAAAATTCAAAACAGATTTTGCGACCATACAGGAAAACTGTCGTATCTTTTCCTGCCTTCTATGTATTCTCTAACAAACACTATAAGATTCATTGGCCGATCCAATTCATGCCACGTCTTAACCAACTTTACGATCTTTTTTCGATTTAACCATTTTCTTGTAGTGATTTGACTTTCGTAATATTGTGTAAAGGGCAAGATCTTTAGAAAGCGATACATGCATACACTATGTTTATAAAGTAAACAAACGCACTATACCATCATCAACAGCGATAGCTCAAACGGGAAAGGATTAACATCGCAACCTTTTTTCAGTATGAAATTTGGGACGCCGTTGGTTCGAAACCAGTTCAGATTATTTCTTCTGTATAAAGTTTGTTAAAACGTTTGTTTTTCTTGATGTGTTTACTGAAAACAGACATTGTAGGATGATTACTCAATTTAATGCACGTATTGTGTATGACAAATTCTTTTTCTTTGATCATTGTTGTTTAAGTCTTTGACATATTTAAAGGAACGGGGTTTCCACGAGACGCATTTTGGAAACAGGGTTTTAAAATTGATTATCGGGGAGTGAGTTCATTTCGCAACTCGGGTTCGACTCGATGGTTAATCGGGGTTCCATCTGAACAGCCTCAGCTGAGACGTTAGTGATATCCACCTATTCAGAAAAATAGTTGCTCTTAGGAGTTTTATTTTTTTCTCCAGCATCTGTATCACTGATATTCGACAGTATTATGACCTATTTACATACTGATCAATGATCATGACAACATTGATTATTACTAGTCTATGATCGAGTGACAGCGATCTGTAATTTTTACGTTTAAGTGAACCGTTTACGTGTATTGAGCTAAGAAGATGAAGCAATAGATCTGCAACAGTGACGATGGTACCTGGATGATCGTATGAATATGTCTACAGATAGAGAAATTGCTATTCTCAATTTTTTTGTTGATAATGATGTGAAGATTTTAATTGCGTATTGTACTCCACTGCCATTTTTCCGACGGCACGTTCCCAATTTCTTCTTTGTATGCACATCTGTAGATGTAAGGATGCTGCGGTAGTACTGGTATGAGGAATCCATGGTTAGGTGCTCCAATTCATCTGGTATTTTGTTTCAGGAAAAGTATGTATTGAATTTGTTTTGTAACCACAACCAGGGAAAACTGCTGCCGTGTTTTTTTTTTTTTGTTTTTTTTGTGTTTTTTTTTATTACTCTAAACACAAATAAAAATCAAAGTGCTTGGAACACTATATTTAGACGTCTCTGATTGATTGGGCGGAATTGTATGTAAATGATCGGCGTTTCATTTCTTTATGTCGTTGAATTTGTGTTTAGATCGATTCTAAATCACTGCGGTCGTTTTTTCCCTAACAATGGTGGAGATAAAAGTAAAAAAAGATGATAAAAAAGAACAATGTCTGAGTAGAATTCGAACCCAGGGCCTTCCAGATATAGACATGTGTAAAGAGTACAAGGTGAGTGCTCTGTCAAGTGAGCTATCGCGGCTTTCATTTATGTAGCGCGTTGGCTTACATTTTGAATAAATTGCTTTGTATCGTCCTTTATAAAATCAACAAAAGGTGTAACTGACGACAATACTCATAGTTAATTGAATTGGGTAATGAAATTAATAGTGATTATTCATAGAGACAAATCAGTTGTCTTGAAACGGCAATCAAATCAATTTAAATTATGAGAAGGGTTTTCTGGTAATAAAGCCGATTTCGTATGTCCGAAACCGATCTTATAGAATTAAACACAGAAGAATGAATAAAATATCTTTCGTTTATGTAGAATCCCGCTCAATCAAGCAGAGACGTCCAATTACAGTGCTCTCAGCACTTTGATCTTTGCTCAGCGTTACATTCATAAATCTTTATCAAACAAATGATATTCCTACAGAAAACGGGCACGTATATAGCAAGCCCTAATTTTGTATGCCTAGAGGGTTATTTAGTGGATCAAATTCTGTTGTTAAGTGTCCACCTTACATTTGTGCATAATGTACAGACTATAACGTTTCAAATGTCTTGCACGTATCTCAGGATATCAGTAGAATTGTGGTTATCTTCATCAATGGTGCCACATAAACCCAATGTCTTATAAACAAAATTGGTGTCTTATAAAGAAAATTGGTGTTATCAGCGCGCTTGTACGATGTTTTTTTCATTTCAAATCAATTAGAATGGCGACTATGAACATGTGGCTTCGTATGTACATTATTTGCTTAATTAATAAGACATGTTGAAAATAACTGACATACTTTTTAAACTGCTCCAAGCTCAGTGGCGAGGATACATCAGTCAAGAACTTGTTAAAAGCTTCATCCACTCTAGTGCCACCCCACGGTCCACCATTGGCCTTGTAAAGTTCCTTAACTGTACCGTCTCTCTGTGTCTCGTGTACCGTGATATCTACAGTTCCACCTAAAACACATTTAAACAATTTCTTCAAAAACAATTTCTTCAAACTTTCATCCATCCATTGACAAACATTTATCTTCTATATTAATCAGTGGGCGTTATATTGATGTAGCCCGAGTATTCCACGCAAGATGATAATTATGCACCTATTTGTTATTCTTGCATGCGTGGTACATAACTTCTGTTCATCCAACATTTACAACATGTTTCATCTGCAGAATATTTCTGAAACAGCTTTAAAAGCAAAATCATCCTGCCTCTTATTAAAGTTTAAAAATTGGGTCCTAGGAAATGTAATGCCATCACCTGTGTGAACTTACATGTACTTTAGATACTTTTGTAATGGTCCTAATCCTATTTAGTTAAAAGTTATCTTTTGTCACTTTGAAGCTGTTGCATACATACCACCAGCGTCCAACACCGTATATCTTGTACCAGGACTGAAGCATGTTATACCAGCTCCTTTCACACCCTGTAAAGCTCACGATAAATGTCCTGACAGAGCATCTCTAGCTTTATGCTAGAGATGCTCTGTCTGGTCATTTATCGTGAGCTATTATGTTGTTAACAGGCAATTGTTTACAAAATATGAAATAAGTCCCCATAGATGCCGTCTGCGCCCAGCACCATGTATCTTGTATCTGTAGCAAGTTATGTCAGCACCTTTCACGCCTTTTAAATCTCGCGATAAAAGTCCTTTCAGAGCATCTTTAGCTATTTGTGAGGGTGCTCTGCCAGGCCATTTGTCGTGAGTTATATTTTGTTTAGAGGCAGTTGTTAACAAAAAATAAATCATCAGACTTACCACCAGCGTCCAACACCATATATCTTGTACCAGGGCTGAAGCATGTTATACCCGCGCCTTTCACACCCTGTATCTTGTTCACAGGCAGATGTTTACAAAACATGGAGGCAGCCTCTGGTTCCAGGGCTAACGACAGATGGTCTGAATCTATACCAGCCTGGTGGAAGAGAAAATATGTCATTTTTGTCATTATCGAACATAGCCAATGAATTGTACTTATTCATTAAACATATCATGTTTAAGCTAAGCAAGATGCCGTATGACATAGGGAGAATAGATACTTGGCGACGTTTTGGCGATAAAGTTACCATTTTTCACGGTGGTGTTTCTTTAAAATAAGGTTTGTATGTAAATCATTTTACTGATTACTCTTTTGTGAGGAGAGATAGTAACAAAACAAGGAGACACGTTCTGATTCCATTTTGTCTCACACAACTCCTTTTGATTTGGACATGCCATATACATGTATATTGGTTTTGGGGAGTGGCTTTTTGGTCCACCATAATTCTAACTGCCAATGGACGACCAATTCAATAAAAGCGGGTAGACACCTTACCTCTATCGCAGCTTCTCTCATGAAGAGTTTCGCCGTATCGTCCCAAATAGCGGGCACTGTCAGTACCCAGGGTATTTCATCTTCCTCTAGACAGTACTAATTTCTTATGTTTTATTAGTGGGATAAAGTAGTCCATCCTTAATGAGATTCTCGCGACTTTGAATTTATTCGGGCGACGTCGTGAACATTCGGCGTTGGAACAGTCCAATGCCGAATGTTTACGACGTCGCCCGAATGGCAGATATTTACCTCTATCGCCGCCTCTCTCATGAAGAGTTTCGCCGTATCGTCCCATATAGCTGGCACAGTTAGCACCCAGTGTATTTCATCCTCCTCTAGACCGTACTGTCTGTCCGTACACGAGTCTAGAAAATGGTGCTTTAGAAACTTGATGGACTCGGAAAATACTTTCATTGCCGGCATCTCCGTCCCTTTGTCGTCTTTCAGCGTAGATCGTCGAGAAAGGTCCTAGAAGAAAGAACGACTTTGCTTTTTAACTGAGATTCATTGCATTGGCAAAATATCATATGGAGACGTGTTTCCATATTAGTCATAATATTGTCATTTCGTTTGACAAACAATGTCGACCGGATAAACGTCTTAACCACATCGTGCAAAATGCCCTTCATCCCAACTACATCTACGAGGGTTGTCCCAATAAATCGTAGACACATTCGATAACTTGTCTTATTAACGTTGCACAATGTTTATTTTCCGTATGACCATTGTTGGTCCATTTTTGACTTGATTTTCATTCATTAGCTTTTCATATATTTCCTTTATATCCAGTTTTACCCAATTATTTTAAGCGCATAATGGTTGTGCGGCGCACGTAAAAAATAATGCCTTTCCGGCTTGTCGTTCCTGATTAACTGTCGTAATAAAAACTTTTGGTTTCTATTTTCAGTCAAAAAGGTTACATAGCCGCATCGAGTAAATTATGTTTTGTAATTTTGCAAAATTTCAAAGCGTTGACGTTATTCGTTTTCCAACTAATATGTTTTAAAAGAAAATGAATAACAAAGTCGTTGACGTAAAAAGACGACGTTGCTGAAAAATGCGGCGCACCGTAAAATTGTCCGTTCTTCGGTGTGGAGAGCAGTATAACACATTGAATCTTAAATGAAGATGAAACTAATCAAAATACACAGTCACGTGTTTATAGCACATGTATGGACACTTTTTTGAAAGTCTCAAAACGACGTTTCAATATTGCCCCCGGAGAAGGCCGAGATTGTTTAGAAGAGCGGGCGTTAAATGGTAAAAAGAAGTCACTGATTACGATTAACGGAAAATGCACAAGATAATGGCGAATAAAACGGACTTTGAGATGAAAAAATACATTTGGTTGAATTAATTTATCAATTATTGATTTAAAAATTACTAAAAAATCAAGAGTATCTGCGATAAAGCTACAAAGTTCAATCATAAGACAAGAAAATGCCGTTCGGTTTCCCGTTGAAATGTGACGTGTTACATAATGACGTTGTGACGTGCGCCGCAGGTCGGTGCATGCCTTTGCAAAAAAATCTATATATTTAGTATAATGTAAGCATTTAACTTGGTTTTTTGTCAAAGTGGCGTCAAAAGGTGTGGGCTTAAGCTATGGAAAAATTAGAAATATCTATCCAGAGGTTTTTGATTTATCGACATTGTCTACGATTTATGGGGACAACCCTCGTACACATAAAATTCTGCTATCGTCAAAATGTTTAGGAAGAATTGCCATTATACTATAACTGTCGTAAAGAGTGTAAATTAAAGTCTGATTCCCTTGAAGTCCAAGATAGCCCGGTTAATCTTGTTTTACAAGTAGTTTTAACACTGCCAGAAGATTTCGTTTACAGCTAGATAAAAACATAATACAAAGAGCAACTTGTAGAAAAGAAACAAAATGTGAGAGCATGTACCTGCTTATCGTACAGCAGCATCTTGAAGCGTTTAAAGTAGTACCAATCCTTGTGCTTCCCTTCAGCCGCCAAGTCGGCGTACATATCCTCGGCATACACTTCTGAGTTGGTCCTCTTTTAGAATTATGCTTTTGCTTCTTAAAAGAACATCGCAAGAGCATATTGCAGAAAGCATTCGGTACATCTCGGCTGTTTCCGTGCTCTCAACATACGTTGAGAGCCCGGAAACACCCGAGATGTTTCGAATGTGAAAGATGGAAACTTCGCCAGACTTACTTGTTTGTCATACAGCAGCATCTTGAAGCGTTTAAAGTAGTACCAATTCACATGCTTCCCTTCAGCCGCTAGGTCGGCGTACATGTCTTCGGCATCAAACCCAAAACTGTGAAACTTGCCGCTGGGTTCGAACAGTATACACGAAGGTGTCTTCAGTGAGACGCTCTGGTTCGACCCAGTGGTCCATTGGTTGGTTACTATCTTCAGTGGGTCGTTCACAAAATCGTTGCGAAAGGAGAAAGCGTAGCCTGAGTATGTGGTGCCGAAGTCAATGGCTGCGACTTGTAACCGCTCTTTTACGGCTCCTGCGATGATCGGCACCGACGGCGGCACTTTCTATATAAAAAGAAAAATAGTATTGACATTCTTAAAGTGACATTTCACTGATATTTTTTTCATATCTTTTACTCTTTTTTTATCTGAAAGGGCACGTCACTGCATTTCAACGAAAATATTGTAACAGCAATATCTGTAGAGCGATGATGTTTTTATGAAAATTCTGAAAATTTCAAGCCAAACTTTTGCGCTGTTTGCGAGAATTTTACATTTTTGTGCTGAAATTCAACAAATTGATGTATCCAGCAGTTCAGATGTATTTGGAATTTGTCATTTCTGTCTCAACTTTAAATGTGTGTGTTTCGCTTATTATCAGCTACCTCAAAAAACTGATAGCATTTATACACATTAGAATAGCCAACCTTGGCGTCAAGCCATACCTTAAAACATGAAATGGATATGCGATGTCCCTTTTATTCTTAATTCGTGTTTAATGTTACAATAAAAATCCTCAGAATACGTTGACATTATAGCACAGAAAGCATTAAGAGAAAAAAAGAAAATGCTTTTCCTCCTTTCCCTACCTGCTTTCCAAAACATTCTCCGTTGGGACCGTCAATCCAAGAAGCTCTTATTTGGGAAACGATTAATTTCCTTCTCCCTCTTATCCACGGTGGATAATCGGGTGACTCAGAAATTCAAAAAATCTTCAAATTTTTGTCGATACTTGACCAATTTGAATTTGATTTGGAGCAGAAAAGGTGGACGGACGTCTAGCATTAGATGGGCGTGGTGGGTCTTTGAAATATTGGCTGTTAAAAAGGTTATTGAAGATCAACCAAAATTTTGGTTGATATTCAATAATTTATCTATCAACTGATTTTTTAAATCCACCACGTCCAGCTTATTTCTGGCATTTTTTACCTTCTTTGCTTCAAACAGAATTCAAATTGGTCGGGTATTAACAAAAATATTGATGATTTTCTGAAATACTGAGTCACATGATTATGCACCGTGGTATGAACAACTCGGAATGAGGAAGTTTAATGGTTTATTATTTAACCCTTAACCATACCCCAAACAGCCAAATTTTTGGCTGGTCAAATTTAAAAGTAACTGAAGACCACAAAAAGAAAGTTGAAAAATTGGATTTGTGTGAAAAATGGAAATGGCATGGAAAATATTGAGGCAGAAGGAGAAAATGCTGATTATCAGCATTTTCTTCTTTTGCCTCAATGTTTTCACATGCCAATTTTCATAGGGGCGTCAAAACCAGTTCCTGTTTAGGAATTGATTAACGTGTTGATTTCCAATTGTGTGACCCGTGTACCTAGGCCTACATTTTGAATAAACTTTTAGCCTAGAATGATTGTAAAAAAGATCTTTGTAAAACAGGACTTAGTATTAGAACCAAGGTGGGAACCAAATTGTCGATTCTCTTCAACCAAAACAATCTCGTATCTGCAGCCTGTTTTGAAGTTGTTGTTGTTGTTCATCATGATGATGATGATGATGAGGATGATGATGATGATGATGATGATGATGATGATGATGATGATGATGATGATGATGATGATGATGATGATGATGATGATGATGATGATGATGATGATGATGATGATGATGATGATGATGATGATGATGATGATGATGATGATGATGATAATGATGATGATGATGATGATGATGATGATGATGATAATGATGATAATGATGACGTGCCATACCGATTCGCGAATGATTATAAATGACATAGATCTAGTATTGATCACTAATTGTGTGATAAATTTATTAGTTTACAAAACAAAAACAAAAAAACAACAGAATTTATACATTGGCTTCCACTTTAAAAAAATATTGTTATTTTTGAGGTATAGCATGTTCTCAGACTAGTCTACAAAACTTGATCAGAAAAAGATATGTTTTTAGGTAGGTGTAAGGTCGTCTGTATTTACACTCTAGATAACGTAAGTTAGATTAGAAAATAGCAAATGCATTTAACCCTTTCCCAAACAGTAAGATTTTAGGGTGATCCAAGCAGACAAGAAATAGATGCTAATAAAGATAGGATTCGTGCACAATAAAGGACAAAAATATTGAGGCCAAAGGAGAAAATGCTGATTATCAACATTTTCTTCTTTTGCCTCAATGTTTTCCCAAGTCTTTTCAAGCAGGGACGTTTAAACCAGGCCATGGTTTCTCGAAAGAACTGAAGTATATACTCATGAGAACATGCTCAACTTCAATGGAATATACTCTCCAACGCTGAAGTTCACGTGGCTTTCGTACGATTTGAGCACGGTGCTCAGATTTGAGTCTGAGAACGTACTTAAGTTTTTTCGAGAAACTAGGGCCAGACCTTGATTGGGAAAGGGTTAAGCCATTTACAAAAGATTTAATAGAGAGAAGCTTTTTGTAGGCGAATCTATATACAATAGTAAATGTACAGAAACGTGTGACTGGCAGGCGGCCTATTTATTCCATAATTTCAAAACGAAAGTTGTAATTTACTTCCTTTTTCGGTTTGATATTGAACTACAAAATAGACGTTTTTTCAAAACATGGAATTTGTTCAGTTGAATATTGACTAAAAACCAAGTTTTCTGAAGACTATATCAAACAAATGAAATTTTGAAAATGGTTTTCTGCTGAATCGGCGATCGATTTTTGAAAAAAAAAAAGAACGATAAATGTAGCCTACCCTTTTATAATCCATGACTTGACTATATTATTCTAAAAATAGATTTCGTGAAATTATCTTTTACTTCGCTTCTTGGTATATTATCGCCCTTTACAAGTTTTGACCCATACTTGAATATTATAATAAATTTGGAACAAATCAAAATTAAAGGGCGTCGCAGATGAAACAATCTAGAAAATACGTAGGAGAAAGAAAACAAAACCTTGATGTATGATATATCGTCGCTTTTCAATAAAAATATCGTTACTGCAGTTTGTTTTAATCTGCAGTTAAAAGTTTTTTTTGTTGAAAAGCAGCGATATGTATAATACATGGATGTTCTCTTTATGACGGTGGGTAATCCACGTGACTTTCGAAAAGAGTCCACACGGAAAAATCGCCAATTCAACGTATGTTTTGTTTAATTTCTCAGCTTATACTCCAACGATTTTGATGAGATAACGTGCACGGAACGCACATTTGAGAGGGCTATTCGCGGCTCTAACTCACTCTGCTCCAAATCTAGTGGTTTATTCGGCGGTGGAAAGTTCCACCGCCGAATATTTTCGACGTCGCCCGAATAATTCCGACGTCGCGCGAATCTCATTAGGGGTGGACTGCCTTCAAATATCATCCTAGCATGTGATCTTGATAACGGCCTTGACATAATTATATCACTTTGTGAGTTCTTTGACGATTCTACTGGCTTTACAGATAGCAGATAAGAGAGGTTAACAACATTTTTATTTCAAATTGAAACCCTATGCTGTGGGTACTAATTGGAATTTTCTGGATGAGACGATTCAAATGAGTACCCAAAGCATAGGGTTAATCGTTTTGTGAAAATTGATAGTATAGGGTTAATTCACGTTTTTGAGGTCGTTAACATTCGCAGAGGCCCAAGAAATACGTTAACGCCCGACTGCGCAGCAGGAGGGTCGTTTTCGTATTTTGCGGGCCTCTGCGAATGTTAACGACCGAAAAATACGTGAATTGACGCTATTATTGCATAAAAAGCATAAAATTCCAATGATTACTTACCCCAAACCCCTTGATATGTGCGAAAAATGAACCGAGGTGAGATAAGAAAATGTCCGCCATTGTTGTTTTGTTCTGATAAATCTTCCGAGAATTTTTTGTGAATTAGTGGAGGCTTAAGGGCCTAATTTGCATATATTGAGCCCAGTCGGCATACCTCGGGTGTCCTCGAGCTCTCAATATAATGTTGAGAGCCCGGATATAACCAAAGTTTTCCGAATGATATTGACCCGTTTATATTGGAGGAGAATGCAAGGAGGATTTTCCATCTTCATAAAAATCAACTAATTTAAACAAATTTTATTGCCAATTCAATAACATATTTATCAATAACACACATGATAACAATAAAATTGTGAAGTAAGGTCTGGCCACAAGTTATCACAACTAAGATTCTGTCATTCCCTTTTGAACAGTGTACACAAAACAATTGTCTCCGTCATTTATATAACGTATAAATAAATAAATAGGTAAATAAATATAACTTGAATCAATTTTCTGAAATTACTAAGAGGATAAATAAAACTGCATTTCCGGTAATGTAATAAGCAAAAAAGCATTAAAAAGTAATGATATAAGATAAAGAAAAGTTCAATGACATGAATGAGAATATAAAGGATGTAACCCTTTCCCAAACAAGAACTAGCTTTGACGTTCCATACGAAAAGGTTACGAGACTTTATAACAACACCGACTGTTTATCAATACATAACGGTAAACATAGTCTATTTTAAGCACAAAATTTATTGCTACTTGGACTGGCATAAAATTGAGTCGTTTGGGAAAAGGTTAGGGTTCATTTACTGCTGATCGGACATGTCATTCCGGAAAAAAAGTTTCGCATGAATGTCGAGTTATATTAACCCTTCGTAACAAGACCTTCTGGTGGAATAATGTTGGGAAAACACTGAGATAATAGAAAAAAGTGCGGATAATTAACAATTTCTCCTTTTCCCTTAAAATTGCTATGTTATAACATACCGTTTTCTACGTTTAACTTCATTAATTATATGTCATCTGCAACATATATTTTTAGATTGGACCAACCTAATACTCTATCGTTTTTTTTAAAGCTGATACATGCCTTTAATTCAAAATCATGTAAACGTTTGAATTTTTAGAAGTATATTATCTCCTAGGCTAAGGTCTGATGAGCCTTACAATAATAACTGTACATTCAGTGTATGAAATCGACGTATAAAGAGGAAAAACGTAATCATTGAAGCATTTTATTTTCTACACTGAAAGAAGTAGATCGACATAAATATTTTCGTGTCCACAATTACAACGCTTATTACTCGTATGTGATTCATGTAGAGATCCGAATTTAGTTCACTACAGAAACTGCGTATGATATTTGCATGATCGACAGATAAAAGTAATATCGCTGGTTTTCAACGAAAATCTCGTAACTGCAGCTTTCAAAAAGCTCCAGTTACGAGATTTTCGTTGCATTTGCAACAATATGTTGGATTCCAAGTAAATCAATGGCGAGGAACTTTAGGGGTTAAAAAGTCCGTAAAATTGCCGACTTAAATAATTGTTAAGAGTTTCTAAACTTTAACTTTAGAGTTTGTTGTTCACAAGAATATACGGTGTTAGTTAGCACACGTGGGGTTTTTTCATACAATCATTGAAAACAAGCTGCAGTTACGAAGTTTTCGTTGAAAAGCGACGATATGCTGGATCCCCAGTAAATGAATGGCAATGAACTCTGTGAGGTTAAAAAGTCCGTAAAATTGCCGACTTCAATACTGATAAAGAGTTTCTAAACTTTAACTTTAGCGTAAGCTCATTGAAATATTTCGAATCGTCCCATAATCGGACAATAATAATAGATTGTATGTGTCAAAGCAAAGTGATTGAAATGAATCACAGTTTTGTGGGTTGTCTTTGTCACCATCAAGAAGAGTTGCTTTGTGAATCTACTTCATCAATGAAGCCCCTGTATCCGTAACTAACTTCTCGTTCGTCCTTTGTTTTGTTTGTGACGGACGAAGCCCCGTCAGTTTGTGACATGACCAATTCTGGTGCAGCGGACTTATTACGGCTTTCCAGCGGGTCTTCCAGTAAATCATTGATGGTTCTTGTTGTCGTAGATGTAGAGCTTCTAGGCTCATCGAAGCTTAGCCTTGACACCCGACTGGCAACTTGGTCAATATTTGCATCACCAAATTCCATTGTATCTTTGTGGCTTTCTTCGTTGTGAGTCAGGCTGCGTAAGGATCCTAACGACGAATATGGACTTCTCAACCCGAGATGGGGTTTCGCGTCCACATTTTCTCTCGGTGCCATGAAAGTATTAAAGGATTCACCAAAATGCATTTCATTGGTGTTATTGCTAGACCTCGTATCTACAGCTTGATCAAAGCTGTAGGTACTAGGTTTTGCAATAACACCGACAATTTGGTCTGTCATATGAGACAACACCTCAACGGGTTCAGCTTCATTCGTTTGAGCTTGTGGTTCTTTCACTTCATCGGCTACACTTGGGCTCTTCTCTGGCTGTTTCAAATACCAGTATCCACCAGGACCGCTTCGTCTTACAGTCACAGATTTTCCTTCATTGGTGGAAGTTAGCTTTCGTGAATCTATGTACAAAGCTTGCATAACGTTTATTTCGGTACATTTGCCTAGGCGTTCGAGTTCCCGAAATACCCAAAGACGTCGATTGTCCACCGTTGTCCAGTGTCCATTTATCATCATAACAGAGATCGTCGGAATGTCAGATATTTGGCATCTGTTAAAATAAAATCACAATAAAAACTTTTACAAAATTTCAGATATTGACGCTGATTTCGTTGAGACAAATAGAAATATCATTATCGGAGAGTGCTTACCCTTTCCTCAAACAAGACTTTTCTTGGCGTCTCTAGTAGAAAGTGCTAACTAAAAAATTGAAACAAAAGTAGAAAATGCTAATAATCAGAATTTTTCCTTTTCCCTCAATATTTTCTGGGCAATAACATGCACAGTTACTACTTCTGGCGTCAATTATTGTGTCGACCACAACTCTGTCAAATTGAACAGGTCTAAAATTTCGATGATTGGGAAGGGGTTATTGGTATTTTTTTTCCTTTTTTTTTTTTTTCTTTATTTTTAGTTTAGATCTAATCCGATAGCTACGGTAGAAGACCGCGCGGTGTAGATAACACAACAATCCATCCGATTGGCATAGACATAGCCTACGTCTAATCCAATCGGATGGCTTGTTATGTAATTTTGCTTTAGACAATCGATTTAGAAAAGTTGGTGAATATGACCCCAGTGTGTCAATGAGTTTTGGGCTAAAACAGACTTGGTTCAGCAATATGTTTTGATAAACCGTCGGCATTGTTATTAGATCTCGTATCTACGGCTTGAATGAAGCCATAGTTACGAGATTTTATAACAAAATCTACGAAACACAATTGTTTGTCCGAAATTACGTCACTGTCAACTGGATAAAATCGTTTCCTATTACTCACCTTCCCTCACATATGTCATCCAACGTTTGACCAATTGTCCTGCCACCATGGCGTGTTCCGCGCTTAAAAACGTTGTTGATTTCTTCTTGTGAAAACCTTATTTCTGACGGCTTCAAAAGCATGTTTCATTTATTATACGTGTTCAATTAACGTTCAAAATAAAATCAAAATAGTCTGTTTTTTATTGTTAATTTGAAAAATATGTATTGTCCATTAATATAGCTTCAATACAGAGCAACTTCATTTAAAAAATAATTATTTGCATATTCCATTATTCCTAATATCAAGATAACAAATGTCCTTTTGACTTTTTTTCTTCATAAAAACGTTATCTAACTAGTAGATTACTGACCCGTGTTTGATTTACGAAAAATGCAAAACCGTAAGATACCCGGTGCGAGTACGTATATTATCAGCACATAGTGGCCTTTACTTTCAATTTCTGGATTCGATACGAATGGAGAAATGATAAAAGAAACAACGTTGAAATGATCAAAGTGCTGAGAGCACTGTAATTGGACGTCTCTGATTGATTGAGCGGGATTGTACATGAACGAAAGATATTTTATTCATTCTTCTGTGTTTAATTCTATAAGATCGGTTTCGGACATACGAAGTCGGCTTTATTACCAGAAAACCCTTCTCATAATTTAGATTGATTTGATTGCCGTTTCAAGACAACTGATTTGTCTCTATGAATAATCACTACTAATTTCATTACCCAATTCAATTAAGGTCATGTGATTAGCACTTTTGTCTTCTTGTTTGGGTTAACTATGAGTATTGTCGTCAGTTACACCTTTTGTTGATTTTATAAAGGACGATACAAATCAATTTATTCAAAATGTAAGCCAACGCGCTACATAAATGAAAACCGCGATAGCTCACTTGGCAGAGCACTCACCTTGTACTCTTTACACATGTCTATATCTGGAAAGCCCTGGGTTCGAATTCTACTCAGACATTGTTCTTTTTTATCATCTTTTTTTTTTTACTTTTATCTCCACCATCGTTAGGGAAAAAACGACCGCAGTGATTTAGAATCGATCTAAACACAAATTCAACGACATAAAGAAATGAAACGCCGATCATTTACATACAATTCCGCCCAATCAATCAGAGACGTCTAAATATAGTGTTCCAAGCACTTTGATTTTTATTCGTGTTTAGAGTAAAAAAAAAAAAACAAACAAACACGGCAGCAGTTTTCCCTGGTTGTGGTTACAAAACAAATTCAATACATACTTTTCCTGAAACAAAATACCAGATGAATTGGAGCACCTAACCATGGATTCCTCATACCAGTACTACCGCAGCATCCTTGCATCTACAGATGTGCATACAAAGAAGAAATTGGGAACGTGCCGTCGGGAAAATGGTAGTGGAGTACAATACGCAATTAAAATCTTCATATCATTATCAACAAAAAAAATGAGAATAACAATGTCTCTATCTGTAAACATATTTATACGATCTTCCAGGTACCATCGTCACTGTTGCAGATCTATTGCTTCATCTTCTTAGCTCTATACACGTAAACGGTTCACTTAAACGTAAAAAATACAGATCGCTGTCACTCGATCATAGACTAGTAATAATCATTGTTGTCATGATCATTGATCAGTATGTAAATAGGTCATGATACTGTCGAATATCAGTGATACAGATGCTGGAGAAAAAAATAAAACTCCTAAGAGCAACTATTTTTCTGAATAGGTGGATATCACTAGCGTCTCATCTGAGGCTGTTCAGATGGAACCCTATTTGCCATCGTATCGAACCCGAGTTGCGAAGTGAACTCACTCCCCGATAATCAATTTTAAAACCCTGTTTCCAAAATACGTCTCGTGGAAACCCCGTTCCTTTAAATATGTCAAAGACTTAAACAACAATGATCAAAGAAAAAAAATTGGCATACACAATACGTGCATTAAATTGAGTAATCATCCTAAAATTCTGTTTTCAGTAAACACATCAAGAAAAACAA
Organism: Fragum sueziense; assembly: GCA_963680895.1. Lineage (NCBI taxonomy): Eukaryota > Metazoa > Mollusca > Bivalvia > Cardiida > Cardiidae > Fragum > Fragum sueziense. The sequence continues at coordinate 65,806,661 of OY804596.1, read as the reverse complement.
ACGTTTTAACAAACTTTATACAGAAGAAATAATCCGAACTGGTTTCGAACCAACGGCGTCCCAAATTTCAAACTGAAAAAAGGTTGCGAGGTTAATCCTTTCCCGTTTGAGCTATCGCTGCTGCTGATGATATAGGGCGTTTGTTTACTTTATAAACATAGTGTATGCATGTATCGCTTTCTAAAGATCTTGCCCCATTACACAATATTACGAAAGTCAAATCACTACAAGAAAATGGTTAAATCGAAAAAAAGATCGTAATGTTGGTTAAGACGTGGCATGAATTGGATCGGCCAATGAATCTTATAGTGTTTGTTAGAGAACACATAGAAGGCAGGAAAAGATACGACAGTTTTCCTGTATGGTCGCAAAATCTGTTTTGAATTTTGGTCAACTGGCAATTGAGTCTGAGAAAGGGTTTTTTGGTAATGAAAACCAATTTCGCCTGTCGAAAGGTGGTTATAAGAATTGTACGTCCTTTCGGACGTCCAATTAAAAACGAAACCTTTGGTAATCATTGAGATTACATGTCGATGCAACGTTTCAGGAGACCCAGGATAACAACCAATCAGATACCAAACACTTTGTGCATCTCCGACCGTCATCCTTAACAGATGAAATTAACGAGATACCCGCGTCAATTTCCGGGTGCCATCCGTGGCAACTAGACCTGACGAGGGACACCTTCGTCAATTTTTATTGACACGGATGACGCACGAATATGCACGAAATGTTTTGTCCTTAAATAGACTAAAAGTCAATAGTAAATCTTTTTAAAAGCGATTGCAGCATATTTCCAAAACGGTAAAATATTTTAAGATGATCCAATGTGAAAGCTGCTTCAAACTACAAAACAGATCTTGTTAATATAATTGATTTGTGTGTGATATAGCACAGAAAATATTGGGACAAAATGGGAAAATTCTGGTCACCAGCATTTTCATTTTTCGTCAGTGTTTTTCCAGATCTTTACTATATAAAAGACATCAAAACCAGGTCCATGTTTCCCCGAAACACACGTATTTTTTCTTCAAAATGCCCTACAAAACGTTTGAAACAACAATCACCTTACCTAGTTATTGATAGATTAGTTGTTCGTGTTTCTTTCCATAAACGTATCGTTAAGACATCGGCAAAACAAAAATATAATAAATTATTTGAGCCAGGATCTGGAAAAATGTCCCTTAAGGCTCTTGAGCCCAACATAGACCCAGATCAGCCTGTGCATACGCACAGTCTGATCAGGATCCACGTTGTTCTCTAATAGCTTCGTTATGACCTGTAGTAACTTAAAGAGAGCAGCATGGCTGCATATTGGACTGCATTTGATGATCTTCAAACTCAATTTTTAAAAATGCTATAAGGGACGTTTTCCAGATCCCGGCTCAAATTATCTTATATGTTTTGATGAAACCTGGTCCCATGTCTTGTTTGGGAAAAGGGTTGATCTACATTCTGCAACACTTTCGATTTTGATCAAAGTCATGATTTTTTGTTTGGACAAGGTTTCATTTTACCAACTGTCTATTGGGTTTTTTATTTTATTTTATACCTTAACAAATTTGAATATTGTTGCAATATTGTTAAAATTAAAGGAATCTTTTTTAGAACAGGATTAATTTCTGTAGTGATTTTGGAAATAATTACGAAATAGGGATTTCGTATAAAGGATTCCTAGATTTCTTCTTTCAGTTTCTTTTATCGCTGTTTATCTGCATGGACGAGGTTATTAGATATATTTTGAAATTAATCTATAACCTGATATGAACCTTATAACGTAATCGATATTTTTACAGAACAAATATATGCAAGGGCTGATCCAAAAATATGGTGACAGGATGCAATGCATGTACCTCGTAATATTGGGTTCTTAATAACTATTTCATATTTTTCAAAATACGTTTTAGACCAAGTAGTTAAACCAAATTTATATTTGTAGTCGATACTATTACATTGATTTCAAATTATATCGTTTTTCACCGAAATCATTCTCTGTGGCATCGCAGGGACTCGGGAGAAATCTTCGCTGAAATCGTCATTATGATCAAGCCGATTTGTTTTTCCCGTGTAGTGTTTTAATTGATATTGGCACATCCTGGGGCGTAGCAAGGAATTTTGTAATTTTGAAGCCCAATGCCTATTGTCGAGTCCATATGACGCATTTGACGCATAAAAGAGAACGGCCCTGGAAATCATTGTGGAAAGGGAATATCGAGGGTTACACGATCTTAATGACCAAAACTTTGGACTTCGTGCTAAAGACTATTAACGAAGACAGACTAACACATTTAGAGCGAGGATCATAGTCACCAACACTTTTCTATATCGAAAATACATAATAAGCCATCTGATTTTAGTCATATTGGGAGCTAGATCTGTGGTACTGCGGACCAATACCCTTATCCTTATTTCAGGGAAAGGGGCTATTACGATACCAGTAATGAAAGGGTGGACTTTAAACAAAGTTTTATTCTGACCTTGCAATTTGACCTAAATGATCCCCTCCCCCCCCCCCAAAAAAAAACAACAAAAAACACCAAAACAACAAAGTAAAACAAACATAAGTGCACCTCATCAGTCAAAGAGATACATGTGTCATGGTCCTACGTCTGCTGTTATCGAGTTAAGGGGGAATGCTCCAGTTTTTCGGAACACTCGGTTATGACTGTAGTAAATTAAATGTTTCGTACCAATATATTTCGCTACCATATTTTCAATAATATAACACATCATTACAATTTACCTTTTTCGACGGTAAAAGTGTATTTATTATTCGAAACTGATTTCTTCAGGATGGAAATCGATTATTTAGAGCAAGACAGTCGTAAGTGTGTATGCAGTTACCACTGTTTTGCGTCAATTTATTCATGTGTAGCTGATAAAAATTACTGTAATTCACTTATAAGTGCGCTGACCTATACATTTTCTTTTTGAATTATTACCGGGACATGTTGCTCAATACAATGAGGGAGTTTTATGAAATTCTATTATGTAGAACTTGAAATATTTCCAAAAATATGCAAATATTGACATAAAACACTCCAGCTTCGTTGATCTAACCGAACACGTGAGCATGCTTTTTTTTTATACATTTACGAGGGGTGATCCAGAATTAGCGGTACTGATCCTCTAAAATTAATATTTGTGTGTTTTTCTTGATGAAATTTGGCATAATACAAGTACTATTCATATTTGACATGATACGGAAATATTGGCATTGTCTTTTAATTGCGTCCATGTTGAAAGCGTGTCCATAGCAACGAAGGTACGGTTAAGCGGGGCAGGGGTAGAATAACTTGACTTTTTAATATTTTAAATGTTTTTTCAAGCCTTTCTAACGAAACCATTTTACTGAAACGTTGTGGACATCAAAAATGAGTTCGTGCTATTCTATGACTAAAATTTGAACATTATTTCTGGCCAAACGGGAGAACTGTGAACCACTTTCCTTTGGCGATAAAAGTCAACTTTGACGCTGGCGGAGTATTCGAACGTACGCAGTATTTCAGTTTTGGGTAGAACGTGGAAATTCCATAATCGATACTTACAAATAATGTAGAAAAACTCAGAAACATTCTTTATTAGAATTTTCACACTTGTTTGACACCGAATTTTCAAAAAGGGGAGAACATTTTTGTAGGAAAAGAAAGCGGGTAGTATCTAGAGGCGCAATCTGGACGCGACGCGACGTCAACTAAATCTGATAAGGGCGTCAACACTTGAGCTCACGCTTCACCATCAAAATTTTACATTTGTTACAAGACGGACCTAAGTTATGGTAGAGAGTTTTGGATTTTGACCGATGATTTTAACCTGAAAAGGCTCAACTGTCAGTAGATTCTATATCTACCTAAAACATAAATTCTGGGAAAATGCGTACAGGCATGGAAGAAATTCTGGATCAAAGATTTCGTTTAGAAGCATATCCCGTGAGAAAATCCCAAACAGCAGATTAACTTAAAATCACAACAACGGACGTCACCTGTCTCATCCCCAATCAAAGAAAGCTAAAATCGTTCCTTCTCACCAGTTAAATAGCTTCAGTGGAATTGATTGCGGGTAATTCCCTATATGAAATCTGTACTGAATGTCAGTTTCAAGGACTTGGTAAATTAGCTCTAGACATTCTATGGATGTTTTCTACAATCGACAAGCAATGGTACATGGATATTTTAAGTGGATTAAATGAACGTCACAGTAAACGTATCGCAACTCTAGGTGACTGTGTGGAGGAGTAACGTCATTATTTTAACGTTGCGAACTTGCGACGTCGTGACGTTCGGTGAATACCTGCCCCGCCTATGCGTTATATACAAAACTAGTTTTATCGTAACTTTTTTGCTCTTAGTCCGATTTTGATGATATTTCGTCGATGGATCATTGATAAATTACATTTCATGCTGTAAAAATTTGATTGACTTCGACGGATTCGTATTGAAGTTATAAAGTCAGTACCGCTAATTCTGGATCACCCCTCCTACACGTTTATAATAGCACATATTTTGGGTTTTCTGATCTTATTAAATGTAAGACGTTACTTTAAATCCGTTTTCGGGACTAAACGATGAATACACAGCATTTTATTAGCATTTTAGTGACCCTGGACAGATGCAAGAAATTGTGCATTTTTTCGCTGTAGGGGTATGTGATACGAATGTCTATAAAATTCAAACAAGATCGCTGACCATCCATTTTTATTTTATTTTTCGATTGGTAATAACATGTAATTTCAACATACAAAATATACATAAATTCTATTACTGGGGAAAAAATTCGGAAACTGGAGCATTCCCCCTTAAATACGCAAACGGATTTTAACATTTAACCTAAGCAACCAAAAGCATAAAAAAGTCACCCTTCAGCTAATGGCATCAATCCTAATAAGTTTCATTGTCCTAGATAAAAAAAAGTTCTTCAGTTGGAGCACGGAAACGAACAAAGTCTACGGAATGACACACGTGGTGAAACCAATATATCCATCCAACTTCACGATGGTTAATCACGTGACTCATAATTTCAGAAAATCGTCAATATTTTTGTCAATACTTGACCAATTTAAATTCGGTCTGAAGAAGAGAAGTAGGAAATATGCCAGGAATAAGTTGTATGTGGTGGATTTTTGAAAAATCAACCGATGAAAAAGTTATTGGAGATAAACCAAAATTTTGGTTTATCTTCAATTACTTTTTCCTCAGGTTTTTTTTAGATTCAACACGTTCATCTATTCATCTAATGCGCGACGTCTATCCGCCTTCTCTACTTCAAACCGAATTCAATTCGGTCAAGTACTTGAAGTAGGCCTATTGACAAAATTATTGAAGATTTTCTGAAATTGTTGCATCACATGATTATCCACCATGAACTTCGTAGGGGTGGAAATTAAATCAGACTGGTTGGTCTTGAATGAATTGTTGCCGTTTGCTGATGAATCCCATCGACGTTTCTTTTGAAAAGAATCGTGGTTTGTGACTTCATTGCTGCTTTTAGCCAGATGAAATGTGCACAAATATCAACTTAGTCAAATTCTGGTGAAATACCGGTATCTTAAGATATCTCGACAAATGTTCATGTTATAAGGTTTCAGAATCCGGTTTGATCGTTTTTTTACTCTTTGCTCTATAAATGGGTCGTTTCCACACACATTTGGGCCATCCCTCGTATATATAGACATGTACAGGTCAACATGATAATTTATTTACATTAATTTAGACATACAGTTGATTGTTTCAGAAAATTAACTTTCGGTTTCGATTCGTGATATTCTTATTCATTTGCCTCCAATATTATATATCTAGCACAGTCATTTGACCCATTACCACACAGTGACTCTTTTTGACTCCCCAAGAACTAACGGCTTTAGAAATCATTGTGGAAAATGGAGAAATTGCTTCTGACAAGCAATTTCTTCATTTCCCACAATGTTTTCCATCCAAAGGGACCTGAAAATTAAAAAATCCATTCACTTGAAAATATCGTCTGCAGCATCTTTGAATCTGGACCAGTCTATTTTCTTTCGTTTGGTAATGGGTTACATATGTAATAAGAATTCTCAATATACTGCCCATTAATCTTACAAGTAATCTCAGATTCTGTTTGGACGACACGTTAAAAGGGCCATGTTAGATATTTTAAGAATCAGAACAACATCACGGCGGGGATTGTGCATGATGGGATGGATAACGAATACGGACAAATTTGCCTCGCTTCAGGTAAGAAATTGTGCAATAATTTTCTTATTTCTGCGTCAATTTTCAAGCGGTTTGTTGCATGTACCCCGCATTACTGAGCTCTTTCCTCAGATATATGACTTGTTTGTAGAATCTTTGTACTTCGTCCAAAAATTGATCCCAACCAATCAGAAAAACGACAAAAAATCCAGGTCATTTTTCTAGTCGGTTGGGGTCGATTTTTGAGAAAAATACAAGGAGTTTCCCGATAAGTAATACATCTGAGAAGAGAGCTCAGTAAGACGGAGTATATGCAACAAACTGCATGAAAATTGGCGCTAAAAAAAGAAAGCTATTGCACAAATGCCTACCTGAAGCGTGGTTAATTTGGCCGTAGTCGTTACCATTTCGCTTTCTGGTCGGTTGGGACAATATTTTGGAAAAAGTACCGCGAGTTATCTAATAAGTCATACATCCGATGAAAGAGCTCGATAAGGCGGGGTACATGCAACAAACCTTTTGAAAATTGACGCACAAATAAGGAAGTTATTGCAAAAAATCTTACCAGAATCGAGATTATTTTGTCCGTACTCGTTATCCATCCCATCATGCACAATCCCCACCGTGAACATGGGGACAGTCTAAGTTTGCATCGCTGTGTGATGCACTGCATTACTAGTATCTAATACGAACTGAAAGGACTTTTAAAGTCATTTGTTTTTAAAAGTATGTCTTGATGCAAAGATTGGTTATTCTAATGAGTATAAATGCTATCAGTTTTTTAAGTTGTTATTTATGCTAGAGCGGTAACACCAAATTGTGGACAGACGGACGGACACGCCAACATTTCAGGATTAAGTGTTTTTTCTTTGATCTTTATGAAGAAAAGTGTCACATAAAATGGCATGGGTTTAAGTGGAATTGTTCTTATTTCATATAAATTATGGACGGATTGAACCACATAAACCCCCGGACGTTGGCCAGGACAGACGGAGGACGGAAAAAAAGCGACCACAATAACTCACCTTGAGCACTTCGTGCTCAGGTGAGCTAAAAATGCGTATAAATAGCATAGAAAATATTGTAGGAAAAGGAAAAAGTGTTGTTTTTTTCAGCAACCTCTTTCTATTTTTTTAATTCATTTCCAGAAATGACATCAAAACAACCAGACCTTGTTTGGGTAAAGGTAAATGGATAGGTCAAATCGGACATGTAGGGCTCATGGAAAAATAATGCAAGTGAAACTAAAAAAGTTTAAAAATGATTTACGATTTTTAAAATAAAATCAATAAATATCATAATAACATGAACAGACTATAATTTTGTGCTAAAACTAGACTAGACTTCAAAGTATATGTTGATAATTTGATAAATCGTCAGTGTTGTTATAACATCTTGGGACTATAGATCAAGCTGTAGTAACGATGTTTTGGTATTAAATCGACACCATCATCGACATCAACAACAATAAGTACTAATCATTATAAACCAAACCATCATAATAATTAAAATCACAATCATCATAAGCAACATGTCCATCATAATCAACACCACGATCAACATAATCAACAGCATAATCAACATCCTGATCAACATAATCATTATCTTGATCATAATAATCATCATACTCAACATCGCGATCATCAAAATCTACATCATGATCACCATAATTAACATCATAATCATCATAAGCAACATCATGTCCATCATAATCAACATCATGATCATCATAATCAACATCTTTATGACCATAATCTAACATCTTGATCATCATAATAATCATAATGAACACCACGATCATCATAATCAACACAACGATCATCATAATCAACATAACGATCATCATAATCATCATCATGATCATCAAAATTAAAATCATGATCATCATAATCAACACCACGTTCATCATAATCAACATCATGATCATCATATCATAATCAACATCACGATCATCATTATCAACATCATGATCATCATAATCAACATTTCTATGACCATAATCGAACATCTTGATCATCATAATCAACAGCATGATCATCATAATCAACATAATCAAGAATTTGATCATCATAATCAATATCTTTATGACCATAATCAAACATCTTGATCATCATTATCAACGTCTTGGTCATCATGATCATCATAATCAACATCATGGTCATCATAATCATCAAAATCAACATCGTGATCATCATAATCAACATCTTGATCATCATAATCAACATAATCAAGATCTTGATCATCATTATCATCGTAATCAAAATCTTGATCAACATATTCAACGTCTTGATCATCATAATCAACATCATAATCATCATAATCAAGATCACGATCATAATAATCAACAAAATCACGAGCACCATCACTACCATTGGCAAAATCGTGACCATAATCAACAAAAACAACAACATCGTCATAAGCAAGAATAACAGCAGCATTGCTACTATCATCATCCTCATCGTCATGATTACCACCCTGCCCTCCATTTTTCCTAGGTTTGCTTCCAATTTCCCTTTCTTCGACTTTGTTGAACTCGTTTTGTTTTCGACTTTGTAATTCTTTGCACTCTTTAACGAGGACGAACTCTCCGTCTCGCATGACTTCCCATTGATTTTACTGTATTTTGGTTGTACCATGACTACTCTACCTGCCTCTTCGTCTGCATTACATGAGGCGATAAGAGAATTTACTTTATTTGCTGAAACCATGCAACTATGATCTATTTTATCTTTTGTTTTGTTTGGAGCTCTGTCAGCATATTTCATGTATAGTGTCGTGTAGTCTGATTGTCTACCACTGGAACTTATTGACTTCAATGTGGTAAATTGCTCATCGGTATTGGACGGGCTTGTTTTGATTTTGTCAGGTTGAGCTCTGTCAGCATGTGCCATGTATAGTGGCGTGTTGTCTAATTGTCTACCATTGGTACTAACTGACTTCAATGTGGTAGATTGCTCATCTGTTTTGGACGAATCTTCAAGTACATTTGTAATGGAACCATCTTTTAGGCATCTTTCAGTATAAGTGTATATATCTAAAGATGGTAACGACAATCGTGGACATGTATCCACGTTCACATTGGCTCTAGGCGTCGTGGAAGAACAAAAGAACGTAATACCAGGATGCTTTCGGTCAGCATAATGAGGTAACGCCTCAACGAATTCAGTTTTGTTTCTTTGTTTCTGTGGCTCGTTTGTGCTATCTGCTACATTAGAATTAATGTCTGGCTGTTTCGAATACCAATATCCACCAGGGCCATCTCGTCTCACTCTTACTGAGATCCCGTTGTTCTTAGAGTTTAGTTTTTTCGGATCAATTTTCCTGGTTGTCTTTACATATATTACGGTACATTTGCCTAGACGTTCTAGTTCCTGAAATACCCATAGGCGTCGATTATCTGCCGTGGTCCAGTGGTCGTTAATCCATATGACAGAAATCGTTGGTATGTCGGATACTTGACATCTGTTAAAAGATAGAAAATATATAATTGCCAAATCAGGTGAAAAGTTATTCAAGATGTTGATTTTTCAATTAAATTGCTTATAAGTGTTGCTTTACAAATAGAGATGTCGGAATCGGACGTTTCTTGACCGTTTTCGCAAAACGATGTACTATAGACAGATCCAATTTGAAAGTTGTTGCAAACGACACAGTAATTATGGTCAAAAGTAGAAGATTTCCACGTTGTGCATAGCTTTGAAAATATTGAGGGAAACGGAGATATTGCTATTTATTAGCAAGTTCTTCCTTTCTCTCAATGCTTTTCCAAAACATTTAAACTAGTGACGTCCAAACCAGATGCATGTTCTTTACGGCGAGATGTTTAAGCCGCTCACTGGGAACGTCTCGTGTCGTCAACACTAAGTATTGTGTAAGGTAAGGGAAATGGTAGAACCCTTGACTTGCGAAGATCGTAAGGAACAAAGTGGATGTAGAACCCTTGGCTTGCGAAGATGGTTCGAAAGGAACAAAGTGGATGTAGAACCCTTGGCTTGCGAAGATTGTTAGAAAGGAATAAAGTGGAGATAGAACCTTTGGCTTGCGAAGATGGTTCGTAAGGAACAAAGTGGAGGTAGAACCTTTGGCTTGCGAAGAGCGTAAGGAACAAGTTTGAGGTAGAACCCTTGGCTTGCGAAGATCGTAAGGAACAAGTTTGAGGTAGAACATTTGGCTTGCGAAGACCCCTAGTAACAAAGTGGAGGCAGAACCCTTGGTTTGCGAAAAACACAAGTAACAAAGTGAAGGTAGAACCCTTGGTTTGCGAAGACTGTAGGAAACAAAGTGGAGGTAGAACCCTTGGTTTGCGAAGAACACAAGTAACAAAGTGAAGGTAGAACCCTTGGTTTGCGAAGACTGTAGGAAACAAAGTGGAGGTAGAACCCTTGGTTTGCGAAGAACACAAGTAACAAAGTGAAGGTAGAACCCTTGGTTTGCGAAGACTGTAGGAAACAAAGTGGAGGTAGAACCCTTGGTTTGCAGCGAAGACCGTAAGGAACAGAGTGGAGGTAGAACCCTTGGTTTGCGAAGACTGTAGGAAACAAAGTGGAGGTAGAACCCTTGGTTTGCGAAGACCGTAAGGAACAGAGTGGAGGTAGAACCCTTGGTTTGCGAAGACTGTAGGAAACAAAGTGAAGGTAGAACCCTTGGTTTGCAGCGAAGACCGTAAGGAACAGAGTGGAGGTAGAACCCTTGGTTTGCGAAGACTGTAGGAAACAAAGTGGAGGTAGAACCCTTGGTTTGCGAAGACCGTAAGGAACAGAGTGGAGGTAGAACCCTTGGTTTGCGAAGACCGTAAGGAACAGAGTTGAGGTAGAACCCTTGGTTTGCGAAGACTGTAGGAAACAAAGTGGAGGTAGAACCCTTGGTTTGCGAAGACCGTAAGGAACAGAGTGGAGGTAGAACCCTTGGTTTGCGAAGACTGTAGGAAACAAAGTGGATGTAGAACCCTTGGTTTGCGAAGACCGCGAAGATATGACCTGAAATACTAACCTTCCTTCACAGATATCATCCAATGTTTCACCAATTTTCCTGCCACCGTGATTTGTTCCATCTCTAAAACGGTCGTTTATTGCTTCCTGTGAATATCTTATTTCGGATGGCTTTATACGCATTTTTTAAAACTTTTTTATTTTAAACCTTTGTCCATTTTAGTTCTGTTTAGTCATTTACACAAATGTATGGATTTATACAAGTATACACATTCATTTAGTTGGTTTATAATTACTTTTACGGGTGGTACCATTCCCAGCACTTCAAAATTCCCAAATAACTGATTGAAATTTATTCATTTCAATTGTTATATAGCGTGTTATCTTTCCGTAAACCGTTATCTAATGGGTACATAGCTGACCCGTTTGGTTTACAAAAAAGCACAAAAATAGATATTTCAGGAAACTATCCTCAAATTACTACGTAATTGACCAATGAAAATTAAAAATGTAAAAAAAAAAGAAAAAAAAAAGATGTGTTTGTGAAACACGAAAGCCCCCGAAATGGCCATTTTTCTAAAATGTTTTAAAGTTTTCGTGTAAAGTATTGATAAGGGTTAATGGATGACCTTAAGGAAGGTCATATTGCATGGAACAGATAGATATTATTGAAAGAAAGTAACAAACACAATTTGGGGAAAAGGCAAATGTTAAGTTTTCGGACAGACAGACGGGCGGACACGAGTGAAACAATATGCCTCCGATCTTTCGATACGGGCGCATAAAAATGACAACGGTTAGGCGGACTTCGTGTTCTATGTTTAATAGGTCTACTTTACAAAATGTAACTGTTTCAGTATTTTATCTGTAATCTGAATCATCTACCTCTGATGCAATATTTTTTTCATTGTGGTCTTAATGTATATCGTAGTCTTTTTTTTAAGAATTACATCACGTTTATTCCCAAGAGTTCTTGTTTTGGTTTCTTTTCCTTTTATAGCACGATGGAAGTACACTTTTTTTTATCCTTTTCCGATACCACAGTGTAGGAGCGGAAGTGTGTGAAAGCTTGTCTTTGAGTGATTACTTGTGTGTCTGTACATCGAGGAAATGCAACTTGGTAAACATCAGCGGTTGATATTGGTAAGAATAATATGTTTTTTCTGGATAAACACAATTCTTTTGTCAGATCATTGTACCAGTCTCTTTATTCATCATTCCCTGTAACATTTTTAGAGCAATCCGAGTCATTGGTTCTAGATTTAAATCATTTTAGGCCCGATTCACTTGGGCATGAACTAAAACGGGTGATTTAGCTGTTACGAATCGGTTTTTACTCGAATAGATGCATACTGTAGGGTCTTTCTCAACAAAATTTTCATTCACAGCTCGTGCATATGTGTGTGTGTTGAGACTGATAGAATTATTTAGTTAAGAAACCGTTTAAAACTTCCCTTTTTTGCCGTGTTTTAAAAGAAAATCTTTTGTACAATCAATTGTCAAGTCCTGTACAATAGCCTGACAAGAAATATTTACTTTTGTACAATGGCTAGAATTGCATATGTGACATATTGATTGTAATAAATGCGTCTTTACGTCTTTTTGCATTATATTCGACTGATATTTTCGTGATATTATGCTCGCCCGTAAAAGATACAGAGAAAAAATGTCGGGAAAATAAGATATTTTTGCATAATGGAGAATCACGTGACATAATTTCATAAAGTCTCCAATAACTAAGTTAATATTTGACCAAATTGTATTTGTAGTTGTATTTGGCTTGGTCAAAGAATGTGTAAAAACATCAGAAATAAACCTTGTATCTTAGATCTTTTTAAATCATCTGACAAAAACATTATTGCCGACCAAATCAACTCGATCGGCTTAATCCCTTGATCAAACCCGATTAAACTGGATCAAATGTATTTACACGACGTCTTCTTTATTTCTTGTCGATTAATTCCCGACCATTTTTGCCGACCACGCTCGACCGAGACGTCCCGATCACTCTTGTCGACCAAGCTCGATCAGTACTCGATCGCTTGATCGATCTTGTTTTGATTGTCAGACGATAGATCGATACGATATCACGTGCAACGTAGATCTAAAGACAATGGGGGTGTGGTATTTTCCATTGGCTAATCGATGATTTTGATTGACAGTCGGCATTTTAATCACATACAGGTGAAAAGTAATGACAAAATATCTTTTAACAAACACATTGCTGGTTTTCAACAAAGACCTTGTAACTACAGCCACTTGAACCCTGGTGACAAAATTCTAAGAGTTTTTTGGTCTTCAACAGCCTTCTTCAGGCAACGCAATACTTTCAGACTATAGCAGATTATGCCTTTGTAAAATTATTTTTTTATGCTGGGGTCCGTTTGGACCCCGCTATAAATTATATATTCCTTGCTTTTTACTCTATTTGCTATGAAAGATGGTTAAACAAGCAAATTCGTTTAATTGATATCCCCCACCGAACATATTTTCATTGTCAATGGAGTAGCGCGGAAACGAATATCACGATATGCGCATGTCCTCTTTGTAGTGAAGCAGTGTGTCAAGTTTCATTGAAATCCGGTGTATAGTTTTCAAGAAATAGCGCGGAAACGAATATCACTCTGTATGTACATGTATATGGCTTAAACAGTCAGGGACAGTAACTCTAAATTCGACGGTCGAACCGGGTAACGCCGACGATATGCGCATGTCGTCTTTGTAGTGAAGCTGTGTGCCAAGTTTCATTGAAATCCGGTCTATAGATTTAAAGAAATAGCGCGGACATGAAAATCACTCTGTATGTATATGGCTTCAACAGTCAGGGGCAGTAACTCTAAACTCAATGGTCGAACCAGATAACCCCGACGATATGCGCATGTCCTCTTTGTAGTGAAGCAGTGTGTCAAGTTTCATTGAAATCCGGTCTATAGTTTTCAAGAAAAAGCGCGGAAACGAATATCACTCTGTATGTACATGTATATGGCTTAAACAGTCAGGGGCAGTAACTCTGAATTCAATGATCGAACCTGGTAACGCCGACGATATGCACATGTCCTCTTTGTAGTGCAGCTGTGTGCCAAGTTTCATTGAAATCCGGTCTATAGATTTCAAGAAATAGCGCGGAAACGAATATCACTCTGTATGTATATGGCTTCAACAGTCAAGGGAAGTAACTCTTAATTCAATGGTCGAACCGGATAACTCCGACAATTTGCTCATGTCCTCTTTGTATTGAAGCTGTGTGCCAAGTTTCATTGAAATCCGGTCTATAGTTTTCAAGAAATAGCGCGGAAACGAATATCACTCTGTATGTATATGGCTTAAACAGTCAGGGGCAGTAACTCTGAATTCGATGGTCGAACAGGGTAACACCGACGATATGCTTATGTCCTCTTCGTTGTGCAGCTGTGTGCCAAGTTTCATTAAAATCCGGTCTATAGATTTCAAGAAATAGCGCGGAAACGAATATCACTCTGTATGTATATGGCTTAAACAGTCAGGGGCAGTAACTCTAAATTCGATGGTCGAACTAGGTAACCCCGACGATATGCGCATGTCCTCTTTGTAGTGAAGCTGTGTGCCAAGTTTCATTGAAATCCGGTCTATAGTTTTCAAGAAATAGCGCGGAAACGAATATCACTCTGTATGTATATGGCTTGAACAGTCAGGGGCAGTAACTCTGAATTCGATGGTCGAAGATATGCGCATGTCCTCTTTGTAGTGAAGCTGTGTGCCAAGTTTCATTGAAATCCGGTCTATAGTTTTCAAGAAATAGCGCGGAAACGAATATCACTCTGTATGTATATGGCTTCAACAGTCAGGGGAAGTAACTCTGAATTCAATGGTCGAACGGAAACGAATATCACTCTGTATTTATATGGCTTAAACAGTCAGGGGCAGTAAAGTCAAATTTGATGGTCGAACCGGCTAACCTCGACAATATGCGCATGTCCTCTTTGTAGTGAAGCTGTGTGCCAAGTCTCATTGAAATCCGGTCTATAGTTTTCAAGAAATAGCGCAGAAACGAATGTCGGACGGATGGAATGAAGGATGGACGGACATGGCAAAAACAATATCCCCCCCCCCCCCCCCGATGATTTCATCGGCGGGGGATAACAAGCAAGAAACACAACTCTTTCTTTAAATTCCTTGTGTTTGTGTGCTATTAACACTTGTAAGTAGGGATGGGAACGAATACCAAAATACATATTCGAATATTCGTTTTAGATATTCAAATATATTCGAATATTCGTTTTCGGGACTTGATAAGAATGCATTTATATACAGGGTGTCCCATAATATCTGTTACTACTTTAAGCATTTATTACATATACCTACTAAAGGAGGACATGCAAAACTGTATAAAACAAGAGTGTCATGGTCACAATATACGCCGCCACTTATAAAACTTGAGACAAAAAAATGACATTGACAAGGATTTATAAATATTCACTGAAAAACCTGTAAAAAATTGTGTTCACAAAAAGGTTTTTATAAATATCCAGTAAAAAACCTGGAAGGAATTGTGTTCACGAGGCTGAAATATCATTAAGCAGGAAGGAATTGCGTTCACGAGGCTGAAATATCATTAAGCCCCAGAGACTAAGATTGAAGGGGGCATAATTCAGGCAAAAATCAATGAACCATAAAATCCTTACTTCATGCACATCTACCAATTAAGGTAATAACATCCACCAAGTTTCATTAGGATCCAGTCAGAATCTTAGGAGGAGTTGCGTTGACAAGGCTGCAATTTCAATCAGCCCCAGAGACTAAGTTTTAAGGGGGCATAACTCTGGAAAAAATCAATGAACCATAAAATCCTTCCTACATGCACATCTACTAATTGAGGTGATAACATTGACCAAGTGACATTAAGATCCAGCTAGAAACTTAGGAGGAGTTGCGTTGACAAGGCTGCAATTTCAATAAGCCCCAGAGACTAAGATTGAAGGGGGCATAACTCTGGCAAAAATCAATGAACCATAAAATCCTTCCTTCATGCACATCTAAATGTACCAATTGAGGTTATAACATTGACCAAGTTTCATTAATATCCAGCCAGAAACTTAGGAGGAGTTGCGTTGACAAGCCTGCAATTTCAATAAGCCCCAGAGACTAAGTTTCTAAGGGGCATAACTCAGGCAAAAATCGACGAACCATAAAATCCTTCCTTCATGCACATCTACCAATTGAGGTGATAACATTGACCAAGTTTCATTAAGATCCAGCGAGAAACTTAGGAGGAGTTGCGTTGACAAGGCTGCAATTTCAATAAGCCCCAGAGACTAAGTTTTTAAGGGGCATAACTCTAGCAAAAAATCGACGAACCATAAAATCCTTCCTTCATGCACATCTACCAATTGAGGTGATAACATTGACTAAGTTTCATTAAGATCCAGCCAGAAACTTAGGAGGAGTTGCGTTGACAAGGCTGCAATTTCAATAAGCCCCAGAGACTAAGTTTTTAAGGGGCATAACTCAGGCAAAAATCAACGAACCATAAAATCTTTCCTTCATGCACATCTACCAATTGAGGTGATAACATTGACCAAGTTTCAAGAAGATCCAGCCAGAAACTTAGGAGTTGCGTTGACAAGAAAAGTGGACGTACGTACGGACGGACGGACGGATGGACGAACGGACGGACAGACGGAGAAGATGACGCCAATATACGTCCGCCTCCGGCGGCGTATAAAAATTGTACATAAGTAACTGATCAATATATATCATTTTATGAAAGAAAATTTCGTTTTTTATTTGTGACACATATTTTGTTATTAAATACAAAATTACTTGTCAGGTAGACTAGTATGAGGGTTAACCCATTAACAAACGACAAAATTTTGGACTGTTACAATTTGAAAACTGTTGCATACGACATTTTCAAGTTGATTATAATTTAAAATCTGCAAATTTTGGGTTAGAAAACATTGTGGAAAATGAAGAAATTGCTTGTCACAAGCAATTTCTTCATTTTTCATGATGTTTTCCCAAGCATTTTCTTGTAAGGAGTCAGAAGGCGTCACTGTGCAGTAATTCGTTAAGATATACTATAAAAATATTGCCCATTCCACAGCCCTGTTTTTGTGTTTCTTATCAAGACATCTTTCAAAAGCATTGAGAGAAAAGAAGAAGAGGCTGATTTCAGTTCATTTTTTTATTCTCACAATTCTTTCCTTGCTATGACAACAATTTCATTGTCTGCATCACCTTAACCAATTACAGCAAAGTAACGCTTTTCAGTGCCCCTCAAAAAAAGGCTTGGGAAATCATTGTGGAAAATGAAGAAATTACATTACTTGATATAAAAAAAAAACACTTAAATTTCCCGTCATCTTGGGCGCCATTTTGAATTGTCAGAGACACCATTTTGCCAGGTTTGTCATTCCAAATACTCGTTTTTCATTCATTAATATACTAGTCAAAACTTCTAACCGGCCACTTAGTTTCTGCCATTTATGACATATTCTTTGACGGGATAACCACAATCATTGTTAGCCATTGTATAGAATATTCATTTTCGAACTAAAAAAGATGAAAATGTTACAAATATTCCGTCTTGAACGTTTTCAAATTGACACGAGTTTCACTATACCCCTCATTTTGATTTTCATCGATTTTAACATTGGTGGGTGGGGTATTTTGTAGAAAATCGGCTCATATCTGGGCAATATGGAATAGAATTAAATTCCTTCTTCGAAAATTATGTTTCTTTGTCAATCTACTAGCAATGTTGGTAGGGGAAAAATGACAATATCAAGATTTTATTTCGTCCCAAATCTGAATTTCTGTCGAATTTCTCAGTTTATGTGATTTTCAAAAATGGGGGTCCTCGTCTTTCATGTGATGTCTAAGAGTCACATTAACATTTTAACACGCAACGTTTGTGCAAAATGACTTTCAAATGACCAGCCTTTCCTTAAAAGAAAACTTCTCTTCGATCAGATTTTTGTAAACATTTCAAAAAATTGAAAATCAAAGTGGCCGGTTAGGAGTTTTGACTAGTATATAATCAGAGTATTTAATCATGTGGAAAACGGGAAATGTTAACAGTGTTGCGAAAAACTTGATTTTTCTGTGTAAAATGGGGTGGGTGGGGTAAGATTTTAAAGATTTACCGGATTTTTGAAGATTTACAATGAAATATTGCAAATATCACTCATTATTTTCTTTGTACATTCTCTCTGCGCATTTCTGAACATATCACAAGCTTTATTATATCATGAGAGCATAGGTTGGAACAGGACTATTCTATTGTACCATGGCATTCCGCCATCTTAGACGCCATCTTGAATTCTGAGAGTTGCCCAAGGGTGACAAGGTGGCATCAACCTGATTCTGGTTTCTGAAGGTGTTGGCTACCATAATCAGTCAAAACATTTTCTATATACTCACTTAAAAAATGCTGTTTGGCTACCGGACTAATGTGACAAGCAAATTCTTCATTTCCCAAAATATTTTTTACTCAGTATGACTAAAAAATAATATATAGCGTTTCATTCCCTTAACCCTTTCCCAAACAGCAAAATTTTAGGGTGATCCACTTCAAAAACTGTTACAAATGACAAAAAGGAAGTTATTAAAGATAGAATTTGTGTAAAATATGGCATAGAAAACATTGAGACAAAAGGAGAAACTGCTGGTTATCAGCAGTTTCTTCTTTTGTTTCAATGTTTTCACAAGCCTTTTATATCAGGGACGTCAAAACCAGGTCTTGTTTGGGAAAGGGTTAAAATCGTCGTTGGCAACATCTTTGAATTTGACAGGTTGAAATTTCATCGTTTTGCAAAGGGTTAAATTTGGACCCATGTAGAAAACTGTTGAGGAAAAAGTGAAAAAAACAACACAGAGGGGAATCAAGTGACACATTATTTTACATATTTCTTTAATAATGTGATTAATATTTGACTGATGTTACGAAAGTTTTAAGCAGAGGAAGGGGGGAAAACTAGTAATTTTCTGAATTCAATGGGTCTTGTAAGGTTTACAGATCCTCATCAAAACTAGACAGCCCTGGCGGTCTGGAAGCGCTCCACAGGCCTGACTGTTTGTCTTGTTGAATGCACTTTCAAAGGTTCAGGCTGCGCAAACAAGCAAATGCATGACCAAGCTGAAAATTACAAGCAAATAGGATCGTATGGTCAGTAAGATTCTGTGAAAGTTCTGTATTGATTAGTTAATACTAATGGTTGTCAAAGAGAAAATCAAAGCCGAAAATGGCAGTTTTGTCAATTTCAAGGGCACATAACTCATGTTATAAAATTCAGATCAAGCTGAAAATTATACCAAGGCAAGATCTTAATATAGTCTCCAATATTCTGTCCTAGATTTGTCTTAACCCTTTCCCAAACAAGACCTGGTTTTGCCGTCCCTAACAGAAAAGGCTTGGGAAAACATTGTAACAAAAGAAGAAACTGCTGATAAACAGCATTTTCTCCATTTGTCTCAATATTTTCTGTGCCACATTTTACACAAATCCTATCTTTAATAACATTCATTTTGTCATTTGTAGCAGTTTTTGAAGTGGATCACAAGGCAAGGCAAGATCTTATGATAACCAACATTCTGTACAAGTTTTGTCTTAATTAGTCAATATTTGTAGTTGCTAGAGTGAAAACAGTCAAAATAGAGCCGAAAATGGCAATTTTGTCAATTTAAAGGGCACATAGCTCATGATGTAAAATTCAGATCAAGCTGAAAATTATACCAAGGCAAGATCTTATAGTCACTTACATTCTGTTGTCTTGATTGGTAATATTTGTAGTTGCTAGGGTGAAAACAAAGTCAAAATAGAGCCGAAAATGGCAATTTTGTCAATTTCAAGGGCACATAACTCATGATATAAAAAAATTCAGATCAAGCTGAAAATTATACTAAGGCAAGATCTTATAGTCACCATCATTCTGTCAAATTTTTGTCTTGATTGATCAATATTTGTAGATTTAAGAGTACAAATAAAGTCAAAACCAGCTATTTTTGACATTCAAGGGCAGATAACTCAGGTTATTCTGATTCAATCCAAATTCTTTGAAGGAATCTGAGAGAGGGTCACCCAATAATCATTCCTGTGAAGTTTGTTTGAAAACCATCAAGCAGTTTCTGAGAAGAAGATTTTTAAAGAAAAAGTTTACGGACGGACAAACGGATGGACACATCGCCATGACAATAGCTAGCTGGCCTGACGGCCAGTGGAGCTAAAAACACTTTCTAGTAATACGAAATGCATCAAATTACACACACTTGAAACTACACTTCACATAAGTTGATTCAACATGTCGGATTTCAAGATTTTGATTCAAGAAGAAAATAATTATCAAATATTACATTCTGTTACTATAAATAGTAACATTTTCGGCCAGAAACGGTCAGATATCGGGCGGGCCGAAAAAGCTATATCCACGTGAATCCTTAGCAGTGGGCAGATATGCGATATCTGCCCGCTGCTAAGGAATTTATTCTAAAAACTATAGCTACAGATCTTTTGCACGTGTCTTTTTGTGACACGAAACGTCAATGACGTCAGAAAAACGCAATGTTGTTTACAAAAATGGCTGCCGTCGTAACGTTCTCTGTCTTCACTTCAAGTGCGATTTTTGTAATAAATGAATGATATTGAGTTTATTTCATCTGTGAAAACTTTATTCAAAGGTAAGATTTATTCATCAAATGAAGTTTTGTTCACAAAAAGAATGTAATATACAGATTATTACACGGCAGATTCGGGCCGGAGAGTGATATTGGCCCTAACCTCGATATCTGCCCTTGGTCTAAAGACCTCGGGGCAGATATCACGGTTGCGGGCCGATATCACTCTTCGGCCCTCATCAGCCGTGTAATAATCCCTAAATATTATTTTACTCTATATTCATATGTATGGACTTAATTTTGAAGATTTTTGTCAAATATTTCTCTAAGTATGCATTAATTCAGAATTCTAAACCATACAAAATGCTTATGTTTGTATTTGGAATGGAAATGTAACACAGTTAAGAAGTTATTGGCACTTTTCAAATTTCACCTGTGGCTCTTTGGTGCTAATGAGGGGTTGGATACCTTAACAAAACCTTGGTACAAATGAGCCAGGATCTGGAAAAACGTCCCTTAAAGCTTTTGAGCCCAACATAGATCCAGATCAGCCTGTGCATACGCACAGTCTGATCAGGATCCACGTTGTTCTTTAATAGCTTCTTCGTGACCTATAGTAACTTAAAAAGGGCAGCATGGATGCATATTGGACTGCATTTGACAACAGGCTGATCTTCAAACTCAATTTTTAAAAATGCTATAAGGGACGTTTTTCCAGATCCTGTCTCAAATGTTATTGACAACCAACCAAAAATTTAGTTGGTTGTCCATTACTTTTTTATCAGTTGTTGTTTAAAAGATCCTTCACATTCAGCAAATCCCTGCCCCCCCCCCCCCCCTTCCCTGTTCTCTGCTAAAAAACTTTGTTCAAATAAGTCATATATTGACCCATTACCACACAGTGACTCCTTCTCACTCCCCACAATATAAAGGCTTTGGAAAACATTGTGGAAAATGAAGAAATTGCTTGTGACAAGCAATTTCTACATTTCACACAATATTTTCTACACAAAAAAGCTATAAAATTTCGAAATTTCATCACATTGGAACGTCGCCTGCAACTGCTTTCAAATTGGATTACCCCAAAATCTTGTCGTTTGGTTATGGGTTAACTGAATCATTGGGAAATATAGACAATAATTTTGTCATATGATTCCCCACCGTAAATATGCTAAGATGGACAAATCAATACATACACTACATATTTGTTGGAAGCAAAACAGAAACAAAATTTAGTTTGGTAAATCTTTTAAGATTTAATAAAATCAATAAATATCACAAAAATTGGTATAAAAATTCTCCTTGGAAAATTACCATGTTTCAACAATGACCATTTGTTTGAAACAACTCTAAACAACTTGCAGTTTTATTCCTATCCAAACCAGCAAATATTAAGACTATTCAAATTTGAAACATGCTGTTGATGATATGTAGAATGTTGTTAAAGATAAGATCTGTGTACAAAATAGCACAGAAAATATTGTGACAAAAGAAAATACTGTTTATCAGCATTTTTTCATTTGCCTCATTGTTATCACATATCATTTTTCATTTATTTGGGATGTCAAAACCAGGCCTTGTTTAGGTACGGGTATATGAAGTGACCAAAAAATAGCAGGGCTACAGATAAGTGGGGTGGTAAGGACATTAGAACTTTGTTATTTCAATTCCAAACCCTATGTTGTAGGTACTCATTGAATTGTCTCAATGTTACAATTTCAAGTATCCACAACATAGTGTTTGATGAACAATGAATGAAATATTGCATTTTGAAAAGCCTTCACTCCCTCTCAATCCGCAGCTCTGTAAGAGAACAGCATGGATCTAGATCAGAATGTGTTTATACAGTTGACACTCGTTGTGTCGATGTCAGAGGGGCCGTCAAAATACCTCGACATATCCAGAGTTCGACTAATCCAATTTTGATTATTTTCGATGAAAACGATATTTAACCATTTTGATGGGCATCATAAATGTCCATGATTGAAATTTAGTAGGAAAAGGAAAGAAATTGCTCGAAACGAGCAATTTCTATCCTTTTCCTACTAAATTTCAATGGCTGTATTTGTTTCGGAATTCATTTTGATGTCCATATGTTGAGGATGGGACATGACTTTCACTTCCACTTAAGCCAAATATCGACTTATCCGATGTCGAGATAACGAGTGTCGACTGTAGTTACAGACTGATCTGAAGCTTTGCTGGTCTCAAAACCTTGACTGGAACCCAAACATGACCTAGATTTATAGTCCTTATTGGAAAAAACATCGTAAAAATTGAGGGAAATGTGGAAATTGCTGATGATCAGCAATTTCTCATTTTGCAAAAAATGACTGTGTTATAACATACACATTTTCTACTATAATTGCTGATAATCAGCAATTTCTCATTTTGCAAAAAAATTACTGTGTTATAACATACACATTTTCTACTATCAATCTTATTCATTTTGTTGTCTGCAATTCCAATCAAATTTAACTGCCCTAAAATTTCACAGATTGGAACAAGTCAATTGCACTATTAGAGTCATAACATTTACTAAAAAAGAAACAATTTTCTCGGATCACTCCTTTTAACCCATTTCCACATAATGACGCCTTTTGACGCACCATAAGAAAAAGGCTTTAGAAAACATTGTGGGAAATGAAGAAATTGCTTGTCAAAAGCAATTTCTTCATTTACCACAATGTTTTCTACCCAAAACAACCAAAAAAGTTTACATTTTATTCATTTGAAATTGTCGTCTGCCAAATCTTTGAATTTGGACCAGTCTAAAATTTTGTCGTTTGGTAATGGGTTAAAGTGTCTAGCTAGCATTCCTTCAAAATGAAAAAATGCTGATCATCAGAAGTTTGTTCTTTTCCTTCAACAATACTTTCACATGCAATTTCTTCCAGATTCAACAAAATTGGGGAATGTTTGGTAAAATTAGGGAATGCTGTGTAAACAATGAATGACTAAATCCACTCTATATTGACTGTAACTTCATAGCACTGACTGTCTCTTTTGAATGCTTGATTATCTTGGTCAAGTCTTGACCTCTGTTGACCTTCAAGTGACCTTGGCCGATGATAATGGTACAGATCATGATTCTGATGATTTTGATGCTGCTGTTGCTGCTGATGATGATGATTGTGTAACATGTGATTGTGGAGACGTAAAAAATTGTTGTGTTTAGGACAAAATGGTAAATGATATATTTCATCCCCATGGCAACAGGATGAAGGTCGCCGATGAAGGTCAAATGTTTGTTGCAACTGAGAAATGTCACTATTTAAATCACCATGTATAATACTTCTTGCACTTTCAAAGTTTTGTCCTTGTTCTAACACACTTTCCTGGTTGCCATGGCAACCATTTTCATCCGTTGGAAGTGGATATAAACTATTGTCAAATCTCGGATAATGCTCGTTCATAGTGGCAGGTGTTTGATTAATTTCAATCTCAGCGTATTCACTATCCTGATTGTCTGTATTTGTGTTTGTTTGAACTTCCGCAGGGTAGATAGTCTCGTAAGATGGAGGATTGTTTTGTGTCTGATCCTCCTCAACATATGGAGGTAGGTGAACACCAAATGGAAGGTCGTATGTGTCAAGGTCAAACTGACTTCCGTTTCGTAATCTTGCTCTTCTTCTCTGTAAAGAAAATAGTAATGAATACTATAAGTACAACTAAAAAGATCTAATATTAATAACCGTCAATATGGCCAAATTTTAGGGTGGTCCGGTCCAACTTGAAAGCTGCTGCTGCCGACAAAATATTTGTTGATAAAGATATTTGTAATTTGTGTGAAATATAGCTCAGAAAATACTTCAGCAAAAGGAGAAATTGCTGATTTTCCTTGTGTTTGTTTGAACTTCCGCAGGGTAAATTTTTTAAACTGTGGCAGAACCAGTATTTCTGTCAAGGGGGTTTGTTTATCCTAGTATTACACACTGTTAGCCCTTTCCCAAACAAGACCTGGTTTTGACATCCTTAGCAGATAAGGTTTGGGAAAACATTGTGGCAAAAGAAGAAAGTGCTGATAATCAGCACTTTCTCCTTTTGCCTCAATATTTTCTGAGCTATATTGTACAAAAATTCAATCTAAATCAACACATATTTTGTTGTCTGCAACAGCTTTGAATTGAACCACCCAAAAATTTTGTTGTTTGGGAAAGGGTTAATTGAGTTTCTGTATGAAAAGAAAATAATCAAGCGGCAGAGGGAGGTTCCTTTGAACCCCCAAAACCCCCTTTGGATCTGCCCGCCACTGTTAACCCTTTCACTAACAAGACCTGGTTTTGACGTCCCTAATAGAAATGGCTTGGGAAAACATTGAGGCAAAAGAAGAAACTGCTGATAACCAGCAGCTTCTCCTTTTGCCTCAATATTTTCTGTGCTTTATTTTACACAAATCTTATCTTTAGGTTACATCCATTCTGTCATTTGTGGCAGTTTATGAAGTGGATCACCCTAAAATTTTGCCGTTTGGGAAAGGGTTAAAACTATAATAACTGTCGATCTACTTACGGGTTTATACAGAAAGTCGTATGTCCCTCTACCATCCGACAACTCCTGATATTGTGACACCACACACGTAAAACAGTAACACTGAAATGTGATCGAAGATAAATATTTTATTTCTTCAGAAAATAAATGGTAAATTTTGTTTTTATTGACAAAGATGATTTCAAATGGACAAGAATTCATCAAAATTATTCTGCATAATTTGGACAAGCTAAGAGTAAAAAAAAATGCTATCATTATATACAAAGAAAATCATCAATATGCTTAGTCTGATTCCATAAAAATTAAATGAATCATGTCTTAAATTGGCTGAATGTCTTTGCTTGGAAATGACTACCCAAGAAGTTTGAATGAAATAATTTTCATAGCAAAAGAAAAGCTGTTTGGAAATTAATTCTTTGGAACAGAAACAAAGCTTTATGAAGACCAGACGGCATGAAAATCCAGTCTGGTTTTTGTCCATATGCCTTCTCAAAGGGCAAGCACATTACTGGTTCATTTGATTTAATTTGATTTATTGGGGTTTTACGCCGTTTTCAACTACTAAGGTCATATCGCAACGGCTGGAGCAATTAACCATGGATTCCTGGCGTTTTTCATACCAGTACTACTACAACACCCTTATTAAGCCTCCAGCTGCTCCCCCACATAGGTTCACGATATCAAACCATTGATGGGTGATATTTTTGTCAGTAAGGGTATTTGCCGCGACCGGGTATCAAACCCAGGACCTCTTCAATGAGAGGCAGATGCACTACCAACTGCGCCATGGCCGCGACCACATTACTGGTTCAGCATGGTAGGTTATTGAAATATCAAACAAAGAGAGATAACTCTGTGTGACTTACATTTGCTGCCAGTCTAAAGAGGTAGAAAAACACCCAGATTATCTCCCATATGTGAAGTGTCTGAAAATAAAATAGAGTTTTTCTTCAGTTTGAAAGAGAATTAACCCATTACTGCACAGTGACGCCTTATGACTTCTTCACAAGAAAAGGCGTGGGAAATCATTGTGGAAAATGAAGAAATTGCTTGCAACAAGCAATTTCTGCATTTTCCACAATGATTTCTAACCCAAAATGGAAAGATTTTTGAAATTGCATCAACATGTAATTACAAAGATGTTGCACACAACATTTTCAAGTGAATGAGTTTATACATTCTTTGGTCTTTCTGGGTAGAAAACATTGTATAAAATGAAGAAATTGCTTGTTACAAGCAATTTCTTCATTATGTAAAATGTTTTCTTTAAAAAGCGTCAAAAAGCATCAACATTATGGGAATGGGGAAAATTTAAACAAAGAAAGACAACTCTGTGTAACATAAAAGGTAACAAAACTTCCAGATTATCTCCCATACATTTAGTGGCTGAAAATAAAGGTGGAGATAAAATTTGACCTAGTTTTCACCAGTTTGTCACCTTTATTGATACCACAAAATCTTGAAAACCACACAAAGGCTTATAAATGACTTTTATAAATGACTTTTACTATAATACCAGCACTTGCTCCTACAAGAAAACTCTTTTCAGAAGATGTTCACAAGATTTAACCCATTTCCACATCAGCGGCGGATCCAGGATTTCTGTGAGGGGGGGTTCGAATATACAAATAGGGGGGTTCGTTTTCCTAGTATTACACACTTGTGACTAAATTTCTGCATGAAAATGAAAAAATCTGGCTACAGAGGGGGGTTTGTTTGAACCCCCCAAACCCCCTCTGGATCCGCCACTGTACATGGTGACACATTTTGAGGCCTACACAATAAAACTTTAATAGAACTTTGTGGAAAATGAGGAAATTGCTTGCGACAAGCAATTTCTTCATTTCCCACAATGTTTTCTACCCAGAAAGACCAAAAAGGTTACAGTTCATTCATTTGAAATTGCCCTCTGTAGCATCTTTAAATTTGGACAAGTCTAAAATTTTATCGTTAGGGAAAGGGTTAACTGAAAGTTCTACACCAAGTTTTCTTTCACATGCAATTGTCTTCTGCAACATCTTTGAACTTATACAAGTCTAAGATTTTGCCATCTATTAACAGGTTATTGCAGTTAAATTCAGTTTCATTGTATGATTATCTCACCTTTTCTCATTCCATAGACTAGGCTTGGGAAACATTGAGGTAAAAGAAGAAAATGCTGATGATCAGCATTTTCTCCTTTTGCCTCAATATTTTCTATGCTATATCATTCACAAATTTTACCTTAACCCATTACCACACAGTGCCTCCTTTTGACTCCCCACAATACATGCTTCCTATGTAAAAAGACCAAAAAATGTCAAATTTCATTCACTTGAAATTGTCGTCTGCATCATTTTTGAATTTGGACTAGTCTAAATCTTTGTCGTTTGCTAGTGGGTTAAGAAATATACTGGTACTTTTGTCAACTGCACCAGTTTTCAAATTGGACTACCCTAAAATTCATCGTTTGGGAAAGGGTTAAATGTAGAATTATCTCACCTTTTCTCGTTCCATATGTACTGTCGTAAGCAGTGCCACGGATCCCGTATCGTATAACACCATCAGAATGATTATATATATCCATGGTAACAGAAGATAGCGCTTATCCTGAAAAACACCAAATATGGCAAATTAACTGTAATATTACCAAACAATGAGAAGCTTTAGCCCTTTCCCAGACAAACCTTGCAATTTAAGTCCCGTATAGAAAAAGATTGGGAAAATATTGATACAAAAGAAGAAAATGCTGATATCAGCATTTTCTTCTTTTGCCTCAATATTTTCTACATAAAATTGTATTCTGCCCATTCTTTTTCAACACCGTTTCTGTTATCTGCAGCAGCTTCTAAATTTGAAGTTTATATTTTTGCCATTTGGGATAGGGATGTAAAGAAGAACATTGGTGTATAATCAAACACTAAGAAAGATAAATGATTTTTTTTCTCTCCTTTGCTAGAACAGAAACCAAATCTGGTTTCATTACCCAGCATCCAGATATCAAACCTTTTCCATAGAAGACTTAATTGGATTTGTGATAGGAAAGGCTTGTGAAAAGATTGAGGCAAAAGGAGAAAATGTGGATAACAAATATTTTGTCACTTTTCCCCAATGTCTTCTACCCTTTTCAAATAATTAAAAGCTCATGCTTTTGTTGGATTTAATTTTGGACCATCTTAAGGTTTTGTTTTGGGTAGACCTAAATTTGTACAAATATCATACAGACATAAGAAAGATATATAATTTGGGACAGGATCTTGGTTTGCCTTTGTACTTTCTCGGATATAATAATTCTAGCTAGCTGATCATTCTAGCTAGCTGATCAGGATCTGTTTCCAAAGAATCTAAAACAGTATCCTAACATGGAATTAGATTAGACTGCACATCATAAATTATTATCTGGATGTATCTTTATCTCAAAATACATATTGCCTGTTTTATCCCATTTTCCTGCTCATTTAAAATGGTATGAATTAGGGTTAAAAAGAAATTCTTGCATGGATATCATTAATCACAAATAAAGGATTCTTGAATCTTTTAACACTAACCCAAAGAACAGAATTTTAGGCTGTCCTGTTAAAAAGCTGCTGTAGACAACAAAATTGATGCTAAAATAGATAAGATTTGTGTAAAATATGGCACAGAAAATATTGAAACAAAAGGAGAAACTGCTGGTTATCAGCAGTTTCTTCTTTTGCTTAAATATTTTCCAAAGATTTTGTTATAGACATCAAAAGCAGGTCTTCTTCGTGACAGGGTTAATAAAAAATCCCAGAATTTTGTCAACATAAATAACAAGTTTGAAGCCGGGAGGCATTGACTTGTAATCCATACTGTTTGTTGCTATGGCGATGATTCTCCATATTTCAAGAAACCTTGTTTTTCTGAAGAAAACACCAAATATTCCTCAAGGGTACTACAGCTTTAATAGGTTGTGGCAAATGTGCCAAGTCTAATTATTCTCAACGTCAAAATAAGTTGAAAAATCTAGACAGTCTTGAATAAAACTTGTCTTGAAAATGGTTTATTTATATCTGGTTTGCATTTCTTTTCTATGATAAATACATTATCAAACATAATCATGCATAATTCATATTTCTAGAAAATACTAATTGAAAGCCAACTGAATATTATTTTAATTGTATTCCTTTTTTTATACAGTTACTTGATTGAACTGCATCACAACAAACCCCTTCGCAAGCCAAGGATTCCGAGCTTTGTTCCTTATAAACCGCTTTTTAGGTACAATGTGGATGGTTCGATTTTTTCAGCTATATCACCCTTTTCAACTGCTATGACTTGCATGCAAAGATGAACAAGACAGGATGAAAATACTGATGATCACATTGTTTTTTTTCCCATTTCCATACCAAAACATAGCTATTTCAAACAATTTGTAACATGAATATTGCCACCTGCGTCCCCTTTCAATAGGGACCATTCAGGAAATTGGCAGTTTGGGAAATGTCGAAGAGATCAAGTAGAGAAAGACTCACTCACCAGTTGAACCCCTGGAATGATGACTAGTGATGACACGATCATGAAACCATACAACACAAAACCTACATAGATGATACCCTTGTATTCTGGAATAAATAACATAAAACATAATGTGTAATCTGTACTGTATTACACAAACATATGTATAATTTGGTATAATGACTAGAGAGGACACAATAATAAAACTATACAACACAAAACCTACATAGATGATACCCTTGTACTCTGGAATAAATTACATAAAACATATGTGTATCATAATTACACAAACATATGTGTAATCTGGTATAATGACTAATGACTATTTTATAGAGAGGATGCAAAGTCACACAATCATAAAACCAAAATTAATGTTTCCATGTGTCTAAATTAAATGTTTTCACATGAAAATGCCCTTGTACTTTTATGAACAACATGAAACATTAAAATAATTTATTAAACATTTTATTTATAAATGATCTTGTCATTAACATAGATTAAATCCGAAAAATGAAAATTGTTCTAGAAATTGTGTCCAAGTACAGTCTATACTTCGCCAAATCACACCATCTTCCAAAGGTTTTCAGGAAGCTCCCTAGAAGAGCTTCACACTGCCT
Source organism: Fragum sueziense (assembly GCA_963680895.1). Lineage (NCBI taxonomy): Eukaryota > Metazoa > Mollusca > Bivalvia > Cardiida > Cardiidae > Fragum > Fragum sueziense. Next base: position 65,776,409 of record OY804596.1, on the reverse strand, counting down.
TTGCCTATTCGGAGCTCGATGTAAAAACCGCACTCACTCAGGTATGTTTCAAGATGATATGGCCATGAATTTTGAAGCTACTCTCAAAAACTGCTAGTTACATGTTAACCTTTCCCAAACAAGACCTAGCCCCGGTTTCTCAAAACAAGAGGACCATGATGGTCCTATATCGCTCACCTGAACCAAAATGATATAAGCAACACTTTTCTTCAATTCAAAAGATATTTATGACTTTTAGACTGAAAACGAACTTATGGTCAATAACATTGTGAAAATCGAACTCATCCGAAGATTTCATCTTGCCCAACATTGTGCCCAAGATTTGTCTTGTTTGATAAATAATTGTAGATTCTGGAGTATAAACAAGGACGAAAACAGCCGAAAACAGCAATTTTGTCAAATTCAAGGGCACATTACTCTTGACTTCCTAGTCAGATCAGGCTGAAAATCAAACTCAACCGAGATCTTATGATATCCAACATTGTGTTCAAAATTTGTCCTGATTGGTCTATAATTGTAGATTCTAGAGTGTAAACAAGGTCTAAAGCAGCCGAAAACGGCAATTTGATCAAATTCAAGGGTGCATAACTCTCCACTTTTTGTCAGATTGGACTGAAAATCAAACTTATCCAAGATCTTATGGTCTCAAACATTGTGTTCAAGTTTTGTCTTAATTGATAAATAATAGTAGATTAAAGAGTGTAAACAATGTCAAAAACAGCCGAAATCGGCAATTTTATCAAATTCAAGGGCACAAAACTCTCATCTTTCTGGTCAGATCAGACTGAAAATCAAACTCATATGAGATCTTATGGTCTCCAACCTTGTGTCCAAGATTTGTCTTGATTGGTCATAAATTGTAGATTCTAGAGTGTAAATAAGGTCGAAAACAGTCAAAAACAGCAATTTTGTCAAATTCAAGGGCTCATAACTCTCAACTTTCTGGTGATCAGATAAGACTGAAAATCAAACTCATTTCAGATCTTATGATCTCCAATATTGTGTCCAAGTTTTGGATTGATTGATCAATAATTGTAGATTCTAGAGTGTAAACATCGTCGAAAACAGCCAAAAATGACAATTTTGTCAAATTCAAGGGCAAGTAACTCTCGACTTTCTAATCAGATCAGACTGAAAATTACACTCATCCGAGATCTCATAGTCCCAAACATTGTGTCAAAGATTTGTCTTGATTGATGAATAATTGTAGATTCTAGAGTGTAAACAAGGTCAAAAACAGCCGAAAATGGCAATTTTGTCAAATTCAAGGGCACATAACTCTCGTCTTTCCAGTCAGATCAGACTGAAAATCGAACTCATCCGAGATCTTATGGTCTGCAATGTTATGTCCAAGATTTGTCTTGATTGATCAATAATTGTAGATGCAAGAGTGTAAACAATGTCAAAACTAAGTATTTTTCACATTCAAGGGCAGATAACTCCTGCATTTCTAGTTCGATCTGACCCATAATCGAACTCATCCGAGATCTTATGGCCATACATGTTTTGACCAAGTTTGGTCAAGATTGGCTTATATTTGTAGATGCTAGAGTGTAAACACGAAATTGTGGACGGACGGACGGACGGACAGACGGACGACGAACAAAAAGTGACCACAATAGCTCACCTTGAGCACTTCGTGCTCAGGTGAGCTAAAAAAACTTGAGTATATACTCATGAGAACATGCTCAACTTCAGAGGAATACTCTCCAACGTTGAAGGGTATTCGATTGAAGTTCACATGGATTATTGCGATTTCAGCATGGTGCTCAGATTTGAGCATGAGAACTTACTTAAGTTTTTTCGAGAAACCGGGGCCTGGTTTTGACGTCCCTAAGAGAATAGGCTTGGGAAAACATTGAGACAAAAGAAGAAAGTGCTGATCATCAGCACTTTCTCCTTTTGCCTCAATATTTTCTGAGCTAGATTGTACACAAATCCAACCTTAATTGACATCCATAGTGTCATCTGCAGCAGCTTTCAAATTGGATCACCCTAATTTTTTGTCGTTTGGGAAATGGTTAATATTGATATCACTGTCTTACCTGCAGAATCCTCTACCAGTTTGTGACCAACATATCTGAACAGGTAGTACACCAGGCATACCAGTGAGATGGTCTGAAATGAGATAAAAGAAAAATAAATTTGTGACCAATTTTACTTATCAAAATCGCTGGTACCGGTCAAACGTCATCCAGGATTCATCCAAGACTGCATAAAAGGTTAATTGATCGAATTGGGTTGAATGCCTCTTTCAGCTACTATGATCATATTGTGGCCACTGGAGCACCTAATCATGGATCCCTGTTGTTTCTCTCATCATTTCTACCGCAAAATCCTTTCCAAGCCTCAAGCTGCTGGCCCAAATGGGTTTAAAATTATCCAACCATTAACCCATTACCAAACGGCAAAATTTTAGGGTGGTCCAAATTCAGAGATGTTGTAGACGACAATTTCAAGTGAATGAAGTTTTGCATTTTTTGGTCTTTTGTGGTAGAAAACATTGTAGGAAATGAAGAAATTGCTACTCACAAGCAATTTCTTCATTATTTTCCGTAAAGCCTTCGGCTTTCACATGTAGAAAACAGCATATCGTCCCGATATTGTTCGATTACCGCGCTTTAAAGATTAAATCGAGTACACCCCACGTGACAAATCCACTTCCGTCCCATGTGCTCTCATATTCGTTCCGGCGTTCGACTCATGAAGACGTGCTTACACAATTTGCTTTCATGCGACTTTATTTAATTATTTTGTTGTTCGTGGTAAGTTGGCTGAACCCCGAGGCCTTTTACTGTAGACGTAGTCTCAGTTTTGTGAACAGTTCTCGCAGTTTTACTGCAATTATGGCCTCAAATAATGACGACGCAGTCGTCAGTTGTGACTCGGAGGGCAGTTTTTCGGGGTTCAGCCCAGTTAGAGACTCGGAGAATTCAGACGACGATGTCGTTAGATACAAAGGGAAGAGACATTCTAAACAGTCTACTAAATCCTCCGCCAAACAAAAAGACGCTCCGAAGGAGAAAGTCTCCAAAGAAAACAGTAAAAAATCCAAGAAAACGGCGACCAAAACCAGCAAAGATTCTAGTCAGGCCCACACTTCACGGGACGCTGTTCCGAATTTTGATATTACCAAGTTGTCTGAAGCGGACATTCAGAATCTGAGAAACCTTTTGGGCATTAACATGAACACAGCTGACGACAGTCAGGATGAATTTGAATCTCAAGAGACTAGTGGAACTCCATTATCCAAATTGCCGAGATTAACGGTTGAGATTGATAGTGCCGACATTTCTGGGGGCGAATCCCCTGCTAGGGCTGATAATAGAACTAGAAACACAGACAGAAACATTTTGAGTGATATGACTAATGCATTGTTTGAAGACGGTGAAATTGTCGATGACAATGAATGGGATTTACCTCGTCTGAAAGCCCCAGTGAAAGGAAAAGCCGTTACTCAGTCCCTCGCAAACATGATTAATACGGCGTGCACTACGCAATGTGAAACAGAAACACTTCTTTCGAAATATAAAGTTCCTGAGAACTGTGAGAAAGCCTGTGCACCTTTGGTCAATAACGAGATTTGGAAAGTTATGGACAAACGGAGTCAAACTTCAGATAGAAGTATTGCTGATATTCAGAACCTTGTTGTGACTGGAATGGTACCAATTATTAAACTGGCGGACATTTTGAAACCCCAAATTTCCAGTAACCCAGAGGCCAAGTCTTTGCTTGCCGATTCTTTAACACTTTTGGGCCAAGTACAGTACAATTTATCCATTCGGAGACGATACATGATACGGCCTACTTTGAAAAAGAAGTATCACTCTCTCTGCAACATATCCATGCCGATTTCTTCTAATCTTTTCGGCGACGAAGTGTCCAAGGACATTAAAGCTTGTGATTCCCTCATTGGTATTGGGAGAGATCAATATAATTACAGAGGTTCCTCGTATCGTGGAAGAGGAAATCCGAGATTTCAGAGAAGGGGAAATTATGGCTATAACAACTCCTCTGGTAACCGATATCAGCCATATCAGTCCAACAGAGGACAGAATCGAGGGTCAAAAAACTACAAAATCCCCAAGAAGTCACAAACAGCCACCGTGACATCCCCAAACGAATAAATGTAAGTACAACCTCTTGTAATGTTGGAAAATTGAGATTTTTCACAGAGAAATGGCATCAATTGACATGTGATCAATGGGTATTAGATGCGATAAGTGGTTACAAAATTCATTTTGATAGCATTCCCTTTCAAAACAGAGTACCGAATGAAATTCCTTTTAAAGGTGAACAATGGGATATCGTGAATAACGAAGTAAACGAATTGTTACGAAAAGGTGCTGTCGTCCCAACAGAGTCCGAGGAAGGTGAATTTATTTCTACCTTATTTATTGTACCAAAGAAAAATGGCAAATTTCGACCAGTCATTAATCTTCGATATCTGAATGAATTTGTCCATTACGATCACTTCAAACAGGAAACATTCAATGTCGTTCTTGATCTTATACAGCCAAATGATTATTTCACTTCTATTGACTTAAGTGATGCCTATTTCTCTGTGCCCATTCATAAAGATTTCCAGAAATATTTGAAATTCTCTTGGAGAGGACAATTGCTGAAATTCGTAGTTTTACCTTTTGGGCTTAAATCGGCGCCTTTTCTATTCACAAAAATACTTAAGCCTGTTTATGCATGGTTTAGGCAGCAAAGCATTCGTTGTAGCTATTACATTGATGACTCAATTAACATGAATTCTGTGAAAGAAATCTGTAAGAATAACACTGATACTATGATAGATACTTTGCAAGGGCTTGGCTATGATGTGAATTACAAAAAATCAGTACTCGTACCAACCCAGAGAATAACATTTTTTGGTTTCTTAATAGATTCAGTGGTTTTCATGGTTTTTCTACCCAATGACAAGGTCGAAAAAATTGTCAGTAAAGCAAATTCTCTTCTGACTAAAAGACCCATTATCGTCAGAGATTTGGCTTCATTTATTGGTCTTGTTGTAAGTGCCTTTCATGCTATATTAGAGGCACCTCTGCATTACAGGGCGTTGGAAAGAAACAAAATTAAAGGTCTTGGCCCTTTTTGCAATTTTGATAATGAGGTCTTTTTAAGCTCAGAGGCTATTGCTGAACTTCAGTGGTGGAAAATAAATGCAAGTATGAAAAATGGAAAAAGAATCAAGTTGCCTCAAGTTGATTTCAAATGTAGAACTGATGCAAGTTCTTTCGGATGGGGCGCAATTAACTTAGATTCGGGCGATTTCGCTCAGGGTAGATGGAAATCCTCAGAGTGCGAAAATAGCATTAATTACCTAGAATTACTAGCAATCTTTCATGGAATTCAGGCTTTCTATTCGCAAATAAGAAACTGCCATATAGAAATTCAGTCAGATAATGTCTCTGCAGTTACATACATCAATGACATGGGTGGAATGACGTCTTTATCTTTAGATTTGCTTGCAAAAAACATATGGGAATGGTGTTTGAGTAGAAACATTGTTGTTTCTGCTATATACATTCCTGGCAAGGATAATACAGCAGATTTCTTCTCCAGAAATTTCTCAGACTCAACAGAATGGATGTTGAAACATGATATATTCTGTAGAATCTGTCATCATTTTTTCACCCCTGACATTGATCTATTTGCATCACGGCTCAATGCCCGTATTGACAAATTTGTTTCATGGTTTCCAGAACCTGGTGCAACTTACTGTAATGCATTTACTCTTAGTTGGACAGGTTTTAAACCTTACATTTTCCCACCATTTAACTTGGTTGGAAAGGTTATTAACAAAATTCTGAAGGATAAAGTTGAAAATGCTATTCTGGTTTTTCCATTTTGGAAGACCCAGTCATGGTTTCCTCTAATCCTAGAGAACCTTTCTTCTTTTCCTGTTAGACTGCCACGTCACAAGGACCTTCTGGTGTTACCACACAATGGCCAGCCACATCCACTCAGGAACTCTCTACAGATGATCGTTGTCACGTTATCAGGCAAAGACTACGTAAAACAGGACTTCAAAAAGAAATTACAGACATCATTACAGAATCCTGGAGCAAAGGTACTCGCAAACAGTACAACCTCGCGTGGCGAAAATGGTGTGTTTGGAATCGCCTCAGGTCAGGAGATCCTTTTCAAGCGTCTGAAGTTCAAGTAATTCAGTTCATGTTCTTTTTGTTTAAAATGGGAAAATCCTATTCATGTATCAATACTCATAAGGCCATGCTTTTGCAAACGTTACCTCTTTTAGGCAATAAATGGTGCCAAGATTCAAAATTGATAGTTAGGTTTATGAAGGGTATTTTCCATCATAAACCTCCTTTGCCAAAATACCAGTTTACCTGGGATGTTTCAGTTGTGCTAAATTACCTTTCTAGGCTTTTCCCATTAGAAACGCTCTCTCTTAAGTTGCTTACTTTTAAGCTAGTTGCGCTACTTGCGCTATCAGCAGCTCCAAGAGCCCAGACTTTAGCCAACTTACATTTGGACTACATGTTAAAGGAAGAGACTTCACTTACATTTACATTTCCTCAGTTACTTAAAACATCCAGACACGGACATTCTTATGTGTTTAAAGTAGAACATTTCAGCAAAGAGTGCCTATGTGCTTTTCATACATTGATGTTTTATGTTAAAAAGACTAGAGATTTAAGACAAAGCAGACTGCTTCTAGTTTCGTATCAGACATATAAATCTGTTACTACCAGTACTATTGCCAGATGGCTGAGATGTGTCATGGAAATGTCTGGTATAGATATATCCATTTTCAAGGCACATTCATTCAGAGGTGCTACCGTATCTGCTGCTTATAGAAAGGGATGTTCTTTGAGCCAGATTCTTTCCACGGCTGACTGGTCATCAGACAAAAATTTTAGAAAATTCTATCACAGACAGGTCGTTAATGACAAGCAGTTGTCTTTTGCTAAGGCAGTGTTAAAATGAATGTAGTCAAAAGCTTTTGATTACGAGGGTTATTACATGTCAGAATTAAGTTGTAGTTCAGTTGAACGCATGCTAATACAGTGCCAGACTGCCAGTACATGTTGAAATCATATTCGTGTTTTCAGGGATGTTGATTGCATGATGTTTAATTAGCCTAGCTATTTATCATTTTTGCTTGCATGTATTTGGCATGTCTTTTGTTTGTTATTACAGTTCTATTAGTTAAGCAAGATTTAGTTTAGTTGCTCTTTAAAAATGCTGTTTTCTACATGTGAAAGCCGAAGGCTTTACGGAAAATAATGGCCCCCCATCCAAGCCTTGGTGATGGATGGAGGGCATTATTGGAGTAAAGCCGGAGGCTGAGCATGTAGGAACCCTCCCTCTTTATGAGTTAACTTCATACTCTTTATGCATGATACAGGTAACATCCCTGTAAGTTGTTTCTATTTAGCTAGAGCAATATGTTACACCCACCCTGTTTCTTTTCAGCAACCAAATAAATCTTCTGTCTTTAAATTATGAGAGCACATGGGACGGAAGTGGATTTGTCACGTGGGGTGTACTCGATTTAATCTTTAAAGCGCGGTAATCGAACAATATCGGGACGATATGCTGTTTTCTACATGCTCAGCCTCCGGCTTTACTCCAATAATGCCCTCCATCCATCACCAAGGCTTGGATGGGGGGCCATTTTCCATGATGTTTTTCGAAGACAGTATCTTATTGGGAGTCAAAAAGAGTCTCTATGTGGTAATGGGTTAATGGAAGACATATGTCAGAAAAGATATAATTGCCACTGTTTGAAAATACATGTAGCGAAAACCATTCTAAAATCATGTCATGTAATAATGCTACAGTGACTTAAGAGTCAAAAACCATACAAAAGAAGCCAGCTATGTGAAACAAGATGTGAAAAGTAACAGTTTGTTGTTAACATTACATCACTATTGAGTCTTGAGTATTCAACAAAGACGGAATGACCATCCTGGGAGTACTTAACCTTTTCCCAAATCATAAAATTAGATTCCCTACTAGTCTTCATTCAGAGAATTTGTAGAGAGCAAGACCTATGTTACTAAAATGATCCAAACTTATGTGTTAAATCGTTAAAAGCAATGACAGAAAAGAAGAAATTGCTGATGATCAGCAATTTCTTCTTTTCTCTCATTGCTTTCCAAAGCCTTTTTGATTAGAAATGTCAATACAAGAACTTGCACATTTGGGAAAAGGTTAATTCAAATTTAACCACAAAAGGAGAAAATGTTACCGTCTCACAAACACATCAAAGTATTTGTAATGGCCTCTTGCATTGTAAAAGGACATTCTCAAACCATTTATTGCCACAACTCTTAACTAACCACAGGATCGTTTATAATGCTGCACTGGTCAAAATTAGCCTTTTCCCTGAATGATTCTTGGTTTTGATATTAATATCACTGAAAGCGGTGGAACAGTGAGGGAAAATAAAGAAGTAAATATTCCCTTTTTATGAGACTTATGAAGGACATCAATGAAATGCTGATAGCTAGCATTTTTCCCTTTTCCCTTCATTTGTTAAATTCCCTGCATCAGTGAAGAAGTTTCAATTGTTAAAACAAGAATTTGTTATTTGCAACTATTTTTAATTTGGAGAAGTCATAAATATTGTTGATTCAGAAAAAGTTACATGTAAACCATTTTGCAGGTACATTTGTAAATAGCAAAAGTACTACATGTATTAATGACCACTCCAATGGGAAAAGAACATTGACTGACCAACATAACTTGACCATTACTTTTGAACATTAGGCTAAATGACAGAAGTTAAACCATTCCACAAGTAACATCTTAAGAAGGTTTTGACATTTCTACAAGAGACAGCTTCTGAAAACATTAGAACAAAAGAAGAAAATATTGATAGTCAGCATATTTAGCTCCTAATTTGTCCTTTCCATGATAAAACAAACAGTTAGCCTATAGTCTATTATATTTTTGGCTGAACTAGCTGTTCTAAAATTATGACTAGTCTATAAAGGTTTGTAATTTGGTATTAAGGCTGTTTGTTAATGCTTTTTTCACTTTTTGGTTTACAAATTGAAATAGATAAGGATGATATTGATAGTTTCCTTCAGAAATCATATTTATTCAACAGGAAAATGGACTAAACCCACAGGTTTCACAAAGAAAGCCACAAACATTGCTGGGATTACCTAAACTTGCCTCATTTTATAAGGTTTATGCCTATCCTGGGGACATAAACCGTTTCTCAAACAATCTCCATTTTTTTGTTGACCCTACAAGAGAAAACTTTGGAAAACACTGGGGCAAAAGAAGAAAAACAAGAGTTGTCGCCTATACGGGAGCTTGTCACAAAAACAGCTAATTTTATAAAAGTAGATCAAACTCCAAGGTCAAGGTCACAAGGTCAAAGGTCATGGTCACAAATGAAAGGTCTTGTCAGGAGGTATCCATGTGTGAAATATCAAGGCTCTATCTATAATAGTGCATGAGATACATGTATAGGCCAGGTTAAAGTTTTTTAAAAGTAGGTCAAACTCCAAGGTCAAGGTCACTAGGTCAAAGGTCATTGTCCCAAATGAAAGTTTTTTTCAAGAACTATCTATGTTTGAAATATGAAGGCTGTATCTCTAATAGTGCCTGAGATATTGACCAGGTTAAAGCTTTTCAAGTGAAGACGGGACGCGACGCGACGCCGACGCTAGGGCTGTGACATTAGCTCCCCGGACATAAAGTCCCGGCTCGCTAATAAGCAATGCCCTCATTTACTTCATCTGCAATGTCCTTTGTTTCAGTGCAGCTATAGTTTGCATTGTCTTTATTGTCACAAGGTGAAAGAGTACATCTCATCTATCACCCTCAACTAACCTTTAATTAGAACAGAATTGATCAGGACAGCTGGTATCATCATTTGTCATTAGGATAATTTTAATTCGTTCTCATTAGACAAAGTAAAGCCAAGACAAAGACTTTAATAAAAGTTTTTAAAAGAAAATATCAATAAAATATGAATAATACTATAATTATGAGTTTATTTATGAGTCTTTTGAGTATATTATATTGCGTTTTTATTCACCTGAAAGGGTGGGGCTAAGCCAAAAGGTTATTCGACGAGTTTACTTCTCGATACCTTGGTTAACATAAGGGAAAAACGTGCGGCACGAGCATGAAAACATTTCGAAATTGAAAGACTGTGCGATTGTAAAACGTGTTATTAAAAAACCTCGTAAATACAGCTTGATTCAAGCTGCAGTTACAATAATTTGCAATAACACCGACGATTTACCGCTAATTGAAAACGCTGTTTCTCCTCAATCTTCAATGTAATAACCGTTTACTAGGCTCCGCCCTTTCTCCCGAAAAAAATCAGAATATATTATGAGTCGACCGAGCAAAATGTCAACAATTGTAAATGTTAGCCTGTGCAGGCTGAATTATAAAGTTTTGGTTTCCTTTCATTGTCAGTAAAATGGTCAGTCTTGACTTACATCCCAATCTCTATAAACGTTCAGAATCTTTCCTTAACCCTTTCCCAAACGGAAAAAATTTGGGTTATTTACTTCAAAAACTGAAATAAATGAAAAAATGGAAGTTATCAAAGATGAAATTTGTGTAAGATATGGCATAGAAAATATTGAGACAAAAGGAGAAACTGCTGGTTATCAGCAGTTTCTTCTTTTGTTTCAATGATTTCCCAAGCCTTTTCTATAAGGGACGTCAAAACCAGGTCTTGTTTGGGAAAGGGTTAAGAGACATTCAAAACTGTTTAAAATTTCTAAACCAAAAGATAGATTTTCGTTGATTTGGGCATTTAATTTTGCTATATTGAAATAGTACCCCAAAATGATGTTAATCTTCTGTATCAAGTTACAAATTTCAATCCAAGTCTATCTTGCTTTATTATCTTCAGGCATTTAATTTTAAACTTTAACTTAGACGACAAATTTAACCCTGTATCTAAAAATGCATATTTAATTGACCTGCTAAAGGAGAGTTTTAAAACATCGAGACAAAAGGAAAATATGTCTTATTCTTTCAATGAAAACATTAAAACAATTAAAACAAATTTTGTCTCCATCAAAGGTTTTCCTTTATTTTATTTTGCAAAAAAAAACTTGTGAAAAATACAACAATATATCATAGCTTTTCAACAAAAACCCTGTAACTGCAGCTTATAGAAAAAGCTGCAAATAGGTTTTTGTTTAAAAGCATTATCATATTATTAGGCTGAAAATTTGACGATATTGTCTGTTCATATATGACTGATGAAAACGAAAAAATCTAGTTTCTATTAATCTTGGACATCCCGCATATAAATTATTCAATGTCACACGCAGGAGATAAATTGCGAATGTCCAGGCATTTCCTGTACATGAGAGACAGGCGGAGAAAACGAGTATTGTCCACTCTCGGCTTGACCACATCAAAACTGGTGGTTTGCTGGGACATTTGAACAATGAGTCCATTAGTCAATAAAGCATTCTTGACCAGTCCCTTATAGAGAGGTCGTTTTCCTTATTTAACCCTTTCCCAAACGCCTAAATTTCAGGATGGTCTCATTCAAAAACTGCTGCAGATGACAAATAGATGTTAAAAAGCATTGAATTTATATATAATGTAACCAAGAAAATATTAAGACAAAAGAAGTTATCAGTAGATTCTTCTTTTGTCTCTATGTTTTCCCAAGGATTTTCTATTAGAGACATCAAAACTAGGTGTTGTTTGGGTAAGGGTGAAGTCAGACATTGGATTGAATCCTTCGTTTTGAGCTCTCATAATTATATTGAAAAACAGGTTTGAAAAACAACTAGAAATCTATCACTGAAGGTGATAAAAATACCCCCGCCACCACCTTTGTTCGGACAAGCGTTTTTGTTGAATCAGGAGCCCTACTTAGAAATTGTCAATCCGATTTTCTTGAAATTTGGTCCAATCAGGGGCCATAACTCAGAAAGTATCGGTCTGATTTCCGTGAATTTTGCATCTTGCATATATACAGGTCACAATGAACACTTGTGCCAAGTATGAAGCAAATACTTCAGTAACTGTAGGAGGAATTGTCCGGACAAGCATTTTTGTCAAATCAGGGGCCATAACTCAGAAAGTGTTGGTCCGATTTTCGTGAAATGGGCGTCTTGCTCATCTACAGAAGTTAATGCACACCTGTGCCAAGTATGAAGCAAATCGGACAGTAACTAAAGGAGGAGTTGTCCGGACAAGCATTTTTTGGTCAAATCAAGGGCCATAACTGAGAAAGTATCAGTCTGATTTCCGTGAAATTTGCGTCATGCACATCTACAGGTCCTAATGAACACCTATGCCAAGTATGAAGCAAATCGGAAAGTAACTGTAGGAGGAGTTATCCAGACTAGCATTTTATTGACAAATCAGGGGCCATAACTCAAAAAGTAATGGTCCGATTTTCAAGAAATTTGTGTCTTGCACATCTACAGGTCCTAATGCACACCTGTGCCAAGTATGAAGCAAATCGGACAGTAACTGTAGGAGGAGTTGGCCGGACAAGCATTTTTGGGTCAAATCAGGGGCCATAACTCAAAAAGTATTGGTCCGATTTCCGTGACATTTGCGTCTTGCACATCTACAGGTCACAATGAACACTTGTGCCAAGTATGAACTAAATCGGTCCAAAAGTGTAGGAGGAGTTATCCGGACAAGCATTTTTTTGTCAAATCAGGGGCCACAACTCAGAAAATATTGGTCCGATTTTCGTGAAATTTGTGTCTTGCACATCTACAGGTCCTAATGCACACCTGTGCCTAGTATGAAACAAATCGGACGGTAACTGTAGGAGGAGTTGGCCGGACAAGCATTTTTGGGTCAAATCAGGGGCCATAACTCAAAAAGTATTGGTCCAATTTCCGTGACATTTGTGTCTTGCACATGTACAGGTCACAATGAACACTTGTGCCATGTATGAACTAAATCGGTCCACAAGTGTAGGAGGAGTTATCCCGACAAGCATTTTCTGGTCAAATCAGGGGCCACAACTCAGAACGTATTGGTCCGATTTTCGTGAAATTTGTGTCTTGCACTTCTACAGGTCCTAATGCACACCTGTGCCTAGTATGAAGCAAATCGGACAGTAACTGTAGGAGGAGTTGGCCGGACAAGCATTTTTGGGCCATATCAGGGGCCATAACTCAAAAAGTATTGGTCCGATTTCCATGAAATTTGTGTCTTGCACATCTACAGGTCACAATGAACACTTGTGCCAAGTATGAACTAAATCGGTCCACAAGTGTAGGAGGAGTTATCTGGACAAGCATTTTTTGGTCAAATCAGGGGCCACAACTCAGAAAGTATCGGTCCGATTTTCGTTAAATTTGTGCCTTGCACTTCTACAGGTCCTAATGCACAAATCGGACAGTAACTGTAGGAGGAGTTGGCCGGACAAGCATTTTTGGGCCAAATCAGGGGCCATAACTCAAAAAGTATTGGTCCGATTTCCATGAAATTTGCGTCTTGCACATCTACAGGTCACAATGAACACTTGTGCCAAGTATGAACTAAATCGGTCCACAAGTGTAGGAGGAGTTATCCGGACAAGCATTTTTTTGTAAAATCAGGGGCCACAACTCAGAAAGTATCGGTCCGATTTTCGTTAAATTTGTGTCTTGCACTTCTACAGGTCCTAATGCACACCTGTGCCTAGTATGAAGCAAATCGGACAGTAACTGTAGGAGGAGTTGGCCGGACAAGCATTTTTGGGTCAAATCAGGGGCCAAAACTCAAAAAGTATTGGTCCGATTTCCGTGAAATTTGCGTCTTGCACATCTACAGGTCACAATGAACACTTGTGCCAAGTATGAACTAAATCGAACTGCAAGTGTAGGAGAAGTTATCCGGACAAGCATTTTTTGGTCAAATCAGGGGCCATAACTCAGAAAGTATCAGTCTGATTTTCATGAAATTTGCGTCTTGCACATCTACAGGTCACAATGAACACTTAGGCCAAGTATGAACTAAATCGGTCAACAAGTGTAGGAGGAGTTGTCTGGACAAAGTTTTGGAGACAGACCAACAAACAAACAAACAAACAAACCATCCAACCAACCAACCAACCACTGGACCGACAGGCTGATTCCAGTATACCCCCTCCAAACTTCGTTTGCGGGGGTATAATGAGGGAAAGAAGGAAATGCTGTTGAACAGCATTTTCTTCTTTTCCCTCATTATCTTTTTTATGCTAAGTAAAACAAATTTTCCAGTTATCATATGTTATTAACTTGCATGTTGGACCATTGGAAGAGGATGAATAGATAAAGAAATACGAATGAGTTTTTAATTTTTTCCACATTACAAATTTATTAAGAGTTGATGAATTTGAACTCTGCTGCAGTCTAGTAAATGACAAAATGGATGCTGCTAAAGTAGGAATATCATCATAGCATATAGAATATTGAGGCAAAAGGGAAAAAATGCTGGTGATCAGCATTTTCTTCTTTTGCCTCCATGTATTTTAGTGTATAATCTATCTAGGATGTCAAAACCATGTCTTTCTTGTTCAGGGAAAGTATTTAACGCTTATAATGCAAAATACTATAGAAGCTCTTCTAAACTAAAAGCCATAGCAAGATGGGACTCCATAAAATACATGACTGTATTGTCCACTCTCTGCTTGACCACATCAAAACTGGTGGTTTGCTGCGACATTCGGACAATAAGCCCATTAGTGGACAATGCATTCTTGACCAGCTTCTAAACACCATCCCTCAGGCCCTTAATTACACCCCTGTTTTCCCTTATTTAAAAGGCATTCCATTAATTTTTTGGTGACCCTTGAACAGACAGTTTTCCAAAACTGCAAAATTTAACTGAACCTGTAATATATAGTTTTCAAGCCTTACAAATTATTGAAGAAAAAGAAGAAGATGCTTACTTCCTGCATTTACTCTTCTTTTTTTTTCAATATTTTTCCCCTTATTAAAGAGATTTCAAGAGACAGTTGGAATTATTCTGTTGCCTGCAATGCTATTGAATTTGGGCCTGCCTAAAATATCATCATTCGGGAAAGGGGTTAAAACTGCACTTTGAATATAGAGAAAACTTGGGACTTTTGTCGAAATAATTACAATTAACCCTTTCCCAAACGACAAAATTTTTTGGTGACCCACTTCAAAAACTGTAAAAATGACAAAATGGAAGTTATTAAAGGTAGAATTTCTGTAAAATATGGCATAGAAAATATTGAGACAAAAGGAGAAACTGCTGGTTATCAGCAGTTTCTTCTTTTGTTTCAATGTTTTCCCAAGCCCTTTCTATTAGGGACGTCAAAACCAGGGCCGCGTTTTACTAACATATATTTTTGCAAAAACCTTGTAACAACACATCTGATTGAACGAGAAATAATAACAGTAATTATTCGGCCAATCAGAGTTGTTGTTGTTTTAAAAATGTTCGTAAGTTTGTTAGTAAAACGGGCCCCAGGTCTTGTTTGGGAAAGGGTTAATTCAGTTTCCTGAATTGCGCAATAAGTGCCGCTATATAAATATTGTTAAGTAGGACGGATAATTGAACGATAAACACTTGAGTTCTCTGTAATCGAGAAAATTTACGCAAGAATTCCGTCTAGCTATTATGCCCTTATTTAGGCAATTAGATTGCGAAATGGTTTCACCCTGCAATTGACAGGTACAGAAAATGTCCCACTTCAAACGGATGGAGCTATTTAGCGTCCCTTAACCCATTACCAGATGCTAAATTTTTGGACTTTCCCAATGTCAAAGATGTTGTAGGCAACAATTTCAAGTTGATGAAACTTTAGAAATATTTCTATTTTGAGGTAGAAAACATTGTGGAAAATGAAGAAATTGCTTGTCACAAGCAATTTCTTCATTTTCCACAATGTTTTCCAAAGCTTTTTTCATGTGTAGCTTCTAAAGGCGTCAATGTGTGGGAATGGGTTAGTATCGATCCAAGAGAAAATGGGGTGGATTGAAAGTCAGAAAATGAAAAAAGGACTTGAGCAGATAGAACCAATGTGTCAGTAAAATGAAACGAGTCCAAACTGGTGTTAGTAATTAAAGCTGAAAATAGCTTTATTCTTTCGGAAACAATACCTGATTTTGACGTCCCTAACAGAAAAAAACTTGGAAAATATTGACGAAAAAGAAGAAAATGCTGATGAACAGCATTTTCTTTTTTTGCCCCAATTTTTTTCTGCGCTACATAGTACATAAGATCCAACCTGAACCCCTGCGAAAAGTTCATTGAAGCTCAAGAAGTGTTCTACAATTTAACAGTTCTAGAACTAGAAATTCGTTCTTGAACTTTTTTTGCAGGGGATCTTTATCAAAATCCATTTTGGTGTCTGCAATAGCTTTCAAATTGGAACAGTCTAAATATTTGTTATTTGGGAAAATATCTTACAGTACAAGTTCATGTTATATATTCTTGCAAAAACAGCCAGTAAGTAAACAAGAGCTTCAAGGGTTTTTTTTACAAGAATATTTTTTTTCCAAAACTAGATTTAGGCCAAGCACTGATCAATGCAGCAGAGGTCATTCTGTCAAAGGATAAAAGACGATTACAGAGAAAATCCCCGAGAATCAAGAATAATGTGATTATTCCCCTAGTGTCCCGTAGAGCTCTAGGCTTCCGCGAAAGTGTCCTACCGAGCTCTAAGCTCTGAAAAATGAGCTTTATTCAAGAAAAAGAATGTGATTACTGTTGGCCTTTTGGGGAACAAATGATGAATTAATGGCCTCAGTCAGAATGGCAGATCTATTGGCCTTGGGTAAATGATATGTGCTTTTTTCATTGTTTATATTGTGATGCTCATTCTGGAACAGCTACGCTTTTCTTCAAAAACCTTGTAACTGCAGCATATTTTAAGCTGCAGTTACGAGAATTTTGTTGAAAAGTGACCATCAGTGTTCTCCCCAGCCCAATAAGCTGTATCGGCCCCACTACAGCTTCATCTAAATCAGTGTTATGCCCCTACAGCTTCAAAACTACCCCACAGCTTAATTTGTTCCAAATGGTCACCAAATAGAGGAATTCGAGTCATTTAATGTCAAAAACTGATGAATTAAGGTATTTCACACAATAAATATGCATAAAAACATTATGGGAAAAGAAGAAATTGCTCATGATGAGCAATTTCTTTTTTTCCCATTATGTTTTTATTCACAATTATTTGCATAAACATAATATTGTAATCTTCAACGATACTGCCACTACAGCTTCAAATTATTCTGGGGAGAACCCTGGACCATACATTGTAATTCCTAACCATTGGCACTGAAATTCCTTTTCCCTTGACATTACAAACCAGCTGGCCAGCATTTAACCCAAAGACTGATAGACTAGGAGTCGACAATATTTATAATATACCGTTGAATCATTTGCTTCGTAAGAAATGTCATAAATGCAGCTCATATGATACATGTATATATCTTAAGTAAATGATAATATCTGTTAGAGAAGCCAACAATACAATCCATCATTAAAATTTAGGAAAATAATGGTCCTAATGGCTTTGTTAAAACAGTGCACTGATATATCAAAGGCTGAAAGATCAAAACAAATCTTGCTTCAAAACCATTCACCAGCTTGCAAGGTCCTATTTTCTAGAACAAACAAATTGTTTATGAATAATGGATGAATCAATGTAGGAAAGATGACAGCGTTATCCCATAACTCAATCTATGTCATAACTCATTATTCAACCTGTGAGGAGTCTGTTCTCTTAGAGTTACATATTTTGTTCCTACACAAATAGGCAATAGCATCATGTACAATGTACAAATAATTTACAAAGGTGCAAAAAAGTAAGTGACCAAATAATCAATTATACAAAATTCAATCTGTCTTCAATTCTTCAGACTTAAAACAACTTCAAGTTCTATGCTTGCTTTAACACATTACCAAACGCCATATTTTAGACTGGTCTGAATTCAAAAATTTGGCAGACGACATTTTAAAATCAATAAAATCTAAAATATTTTGGTCTTTTGGGGTAGAAAACCTTGTGGGAAATGAAGAAATTGCTTGTCGCAAGCAATTTCTTCATTTTCCACAATGTTTTCCAAAGCCATTGTGTTATAGAGCGTCAATAGGCGTCACTGAGTTGTAATGGGTTAAGAATTGAAACTAACCATACCAAAAATTGAATGTTGCTACATGTCTCAAAGCCAGTTAATCCCTATCTTTTACTAGGCAATCATTGTCTAATTCAACTTCATTGACCAATGAATAATGCAGATTAGTACTTTCTTTGTTGTTGATCTAACATTTTGTTGAATGTAAAGGGATTAAAATAACCCACACCAAAAGTTAAACATTACTAAACATTTAATCCTAATATAATAACCGGACAATCAGTGGCCATTCAACATAAATGACCGATGACTAATGTGGCTTAGAGATTTATCAAATGAATTCCATTTCTATAATACATATTATAAAACAAAAGGAATAAAATAGTTCTTAATTAAATCTTAAAGATCACATAATTTCAAGAAAATGAGAAAAATAGCTTTGTAATAAGGCAATCAATAGTAGTGTTGTGCACATTCACTTCATGAGGACTTTGAAAACCAACCTCCAAATTTTGATGTCTAAGTATTTTTTTCACATTCTCTCTTAATATTTAGGACCATATTAAAACCAGAACCCATTTAACTTACATTTTTGGTTGACGTCTTTTTACCATTTTAATTCATGGTCTTTTGAACCAAACCCCAAGAAATATGAGACATTTTAATGCCCACAATTGGAATTGACAGCCATTTCTGTATGTTTACATAAAAGATTACCTGGCACTTTTACTGCCCACACCACATAAACACAATTCTTTATTGTTAACTATCAAAATAAAAATGTTTCAAAATATAATGGAAATTCTGATTGATTTGTTTGAAAAACATACCACTTCACCACTATATGACCCTACCTTCTTTTGAACCTCACAGTTCCCAAACAGGATAAATTTGGACCATTCAAAATTCAAAGATGTTGCAGACGACAATTTCCAGTGAATATGTCTTGACATGTTCCTTTTTTTCGGCTGGAAAACATTGTAGAAAATGAAGAAATTGCTTGTCAAAAAGCTTACATAAAATACAGCTCAAAAAATATTGTGAGGCAAAAGGAGATTATGCTGTTCATCATGTTTTTATCTTCTTTTGTCTCAGTATTTTCAAAGTTCTACAAGGGACCTCAAAAGCCAAATCTTGTTTGCAGGAAAGGTAAATTTAAGGATCATCAAAATAACAAATCATGTAAAAATCGCTGCATCATTTAAGTTAAAAACAAGAAAACCAAATTTGTCATACTTAACAGACAAAATTAGAAAATGAGAGACTTTTATTAATTTGTACTGAACATTTTAGAAACTAATTTAGTGGAAAAACAAGATAATTGGTTTAGGAATAGCTTAAACAAGATTTAAACAAAGACCTATTGATTCTTTTGAAGTTTAATTTAAAGTGAAATTGGCGTTTTTTCGAAGCCTTCACCTATTTTTTCTTGTCTAAAGAATGCAGAAAGATACCCTAATTTGCCTTACAATTTCAAGTTCTATGGCGAAATTGTAAACAAAATAAGAGATAGAAATGGCATTTTTTAAATGTGACATACCAGTATTGCACACATTTCTGCTGTCTGTTAAATATTCCTCATAGTCTGGTATTAACCCTTTCCCAAACAAGACCTGGTTTTCACGTCCCTTGTAAAAATGGCTTGGGAAATCATTGAGACAAAAGAAGAAACTGCTGATAACCAGCAGTTTCTCCTTTTGTCTCAATATTTTCTAGGCCATTTTTTACTCAAATCCTATCTTTGATAACACCCATAATGTCATTTGTGGCAGATTTTGAAGTGGATCACTCTAAAATTTTGTCGTTTGGGAAAGGTTTAAAGACCATGCAGTCTACGACATTTCAAAACATATGAACAATTTCAATATTTCAATATTGCATCTGGCTTGAAAACATTTATATCAATTTTCCATACACTTTTAACATTAAGTATTAAGCTAATGCCAATTGGAGTTAATCTACAATTTAGGGATACAAGGGTAAGATTTCATTTACAAAATCCCTACAAAAGGGAGCCACTCAAGTGAGAAAGGCATGCTGGGAAGTTTTTATCAGGTTACGTTTTAGGGCGACAAAATCGGTGTTTTTTTCAATGGGACCACCAAACCCCTTTGTTTTGGGGTATCAGTGTAAACATTCCTATGTTTTCCATTAAAGTGACATTTCAGAATTTTTTGTCATAAATTTCACTTTTATTTTTATCTGAAAGAGCATATTTCCTTATGAAAATTCTGAAAATTTCAAGCCAAAATATTGCGCTGTTTAAGAGAAATTTATATTTGTGTGTTAAAATTGAACAAATTGTTGTGGACAACAGTTCGGATTTATATGCAATTTATCGATTATGTCTCAACTTTGAATGTGTGTTTCTGGCTTATTGGCAACAACTTAAAAAAATTAATAGTATTTATACTCATTAGAATAACCAATCTTGGCATCAAGACAAAGTTTAAAAAATTGAAATTGGAATGAAATGTCCCTTTAAAGTGTCCCTTATTTTGTTCACTTATTCAACTAAAGCCTCTCTTACAACCCATCGTGCGTCTTTATAAATCGTACGTCTTCAGAGAATTTTAAAATGCATGATTTATAAGGATGGGCGCATGATGGGTTGTAAGAGAGGCTCAAAGAATTGTCCAGTCAATTCTTTGCTGCATGAAGTCTATGTCATGGTTGTGTCTACCAAAATCATATGTTGCATGTGCATGCATCGCACGACTATACCTACGTTTTAGACACAGACCGCACGCAGGAGCGCGCACAACCGGTAATGTAACAGAGGCTTAACCCTTTCCCAAACAAGACCTGGTTTTGACGTCCCAGAAAGAAATGGTTTGGGAAAACATTGAGACAAAAGAAGAAACTGCTGATAATCAGCAGTTTCTCCTTTTGTCTCAATATTTCCTGTACTATTTTGTACACAAATCATATTGTTATTAATGTCTACTTTGTCGTCTGCATTAGCTTTCAAATTGGATTACCCTAAACTTTTGTCGTTTAGTAATGGGTTAACTTGTAACTGGATCATTTCCGTTAGCTCAGTTTGTAGCAGACTGGTTTGTAGAATGTTTTTTCTTTGAGGGGGAGCTTGAGTAATTTCAACTGTGACAGTTATCATTGAAGAGGTTGATTGGTGTATGTGTTGAAAATAGGGGACGATTTTATCCAGCTAACCGTGACGTAATTTCGGACAAACAATAGTAGTTCTGTAGGTGTTGTTATAAAATCTTGTAACTACGGCTTGACTCAAGCCGTAGTTACAAAATTTTATACCAACACCGATAGTTTATCAAAACATAATGGTAAACCAAGTCTATTTTTAGCACAAAATTCTTTGCCATAACTGTGCCACTAGATAGATTATCTAATCTAGACAGGACTTATTCATAATTCAAAATGGCTATTACCCGACACTTCAAAATGCATTCAACTTTATTCAGGTTCATTATATGCATGGCTTCCCCTCATTTCCCTTTTCTTGTTCAAAACAATCTTTGATAATAAAACTGTTGCCTCAAAAATGTTAGGAATCTTAATTGGGGACAAAACATTTTTATTGCTTAATGTTAACTAGTACATGTAAATGATGTAATGATTATTTTCCCATAAACATTTGTAGCAGGTTAGCGAGACTGGAAAGATACTTGAGATCTTCGGAAGATAATATGTTAGTTCATCTTTATCCTGACAAATACAACAGTCGACTGCTGAACGCAATACTGTTCTAAGTCATTTTTCATCATTTTTCAGGAGAAGGAAAAAACATTCTCATTTTGTCAAAACTGAATGAATTGATCTGAATTTTTGATATTATATAATCTGATGGACAATATTAAATTATATTTATTACATTTTTCATTCAAGTTAATGATGAAAGAGAAATAAGACTTTGTTGACTTAGCTTAGTATTGCAGTCAAATATCAGCAGTTTTGAAGTCAGAATTTGAATGCAATACTAGTCCAAGTTGATATAGACTAGTATTGCATGCAAAAATTGAATATATGAGACAAAATTATTGACTGCAATACTATTCTATGTTTCATTCTCCTTTTATTTCACTTCTTAGTAAGCAACATAGATTAGTGTAACCCTTTCCCAAACAACAAAATAGTTTGGTGATTTTATTTGAACGCTGCAGCAATGACCAAATTGATAGTTAAGAGAGGATTTAAGTACAATAACACACAGAAGATATTGAGGCAAAATAAGAAATTGCTTATGCCCTTCTTTTACAAAGCATTTTTAGCATGACTATTCATAGAATATGGGGTTTAGTTTGGTCAACCAAGTGTCGGTGTTGGTGTTTGTATCGGTGTTAACTTTGGTTATGCTTTAACCTGCAAGTGTCATTTCTGTTCTTACTCATGCTATTGCTCTGAAACTTTGTACATGCTTCTGTGACCATAATATCAGTCTCTAGGCAAAGATTCATTACTCTGACAATTAATTTAATGGAATATCCTTTTACAAAGTTAAAATATAAAGCTTAATTTTTTGTGTGCATTTTGTCATACATCAGTAATAACTATGTTTTTGATGAAGATATTGCTTTCAAATTTTCATCCTTCTGCATGCGACCATGATATCAGCCTCAAGGCATAGATCCTACTCTGATATTTATTAACAGTTTTCAAAAAAAAAATGTCAGAGTGTCGAATCCAGGTCTTGTTCGGGAAAGGGTTGAATTAACCCTTTCCCAAACAAGACCTGGTTTTGACGTCCCTTGTATAAAGGGCTTGGGAAAATATTGAAACAAAAGAAGAAACTGCTGATAACCAGCAGTTTCTCCTTTTGTCTCAATATTTTCTGTGGCATATCTTACACAAATTATCATTTTAATAACTTACATTTTGTCCTTTGGGACAATTTTTGAAGCGGATCACCCAAAAATTTTGTCGTTTGGGAAAGGGTTAAGAAAGAAGAAGAAAATAAAAATTGGGAAATTTAAAACTTTAAGGATACGCTTACAAAAAATACATAAAATGTGTTGCTCAAATTAATGTAAATGAATTATGTTTATAATTATAATTTCATTATAAATAATTCAAAATCTTTTACTAATGAGCCATACCGATAATCAGATATAGGGGAATCGGGTTGGTAAAGATGACTATCGAAGAGTGCAAGTTGTTTCTATAAATAGATTTTCAATACAGCTATCCTACCTAAAATAAACCAAAATATTTGTATCGATTCTCATTTAACTTTGAACATATAATAGTAGCCCATTGGTACCAGTTGTGGAACAATGTTTGCCCAAATCTGTCTGTTTCTGTCTATCTCTGTTTGTTTACACTTTTTTTCTGGGTCATACATCCTTTAAGGGTGGGCCATTCATATCATTTTGATACATGAAATTTGTAATCACATAATATCATTTCATAACTGCTTGGTATAACATTGAACTGTGTATAGTAGTACAGAGGGCATCCTTTTTAGCTCACCAGAGCAAGCACAAAGTGCTCAAGGAGAGCTATTGTGGTCACTTAATGTCCATCATCTGTCTGTATGTCTGTCTGTCCGTCAACAATTTGTTGTTTACATTCTAGAATCCGCAAATATCATTCAACCTTTACAAAACTTGGACAAAACAAGACAAAAAAAGAATGGTCATAAGTTTTCGAATGACTTCGATTATAAGCCGGATCAGACCTGAGGAAATCCAGAGTTATGTGCCCTTGAACGTCAAAAATAGCTAGTTTTGACTTTGTTTACACTCTAAGATCTACAAATATCTATCAATCAAGACAACACTTTGACCTAACATTGAGGACCATCAGATATCAGAAAAGTTTCATTTTGATCGGATTAGAAAGTCATGTGTTATCTGCCCTTGAATTTGATATAATTTCGTTTTCCACTGTTTTCGACTTTGTTTACACTCTTGCGTCTGCAATTATTGACCATTCAAGACAAAACTTGGACACAATGTTCATAATGATTTTATGTCGGATATGTTTGACTTTCATTTTGAAGTTATGAGTTATCTGCCCTTGAATTTGACAAAATTGTAGTTTTCGACCTTGTTTACACTCTAGCATCTTCAATTATTGACCAATCAAGACGAAACTTGGACACAACTTTGGTGACAATGAGATATCAGATGATTTTCAATTTGATTGGACAGGAAAGTCATGAGTGCTGTTGCCACGAATTTTACAAAATTTGCGTTTTCGACTTTGTTTTTACTCTAACAACTACACATAATGAGCAATCAAGACAAAACTTGGTAACACTGTTGGTGACCATAAGACTAAAAATTCAGCATAATCAGAGTAGAACTTTGTGAGTTATTTGCCCTTGAATTTGACAAAATTGCAGTTTTCACCTTTGTTTTCACTCTATCACTCACAGGGTGGAAATTGTGCATATGGGATGGGTACCGAATACGGACAAATTTGCCCCGCTTCAGGTAAGAAATTGTGCGATAACTTTCTTATTTTTGCGTCAATTATCAAGCGGTTTGTTGCATGTACCCTGACTTATTGATATCTTACCTCAGATATATGAATTGTTTGTGTAATCCTTGTACTTTTTCGAAAAAAAAACCCCGATCCCAACCCACCAGGAAAACAACAAAATATTTAGATTGTTTCTGTGATCGGTTGAGACTAATTTTTGGGAAAAGTACAAGACGTTTCTAAATATGTCATACATTTAAGGAAGGCGCTCTGTAAATTGACTCAGAATTAAGAAAGTTATTGCAAAAATTCTTACCCGAAGTGGGATTAATTTGGTCTCAGATGTTACTATTTTGCTTTCTGGTCGGTTAGGACAATATTTTGGGAAAAGTACCTAGAGTTTTCTTACAAGCTATTCATCCGATGAAAGACGAATAAGGCAGGGTACATGCAACAAACTGTTTGAAAATTGATGCAGAAATAAGGAAGTTATTTCAAAATGTCCTACCAGAATCGAGATTTATTTGTACGTAGTTGTTATCCATCCCATGATGCACAATCTCCACCGTGCTCTATCTACCAGAAATATTGACCAATTAAGATGATACTGGGAAAGAATGTTGATGACCATAAGATCTTCGATGATCTTGGATGAATCTGAATTTCAATATAATCGAAGTAGAAATAGCAAAGTATCATCTTCAGGTGAGCGATTTAGGACCATCATGGTCCTCTTGTTTAATGTTAATTTATCATTTGACATTTTGCAGATCTCTGCTGAGATAAATTTAGTCTTTTCTTGATAAAATGATTTCAATTATTCAATATTGTAAGTCAGTTAAAGGAGGAATATTCTGCTTAGATGCATACCGGAGTAATTATATTAATTTACTCATCCCTGTTACTTTAGCTAAATATGAGAGCTTACTTAGCTTTATTACTCCTTGCTAGTCACTTTTGAGGTTTACTCGGATATTGTCATATGGCACCTATAAAAACATATTTTGTTTGAGTTTATTGGGGTTTTACGCCGTTTTCAACTACCAGGGTCATATCGCGGCGGCTTGAGCATCTACCCATGGATTCCTGTTGTTTCTCAAACCAGTACTACCACAACACCCTTACCGAGCCTCCAGCTGCTCGCCCACTTAGGTTAAGGATTTCAAACCCATTGGTGGGTGACAATTTTGTCAGAAAGGGTATTAGCCGCGGCCGGGTATCGAACCCGGGACCTCTCGAATGAGGGTCAGATGCGCTACCAACTGCGCTAAGGCCGCGGCCAAAAAAAAAAAACAAAAAACATATTTTGTATGATAATGTTACACTATTTCTTTAATATTTCATATGCTTATTGGTGAACCAGGATGATTCCGACATCTAAGCCAATACACAAGGTAGAAAGCTAAGATTTGGCATATATGCAATTTAAAGACCATATTTTAATAATATATATTTATTTTTTGTACGAAGTTCTCGGAAAATTTGCAAGATGTTAAGTGTTATTCTGCCATTAACATTGTGACTCAGGCCCGTAGGAAGCAATTTCATATGGGGGGTTGGGGGGTTGGGCTAAAGCCCTTGTCCTGAATATTGGGGGGCTAATTTGGATTTTCCCAAAATTTTAAGTGTAAAGTTAAGAAAATTGGGTATTTTTGGCCAACATTGGGGGGTGGGCTTAGCCCCCTCCCCTCCCTCCCCCCCTGCCCCCCACCCTGTTCATATGGGCCTGTGACTGCTTTCCTAGCCTAGTTTATTTCATCATAGAACTATGTATAAAAAGACCTGTCTCTGGACAGCCAAGCGCAACTATCAAGTGCTAGATATTGAAAAGTTCTAAGTTCGAAAAGGGTCGAATTCCATTAAATTAAATGCCAGAGTAATGAATCTTTGCCTAGAGCCTGATATTATGGTCACAGAAGCATGTGCAAAGTTTGAAAGCAATAGCTGTTACAGAAAAAAACGTTATCACAGATATAGTTATGAAAGTCCGTAAGGGTAAAGATTCAACTAAATTATATGGTAGAGTGACCTAGAGGCTAATATTATGGTCTCAGAGTCATGTGCAAAGTTTCAGAGTATTAACATTAGTAGAAACAGAGATTTGAAAAATGTGCATGTGAAAACTTAACCAAAGCATTACGCTAACAGCGATGCCTCAGTGACTAGAATAGCCGTCACCACATTATATGAATAGTCCTTCTAAAAAGCATCATGATGATGATACTATGTTAAATATCAAAGTTAATAAGTAAATGAACTAAATTTGGCTCTGAACAACCAATAAAAAGTACAAAATTAGATGCATATATTAGTATTGCATTCAAACTTTGGTAGAGTTTTGTACATTTTTTCACTGCCATACTAGTCCAAGTCAACTTAGACTAGTATTGCAGGGAACAAATTTTAACAATTGAGATAGACTTTTATGGAATTATTGAATATCTCAAAACCCATCTTGATTTCAACTCTAAAATTTTGACAGTATATGCACCTATGATGAACACTAACATTCATGGCAAAAACTCATTTTGGCCAAAAAGTGACTTAGAACAGTATTGCATTCAGCAGTCGAACTGAGTTCCAAAGCAGAATGCCTGTGCCAATAAAAAGACCATTTAAGATCAACTACCTCTGCCAGAGATTGACTTTGAAGCCTCATGCAAGTTTGTCCTCAGACAGATGAGGTTGATCTTCTTAAATTTATACATCCTAATAGCAGATCCAGAGTTCTCATTTTCACAAGACATGACATGAAAAGTCATCTATATGGTACAGGAAAAGTGATCATTCTGACTCTGTATGGCCACTATGGGGCTTGCCTATAAGACATTCATTTAAGAGATTTACATGATTTTTTTGCTACTTTTTGTTTTGTATTTTAGATCAAAGCCCCTTTAAAACATGACAATTACATGAAAATACCATCATACACAAGATTGTGACAAGACCGTCACCTGTAGCTGCTCAGAGCAACATGTCATTGTAAAGACGTTCGACATGAAATATGTCAATGGTAATTTTGTTTAACCTGGGATTTAGTAAATATGAACTTGTAACATGGATCCAGATCAGCCTGCATATTCACACAGTCTGATCAAGATCCATGTTGTTCTCTTAAATTCTAGCTTCTTTGCTGCTCAGAACAACATGTCATGGACAAGATGTTTGACATGAAATACATTGTATGTCAATGGTAATTTCATTTAACTGGGATCTAGAAAATAATTATGGGCTTTACTTGCTTTTGAGACCAACATGGATCCAGATCAACCTGCATATGCATGCAGTCTTATGAAGATCCATGTTGTAACTCTTGTAATGTCTTGGACCATATGTTGTGACAGAATGTTGTGACGAGAGCATTACCAACAGATGCTCGAAGCAACATGTCATTAATAGACAGTTGACATGAAATACATCAATAGAAAATTTTAATTAAGCTGGAATGTAGTATTTAGAAAATGGTTTGTTGTGTCATTTAAGACCAACATGGATCCAGATCAGCCTGCATATACATGCAGTCTGATCAAGATCCATGTTGTTCTCTTGTAACGTCTTCACAACTGTTACTGTGGATGTAGACCATACACTGCAATAGAAAGGAATTGCCATAAGACCAATATACCTACAGCTGCTTGAAGCAACATGTCATTAATAGACGGTTGACATGAAATACATCAATAGAAAATTTCAATTAAGCTGGAATGTAGTATTTAGAGAATGGTTTGCTGTGTCATTTGAGACAAACATGGATCCAGATCAGCCTGCATATACATGCAGTCTGATCAAGATCCATCTTTTTCACAATATTGGAAAAGCCCCGGCTGTACATTATCCTTGGTCGGCATGGAAAAATGCCAACATTTCCCAGGTTTTTATGATTTTCTGTGGAAATATCTAGGAAAGCAAGGAAACCTTGGACATTAATCTGTGTTTTCCTAGATAAGCTAGGAAATTGGTTGGAAAACATCTTGGAAACCTCGGAAACATCAAGGAAAAAGCTTGGAATATAGAACTTAGTTGAATTTTAGCATGGAAATTATTTTTTTATACAACTTAGTCATTTTCAAGCTAGGAAAATGCAAGGAAAATCAGACTTAAACTTTTTAACCCATTACCATATGACAAAATTTTAGACTAGTCCAAATTCAAAGATGATGCAGACAATAATTTCAAGTTAAAAATTTTACATTGTTTGGTCTTTTTCAAGGCCTTACCCATAATAATATGTAAGATATAAGTCAGTTTACAGTTTTTCAAAACTAGGTCAAACCACAAGGTCAAGGTCATTTATTCAAAGGTCATGGAAAAAAGAAAGTTGTTATGCTGGCTAAAGTACACACCATGTTTCAAGAGAATATCTCAAATACTTTCTGAGTTTTAGACCTCAACAAAAAGAAAGCAAGGCAGGCCAGAGACCTCCAGTCTATTTTTGTTATAGTCTTCTAGTCTAAATGAGGTCACTTAAAAATGGAGGGAACATGAATTTGTTTGTTTGCAATTTTTTAAGATGATGTTTGTGATAATTTCAACCTGTGTACATCAGTGAATTAAATAAGAATATAGGAGTTTGCTTATTGAAAAGGCCAAGTAAGACAACACCTCAATTTAGGTGAGTAAACTTTTGACTTTCAAATTCAAATAACACCCCACCCACATTTTTAATAGGGTAATGTTGATATGGAAAGTTTTCCTTGCTTTCCTTGGTTATCTGGGATAAAGATTCCATGCTCTGCTCAGAAACTATTCCTAGGTCTTCTCTAAAAGATATTCCGAGGTCACCAGGGAATATTTTCCAAGCTTTCCTAGCAATTTCCGTGGACACCTAGGAGTATTGGTTCCGAGGTCTCAGAAAATTTCCATGGAATTTTTTCCCAGCTAATCAAGGAATATTTTCCCAGCTTTCCGAGGACACCTCGGAGTATTGGTTCCAAGGTCTCTCAAATTTTTTTCCTAGCTGTCCAGGGAAAGCTAGGAAAAACCTCGGTCCCAATACTCCTAGGTTTTTCCTAGCTCATTTTCCTTGGAAACCACGGAAAATGTACAGCCGGGGCTAGACCACGGTGGATTAAATCACATGATACAATATTTTCAGAAAATCTTCAATAATTTTGTTAAGATGCGACTGATTTGAATTCGGTTTGAAGCAGAGAATGTGGACAGACGTCATGCATTAGACTGATGTGAATGATTTTTGAAAAATCAACTGATAAAAAAGTTATTGAAGATAAACCAAAATTTTGGTTTATCTTCAATAACTTCTTTATCAGTTGATTTTTTAAAAATCTAACATGTCCGGCTTA
The DNA here is from genome assembly GCA_963680895.1 of Fragum sueziense. Taxonomy (NCBI): domain Eukaryota; kingdom Metazoa; phylum Mollusca; class Bivalvia; order Cardiida; family Cardiidae; genus Fragum; species Fragum sueziense. Next base: position 65,746,684 of record OY804596.1, on the reverse strand, counting down.
TTCCTGGCATTTTCCCACCTTCTCTGCTTCAAACCGAAATCAAATTGGTCAAGTATTACAAAATATATTGAAGATTGTCTGAAATTCTGAGTCACGTGATTATACACTGTGTAGACTGTGACAAGAGTCAAAAGACCATCACCTACGGATGCTTGGAGCAACATGTCATTGACAAGACAACTGACATGAAAAACATCAATTAAAACATCATCTTTTCACATACTTATGTCCAGCTATTGTCAAAATCTCACAATTACAACTAAATAAATGGCTAACTTAACCCCACAGGACAATTCAAAACAATCTCTGGTCTTTAAACTTCCAAAGGCTTTTGAAGATAAAACTTAACTATTGTTGGCGCAAGATCGTATGGCACATGTTTACATTTTGTCAAAATGTATACAAAACAGTGTTGTATAAAAGATGAATAAATTCTTTATGAGTAGTAAGTAGAGGACTTAAACTCATAGACCAGGTAATGAAAGTTCTGGAACGGGTTGTGGAGCAGCTGATCAGGCAGCGTGTGAACATCAACGAGATGCAATATGGTTTCATGCCAGGTAGAGGCACCATAGACGCCATCTTCATAATAAGGCAGTTACAGGAGAAACATATTGCTGCAAACAGACCACTATATATGGCCTTTGTAGACCTCGAAAAAGCATTCGATCGAGTACCGAGAAGTCATCTGGTGGGCTTTACGCAAGTTAGGAGTGGATGAATGGCTCATCAAAGTTATACAGGCCATGTACTGTAACACTAGAAGCCGTGCCCGCGTTGGAACTGCATACAGCGACGAATTTGAGGTCAAAGTAGGTGTCCATCAAGGGTCCGTGCTGAGCCCGCTTCTATTCATAATAGTGCTGGAAGCCCTCTCAAAACACTTCCGCACCAGCTGCCCATGGGAGGTACCTTATGCAGATGACCTCGCAATTGTGGACACCTCCCTAGAATCCTTGATAGAGAGAATCACCAACTGGAAGAATGGCATGGAAGAAAAAGGCCTCAGGGTCAACATGAGCAAAACCAAGCTAATGATATCCAGTTCAACTCAAGTGCCTGCCAAGAAGTCTGGAAAGTACCCATGCGCCATTTGCTTAAATGTCAGAATCTCGTACCTACAGCTTTTCCAATCTGTAGTTATGAGGTTTTGACCCCCATCAGCAATATATATTTAATCATTTTTGTAAAACGCCATTGAATATGAACTGTCGTAAAAATAGGCGTTTAATCAAATATAAACAGTTTAAGTTTAAGTTTAAATGGCACAGGTCAGAACTCCATCTTTTGCAGTGGTTGCTCCCGATGGGTCCATAAGAAGTGTAGCGGTATCAATGGTCCACTAAAACCAGATCCAGACTACAAATGCCCACGTTGCACTGGAAGTGTCGCACCCAATGAATGTGAAACGGTAAAAGAAGTATCTATAGGACAGGATACACTTGAAGTCGTCCAGAGCTTTTGTTACCTTGGAGATACTCTGTCAGCTGGTGGTGGCTGCGAATTAGCCGCAACAACTAGATGCAAATCGGCCTGGAAAAAGTTTAGGGAGCTCCTTCCAATACTAACAAGCAGGAACCTCCCTATCAGAACCAGAGGAAGACTGTATTCCAGCTATGTGCGTCCTGTTATGCTATACGGGTCAGAGACATGGGCAATGACTGCTGGTATGCAGAAGAAGCTGATCCAAAATGAGAAAGCCATGATCAGGTGGATATGCGACATAAAGCCTGATGTCAGCGAGACCCTCGATAGCCTGAGCTCCCAACTGGGTATTAAGGACCTATCCCAAATCCTACGGGCCAACAGATTGAGATGGTTTGGCCACGTAGAACGTAACGAAGGCTGTTTGTCCAGAGTGCGAGCCATAAATGTACAGGAAAATAGATCCCGAGGGAGACCCAAGCTGACATGGGATGAAGTTGTACGCAGAGACCGTGAGATCGTTGGACTAACAAACACCAACCCAAATGATCGCCAGACGTGGAGAGGTAGACTCCGATCTAGACTGGGCAGCCAGGCCCCACCTTCGACTGAGGAATAATCGTAGGCCTGGATAATCAAAACTGGATGATGATGAATGATGATGATAGTGACGTAGACATGTTGAAAATTTAGGTACAGTGATAGAGAGGTCTGTTCACTGTTCAGAGTTTTCTGCGTTTTACCGAACAATGTTTTGTTTACATTTGAACAAAACGTAAACATGTGCCATACAATATGTTTTCCCAAATAACATCTATTTATGTTTTGGCATAGCTTTTCAAAATACTGAGAAAAAAAGTAAAACACAAGCACACAACATGTTTTTCTTTTCCCTAAATAATAAAACTGCATAATTATATTTGTCTGTGACTCTTTCTTAATTTGAAATTGTCTCCATTTTTTCTGAGTGGATTAAGAACTTGTAATCTCACTTTTTCTCACAATATTTTCCAAGCTTTTACATACACATTTGGAGACATAAATTTTCTACCTTGCAAACCTTATTTTGTCACCAACAATTGCTTGAAATTTTGGATATGCCTCAGTTAGTTTGTTGTCTTCCAATTTCAGCAGGTTCATTATTTTGTTGTCTGGCGAGAGAGCTACCATCATTCTCTTTTTATAGATAAATATTCAATTACAATAGCCTTAGAGGAGTACTAATTGAAATTTGTAGGTCTTGGATATTGAACTCCATCATGAAAGAAACATCAAAGAAAATTACATAATGACAAAACACCTTTAAAAGGTAAATTCTCAACAGTATAAAATTCTGCCTCGAGGCTTTGTTACTTTGTCTAATTTACTTTCAAAGGCCAGAAAAGTAGACTCATAAAAATACTTGAAATTGTGTTACATATTTAATTGCTAATTTACATTACTGATGGAAAGATAAAGTTTTCAGATGATAAGAAAATTTCTTGGCCAAAGAATAATTAATTCATGTTTCATTTTTATCTATAATAAATCTTAAATACATTGTCAACACCTTCAGACACCTGCAAGCTATGATAATAGATGAAATAATAGATGAAAAGATAAACATACTTTATCTTTTCACAAGATGATTAAAATTTGTAAAGTGGTCCACTTTGTTAAAAAATCACAATATAGAATTTCAGACATGAGAATTTGTGATAACAGCGAGACTGTTACCTCTTAGGCTCTTTCCCAAACGACAAAATTTTAAGTGATGAAAAATGAAAACTACGACAATTGACATAAAGGATGCATAAAAGAATTTAATTGTGTACAATATAGCACAGAAAACTATGTAAACAAAATGAGAGAATGCTGCTCATTATCAGCATATTCTTATTTTGTCTAAATATTTCCCCACATCTTTTCTATAAATAAATTTTATGTCAAAAAAGGTAAATGAGTCGAGACACAATAAGCAAGCATTTTCAGCATACATGCAGACAGACAAAAGAACAAACAGACAGAATAGTGTCATTACATCCAAAAATCGTATTACTTGCAAAGACATAATTTTCAAAGACACAATTTTCTGACCTATATCATACATCAATCCTTCAATTTTAATTAACCCTTTCCCAAATGGCAAGATTTTAGGGTGATCCACTTCAAAAACTGCTACAAAAGACAAAATGAATGTTATAAAAGATAGGCTATGTGTATATTATGGCATAGAAAATATTGAGACAAAAGGAGAAACTGCTGGTTATCAGCAATTTCGTCTTTTGTTTCAATGTTTTCCCAAGCCAATTCTATTAGGGACATCAAAACCAGGTCTTGTTTGGGAATGGGTTAATGTCTATTGTGTTGTCTGTAGCAACTTTCCATTTTGAACAATCCAAATAATTGATGTTTGGAAAAGCAAACAAAGTACATGTATACAAAAGTGACAAAATATTCTTACCAAAGTATAACACCCGGAGATGAGACTCCCAGTTCTTGTATTACATAGGCATAGGAAGGACTTCAGGATTGCCATGCTTCAAAACTTCAAGCAATCACCACAAACCCTCGGACAAAATTCAACAGTAAATGCCTCCTTTTTGGGGTACCCCGTCTTTGGTTCAAATGCAAGTAAATTTCCTGATCCGCAATCACTCTTTCACTGCAACGTAAAATTCCAAACATCAAAAATCCATCATTTATAGATTGTGCTACTGCATAGCTGCTATCTCACAAAGAACGTGAATCACAGGATCATGCAAAAATTCAATTTCGCTTCGAAGCTGCCAGGAAAAAACTGTCCTCTGTCGATTTTCCTCGTTAACGATTAACAGCAACTGCAAATTGTCCTGGTATAGATTTTTTATTCCCCAGCTGAATTATCGCAGAATTATGCCAATATAACGCAGTAAGCTGCTGCACTTTTTATAGCTTCTGTCTGCTTTAAAATTGATCTGTCATAACTTTTGTATTACAAGTTAATCATCTGGATAAAAACATTGCAACTTAATTTCATTACAACAAAATAACAACTATGTGCAACTTAATTTCTAATTTCTGTATCAAAATACTCCTCAGCAATTAATTCTTACTTAAAAAATTAGTATCTGAAATGTCACAAAATTTATCTTCATTTATTTTTTCAATGAGGTCTAATATGTCCAATAATGTCCAAATGTGCAATTAAAAGTTTCCACAAATAACATAAAAGCACAGTATATACAAACATGGACACAAACAAAAAGTCGCAGCGACCAGTGTATAATAAATATGCGACCAGTTGAAGCACTGATAAGAGAGGATCCTATCCAATGAAAGTCGACCACTAAACTAGTAGGGAAGCCTCGACAGTTGATCAAGGTGTAGTTTGAGTCACACTACACAAGTCAAGTATGCGCGACATTTCAATGAGCTATTGTTAAGATTGTCAAAGGGATAAAAAACCCTTGACTCCCTTTTAAGGCTACCTTTGAGTAAACCTTTCAATTTCATAATGACATAGATCTAGATCTTATTTCAAAAAAAATGAAAAAAAGAAAAAAAATAATTTAAAGAAGTTTTTAATTGATGATCAATTAAGAAATATGGCATGCTCCCGCATGCAGTAACCGTTTTAGTCTTGACAAAAAATGCTGAGTTAACCTTTTTTTTATACAAGGATACATAATGTATGATACATGTACTTTCTGCTATATGAGAGTATGTTTGAACAATTTGATAAAAATAAATTAAGATCCATTAATTGTAGACTTCTCTAAATTAACCCTTTCCCACACATTGACGCTTTTGGATGCCCCACAAAATAAAGGGCTTGGGAAATTTTGTGGAAAATGAAGAAATTGCTTGTGACAAGCAATTTCTTCATTTCCCACAATGTTTTCTACCATGAAAGACCAAAAAATGTTAAATTTTGTTCTATGGAACTTGTCGTCTGCAACACCTTTAAGTTTGGACTAGGCTGAAATTTTGTTGTTTGGTAATGGGTTAAAAGAACTTGCAGAAAATAAGATATGTGACGTGTCAGGCTAAAAGTGGCCTTCTGTGAAGTCAAGTTCCTATTATATGAGCCGCAACGCGAGAAAATCGGTCTTCGGGAGATCCGACACAAATGAGGCTGTACAGCCGCAGAAAGTGATTAGAGTCACGAAATTTCCTAATTGGGAAGAAGAAGAACTAAACTTTCTCACCAGCGAAAACACAGACGCTGATCAGATTCGCGGTTACCGCGAAGCTGATCTGCGTCTCTGTTTTCGCTTATGCTAAATTCCGCTTTTCTCGCGTTGCGGCTCAATTATATAGTCAGTCTGAGTAGACTGCAAAGACTGACTAGAATAGAAACATCTTGCTCTACTGTAATTTTCTGGATAAAAATTTGTTTCTTATTTGACTAACTATAAGTTATTGTTCATTCTTTAAATGTGACATCTGGTTGACCACTGCTGGGTCTGATCCGTTTCTCACATACACATCGTTGGTGTTAATGCAAAACCTTGTATGTTGATTCTTGCGATTTTCAAAGTACAAACTTGTGTGCCCTGTTAAGACAATTCTCGCAGGGTTTGAGATATTTTTACTGATCAGTATTAATGACACATTATTTATGAACAATATGCTCATATTTCAAGTAAAACATTTCAGTTTTGGAAGAGTTATTACACTTTTTTCCCTCCCCTTTTAAGTTTTCCAAAAACGAGATACGAGGTTTTGCATTTACAACAACGATATATTGGTTTGGTTTATTGGGGTTTTACACCATTTTCAACTGCTATGGTCATATTGCGTCGGCTGGAGCACCCAACCATGGATTCCTGTCGTTTCTCATACCATTACTACCACAACACCCTTACCGAGCCTCCAGCTGCTCCCCACATAGGTTCACGATATCGGCTTCCAAGGTCCGTATTAGTGTGATGGGTTACAAATGTTTTTACTTTTTTAAACATACAATGTAAAATATTGATGAAAGAGGAGAAAATGCCACTTACCAACATGCTTGTTTTCCTTAAGTTCTCAAACGTTCTCGCGTTAAAGGAAATCAAAAACAAGCATTGCTGAAAAAGGATTACTAAAATAATCTGTTCCCAAATCAAATATTACAATATACAGGAATGCCCCACTTCACACCTTTGAACAGCTTAGATTGCCCTTTTATTGAATCCAGTAATGCTTTACAATTTCATCCTTTCCCAAACCAGGCCTTATTTAAATGTCTGTTAAAGTAAAGGCAATGGAAAACATTGAGACAAAAGAAGAAAAAGCTGATAATCAGCATTTTCTTCTTTTGTCTCATTATTTTCTTAGGTATATTATCCACATATCCTACATTAATTTTGTCAATATCCATTTTGTCGTCTGTAGCAGCTTTCAAATTTGAACATGTGAAGTTTGTGCCATTTGGGAAAGGATTAATCTGCACAATCATGCTTTTAATTAAAAAATCCGTATCATATATGTGTGATAGATCATAATAGATTAATTTTTGATGTACCCTGATTTGACCTCAGATTTTACCCTTTTAATGTTAACCCTCCCACGAAAGTGGCCGATCCAGAGGGGGTGATATTTTTCATTTTTAGACAATTTTATTAGACAAACGCTACTTCGAGCTTCTTGTCATACAAAATTTTCAATGTTTTACAATTTTAATGAATAACAATAACATATCAAGGAAAACAGTTTTTTTTTTTCAAATATTGAAAATGTTTTATAGCAAGCATTATTTTTCTTTTCAATCTATGTTACCTATTGTTTAGGCCAAATCCTATCAAATTGGACAAAATTAAAATCATAAATGGATTTTTGTCTGCTGCAGCATTAGGCTTGAGACTCTAGATAATTTTGCTGCCTAATTGTAATAAGGATTAATATGGACCAAAGAATTTACCAATCAAGAAATCAGTGCAAAACTATGTTAAGTACACAAGATGTATGTGTTTTAGAACCTATTTACATCAATTTTGCCCTATCCCATTGCATTATACATAGTTATAATTCTTTCAGACAAAAGAATTTGATATCACTAACAGGATCAAATGATGTAACTGATAAACTAAACAAACTACAGTTGTCGCCACATCGTATGGCACGTGTTTATGTTTTCTTTAACGTTCAATTACATTTGAACAAAACATAAACATTGTGCCATACGATGTGGCGACAACTGTAATATCATCCTTTAATTCTGTCCCAAACAATAAAACTTTAGTCGAAATTAATTAAAAGAAATGAGCCAGGATCTGGAAAAACGTCCCTTATAGTATTTTCAAAACTGAGTTTCAAGATCAGCCTGTTGTCAAATGCAGTAATGCATCCATGCTGTTCTCTTTAAAGTGACATTTCACATTTATTTCATTTTTAAAAGTATGTCTTGATGCAAAGATAGTTAATTCTTATGGGTAGAAATACTATCAGTTTCTTGAAGTTGTTATTTATAAGCGAAAAATATGCCTTTCAAGTTGAGACAGAAATGACAAATTCTATATAAATCTGAAAGAGCATATTTTCTTATGAAAATTCTGAAAATTTCAGTCCAAAATATTGAACCGTGTTATGTACGGGATAATTCGAAGAAACAATTGATTTATTTCGAGCACGTTTAATTTACGTTTAACTATTACACCGGTACATTTTAGACTAGAACATAATCATGAGTTAGACTGGAATCTCTAGACATTACATATACCTTTCCCCTAAAGAAAGACAAAACATCTTAATTACCATTACAATATATGTGACAAAAATTTTGACTTCCCATAAAGACATTAACTTTTAGACTTACCATGAAGACACTAAATTTTAGACTTTTTATATTTTGACTCCCAAAAAAACAAGCAAATTCGTTGAATTGATATCCCCCGCCGAATATATTTTCATTGTCAATAAAGTAGCGCGGAAACGAATATAACTCTGTATGTATATGGCTTCAACAGAACGAATATCACTCTGTATGTATATGGCTTCAACAGAACGAATATCACTCTGTATGTATATGGCTAAAACAGTCAGGGGCAGTAACTCTAAATTCGACGGTCGAACCGGGTAACCCCGACGATATGCGCATGTCCTCATTGTAGTAAAGCTGTGTGCCAAGTTTCATTGAAATCCGGTGTATAATTTTCAAGAAATAGCGCGGAATCGAATATCACTGTATGTATATGGCTTAAACAGTCAGGGGCAGTAACTCTAAATTCGGCGGTCGAACCGGGTAACCCCGACGATATGCGTATCCCCTCATTGTAGTAAAGCTGTGTGCCAAGTTTCATTGAAATCCAGTCTATACTTTTCAAGAAATAGCGCGGAAACGAATATCACTCTGTATGTATATGGCTAAAACAGTCAGGGGCAGTAACTCTAAATTCGGCGGTCGAACCGGGTAATCCCGATGATATGCGCATGTCCACTTTGTAGTGAAGCTGTGAGCCAAGTTTCATTGAAATCCGATCTATAGTTTTCAAGAAATAGCGCGGAAACGAATATCACTCTGTATGTATATGGCTTAAACAGTCAGGGGCAGTAACTCTAAATTTGGCGGTCAAACCGGGTAACCCCGACGATATGCGCATGTCCACTTTGTAGTGAAGCTGTGTGCCAAGTTTCATCGAAATCCGGACTACAGTTTTCAAGAAATAGCGCGGAAACGAATATCACTCTGTATGTATATGGCTTAAACAATCAGGGGCAGTAACTCTGAATTCGACGGTCGAATCCGGTAACCCCGACGATATGCGAATGTCCTCATTGTAGTGAAGCTGTGAGCCAAGTTTCATTGAAATCCAGTCTATAGTTTTCAAGAAATAGCGCGGAAACGAATATCACTCTTTATGTATATGGCTTAAACAGTCAGGGGCAGTAACTCTAAATTCGGAGGTTGAACCGGGTAACCCCGACGATATGCGCATGTCCACTTTGTAGTGAAGCTGTGTGCCAAGTTTCATCGAAATCCAGTCTACAGTTTTCAAGAAATAGCGCGGAAACGAATATCACTCTGTATGTATATGGCTTAAACAGTCAGGGGCAGTAACTCTAAATTCGACTGTCGAACCGGGTAACCCCGACGATATGCGCATGTCCGCATTGTAGTAAAGCTGTGTGCCAAGTTTCATTGAAATCCGGTTTATAGTTTTCAAGAAATAGCGCGGAAACAAATATCACTCTGTATGTATATGGCTAAAACAGTCAGGGGCAATAACTCTAAATTCGGCGGTTGAACCGAGTAACCCCGACGATATGCGCATGTCCACTTTGTAGTGAAGCTGTGTGCCAAGTTTCATCGAAATCCGGTCTATAGTTTCCAAGAAATAGCGCGGAAACGAATATCACTGTATGTATATGGCTAAAACAGTCAAGGGCAGTAACTCTAAATTCGGCGGTTGAACCGGGTAACCCAGACGATATGCTCATGTCCACTTTGTAGTGAAGCTGTGTGCCAAGTTTCATCGAAATCCAGTCTACAGTTTTCAAGAAATAGCGCGGAAACGAATATCACTCTGTATGTATATGGCTAAAACAGTCAGGGGCAGTAACTCTAAATTCGGCGGTCGAACCGAGTAACCCCGACGATATGCGCATGTCCACTTTGTAGTGAAGCTGTGTGCCAAGTTTCATCAAAATCCGGTCTATAGTTTCCAAGAAATAGCGCGGAAACGAATATCACTGTATGTATATGGCTAAAACACTCAAGGGCAGTAACTCTAAATTCGGCGGTCGAACCGGGTAACCCCGACGATATGCGCATGTCCACTTTGTAGTGAAGCTGTGTGCCAAGTTTCATCGAAATCCAGTCTACAGTTTTCAAGAAATAGCGCGGAAATGAATATCACTCTGTATGTATATGGCTTAAACAATCAGGGGCAGTAACTCTGAATTCAATGGTCGAACCAGGTAACCCCGACGATATGCGCATGTCCTCTTTGTAGTGAAGCTGTGTGCCAAGTTTCATCGAAATCCGGTCTATAGTTTCCAAGAAATAGCGCGGAAACGAATGTCGGACGGACGGACGGACGGACGGACGGACGGACGGACGGACGGACATGGCAAAAACAATATCCCCCCCGAAAAATTTTTTCGGCGGGGGATAAAAATCTTAAACTGTTAGAAATTATCTAAAATTACTCTTATGCCTATTCTTAACCATGTAAATGCTCTTTTTTTTTAATGAACAAAATAAAAGAATAAAGTTTATAGTAACACTTCTACTATTCAACTTTAACAAAAACTAAACCTTAAATGTTCAAGAGTCTGCATTGATTAACTTCACTGATAATTATTTATGTTTTCATAGTCAACAATCAAATCTATTAGGCTTTTTCCTAATCCTTAATGGATATCGTCTGTTAGATTGTCTTTCAGCGTCATCCGTCGGTTTTGGGGGTGTTTGCGTCTCATCACCAGATCGAGTGTTATCGTCAAGTTTGGTTGGTTCGCTCACAGGATAGACTGGCGGTCCACTTACAGGATAGACTGGAGCTTCGACTAATGGAATGCCCTGTGGTACCTGAGGCACATTTTCGTTCGACGCAATCATTTGGTCCGAATGTCTTTTCCAGACCATGTTTGGCGATATTTCTATTCTGTAGGTAACGGGACCTAACTTTTCGGTCACTTTTCCCGACGTCCATTTATCCGTGTTTTGTCGATAGTCTCTTACCGCGACACTTTGACCAATTTTAAACTCGCGATCTTTATCTGATCTTTTCATCTTCGACTGTTCTGTTTCGACTCTTTTCTGTAACGAAGGCTTAACCTTATCAAGTCTTGTCACCAACGACCTATTTAAGAATAATTTGGCTGGCGATTCTTTGGTTGTACTATGTTCCGCGTTTCGATACTGGATTAAAAACTTCGAAACTTTGGTCTGAATTGTTCCATTGTCCCTTTTTGCGGCTTTGAGAGCTTGTTTTAGAGTTTGTACGAATCTCTCCGCTAAGCCATTTGTCCTTGGGTGATATGGTGAGCTTCTGATATGTTTCACACCATTCATTTTGAGAAAATGTCCGAACTCTTCGCTGACAAATTGTGGTCCGTTATCGCTGACTATTTCGTCGCAAAGTCCAAAATCAGCGAATATTGCTCTCATCACTTCTACAGTATTTGTCGCAGTGGTTGATTTCATTATTTTCACGATAGGCCATTTCGAGTATGCGTCAACCAAAACCAAAAACATGTAACCCATAAATGGTCCTGCGAAATCTATGTGCACTCTACTCCACGGTTTCTTCGGAAATTCCCATGGATGAATCGGTGATTCAGGAGGGTTTTGTTTGTTTGACATACATCCCGAACAACTACGCGTTATATTTTCAATGTCCGCGTCAATTTGAGGCCACCACACGTAACCACGAGCTAGCGATTTCATTTTCACTGTTCCAACATGGCCCTCATGTATTTCTTCTAGAACCTTTCTCTGTAGAACTTTGGGAATGATAACTCTAGATCCCCACAAAATACATCCTTGGTGCAACGACAGTTCTGTGAACCTATTCAGGTATGGCTTCAATTCTTCGCCTGTTTGGTTCAGTTCCGTCCATCCATTTAATATGACTTCATATAACTTTGACATCACCTTATCGCTTCTTGTAGCATTTGCTACCTGCGTGACGGTCACCGGAAGTGTCTCCATTAGTGAATTAATGTACTCTTCTGTTGCATCCAAAGTGTTAATTTCTGTTTCTTTCAAAGGCAACCTAGATAAGCTGTCACAGTTCCCATGTAACTTTGTATTCTTAAACTGAATGTCATATGTATATCCAGCTAAGAATAAAGCATACCTCTGTAATCTTGCTCCTGTAGTTGCGCTAAGTCCTTTTTTAGGGCTAAATATTGACAGAAGTGGTTTGTGATCCGTAATTAATGTGAACTTGTTTCCGTATAGGTATGTGTGGAATTTCTTAACTCCCCAAACGAGCGCAGTCGCTTCCTTGTCGATTTGTGAGTAGTTCTTCTCTGCTGAATTTAGTGTACGAGAAGCGAACGCTATCGGCTTTTCCACTCCATTACCCAATTTATGACTCAACACGGCACCCATTCCATGTGTACTCGCATCGCACGCTAGAATGATTGGTAAAGTTGGATCGTAATTCATCAAGACAAGATCGGATGTTATCATGCCTTTAACTTCATCCACAGCTTTATCACATTCGGCTGCCCAGTTCCATTTTTGGTTTTTCTTGAGTAACTGATACAGTGGGTGTAGAACTGTAGATAGATTCTCTAGAAATCTAGCATAATACTGCACAAGTCCAAGAAAAGATCTTAATTGATGAACATTTTCTATTTTGGGAGCATTTAAGATGGCTTTTATCTTCTCCTCTGTCTTGTGTAGTCCATTTTCATCTACTTCATAACCACAGAACTGAATTCTAGTCTTGAAAAATTCACACTTGTCTGGATTTACTCTGACATTGGCTTCATGTAATTTTTGAAGAACTTTCTCCAAATTTTGTAGGTGACTTTCATCTGTGTCTCCCGTAATTATCATGTCATCTAATATTACTCTGACTCCTGGAATGTCAATGAGAATTTGCTCGATGGTTCTTTGGAAAATTGCAGGTGCAGACGCGATTCCAAAAACTAATCGTTTGTACCGAAACAATCCCCTATGTGTACTTATGGTCAATAACTCCTTGCTCTCGTCATCAACTTCGATTTGTAGATAGGCATTCTTGAGATCAATTTTGGTGAACCTCTTACCCTTCCCAAGAGACGCGAAAATTTCTTCAATCTTTGGTAGCGGGTACTGTTCCACCTCTAGCACAGGATTGACGGTTACTTTAAAATCTCCACAGATCCTAATATCGTCCGATTTGGCCTTGGGAACTGGGACTATGGGTGTCGCCCAATTACTGTGTGAGACTTTCTCCAGAACTCCATCTGCTTCCAACCTAGTCAATTCTTTCTCAATTTTGTCTTTCATCACAAACGGTACAGACCGCGCTTTCACAAATTTAGGCTGTGCATTTTCTTTCAACTTCAGATGTGCTTTCACTCCTTTGACAGTGCCTAATTCTTTACTGAAGACTGACGCGTACTTGTCTTTCAGAGACTTTACTTGATTTTCGGCTGACATGACCTTCAGCGCTTTGATCGAAGACCAATTCAATTTTAATGAGTTCAGCCATTCTCTTCCAAATAACGGTCTACTTCCCTTGTTTACGATATACAAGTCTAGCACTTTGGTTTGTCCATTTAGTTGAACTTTTGAAGTCATTACACCGATTGGTTCAATTCTTTCACCACTGTAGGTTTTTAATTCTATAGATGTTGGCTTCAGAGTTTTCCTAGGGTACAGCCTATCAAAATCATCTTTTGACATTACAGACACTCCAGATCCTGTGTCTAATTCCATCTTCACTTTCTTATTATTTATTGTTGGAGTGACGTAAATTACATCTCTGTTTTGTTTTTCACTTTGCAGACTATAGAGATCCTCACAGTCATTGTCTGATTCGTCTATCTGATGTACTCTCTGTTTTCGCGGACAGGCTGGTGCGATATGACCTTTTGCTTTGCACGAAAAACATGTCGCATCCTTAAAGTGACACTCATGTGAAGTGTGATTCTTTTTGTGACAATGAATACATTTCTCTTTCTTATTGGACGAACTTTGATTTTTCCTCTGAGTTTTCTTATTTTTGTACTTTTTGTCTTTACTGTGTTTCTGCTCTAATTTGTGCACAGGCTCAGATTTGCTATGAAGTTCCTGTACATCTTTACTGGCGGACTCCATCGCTAAAGCTATTTTCACCGCTTTATCGTATGTCAAATCACTTTCAGTCAACAATTTTTTCTGAATTGCCTCAGTTTTCAATCCGCATACAAATCTATCCCTTAATGTGTCATTAAGATTTACCCCAAAATTACAGTGTTCAGCAAATTTCCGTAAACTTAGATTGAAATCGGATACTGATTCACCTGGTTTTTGGTCTCATTTGTGGAAACGGAATCGTTCCGCAATGGTCAACGGTTTAGGGTTGAAATGATTGGCTAGCTGGTCGCACAGTGATTTGAATGATTTATCCTTGGGAAGGTCCGGGGCTGTGAGATCTCTCAAAATTTGGTAAGTAGTTGGACCAATTAATGCCAACAACGCTGGAACTTTCTTGGCGTCATCGACCTCGTTAGCTAAGAAGTACTGATCAAGTCTCTCCTTGTAGCATGTCCATGACTCTGTATTGTCAAAAACATCAATTCTGCCGATGGCAAACGTCGCCATTTCGGAAATATTCAGTCAACCAGGACAATTTCAACGAGTGAATATTTACTTCTTCTCCGGGTAGCTCGCTTGAAAATCGCTTTCACGGGCCAATTCGGGTGTCATCTAACACGTACGCCTCGTCAATTTGCAGATAAACATCTCTGTCGTCGATTTTCTCGTCGCCACTATGTTATGTACGGGATAATTCGAAGAAACAATTGATTTATTTCGAGCACGTTTAATTTACGTTTAACTATTACACCGGTACATTTTAGACTAGAACATAATCATGAGTTAGACTGGAATCTCTAGACATTACAAACCGTTTCCGAGAAATATACATTTTGGTGCTAAAATTAAACAAATTGTTGTGGACAACAGTTCGGATGTATATAGAATTTGTCATTTCTGTCTCAACTTTGAAGGCATATTTTTCGCTTATAAATAACAACTTCAAAAAACTGATAGCATTTCTACCCATTAGAAAAGACAATCTTTGCATCAAGACATACTTTTAAAAATAAAATAAATGTGAAATGTCACTTTAAATATTATACTAAACAGCCTTATATCCTGGATTTTTATTAGGGGGTTCGAATATATAAATAGGGGGTTTGTATTCCTAGTATAACACAATTGTGACTGAATTTCTGCATGAAAATGAAATAATCTGACTACAAAGGGGGTTCGTTTGAACCCCTGAACCCCCTCTGGATCCGCCATTGCTAAAACTTATCAAACCTTTTGTAAATAACAAAGCAGAACATGAAAAGACAGCTTTCACAAATATACACAAATATGGCGTATCCAGGGGGGTACAAGGGTTTCAAACGAACCCTCCGCTGCAGCCAGATTATTTCATTTCCATGCAGAAATCCAGTCAAAATTGTGTAATATTAGGAAAACAAACCCCACCTGCTTATTTGTATATTTGAACCCCCCTCACAGAAATAATGGATCCGCGGCAGTACATGTACATTTCCATATATTTTTTAATACTTTTACAAAATGAAATTGGCCAAAGGGGTTAAACATCAAAGCATTTAATAACAATTAACTTGTGAAAATCTCATACTAAATATAATGCAAAATAGAGTTATTAAAATTTATCAAACAAAAATAAGACCTAGTAATATTATAATCTGATTAAGAAAGATGGGACACAATATCCAGATTTTTTCATCAATTATTCCGTCTACTATGAAATCTCGAGCCTTATAGAGATATAGTTGCTTTTCAAAGAAAACCTCGTAACTGCAACTTGTTTCAAGCTGCAGTTACAAGGTTTTCATTGAAAAGCAGTGATATGTAGCTTGATAATCACTTTAAAAAAAAAAAGACCCTGTTTTGATGACCCAAAAAGAAAAAGCTAAGGAAAACATTGAGGCAACAGAATAAAATGTTGATAACATGAATTTTCCGATTTTGGCTAGATAGTTTCTGTGCTATTTTGTACACAAAGGCAATCTCTATAACATCCAATTTTCCAAATGTGAATCAGCTTTCAAATTGAAACATTTTTGCTGTTTAGGAACTAGATATTTTAACCCATATAATTACCAAACAACAAAATTTTAGCCTATTCCAAACTCATAGGTGTTGCTGACGACAATTTCCATTGAACAAAATTTAACATTTTTTTGTCATTCCTGGTAGAAAACATTGTGGGAAATGAAGAAATTGCTTGTCACAAGCAATTTCTTCATTTTCCACAATGTTTTCCAAAGCATTTATTTTGTAGGCGTCCAAAAGCGTCAATGTGTGGGAAAGGGTTACTTCGACAATGTTTCAGATATTTCAAAATTGAGACAGGTTACAGATGACATACGAAATGATATCAAAAGAAGGAAATTAGAATGTTACAACGCTGAAACTATCGAGGGAAAAGGAGAAATTGCTGAGTATCAACTTTTTTTTCCTGTTGGGAAAGGGTTAAAGCTGATTAAGAAGAACATTGATATACCTCACGATAAATGACCCGGCAGAGAAGCCCATGCTATTCAAATTGAAAGCTCTGCCAGGTCAATTCTCGTCCACTATACTTTATCATAATTTTCCAAACATTCAAAAGACAACAAATACATTTAGATTAGCATAACTTAAAACACATCATTCTTTGATAAAGAGTTAAAACTTATTTTTATATACTAATGCTAGTAAGATTAGCTAATCCAACATCAAAGGGTCGACAAAGTGTCCCATAATTTAGCGATATAAAAAGCTTTTAAGTGATTAACATTGTGGTCAATTTAAATATCTTTTATGTCTTACAGAGAAAGGTCAAGCTTTATGATAGAACAGCATGTCTTTGAAACATGAATGCCCCTGAAATGGCTAATGCAAAGTTTTTGGACAGACAGACAGACTGATGGACAGACAGACACAAGTAAAACAATATACCCCCGATCTTTCGATAAGGGTCATAAAAATGTAACAACTTCTAAATCAAAAACATGCATGTAACAATCACTTCTGGCTAATAAGATGAACATCTATACATGTAGTGATTTTAAATATTTTTTCTATTAACCCATTACCAAACGACAAAAAATTTAAGTTGATCCAAATTCAAAGATGTTGCATACAGCAATTTCAAATGAACAAAATTTAAATTTTTGTTGTCTTTTGGGGTAGAAAACATTGTGGTAAAATGAAGAAATTGCTTGTCACAAGCAATTTCTTCATTTTCCAAAACGTTTTCCAAAGCCATTGTCTTGTAGGGAGTCGTTGAAGAGTCATTGTTTGGCAATGGGTTAACCCATTTCAACATGATGACGCCTTTTGACGCCCAACAAGTTAAAGGCTGTGGAAAACATTGTGGAAAATGAAGAAATTGCTTGAGACAAGCAATTTCTTCATTTACCACAATATTTTCTACGCAAAAGTACTAAAAAATGTGAAATTTCATGCACTTGACATTGTCGTCTGCATCATCTTTGAATTTGGACCAGCCTAAAATTTTGGCGTCTGGTAATGGGTTAATGAGAACAAATATGTGACAGGGAATCACTTGACACAACATTTATTGCAGAAATTCTTCAAAAATTCTATGATGTGAACAAATTTGAAAATGGTTTGAAGCAGAGGTTTGTTTTCAGCAGCTTTAAATTAAAATATCATAGTAGCTTCACTAGTGGTGAACTAAAACAATTTTCGCTACAACAAGGTATACCGGTAGATATTTTGCGTTTAAATGTGAGTTTACAGATTTTTTTCTAATGACAATGAACTTGTTCTAAAAACAAACTGGGTTTTCCGTTTTGTATTGACAAACTGTCGGTGTTGTTATAAAATCTCGTAACTACGGCTTTATCGAAGCCGTAGTTACGAGATTTTATAACAACACTGACGGAATACATTGATCGCTAAAAAACGTCCCTCGCTTTGGCCGAGTTCATCACCAGTGAGCTTGTCATTTAGTAGCGGATGCAGAAGGGGTTCAGGGGGGGGGGGGGTTTCAAATGAACCTCCCTCTAAAGCCTGCTTATTTCATTTTCATGCATATATTCAGTCAAAAATTTTCTAATATTAGGAAAACAAACCCCTCTGTTTGTATGTTCTAATTCCCTTAACAGAAATCCTGTATCTGCGACAGTCATTTTGGAAAGGGGTAAATTGAGTATCATCCTTGCAATTAACCCATTACCACACAGTGACTCTTTTTGACTCACTACAATTTAACAGCTTTGGAAGACATTGTGGAAAATGAAGAAATTGCTTGTCACGCTTGTGACAAGCAATTTCTTCATTTCCCACAATCTTTTCTACCCAAAAATGACCAATCTAAATTCAAATCCATTCACTTTCTCATCTGCAACATCTTTGAATTTGGAGCAGTCTTAATAAATGCTGTTTGGTAATGGGTTAATCAGTCAGAAGGTTAGGTACATACCAGTGGACATTCTTATTCATTGGATGTGGTGGGACAGATAAAGAATGTTACTTTAATTCTTAGATAAAACCCACTTCCAATTTACGAAAATATTCACAATTTTTAAGTCTTCAGCAGTGTGGCAACTTGAAATTGCCTCACTTGATATTCATCACTGCTTCTCAACAAAAACATCATACCTGCAGCTTGTTTCAAGCTGCAGTTACAAAGTTTTTGTTGAAAAGTGACAATATATTTATTGGTATTCACATAACAATGCCCTAGTCTTGGAGTGATCTTTGAAGGAATGTTATTGTTTTGTATAGATAACGCATATCAGTTTCCATTTCCTTGTCCAAATAATGGTCAAGTCTTGGGGCGTGACATTTTCAAGTGAAGTCTCCTTGTTTCAAGTCAGTTTAGCAAACATTATAAACCCTTACTTTAATGTCTTTATTTTGAATTTGTCCTATATAAAAGGATTATTATGTAGATGTCACAGTCACTGGAAATTTCTTCTTTTTCAACATTGTATTCCTAAGTTTTATTCTTGATAGGTGTCAAAAGGCATCACCGTGTGGTAAAGGGCTAAAAATTCAAATGTCCGAACTTTTCATAAACACTGATTTCAATTCAATACAAAGAGAGACATATTTAAAGTTAATACCCTTCCAATCTTTAACGTAAACAAAAATAGTGTCACTATTGACAAGAGGACTATTTTCATTATGTAATGGTTATGTAATTGTTTTTATTCCTTCATTGGATGAAATATTAGCTGTCTTCCTTTACCCTTTTTCAAACAGCAAAATTTTAAACCAGCCCACATAAACCCATTACCACACAATGACACTTTTTGATGCCCAAGGAGATAAAGTCTTAGGAAAACATTGTAGAAAATGAAGAAATTACTTGTCACATTTCCTACAGTGTTTTCTACACAGAGACCATAAATTGTAAAATTTCATTAACTTAAACTTGTCATCATTGCACATCTTTATATTTGGACAAGTCTAAAATTTTGCCATCTGGTAATGGGTTAAACAACAAGTCTGGTAAAAATTCAAGGAGTTGCAGAAGACAAAATAGAATTAAGTATATTTAAAATTCATCTAAAACTGGATCAAAAAATATGAGGGAAATGAGAAAATAGCTAGTTAACAAGAAAAATAATTGTTAAGGATATCTTGTCCGCACTTCTCATCTTGTTCACATTTCTCCATTTCTATCAAAGTTTTTTCTACCAATTTCTGTAGTGATGTCAAAAGCAGTCCTAATGCATAAGAAAACAAGATTGCCATAGTCACAATATATGCCGCAATGATGCAATTTCAATAAGCCCCAGAAAATAATTTTTAAGTGAGCATATTTTACTCAGGCAAAAATCAATCAACTGTAAAATCCTTCCTTCATGCACATCTACCCATTAAGGTAAAAAGGGCTTAATTAGCACCAAAGAGCCCGCTGCGAAATTTGAAAAGTGCTAGTAATTCCTAAAGTGTGTTACATTTCTATTCCAAATATAAACATAAGCATTTTGTACGGTTTAGAATTTTGAATTAATGCATATTTATGGAAATATTAGACAAAAATGTTCCAAATTACCTCCCTTTTATATGAATATAGAGTAAAATAATATTTGTAAATTACTTTCTCCTGGAAGCATTATCTTGAAATCCGGCACGGTGAATCAACTTATGTGAAGTGTATTTACAAGTGTGTGTAATTTGATGCATTTCGTATGGCTAGAAAGTGGTGTTTTTAATTAGGCACTTCATACCTTAAGGTGATAACCTTGACCGAGTTTCAAAAAGATCTAGACAGAAACTTAGGAGGAGTTGAGTTGACAAGAAAAGTGGATGTGAAGGTACATGAATCCACTGACAAGTTTATCAAGAAATCAAACCACTGTTTAACTAATGACAAATACTTAGATTTGCTGGATAAATGTCAAATTAGAAATAATACTGTAGGAAAACAAAATTTAATACACACAATGATAATAATCTTGTTGTAACCATGTCTTGCACGATGACAATGTGCCTTATCACGAAAGATTTGAAAACAATAGATTTTGCTGAGCATGTAATGAATTAGTCATTGTAACTTTTTTCATTTACGGTAAGTTCTTAAGAAATATTTAGGGAAATAGAGAATATATTGCCATATTAATTCTGCCATTCCTTTAAATTTTCTAAAAGCTTTTTATCTTTAATGTGAATATCTTGACATTATTGTAAACACACTGAATGTCAAGTATCAAATAAAATATCCACTTCCAAAACGAGGCATGGTTTTGATGTCACTACTAGGAACAGCTTGAGAAAATGTTGAAGCAAAAGAAAGAAATGCTGATAACCAGCATTTTCTCCTTTTAAACCAACATTTTCTGTTCTATATTGTACACAATTCATTTCTAAACTAAAACATAAATTTGAAGTCTGCAGTAGCTATTTCAAAATTGGAACATTAAAAAAATTTCTGTTTAGGAAAGGGATAATACCAAATGAAAACAAAAATTAGTCACCATTATCAGATAGCCATCTTTCTAAATACTAGTTCAAACAAATTGTACAGTTTACTCAAATGGCATTTATTTGTTTATTTATTAAATAACGGCTTATTTTCAAACAATTATAAACATACAAAAGGCTTTTGCACTGGTCATCAGCAAACAAAGGAATTTTCTTTATAAATGAGTCAACTGCTTGAAAAAGTGGTTCAATACACTATGAAACATGGGTTAGGCAGGGATTTAACCCTTTCCCAAATGACAAAATTTTAGGGTTCTCCTATTTGAAAGCTGCTGAAGATGAAAAAAATAATTTTGATAAATGTATGATTTGTGCACAAAATAGCATAGAAAATATTGAGGCAAAAGGAGAAAAATGCTGATTATCAGCATTTTCTTCTTTTGCCTCAATGTTTTACAAAACCATTTCTATTTGGGACATCAAAACCAGGTCTTGTATAACATTTTGGGAAAGCATTAACTAGCCCTTTATCAAACAAACCCTTGTTTTCACGATCATAAAAAGAAAAGTGTTGGAAAAAATTAAGGTATAAGAAGAAAATGCAAATAACCAGCATTTTCATTCAACATTTTTGGGCTATCTTGTACCATTAATTCATCTTTTTAACATTCATCTTATAATGTCTATGCAAGCTGATGCAAGAAAAAAAAGTTATCATTACTTCTTTAATGCTTTTTGTTGGATTATCGGGAAATAACGGTAGATTATCATTTTGATAAACTCACCGCCCATCCAGTGAAATTATCAAAAACTTGTGCCCCGCTTTCGTTCATTTCACCCTATCTGACGTTATCTAAGCCGGGTCAAATAAGTGACGTCATCGTAAGCATTGCATAGCAGTCACGTGCAAAATGACGCGCTTTAAGAAAATCTGTCATATTTTTTGCATTTTTAAAGCTTTTAATTTGTTGTTCACTCAATGAAATATAAATCGATCTTACACTGAAAGAAACGATTATCCTCTATTCAACCCATTACCAGACAGCAACATTTTAGACTGATCAAAAGAAGTTGCAGATGATAATTTCATGTGAATGGAATTTTAACTTGTATAGTCTTTTGGGGTAGAAAACATTGTGGCAAATGAAGAAATTGCTTGTCACAAGCAATTTCTTCATTTCCCACAATGCTTTCCGAAGCCTTTTTCTTTTGGGGAATCAAAAAGGGGTCATTGTGTGGACATTGGTTAACCACTTCTAAACCAAGAGACATCCTGAGAAGAAAATGCTTGGTGAAACATTGAGGCAAAAGAAGAAAATGTTGAAAAGCAATAATTTTCTTCTATTATCTTATTACCTAATACATTGTAACAATGATTCTGATTTGCCAAAATAATGTCTGGATGTTACAATGGTGCAAAATTGACCAATCAAATGCTGACATTTTTATGACTGTTTAATTTCTAAAATTAAACCTTTCCAAAACAAGACCTAGGCCGCGTTTTACTAACATAGATTTTTGCAAAAACCTTGTAACAACACATCTGATTGAAGGAGAAATAATAACAGTAATTATTCGGCCAATCAGATGTGATGTTGTTTTAAAAATGTTCGTAAGTTTGTTAGTAAAACGGGCCCCTAGTCTTGATGTCCATAACAGAAAGGTTTGGACAACATTTAGATAAAAGAAGAAAATGCCAATAAACAGCGTTCACTCCTTATGTCTAAATATTTTGTGTGCTTCATCGTAAACATACAGAAATCCTATCGTTGTCAAAATCTGTTTTGTTGTCTTAAGTTTGACCCAACTCTACATTGTTCTCAAATGCCATAACCCTTTCCCACCCGTTGACTCTTGTTGACTCTCCCAAAGAAAAGCGGCTTTGGAAAACACTGTGGAAAATGAAGAAATTGCTTGTGACAAGCAATTTCTTCATTTCCAATAATGTTTTCTTCTAACAAAAGGACCATACAATTTTAAATTTTCTTCACTTGAAATTGTCATCTGCAGCATCTTTGAATTTAGACAGTGTCGGATCCAGAGGGGGTTCGGGGGGGGGGGGGGGGGGGGGGTTCAAACGAAGCCCCCTCTGTAGCCAGATTATTTCATTTTCATGCAGAAATTCAGTCACAATTGTGTAATACTAGGAAAACAAACCTCCCTATTTGTATATTTGAATCCCCCTCACGTAAATCCTTGATCCGTCGCTGTTAGACAAGGCTAAATTTTGTTTTTTTAGTAAAGGGATAAGAGCCCATTCCCATATCCAGATAAATCTTTTTGAAAGTAATTAGATTTCTTTAACCCTTTCCCAAACGGCAAAATTTTGAGGTATTCTGATTTGAAAACTGCTGCAGACAACAAAATGGATGTTTTTAAAGATAGGATTAGTGTATTATATGGCACAGAAAATATTGAGACAAAAGGAGAAACTGCTGGTTATCAGCAGTTTCTTCTTTTGTCTCAATATTTTCCCAAGCCTTTTCTGTAAGGGACGTCAAAACCAGGTCTTGTTTTGGAAAGGGTTAATAAGTTATGGAATATCAATTCAAGCAAAACCAAACAAATAAATTGAGGCTAGTCAAAATTCAAAGATGATGCTGACGACAATTTCAGGCGAATAAAATTCTATTTTTTTATTCTTTTGGGGAAGAAAACAATTTGGAAAATGAAGAAATTGCTTGTCACAAGCAATAACTTCAATTTCCATAATATTTTCCAAAGCCATTTCCTTATGAGGCGTCAAAAATCGTCATTATCTGGGAATGGGTTAATATCTTTTTATATGAATATAAGATAGTCTAATACTATTTCCTAAATCGTTTTTTCCCAATAAGCTAATATAGATTTCCCAAAGAAAGAATAAAATATAAACAGGCCCCCTGGGCATAAAAACCATCTATTCTAATCTATAGACCGTTAACTATAGAATATTATGAATAAATTATTACTTACTGATTAACCCTTTCACTGCCAAATATTTTTTTCGGACATGTTTCTCACTGCTGAATTAATTCGAAGAAATTTCGATACCCTGTTCACAAAAACATGCATAACTTTTGACTCATTTGATGGATTCCTTTCAAATTTTTCAGCACATACAGACAAATGAAGCACCTATATGTGACCAAAATTTAAAGGTAATTTATGAAATGACAATATTTTTTTTCTTTTTTATGTTGTTGTTGTTGTTGTTGTTCGTCCCCATAAATTTGTCGACAAAAGTCGCCTATGGCAGGGACCCCCTATAGTCGACAAAAGTCGCCTATGGCAGTGAAAGGGTTAAATAAATGATAACAAAATAGATCTGGGCAGACAGTGCATTGATGTAACATTGATTTGGCGTTATATTGACCATATCTGTAATATCAATAATTTTCTATTCTTTAGCGAGCATAAATGGAAAACATGCTTTGATTTTCAACAATATTTCTTTTCAATAACTATTATTTGGATCCAATCTATTACCATATCTTCGAAAGCCAAGCATTCTACCTCAACTTTGTTCCTTACCAGTAAGAAATAAAATGTAGCTAGAATCT
Organism: Fragum sueziense; assembly: GCA_963680895.1. NCBI lineage: Eukaryota > Metazoa > Mollusca > Bivalvia > Cardiida > Cardiidae > Fragum > Fragum sueziense. The sequence goes on along the minus strand of OY804596.1, from coordinate 65,722,198 downwards.
TTGGCTTGTAAAAATGACCTATTACCACAGCATAGCTATGCAGAATAAGCTAATAAGAGTTCTAGATCCACGGAAAAGCACATTGTAAGGTACATTTCTGCCAAGTTTTGTCAAGATTAGCCCTCAGATTGATTTTTAAAGAATTATTTTGTGATTTCTCTAAGTCTGATAAGCCCCGCCCTGCCACGCCCACATTTATGGACCAATCAAAATTCTTTTCGCAATTTAAGGGAAGCACCACCCAAGGAACATTTCTGCCAAGTTTGAACAAAATTGGCCCACTGGTTTGATAGAAGAAGATTTTTAAAGAAAAGTTTACAGACGCACCAACGCACGACGGACACAACGCCATGACAATAGCTCGCTGGCCTTCCGCCAGTGGAGCTAAAAACTTTTAAAAGTACATACTCATGAGTACATGCTCAACTTCAATGGAATACTCTACAACATTGAAGGGTATTCAGTTGAAGTTCATGTGAATTTCATATGATTTGAGTGTGGTGCTCAGATTTGAGTCTGATAACGTACTTAAGTTTTTTCGAAAAACCAGTTCAGGTCTTGTTTGGGACAGGGTTAACCCACAATTTGTCAAACTAAATAGTTGCATAGGTCTATAGTACCATACAAAGCAGAATTAACTCTTTCCCAAACAGCAACAAGAGTTGTCCGCGGACAACATAGCTCGCCTATACAAGAGCTTGTCACAAAAAGAAAAGTCAAAGGTCAAAGGTCAAGGTCACTGGGTCAAAGGTCATAGTCTCAAGGTCAAGGTCATTGTATGAGGTATCCATGTGTGAAATATCAAAGCTCTATCATCAATAGTTCATGATATATTGGCCAGGTTAAAGTTTTTTAAAAGTAGGTCAAACTCCAAGGTCAATGTCACTAGGTCAAAGGTCATGGTCTCAAATGAAAGGTCTTGTCAAGATGTATCTATGCATGAAATATCAAGGCTGTATCTCTAATAGTACCTGAGATATAAGCCAGGTTAAAGTTTTTCAAAAGTAGGTCAAACTCCAAGGTCAAGGTCACTAGGTCACAGGTCATGGTCTCAAATGAAAGGTCTTGTCAAGATGTATCTATGTATAAAATATCAAGGCTTTTTTTAAAAGTAGGTCAAACTCCAAGGTCAATGTCACTAGGTCAAAGGTCATGGTCTCAAATGAAAGGTCTTGTCGAGATGTATCTATGTATGAAATATCAAGGCTGTATCTCTAATAGTACCTGAGATATAGGCCAGGTTAAAGTTTTTCAAAAGTAGGTCAAACTCCAAGGTCAAGGTCACTAGGTCAAAGGTCATGGTCTCAAATGAAAGGTCTTGTCGAGATGTATCTATGTATGAAATATCAAGGCTGTATCACTAATAGTGCCTGAGATATAGGCCAGGTTAAAGTTTTTCAAAAGTAGGTCAAACTCCAAGGTCAAGGTCACTAGGTCAAAGGTCATGGTCTCAAATGAAAGGTCTTGGCGAGATGTATCTATGTATGAAATATCAAGGCTGTATCTCTAATAGTGCCTGAGATATAGGCCAGGTTAAAGTTTTTCAAGTGAAGACGGGACAGGACGCGACGGGACGCGACGCCGACACTAGGGCTGTGACATTAGCTCCCCGGACATAAAGTCCTGGCTCGCTAAAAAGTTTAGACTGTTGAAGTGTTCCAACATGAAATCAGTTGCAGATGAAAAAAATGGTGTTAATTTGCCTACAAATAGCACAGAAAGTATTGAGACATAAGGAGAAAATGCTGATCATCAGCATTTTCTTCTTTTTGTCTCAATTTTTTCCCATGCAATTTCTATCAGGGACGTCAAAACCAAGTCTTGTAGGGGTAAAGGTTATGTAACACCTGTAGAATCATTGACCTGTATCAAAGATTTAATTAATTACTCCCTGATTTTAATCTTATACATGTTGTGTCATTCATGTATATCAAGTAGAAACAAAAGACAAACAGATGGTCTGCTCTGTAATTTAGTATACCTTTTCCCAAAGAAGCCTTATTAACACATTACAGAATTGCAAAATTTCAGACTGCTCCGAGTTCAAGAATGTTGCATACAACAATTTTAAATCAATGAAATGTTAAATATTTTGGTCTTTTTAGGTAGAAAACCTTGTGGGAAATGAAGCAATTGCTTGTCAAAATCAATTTCTTCATTTTCCATAATGTTTTCCAAAGCCCTTGTGCTATAGAGCGTCAATAGGTGTCAATGAGTTGTATTGGGTTAATTTCAATGTCCATACAGGGTGTAAGATTAGGCAACCATGAAGAAAAAGAATAGCATAAATGTGTTACTAATCAGTAATCAGTATTTTCTCCTTTTCCTTCAGGGATATCTAAGCTTTAAATTGAATATGTTTTACTCTAAGTAACATTTGTTTAATCTTTTTCAATTGCTTTCAAGATCAGTCTTGTGTCTTACTGTCTGGGAAAGGGTTTTTAACCAAATAAGACCTGGTTTTGACGTCCCTAATAGAAAAGGTTTAGGAAAACATTGAGGCAAAAGAAGAAACTGCTGATAACCAGCAGTTTCTCCTTTTATCACCATGTTTTCTGTGCTATATTAGTCACAACTTTTGCCTTCTGTAACATCCATTTTGTCGTCTGCAACAGCTTTGAAATTGGACCACCATAAAATTTTGTTGTTTTGGAAAGGGCTTTAAATACAGGTGAACCTTTGTGCTTCTAGATTCTTTTTCTCATAGATTTGCTGCAGAAAAAAAGATGACTCACTAAAAATGTAATTCTCTCTACTGTATATAATTATTACAATAAATTTTCAGCTCTTGCATATTTCAATAAATTGTAAATGAACCCATTACCATAAAGTGACCCACCCTAAGGAAAAGATTTTGAAAAAAACATTGATGCTTTTTTGGTGCCCAATAGAAATGCTTGTGAAAACTTTGTGGAAATGAAGAAATTGATTGTACATCTAACTAGTAACTTTTTCATTTCCCAAAATGTTTTCTTACCTGAAATGGAAAGATTTTTAAAAATTCATCAACTTGAAATTGTTGTCTTTTTAAACAATTTTTAAATTGGAACAGTAAAAAATTTGGCCAAGTGCATGGTAATGGGTTAAAACTTTGCAGACATGCAGACGCTTATGGCTTTTGGATAAAGAAGATAAAAATTGTGTTGAATTTAGAGGGAATGTCAAATTGAAAAAACATCGACATATCCCAAGTTCCACTCATCTGATTTTGTTCAGTTTTGGTTAAAATGACATTTGACCAATTTCATTACTCATCAAGTATGTTCATAATTGAAATGTAGTAACATCAGGAAAGAAATTGCTCAAAACAAGAAATTTCTATCCTTTTCCTACTACATTTCAATGGCTATTTCAATGGCTACTTCTCCATCAAAATCATATGGTTTGAATTTTCTTATATCCATTGATGTGGACAAGACCAGATTTTCAGGGACCAGATTTTCATGTAGATATTTGACTCATTCAATGTCCAGATAATGAGTGTCAACTATAGTACTGTACTATTATTTTTGGTATTTTTCATGCATTTCCTTCACACATGTACTTTGTTATTCAAATATCATTGTTTAAACCTTTCCCTATTCATAAAATTTTTTTGATCGTTCCAATTCTAAAGCTGCTGCAGAGAACAAATTGGAAGTTCAAAAGATAGAATTTAAGAACAATATCATTAGAAAATAGGATGCAAAAGGAGAAAACGCTGGTTATCCCCATGTTCTTCATTGAATCAATGTTTTTCATTTTCTATTACAGACATAACAAGATGTGTTTGTGAAACACAAATGCTCCAAAAATGGCCATTTTTCTAAAATATTAAATTTTTGCTACATACCAAATTTGAGCTTTGTATGTCAAATACTTTTGGAGAAAAGGCAATTGTTTAGTTTTAGGCCAGACAGACGAACACATGTGAAACAATATGCCCTCAATATGGGGACATACAAATTTGGTATTGTTTAGGAAAAGGTTTATCAATTATCATGAATGTGAGTTTTCCATTGCAAGACAAATGTCTGTTTGCTTCTGCACAAGTGTTAACTTGGTCAAGAAATCTTCCATGTTAGAAATTTCCACAAGATTGTTTTGTTTCTCTAACATTTCCTCTCGTTTTCTCTTAAACCTTTCACTGACTTTCCGAACATCTTCAATTTTATCACTATTTTGTTCACAAAGTTCAATTGCACTTTCAGCAGACATCTTTGAATCATGATCATCTAGCAGCTTGTTGACTCCATGTGACAAGAAGCTTGTTTCCTGATGCATTGTGGTAAGTACTTCCTGTAGATGTTGTCTGCTGGTGCTGTCGGGAAGGATTACAATGTTGTCGGGTAAACAGTTGTACAGGTGATGTAGCAACAGCAGCATGTCTTTGTCAGAACTGAGAAATAAAATGAATGAAGCAGGATCTGGATTAATAGCCCAAGTCAGTGACAGATCCAGAGGGGGGTGGGGTAGGGAGTCATGGTTCGGTGTTCAAACAAACCCCCTAAACATACCTGTCAACTTTTGGAAATTTCAAAGAGTGAGATTGCGCGCAACGACCTTTAAATGGGGAGTTTTCGCGGGTATTTTTCGCGCAGAGTGATTTAACCTCAACTTTTAGGATTCTTCAACTTGAGTCTTTAAACAATGACAGTAGCTTGTTCTCTAGGTCATATATTTAACATTTTATTTCTTTACAAAAGCAGAATAGTTAAATAGCAAAGTTCATAAAGGATAATTATTGTAGGAAACAAGACATCCTTTGTTCCAAATAATTCTCACCAACCAATTTGTTCAAACTTTATCTCTAACTTTCTGTTATCCTTAATTCTTCTGTAGCTTGTTCACAGTTTAGCAATTGCCAAGTTCCTTCCCTTTTTTTAAATTTTCTTTTAGTCTGGTAAATGATGCAAAATAATGCCTGTGCGACCATATCGCGGTTATTTTGCGTATATGAAAACCATTAGAAGTGCAATATAGATAAATATAAGGTAAACCGCAAAACATAATGGGGCGAAACAACCTACGATTGCAAAATACCGATTTTCTGGAATGTACGGAATCTTATCGAAGCGGTGGCCCACGATCATCTGATATTCTCAGTGTAGACTGTTATACTAGTTGATCATCATCCATTATATCTTGTTAAATGGTAGAATTGCGAAGATAAACTCGATAATCAAAGTTTGTTTAAAACTGAATGGGCAAGCACTAATTGTCATCGACAGATTATTGGAAAACTGCCCCCTTGATAACATATCGCACATTTTGATTGGTTGACTTGTCAATACTAGCCACGCCTTACACTTACATCATTTGTAATAAGTCAATCCCCGAGCTCGTAGAGTTAACGCATTGGCGCGTTTTGATTGTCAATCAAGAAAGGTGACAATAAACAAGATAATCGCTAATTGAGCGAGTAAGGGTGCAATTTCACAATGATAAACAATAATGGCAGATGGAAATTGCACGCGTGTGATTGCTGGAAAATCATGTTTTTTAGCGATTTTAGACCATTCGTGCGTGTGATGAACTCCTGCACTTGAAATCGTGTTAGTCACGATTTTTTCGTGAAAGTTGACAGGTATGCCTAAAAGGAACCTCCCATGTAGATCTAGCCTGATCATTTCACTTTCACACAGGAAATCAGTCAAAATTGTGTAATACTAGGAAAACTAGAAAGACCTGAAGGTCTTGAGTCGCTCCACAGGCCTGAATTTCTTATGGATAAAGCTGAAAATTACACAAAGGCAATATCTTATCGTCACCAACATTCTGTTCTAGTTTTGTCTTGATTAGTCCATATTTGTAGATGCTAGAGTGAAATCAAAGTCAAAATAGAGCCGAAAATGGCAATTTTGTCAATTTCAAGGGCACATAACTCATGATATAAATTTCAGATCAAGCTGAAAATTATACCAAGGCAAGATCTTATGGTCACCAATATTCTGTACAAGTTTTGTCTTGATTAATCAATATTTGTAGTTGCTATAGTGAAAACAAAGTAAAAAGAGCCAAAAATTGTAATTTTGTCAATTTCAAGGGCACATAACTCATGATGTAATATTAAGATCAAGCTGAAAATTACACCAAGGCAAGATCCTATAGTCACCAACATTTTGTAAAAGTTTTGTCTAGATTTGTCAATATTTGTAGTTGCTAGAGTGAAATCAAAGTCAAAATAGAGTTGAAAACGGCAATTTTGTCAAATTCAAGGGCACATAACTCATGATATATAATTCCGATCAAGCTGAAAATTACACCCAGGCAGGATATTATGCTTATATATATTCTGTCCAAGTTTTGTCTTGATTGGTTGATATTTGTAGATTTTAGAGTAAAAATAAAGTCAAAACCAGCTATTTTTGACATTCAAGGGCATATAACTCAGGTTATTCTGGTTCGATCAAAATTCTTTGAAGGAATCTGAGAGAGGGTCACCCAAGGATCATTCCTGTGAAGTTTGGTTGAAATACATCCAGTAGTTTCTGAGGAGAAGATTTTTAAAGAAAAAGTTTACGGACGCACGCACGCACGCACGGACGCACGACGGACACATCACCATGACAATAGCCCACTGGCCTGAAAGGCCAGTGGAGCTAATGAGCTCCATTTTCCCATGACAGATTTTTTGTACACACATTATTTATAGAATATGGTCTTAAACATCTCATTTATCACATAAGCACAAAATTTCATTAAATTCTGCCCATTGGATGAAGAGAAATTAGAGAAAATCTATTTTTTACATTAAGGCCCCTTTTTCCATGACGCAGCCTCAAATTAAACAAGAGCTGTCCGAAGACAGCGCGCTCGACTTTCTAAGTGCTTAGTATAAAGGGGGCATAACTCCAAATATAGTGGAGCCAGAGTCATGGGCCCTGGTAGTAAGGTAGAGGGTGTGATGGTGAATAAGTATTCCAAGTTTGGGTTGAATCCCTTTGATAGTATGGAAGTTATTGATGTTTGAAAAAACTTTAACCTTGGTTGCAACGCCAACGCCAACGCCGACGCCCGGGTGACAGTATAAGCTCTCATTTTCTTCGAAAAGTCGAGCTAAAAATGGAGTATAGGGTTCCTAGGAATTATCCCAAGGAGTTCACATGTGAAGTTTCATTGAGTTTGGTCCAAGGGTTGCTGAGATATGGCTGTGGACGGACGGACACACAGATGGACAGAAGGACAGCGTGGCGACTATATGCTCCCCCGAAATTTTTTCGGGGAGCATAAAAATTGTACACAAAAACCTAGCTGTATTGAAAAATTTCATGTAAAGAAGGCAAGATCTTGGATCTGTGCCTTGGTTGAAAGAAGACAAGAACAAAACTAACCTTGTATAAATTTTCAATTGCCTTGAAGCATCTTCACAAAAGGGGGGCAACTCTATCTGTACTTTACATAAAGTAGGTACAAGTGTTATGTAACATTGTATCTGATTATTGTACATAAAGCTGCATTTTGCAACTTTTCAACAAAAACTTTGTAACTGCAGCTTGTTTTATGCTGCAGTTACAAGTTTTTTGTTGAAAATCAGCAATTTGTCTACCAGAATTTTGTTTACCCAAGGAAAAACTAGGATCTTGTATTAGTTTCTTGGTTGAAAGAAGACAAGAAAAAACTAACCTTGCATAAATTTTCATTGCCTTGAAGCATTGTCACTAAAGGGAGGCAACTCTATCTGTACTTTACACAAAGTAGGTACAAGAGTTACATGGCTGTACTGAGACAAAAACAAAACTAACCTTGTATAAATTTTCAATTGCCTTGAAGTATCGTCACTAAAGGGAGGCAACTCTATCTGTACTTTACACAAAGTAGGTACAAGAATTACATAACATTGTAGCTGATTGTTAAACATGAAGCTGCATTTAGCAACTTTTCAACAAAACCCTCGTAACTGCAGCTTGTTTTAAGCTGCAGTTACAAGTTTTTTTGTTGAAAAGCAGCAATTTGTCTACCAGCATTTTATTTACCCAAAGAAAAACTAAGATCTTGCAAAAGTTTCTTGATTGAAAGAAGACAAGAGCCAAACTAACCTTGTATAAATTTTCAACTGCCTTGAAGCATCGTCACTAAAGGGAGGCAAGTCTATCTGCACTTTACATAAAGTAGGTACAAGAGTTACATAACATTGTAGCTGATTGTTAAACATAAAGCTGCATCTGTCTACCAGCATTTTGTCTAACTGGACAAGGTTTCCAGTTGATGATTTCACAGTTAGATCTGTACAGGTCTGTACAGACTTCCAGGCTAATTTGGTTCTTTGTAACTCTGTAAAACAGCAAAAAAATTCAATTAAGCATGCAATTTCTTTTAGACCAGTCCAGTTTCAAAGATGTTGCAGACAATTCCAGTGAAAGTTATTTTATACCTTTTTGTCTCTCTGGGTAAAAAAAAATCCACAGTAATTTCCTAAGCCTTTATCATGTCAAAAAGCGCCTAGCCTGGGTTCAGTCGTCAATATACAATTTGGTCAATAAGATAGCGCATAAAAAATCAATACCCGTTAGATATCGCGGCATCCGTTTTTGATCGTGTTGATATTGACGCCTGGGGACAAGCACGGTATTTTCCAATGATAAGCCGATAAACCGATTGATCTATTTTTAGACGTATAACCTATTTAAAGCCTGTCGTTTTAAAACGAGGCTCGATACTATAATGGAATGAATTACGTTTGAAATATTGAGAGATAATTAAATTTCTACAAATTCTAGCATTTTCTCATTATTTTCCAAGAATGTTTCCAATGTGCTTCTTTAGTTTTGGTTGTCAAAATCACATATTCATTGTCAGGTAAAATTTGGTTTTGCACGGATGAATAGATTTTTAAGAATGCAATTGGGGGACAATGGTTTTTATGTGAGCCATGGCAAATCCAATGCGGATAGATTAACCATTCCCAAACTGCATATATTTTTTTCTGTAACAATTACAAAAAATGTTTTTAAGGAACAAGCACGACTTTTGTTTGGTTTATATCGACACAAAATGATTGTTTTAAAGCTCAACAGTGAACTACCCTAAAGCTTGGATGGAACCCTTGCAAACGATTTTTATTCTGTCTTCTTCTTTTCCTTTTTATTTATTTTCTTTTATTCGAACATAAATTCGTTTAACTATTAAATTCCTTCAAACTTACAACAGTAGGAGAAATTAATGTTGTTTGAAATTCTATTATACATGAAAAACAATGAAAAATGTTATGTTCCATTTCTTACTATTGTCTGATACAAAATGTAAAAAAAATGGTCGAGAGAAAAATGAAAAATTATTATGACGCAATTTGACAAATAGTTAATAAATATTTCGAGAAATGGGTGTTTTTTATGTAAAAACTAAGTCATCAATGGGCCATTTAAACTATTTAATCATTTCCCGAACATGACCTTTCCAATAGAAAAGGATGGGAAGATATTTCGATACTAACAGTTTTCTCCTTTTGTTTGAGTATTTTCTTGCATTATTTTAAACAAATCCTACCTTTATCATCACAAATTTTGTCGCCTGCAAGCATCTTCTAAAATGGGAGTCTAAATTGCGGTCGTTTGTTAAGGTGTAAATTGGTGGATAAGATAACAGACTGATAAGAAGAGGTGTTATATGTGTTATTGTCTACTGTAAGTGTGTCACACTAACCCATTCCCACATATTGACGCCTTTGACACCCGACATGATAAAGCTTTTTGAAAACATTGTGGACAATGAAGAAATTGCTTGTGGCACATAACTTCTTAATTTCTCGCAATTTTTTCTCCAAAAAGAAAAAAAAAGTTACATATCATTAAATGATTTACTTGAAAATGTCGTCTGCAACATCTAGAATTTAGACAAGATAGAAACTTTGTTTTCTGGTTATTAGTCAGCCCTTCGACTGCTCCAATTTGAAAACGCTGCAAAACCAGAAACTGTTGTTGATAAAGATGGCATTTGTACACAGAAAGAAAATATTGAGATGAAAGGAGAAAACTGATGGTAATATTAAGTTTCTGCTTTTTTTCTTCTTTTTTAGATCACCCGTTTCCATTATGGTCTTTTTCGGGAAAGGGCAAACCCTTTCTCAAACAAGACCTGGTTTCAACGTGTTTAATTGAAAAGGCTTGTGGAAACATTAAATCGAAAGAAGAAATGTTGATAAACAGCAATTTCCCCTTTTGCCTCAGTTTTTTCTCAGCTTCTTGGTTCACAAATCCTTTTCTGTTCAACATCCCTTTCGGCAGCATTCAAAATAAAGCGGTCAAAATGTTTGCCGTTTTTAAAAGGGTTAAGCGACCGTAGGATTTATAGCCAACCGTTTAACCCTTAGCAATAACAGTTTACCAAAAAGATATAAAATCCAATAATTGCTGAATTGTGCAATATTTGTTAGCCTAATTAGAATTATCTTGAAAAAGACGGGTACCCGATTTCCATGAAGAAATACGGGTACCAGTCTGGTCCATGGGGATTTCTGTTACTAAATATAGCACTAGATAATTATCTGGACGAGTTACCGTTCGTGAAATTACCCCCAAAAATTGTGAAAAAAGCAGATGGCGCTTTTGCTTGACCCCAGACTGATCTTTGGACCGGAGAAAGTAAAGGAGGGAAAAATGATCAGTCTGGAACCCAGTCTAAAAAGCGCCATTAAGTTAGAATAAGTTAATAAATCTACCACTTAGAAATTTGCTAAGAAAAAATATGACAAAAGTAAGTAATACTATGAGCAACAGATGCATTCTCAATTTGTTATTTCAATTCCAAAGCCTATGTTGTGGGTACTCATTTGAATCTTCTCAATGAGACAGTTCCAATTTGTACCTAACATGGGGTTTCATGAACAATAAATGTAATATTGCATTTTGGAAGTCATTTATTACCCCCTCTTAAGACTTATCAGTAGTTCTAAATACTAACCATGAAAGTCTTCCATAAAGCTGTCCACGAACACGTCCTGAGTACTGCAATCTTTGAAGGTCATTTCATGTGTACCATGAATCACATCCTGGTTGTCTAATGTTATGTTACCACAATGTTGAGTATAAACAGTGTTTTCTGTGAAAGTCATCACAGAATTTAGAGAAATATCACAGTTTTCAAGATTAGCTGCCCGATTGTCTGATCCAAGGTTTCCTGAGGTTTCATCTGATACTAAAAATCTCCACTTTATATGTAAAGACACTAAAATAGACTTTGTAGAACATAGAGGAATGTCTGTAACACAAGTGACATTATACAGCCGGGTTTCTAGTCTAGAATCTGGTGTTTTAGACTCATTTAGAACATTTGATGAACGCTTGTCTACTCTCTTTCTCTTCTGCCTAGACTGGATCCCTTTTCTTTCTGATTGGCACATTATGGGTTTTGATTTTACACTAAGCCGAGTTTTAGTATCTTTATTTGGCACAATGTTTAACCACACCTCTCCGTCCCTGTAAAACATAACGTTGGCGGGGAGTCAAAATCTCATAACTACAGCTTGAATAAGCTGGAGTTACGAGGTTTTGACTTCCCACCGACGATAAAAAATAAAATCTCATTTAGATCTTTTCCAAAGAATAAAAATGTGAAGTGCACTTTGATATTGATCTTTAAAAGTAAAGCAATATTGCCACAAAAACAAGGATTAACAGTCAAATAAGAATATCAATGCAGAACAAGAGCTGTCCGAAGACAGCGCGCTCGACTTTCTAAGTCGCTTAGTATAAAGGGGGCATAACTCCAAATAGAGTGGTCCCAGGGTCATGGGCCCTGATAGTAAGGTAGAGGGTGTGATGGTGAATAAGTATACCAAGTTTGGGTTGAATCCCTTTGATAGTATGGAAGTTATTGATGTTTGAAAAAACTTTAACCTTGGTTGCAACGCCGACGCCGACGCCCGGGTGACAGTATAAGCTCTTATTTTCTTCGAAAAGTCGAGCTAAAAATGCCTGATACAGTACAGCTTGCGATTTTTTGCCTATTTCCATGCATCCCCGAGATTTGATTTCGGGTGGATTTGGTGGACAAGATAGTTGTATAGCTAGCCCATATTTCCATCCGAATCCACAGCAATCACTACGATTTTCCACTTGACCACCGCGAATCTCGGCGATTTGCGCCGAGAGGCAATATTAGACTTAGCAGGCATTTTGACCCAAACGCAGCATATTGTTGCGATTACCTGTCCATCACCATGATTCATGGTCATGCACCGGAAATTTGAGTGGAAAAAGGCGGTGGTGGCGAAGGAAAATCACACCAATATTCCACCCCATTTTTTTTGTCCGCGTAGGGTGAGTGTTTTAGTAAAAAACTGTGTGAGCTGTACTGTAACCAGAATTTACTCCTTTAGCCTAAATACTTTCTATGCTATGTAGTACAAAATCAAGTCTATATTTACAATCATTTTGTCCTCTGTAGCATCTTTCAAATTTGGACCTTCCAAATTTCTATCATTTGGGGAAAATAAAGAACATGTAATTTTATTCTGTAGTCTGTAACTCCATTAAATTTTGATTGCTTTATAATTTTGCAGCTTAGATAAGATTTAAAACACACTTTTCTGCTGTCCACTGGAATTCTACACCAACACACCATCTACCATTGTAAGTTCTCTGCCATGTATTATGTACGAGGACAGAACCATGTGTTCTATGACGGACATCTCTTGTACTTTGTCCATCAGCTTCAGTACCAACCAAGGTCACTAAATCTGCCTAAAATGATAAGAAAGGACAAATACACACCAGCAGCAGATTTCTGTTTGAAAATTTTGGCTTCTTATCTTTGCTAGAACCATTATATTCAGAGATGAGTTTCATTATTTTTCATTATTTTTTTGTTCCTGTGGCTTTTATAATTTCCCTGTACAAAACAATATCTGATTTTGACATCCTTAGATAGTGAGTTGTTGTGGTCAACCATTTAAGCAAATCATTTTCCTTCAATATCTTCATTGCAATAATATACAAATTTTTACTTTAGTAGTATTCATTTCATTGTTTGAAACATCTTTGATTTAATTGGAACAGCCAAGATTTTATTTTTACCCATTACCAGATGGCACCAATTTGGACTGCTCCAAATTCAAAGATGTTGCAGATGACAATTTCAATTTCAAGTTGATAACAAGAGCAACACTGGGCGTGGCATTATACGCCCGAAGCTCAGAAATAAAATGGGTGATGTTTTGAACTTTTTATTGATCCTTAGGATGTATTTTCTAGCAAACACTATAGTATATTGTATTTATTATGATGGTAGTGTTTGTTTTGTTTTGTTTACCTATTTGTCTTTGGGAATGCGCTCTGCACATCCTAGCTATGAGATCTATACACCTGTGAAGTTTCAAGACCATAGGCCTTATAGTTTCAAAGTTATGGACCGGACACAAATTTGCTAACTGAATCAAACAAAATCAAACAAAGGGCAATAACTCAAAAATTACAAAAGGCAGAGTTGTTGTTCTTGGGCTCTGCACACCCTAGCTATGAGATTTATACACCTATGAAGTTTCAAGAATATAGGCCCTATAGTTTCAAAGTCATGGACCGGACACGAATTTGCTAACTGAATCAAATAAAGGACAATAACTCAAAAATTACAAATGGTAGAGTTGTTGTTCTTGGACTCTTCACACCCTAGCTAGGAGATCTATACACCTGTGAAGTTTCAAGACCATAGGCCTTATAGTTTCAAAGTTATAAACCAGACACAAATTTGCTTATAGTTTCAAAGTTATGGACCGGACACGAATTTGCTAACTGAATCAAACAAAGGGCAATAACTCAAAAATTACAAATGATAGAGTTATGGTTCTTACGCTCTGCACACCCTAGCTATGAGATCTATACACCTGTGAAGTTTCAAGACCATAGGCCTTATAGTTTGAAAGTTATGGACCGGACACGAATTTGCTAACGGACAGACAGACGGACAGACAGACGATGCAGACGATGCAGACGATAACATAATATGACCCTTCGAGCGTATAAAAATCTAAAATTCTTTCTTTTTTTTGGTTAGAAAACATTGTGGAAATTGAAGAAATTGCTTGTCACAAGCAATTTCTTCATTTTCCATTCAGCTAAAACGAGTAAAATGTATCAAATACGAGAAATACCTGTCCCATGGACCTAAGAAGCTATGTTTGTACAATTATATTAATGAATCGTCTTAACATAATGCCATAGGGGTGGTCAAATAGAAATAATAACAAAACCCCATATATCTGAAGAAATATGTGAGAGTAACGTCTGGATAAGTCGGAAAATGGGTAAAAAACAGCTGTCCCACCTCGGGGGTGGTCCAGTTCATCACTTTTGTACGGAGAGTACATATGTAATATATATATACAGTACACCTAGTATCCCAACCAGTAGCTTTTCCAAATTGTTTTTGTGGTGAAATAAAGAAATTTAAGATAAATTCATTTTTCTGCGAACAATTATGCATATGTCCCATGGTCTGGTGTGAATTACGTTATTCAATTTTACACACATCCTAAACATACCTGTCAACTTTCACGAAAAAATCGTGACTAACACGATTTCAAGTGCAGGAGTTCATCACACGCACGAATGGTCTAAAATCGCTAAAAAAACACGATTTTCCAGCAATCACACGCTTGCAATTTCCGTCTGCCATTATTGTTTATCATTGTGAAATTGCACCCTTACTCGCTCAATTAGCGATTACCTTGTTTATCGTCACCTTCCTTGATTGACAATCAAAACGCGCCGATGCGTAAACTCGACGATCTCGGGGACCAACTTATTACAAACGAGGTAAGTGTAAGGCGTGGCTAATATCGACAAGTCAACCAATCAAAATGCGCGATATGTTATCGAAGGGGCAGTTTTCCGATAATCTGTCGATGACAATTAGTGCTTGCCCATTCAGTTGTAAACAAACTTTGATTATGGAGATTATCTTCGCAATTCTATCATTTAACAAGATTTAATGGATGATGATCAACTAGTATAACAGCCTTCACTGAGAATATCAGATCGATCGTGGGCCACCGCTTCGATAAGATTCTGTAAATTCAAGAAAATCGGTATTTCGCACTCGTAGGTTGTTTCGCCCCATTATGTTTTGCGGTTAACCTTATATTCATCTATATTGCACTTCTAAAGGTTTTCTTATACGCAAAATAACCGCGATATGGTCGCACAGGCATTATTTTGCATCATTTACCAGACTAAAAGAACATTTAAAAAAAGGAAGGAACTTGGCAATTGCTAAACTGTGAACAGGCTACAGAAAAATTAAAAAAAAAAGGATAACAGAAAGTTAGAGATAAAGTTTGAACAGATTGGTTAGTGAGAATTGTTTGGAACAAAGGATGCACTTATTGGGAAGAAGAATCCTTTATGAACTTTGCTAATTAACTATTCTGCTTTTGTAAAGAAATAAAATGATAAATATAAGACCTAGAGAACAAGCTACTGTCATTGTTTAAAGACTCAAGTTGAAGAAACACTGCAAAAAAAATCTCACTCCTAAAAGTTGAGGTTAAATCACTCCGCGCGAAAAATACCCGCGAAAACTCCTCATTTAAAGGTCATCGCGTGCAATCTCACTCTTTGAAATTTCCAAAAGTTGACAGGTATGATCCTAAAACGAACCATGTTTTGAATACATGATATTAAATATCATTTATAAATAGTCAACAGCATGTGCAAACACATTGTATAACTCTTGAAGGTAGCAGTAGATAGTAGTAAGTCACACTTTGCAATGAAGGAAGCTACCCCGCTCAAGGAGCAGTAAATGTGAATTAAGTTAATGCTCTTTAGAATTTCACACAATCAACGCTTAAGTTAAATACATAGTTGGGCATGTACCTACACATGTGTAGATTACATAAACCAAGAAGAAAATTTCTCTTCAGTATTATTACCTGTGGAATTTTATTGTATGTTCAAAATTGTGAATTACGTGTCTGTGAATTACGTTACGTCATTTTACGTTCCATAAAATATTTTATATATTAAATGTCGCAAAATTAGAAACACTCGGGTCATGTTTTAAAATCTTTATTAAATTCAAGTAGTTAATTGATAGTAAAACCGAAATATGTCAATGAGAAAAATCTAAGACCGAAACTATAGTGGGACGTTTTTCGTTTGTAATTGTGCAACTTAACTCGTTTTAGCTGATTATGTTTTCCTAACCTTTATCTTGTAGGGCATCAAAAAGGCTTCATTGTGTGGCAAAGGGGTAAACATTTGAAAGCAATGACTTACTTTTACCTTGTGATAACTTGATCCAAATCCGGCGGCTATTGAAAATTGACTATCAACCATTTCTTTTACAAATTCTTTCTTTTTACACAAATTCTGCTTTCTTTCTTGAAGGGTCAACTGCTCTTGCTGAAAAGAAAAGATTATTTTGGCATAAAAATTGCAGCAAAAGCTAAAACATTTTAGAGATATGTGACATTTACATTTGACCTTGAACTTTGCAGATGACCTTGGAATTGATAGAAAGAAACAGTCTCACCACATAGATAAGGCATGACTGTGGAATATGCCAGCATCATTACATAAAGTAAAACTACAGCTGTCCATAAGACAGCGCGCTTGACTTTTCTAAGACTAAGTTGCTTAACCCAGAATTTCCAAGTCAAAAAAGGTTAAAATTCCAGTAAATTAAATGTGAGAGTAATGAATCTTTGTCTAGAGGCTAATATTATGGTCACAAAAGCATGTGCAAAGTTTCAGAGCAATAGCATAGGTAGAAACAGAAATATGAGTTGCACATAACAACTTATACTTATTTTGTAAGTATAAAGGGGGCATAACTCCAAATATAGTCGAGCCAGGGTCATGGGCCCTAATAGTAAGGTAGAGGGTCTGATGGTGAATAAGTATTCCAAG
Source organism: Fragum sueziense (assembly GCA_963680895.1). Lineage (NCBI taxonomy): Eukaryota > Metazoa > Mollusca > Bivalvia > Cardiida > Cardiidae > Fragum > Fragum sueziense. The sequence goes on along the minus strand of OY804596.1, from coordinate 65,705,372 downwards.
TTTGGGTTGAATCCCTTTGATAGTATGGAAGTCATTAATGTTTGAAAAAACTTTAATCTTTGTTGCAATGCCGACGCCGACGCCAACGTAAACGCCTGGGTGACAATATTTAAGCTATCATTTTCTTTGAAAAGTCGAGCTAAAAATGCTTGTGTCCATTCACAGTTTTTTTTAGAAATAGTCAAGGTCAGAGTGCACAAAATGCACTTGATTAAAACTCCTAAGTTGTAATTGCTGTCTCTGAAGATTGATTAATTGGGATTTAACGCCCCTTTCAATTTCTATGGTAATATCATGGCATCTGAAGCACCTAACCATGGATTCCTGTCATATCTCATACCAATACTACCACAACATCCTTACTCAGCCTCCAACTGCTCGCCCATTTAGGTTAATGATTATCAAACTAATGGTGGGATACAATTTATTAACCCTTTCCCAAACAAGACCTGGTTTTGACGTTTCTAATAGAAAAGGCTTTAGAAAACATTGAGGCAAAAGAAGAAAATGCTGATAACCAGCATTTTCTTCTTTTGCCTCAATATTTTCTGTGCTATATTATACACTAATCTCATCTTTATTCACACCCATTTTGTCGTCTGCAGCAGCTTTCAAATTGAACCAACCTAAGATTTTGTCGTTTGGGAATGGTTTATGTCAGAAAAGATATTTGCCATGGCCAGGGATCAAACCAAAACCTCAAGAGGGAGAGTCTACAAAGGTTTACACAAAGATTAATCCACTCCCATACGACAAATTTTAGGGTGATCCACCTCAAAAACCACCACAGATGACAAAATGGATGTTATTAAAGATGGGATTTGTGTAAATACGGCATAGAAAATATTGAGACAAAAGGAGAAACTGCTGGTTATCAGCAGTTTCTTCTTTTGTCTCAATGTTTTCTTAAACCTTTTCTATTAGGGACGTCAAAACCAGGTCTTGTTTGGGAAAAGGTTAATCCAATCCCATACAACAAATTTCTAAGGTGCTCCAATTTCAAAGGCAATGTAGAAGGAAAATTCAATAATAAGCAAAGCGGAATGTTTTGAAATTTTATCATGGAAAGTATTGAGGCAAAATGAGAAAATGCTGCTTATCAGCATTTTCTTCTTTTTGCCTCAATGTTTTCCAAAGCTATTTCTATTAAAGACATCAAACCTGGTCTTGTTTGGGAAAGGGTTAACTTTGACATGGTACCTGAAGTCTGGACTGTAGGGCTCTAGTTGCTGTACTGGAGCTTTGTGTCTGAGATACATGTTCTTCTTGTAATGAATCTGAAAAAGAAATAGCATTTAAACATTGAATCAAAAGAATGAAATGATGATTATTATTGAAATGTTATCCAAAGACAATAAACCATTTCCCAAACAAGACTGATTTTGACATCCATGATGGAAATACCTTGGGAATAAAGGAAACAGAAGAAACTGCTGTTAACTCACTTTTTTGCATGGCATTTTGTACATAAATCCCACATTTATCAAAATCACTCTTATCAACTGCAGCAACTTTCAAAGTGGGAAAAAATTGACAACAAAATCAGGGTTTCCAACACACACACACAGCCTAAATTGACAAATTAATATTGTTTTTTTTTCATTCCTCATATCAAATCTCGAAATGCGTCCTTTTGACTCCTTCACGATAAAATGTTTGGGAAAACTTTGTGTAAAATGAAGAAATTGCTTGCGACAAGCAATTTCTTCATTTCCCACAATGTTTCCTAACACAAAATGAGAATATTTTTAAATTTTCATCAACTTGAAATGGTCTTCTGCAACATCTTTCAAATTGGAACAGTCCAAAATTTTGTCGTCTGGTAATGGGTTAAACATCGGTGGGAACAATGAAAATTGTGTTATAAATTGTATTGAATAAAAGATACCTTTAGATGTTTCATATTTGACACTTCATCATTAAAAAGAATCTGCTTCTGATTAACCCTTTCCCAAACAAGACCTGGTTTTGATGTCCCTAATAGAAAAGGCTTGGGAAACCATTGAAACAAAAGAAGAAACTGCTGATAACCAGCAGTTTCTCCTTTTGTCTCTATATTTTCTATCCCATATTTTACACAAATTCTATCTTTAATAACTTCCCTTTTGTCATTTGTGGCAGGTTTTTGAAGTGTATCACCCTAAATTTTCGCTGTTTGGGAAAGAGTTAATCAAAACCATCATATTACCCTGCTCCTCAGAATTGATATACAGCTGGTTGCAGTCATCCAAGATCCACTCCGACTCGTTGATCTTATGTGACTTGAGAAACAAACATTGGACTGTTCCATTACACAAGAAGTCTCCGTAAAATACATGCTGAATGTTCTTGCATTGTCTGTGTGACTGCAATAGAAAACTCTGACATTTCATAAATTGATGCATATTTTAAAAATAGAGGACATCCAGTCACATCCATGGTGGATGTTTTAATGTACAAATTGCTCATTGAATGAGTCAACAGTATGCCTGTCTGCGGACAACCTGACACACACTTTTACAAAATCTGAAATAATGCTTTTTTTTTCGAATTGACAATTTCAGTTGTCATGGATAATTGAAAGTTTCGCAAAGTGGTTGGTTTCTACAGACAGATTGAAAGTGTTGAGAGAGAAAAACATATACCTTGAGAGTTTGATCAAGCATGATACACACTTTCTCTTTTACAACAAGGATGTTACATCTATCTTCTGTCTTGATGAGATGTAGCATGGTTTTGTCTTCCACAGGCTGTAAAATCTGTGTGGCAAGATTGTCATTCATCGTAACACATTTAGCTAACTGGCCATTTTTGAGCGATAAAACAAATCCGTTTTTGGTACAGGCATATAATTCACTGGATGTCGGCGCCCGATCCTCATGTTTTAATGTATTTACTTCAACAGCACTAAGTTGGTCATGTAATTCTTCTGGAACAAAAAGTTTGGGATCCAGTTTAGTGAAATCTTCATTATGAAACATCACAACAACAAAGTCCTGGTTACCACTCCTTTGACAAGTAGGACATGGCCTGAGGAAAGAGATTCCAAAGAAAAATATTTTCGTCCGAAATAAACTTTTCCAACAGTAAAACTTCAACTTTTCAAAACTTGATTTGCATGTTTTACATTGTGTCAGTAAAGGAAAATATTGTTGTTTCAGAGTCACACCATCATTTCCCTGGTAGTAAATCAACTTTGATCTTTTCAGAAACAAAACTTCAGGACCATCTAGTATGTGAACAATATTCTGCACAGAATCTCTACTCAACAACTTAGGGTCAACAGAAAATTTTCTCAATGCCACACATTTTTCTCTTTCAATGTCTACATAAACAATGTAACAAGTTACAATTTTGCTGTTTGACGAACGAGAATGGTTCAATGCTACTAATGCCACAGGAATCCGTCGACATGTTGACTCCTCCAAGATTTCAGCAACAGTCAGCAGTTCTACTTTCACTTTGCTGGTCCACGAGAAGGTGGCTGTTTCCTTCCATTTTCTGGCATTCAGATCCAGTGAATTACTTTTGATCTGTAACTTGTGGCCATCTTCAATACTTATCTCTAGAATTCGGCCATTGAAAGACAAGTATTTGCGCTGTTCATCGGTCATTTCGAATTAAAGTCGAGACCAAAAATTGTCATTTCAAGGGAGCCGCCATTTTTGTTGGATTGATAAATGCCGGTAAAGTCCGGGATTTGTCCCCCCCCCCAAAAAAAAATGAAGGCAAGTTTTAATCACAGGGAATTTTAGCGATTTTTATGTAGACTCTTTCTATTAAAGACTTGATTGATTGATTGATTGATTGATTGATTGATTGATTGATTGATTGATTGATTGATTACTCGATCGGTCGGGCGGGCGGGCGGGCGGGCGGGCGGTCAGGTGGGCGGGCGGTCTGGCCTTCGGTCGGTCGGTCGGTCGGTCGGTCGGTCTTTTTGGCAGACGTTGAATTCGAGTTTAAGCCTTTTAGAACCATTCGTGCGTCCTTATTAACCCTTGGTCAACGGAGATTTTTTTTTAAAAAAAAATCTCTGAACACGCACGATTTATAAGGACGCACGGCTAGTTGTAGCCTAATAGAGGCTCTTGCGTAGTCTTGGCGTTCTAGAAAGACACAGAATGGTCGTATCGAAGAATTGTCAGGTCAAAACGTCTCTACGTCGAACTGTCTTCCTGTGGAGTCCAGTATGTTGCAAAAAATAAGAACAGAACTGACAAAATATTTGTGCGGTCCAAACTGAGAGAGCTCTGACGTAGACGGCAAAATGAACGTTGATAAGATATATATGTGTAGGCCTACAATCTTGTACAAAAATATTGAAACAAAAGGAGAAAATGACAGCCCATTAATTAGCATTGAAATGTTTCGCGATTGAAGTGTTTTCCGTGTGAAGTAATTTCTAAAAGGTACGCCAATATCAGATCTTGTTTAGGATTCTTTCCACAAGATCAGTGTAACAGGCGACTTTCAGGTGATTTTCATCATAAAAGAATTGTTTTGTTCGAGGCCATAATCAAAATTTAAAATTAAGTCAACTTTCTTCTCTACCTTCTAACATCATACCTTACTATATATTGTCTGAGAGTAAACATGTCTAAAGCTACTCTGCACGTTAATTTTATCTTCCCAAAACGTTCCTTTTGTAAGGAGACACCAGAATCGCGATTAGGCCTATTCATCGTACTATGGTCCAAACAGTACTTATTGCCCCATAGATGTAACAACGAGGTACACGGAACATCTTTTTTTCAATTTCACACTTTAATTTGATAAAAGACTGAGATAATTGGATTGATACTAGATCTATCAACATTGCTGGAAAAAGCATCTTATCGCTTTACATTTTTTATTCTTATACATGTTACACAAATATTGAAAAGGTTTAAAGATTTTGCATCATGGGATGGGTAGCGAATACAGACAAATTTGCCCCCGCTTCAGGTAAGAAATTGTGCAATCACTTTCTTATTTCTTTGTCAATTTCCAAGCGGTTTGTTGCATGGGTTCCCCGTTGCATGTACCCCGCCTTATTGAGATATATGACTTGTTTGTGGAATCCTACTATTTTTTTTCAAAAATTGATCTCAAACGACCAGAAAAACGACAAAAAAATCAGATTGTTTTTGTGGTGAATTAAATTTTGGGAAAAGTACGAGTTCCCAAATAAGTCACACATCAGAGGAAAGAGCTCAGTAAGGCGGGGTACATGCAACAATTAGGCTAAAACCGCTTGAAAATTGAGGCAGAATTGATTTTTTTTTTCAAAAATTCTTACCTGAAGCGGGGCTTATTTTGCTGTAGTTGTTACTATTTTGCTGTCTAATCGGTTGGGACAACATTTTGGGAAACTTACTTATAATTTTCTATGAGGCATATATCCGATGGAAGAGCTGAATAATGCCGGGTACATGTAAAACAAACTGTTTGAAAATTTGTGCAGAAATAAGAAAGTTATTGCAAAATATCTTACCAGAATCAGAATTTTATCCGTAGTCGTTATCCATCTCATGATGCACAATCTCCACCGGTAAAATGGACAGATTGAAAAACTCGGGGTAAACAAAGTGCATACGTTGTATAAAAGGGATTTGTTTTAAAAAAAAAATCCTACATTGAAATCAGATTTTAGCCTATTTTGTTTGTGCTTTCAAAAATCGTCTGACCGATTCTTTGGACTGTGGGAAAATAGATAATGATGATAACATTTAATAATTATTGTATGTCGATTTTATTTATATCTACTCTCTTACGAACAGAACACATTCTCTCTTTATTCCATAATGATAGAATGGTGCTCTGTTCCCGCGGGGTCATTTCACGTCTAATCTCGGGGCATTGGCGGGATTTCGGTATCCAATCGTTGGCTATACACAACAAAACAATTTAAAAAGCTGATACAAACTTTCATTGGCTGACGCTTTAAATTACCGGCTTCAGCCAAAAATAGAAGCGACGTAATGTATACGTAATCAAACAAGATAAAACTGAATGATTTGATTCGATAATTCAAATGTTACCGGTTTCAGCCAAAAAATAGAAGCGACGTAATGTATACGTAATGATCATGCAAGACAAAACTGAATGATTTTGATTCGATAATTCAAATGATGTGCTATAAATAGATTATGACGACCAAATAGGCTTTTGATGTACCGAAAACTGCAGAGGTCATATTTGATGGTTAATAAATAGACCTCGGCTTTGGAGAGTAATTTATATCAGACAGACGATGTTTGCTTCTGATTTGTATGTATGTCGGCGTCGAAAAACGGCAAGATCTCCAACACGAAAGCCGAGAATACTTTCACCTTCAGGTTCTGCAACTTGAAAGACGCCAATTTTTATACGATCACTATATTATACTCTATTCTACGCCGTTAAAATAAGCCAGAAATGGGATTTAAAGTCCAGCAAAAGGCGCCATTTCGTCTACTCCTAGACAAAATTTTCTTACTAACGGGAGGGGACACCCCTCCCAAACCCTCCCCGTCCGCCGCCCCGATGTTGAAAACCACGCGACGCGCCTGTAACTTACACGCAATAAAAGTAATACCAGGTTGGAAAACAATTTGTAAAAAATAACTTGTTGAATTACTTCCAATTTGTTGAATCTTTATGGAGCCATCAATCATGTTCTGAATACACCCCGGTCAGGAAAGAAATGACCCGTGTACGTAAAAAAGGGGCACAATTGACCAAACGCCAATCGACAGATCGCTCCGCCCAACACAGAATTTAAGACAAACAATATGGGGATGAGATCGTTAATAGGGAACAATTTTAACCAGTTAATCGTGACGTAAATTCGGACAAACAAAATAGTATTTCGTATGTGTTGTTATAAAATCTCGTAACTACGGCTTGATTTAAGCCGCAGTTACGAGATTTTATAACAACACCGACGGTTTATCAAAACATAACGGTAAACCTAGTCTATTGTTAGCACAAAATTCTTTGCGATTGACATGTCGATTGCTTTGATTGTCAATCGATAAATCGATACAATAACACGTGCAACGAAGAACAATTGGGGCATGACATTTTTCTGATCGTCCATTGGCTAATCGATGTTTTGATTGACAGTCGGCGTTTGGTCAATTCTGACTCAAACGTACTTTAATAAAAGGAACGGCTAGGAAAATAGGTGATATTGTCGTTAAAGTATGGGCTTGGTTAAGTTGCAATAGGCCAACACATTTTTTACAATACTCATATATTATTACGGCATCAACCGTGGTCAGTCCGCCAGAAGTGCACCTCGATGGCTACTACCATCCAAGCACAGAAGCAGAGGTTAAGGCGCGTTCCCATTGTCGACCAAATCAACTCGATCAAGCGATCGAGTACGCCTACTGATCGAGCTTGGTCGGCAAAAGTGATCGGGACGATCGAGCCTGGTCGGCAAAAATGATCGGGAATTAATCGACAAGAAATAAAGAAGAAGTCATGTAAATACATTTGATCGAGTTTAATCGGGTTTGGTCGAGGAATTTAGGCGATCGAGTTGATCGAGTTGATTTGGTCGGCATTGGGAATGCGGCTTTATTATTCTTCAAAATCGTCTTAAAGTACATTGTGTACTATAAACGTTTTACCGGCGTCAAAGAGCGTACTCGATGGGCAGTTTGAAATCACGCACCGTTCGCACACGTGTCCGTCAAGAATAACACTTTTTTAAGCTAGCCCACCCTAATGAGATTTAGGCGACGTCGGAATTATTCGGCGATGGAACGTTCCACCGCCGAATATTTACGACGTAGCACGAATAGGTGTTCGTAGGCTATATACGAACGTTACAAATGTTAACGACGTTGCAAGATATATTCCGACGTCGCCCGAATCTCATTTAACGTAACGTATTGCGTCCAGTAATAAAATGCTCACATACAAAGCATTCCATATTGATTGGCTGTTTAACCCTTTCTCAAAAAGCAAAACTTTAGGATGGTCCAATACAAAAAGTCGCTGCAGACAGCAAGGTTGATGTTGAAAAAGAATGTATTTGTGTACAATAAAGCAGAGAAAATCATGAGACAAAAGGAGAAAATGCTGATTATCAGCATTTTCTTCTTTTGTCTCAATGTTTTCCTAAGCATGTTCTCTAAGGAACGTGAAAAGCAAGTCTTGTTTGGGAAAGGGTTAAGTCAATTGGAATGTAAACACGAACAAGAACTTAATTGCTTGTTTCTCGCTGAGATTACGGTTGTCGGACAAAATTCGCGTCACAAATGGATTTATGTTTCAAACTTATTGCATTCCATGAAAATGGACGAATATCCCTCAATACAAATATAGCATGTCAATTACCAACGAATTTTGTATTATGGTTAGTTTATTTTTGTATCTATTTCAATTGACGTCAGCAAAAAGACAATAGTAGTACAAACAAATCAAACAGAAAAAAAACGTACCATAATTATTATTTATAATAATATTTTTTTAAAAAAAAACCTGTTCAGTTAAAATTACGGAGCAATGTTCATTGAACAACTTCCTAATTAATTGTAATCCAACAAAATTAAGAATGTGACCCGTCACGCAAAAAGCGACCTTCTGGAAACTTGCGAATATGTGAAAAGTATTGATCTTTTTTAAATCTATGAGACCAAGAATTTATAACAAATGGCGCAATTTTAGACCAGCCGTATAAACAAACGCAAAAGATAAAAAAAGCCGATGTTCCCAAAAAAAATGTGACCCGTCACGCTAAAAGGGACCGTATCCCAACTCAAAAAATCAAAATTTTGACAAACTTGTCACACTCACCACAGGTCAACCAGATCCAATATGCGAAAAATGGGCATAGAGTGCAAGATAGGGAAATAGGGAAAGATAGGGTCGATATTTTTCACACTTCCAATAAGGTCCCTTTTAGCGCGACGAGTCACATTAATGTCTAAGAGGGGAGAATAATGTTTTAAATAATAATCAGCATTTTTCTGCGTTTCTTCGTATTTGCATAAACTCTTCAAATAATGCCATGAAAACCTGCACTTACTTAGGAAATGGGTTTACATTTCACTTTGTAGGTTGAGTTCTGCATTTGGTTCTCAAATGCCACTTCAAAATTACGAAACTATTTCGATTTATAGATTGAACAACTATTTTTGTTCCAAACCAAATTGCATGTTTGTTATACTGAAAGTGAACCCATTGATTTAGCATTTATGAGTAGCTTCAAATGTTGACATTGGTAAATATTGCAATTGTTCAGCCATTTTAGAACTGCCAGACACTTTCCTGGTGTTGAAAATGGCTTCCTTTTTAAACAACGATATTGATTCTTGCATTTAAATTATTGATATTTTTAAAAGAATAACAGTTCAAAATCTGGCTTAAAATAAAATTATAGATTCGAGTCATTAGCAAGAATAACCTTGTTATTTGATCGTATTCGGTTTGTTAATTAGTGTGCAAACTTTGTAATATTTAAAGCCAAAATTGAAAGTCGCTTAAGAGGAATGATTTCCCCAATTTTGACTCATTTTAATTATTGAAGCCAACAAAAGTGCATTATGTATCCTCTGAATATTTGGCCAAGTAAAAAGAAATATGTGGTTCCGGTCACCGACCGATCCTGGCCAAATGAGAGCAACCCTGTATTATCCCATTACCACACTGTGACTCCTTTTGACTCCCCCAAATATAATGGCTTTGGAAAACATTGTGGAAAATGAAGAAATTGCTTGTGACAAGCAATTTCTTCATTTCCCACAATGTTTTCTATCAAAAGAGCTATAAAATCTCAAAATTTCATCACATTGAAATGTCGTCTGCATCTTCTTTCAAATTGGAATACCCCCAAATTTTGTCGTTTGGTAATGGGTTATTTGCCCTTCACGGAAGAAACCATGAAACAAGAGAAACAACAACAACAGCCCAAATAAAAAAAGACCGGCCCTATTTTTCCACATAATACGCGCTAAACTAGAAAAAATGTCCTTTTCCCCCATATGTGATCCGTGTCTTCCATGGCACCCGACTACGTTGGAGCCTGAAAATTCCTTAAGAAATCACTTTTTTACAAATTCGTAGGGGATCCGGGGCCCCTGGCCCACCGTTTGATCTGCGCATGTCGATTATCTATGGGCAAGATCAACCCCGGTCCAAAGGGAAAGAGATTCAAATTGCAATTTGTTCAGGGATTTTGTTACCTGCGAGTCCCGAGTCCCTGACTCACATTTTTTTCTCAGGACTCATTGAAAAATATTCAGTGAGTCCCAGGATGCTAACATTTTCAATGTGTAATCGACATTGTCTTTCAAAGACTCCTATGTTTCAATATTGGACTCATTGTTTTGGGAACAAGTGGGCCCCGGGACTCATCGGCATAAATTTGTAACAAGATCACTGTTTGTTTAAATAAAGATTTCGTCCGACTCGGAACACATTTCCATAGCATACCAATTTACATGTAAATTACTGAAATATTTACAATACATGCCATATTTTATTTTTATGTACACATACTCGAAATTTCATCTGTTTATGATAAAATGACTTTGATCAATCAGGTTTATCAATATTTAAAGATATAAATTATCTAAATAAAGACTCATCATTTTATGGATCACGATTAAGGAAAGACGATTGAATGTTTGACCTGGTATATCGGAAAATGGCCCTTATAGCAAATGAGAGAACCGTGGATCCAGATCAACGTTACTCCCCAAATGCCGAGGTCTATTGATTAAACCATCAAATATGACCTCTGCAGTTTTCGGTACGCAAACAGCCTATTTGGTCGTCATAATCTAATTATAGCACATCATTTGAATTATCGAATCAAAATCATCCAGTTTTATCTTGCAAGATCATTACGTATACATTACGTCGCTTCTATTTTTGGCAGAAACCGGTAACATTTGAATTATCGAATCAAAATCATTCAGTTTGATCTTGTTTGATTACGTATACATTACGTCGCTTCTATTTTTGGCTGAAGCCGGTAATTTGAAGCGTCAGCCAATGAGAGCTTGTATCAGCTTTTTAAATTGTTTTGCTGTGTATAGCCAACGATTGGATACTGAAATCCCGCCAAGGTCCCGAGATTAGACGTGAAATGACCCCGCGAGAACAGAGCTCATTCTATCGAAATGGAATGTAGAGATAATGTGTTCTGTTCGTAAGAGAGTAGATCAAGAATCTGATTAGGAGCTGTGTTGCTACATGTATCTAGAAATTTCTGTCCTTTATCAGACCAGCTCAATTATATTTATGAGACTCGGCTTCACGCAACCAGGGTTGGGTCCGCAAGTAATTAAGTGAGACAGTGTTGACTGAAGAGGACATTTTAATGGAAATGTCGCAACCATAAAATTACCACATAAAAGTGTAGTCAACAATTGTCGTAGCCAAACATATGGATGGGCGGCCTCGAAAGAAACCGCCCGTCCATAGTAACATATAAATTGAATAAAACATATCAACTGACTAATTGGAATTACAAGAGAAAACGCATTTATCCACAGAGCGAGCCCAAAAGGCGATAAAGAAGCTAAAAGGTGATAAAAGTAATGGTGATTGGGGTTGGTGGAGGGTAATTGTGAACGTGATAAATTGATGCTGTCGATCGAAGAATTTTCTGTAGAAAGCCTAGCAGGTCTGCGATTGGCTTGAACTGTCACGTGATCGCAGAACTGCCAGGCGATTGGATGATACACCCAAACACACTTTGAATTTTTAACCGTGACCTGTGTATGCATGAGAGCAAACAAAAGGTCACATGGTCGTTTTACTATATAATTCATTGATCGAGTCGTTATTTTCACGCGAGCATTTTTCAATTATTCTGCCTTAGTACTAAGAATATTTTATACAGTCAGGGGTCTTGCTACAAATTTTTGTTTGGGGCCAGGGGCCAGTGAAATTGGGAAAAATAGCGACGTTTTAACCTAAATTGGGACAAACTAAAACTGGTTTGTATTCATATTGTCACTCAGTTTCAGCTGCAAATTAGACTGTAGTGGTGTAAAATGCATTTGTACATACTCTTGTTTAAGAATCTACTCTAAAACTGTCTTCAAAATGTTTGTAAATGAAGATGAGGTCTTAACATGGGGCATTCTGGGTCCTCATTGGGAATTTTCACCAGAGAATTGGGAAAAAAAGATACTTTTTGCCATTGGGAATGGGGCCCAATAACGGCCCCAAATTTTGGCAAACAAGACCCCTGACAGTCATTTACGTTAATTATTAGAGTTTTGAGTTACAGAAATATTTTTGTAACTTTGATTGAAAAAAAAAGAGATTTTTTGGCTTGTAATCATTCGTACCCTGTCTCCATCGCCCGTTACCACCATGCAAGTTAGGATGAGCTACTGCTTTTGAAAACCAAATAAAATCAATTTTGCAGAAGCATGTGAGCTCCTTAGTACTGTCCAAGTGTGAGCGGTAATATTTTGCATGTGTTTGTGCTCTAGATTAGAGCCAATAATGGACAGGTCACAGGATGTATTCCCAGCCTCGGAGCGTGGACAATTATAAATAAACTTATGGCTGAAATATTGTTGAGAGGTGTTAATTTAAAAAAAATGAAAAGAAAAATGTTTAAAACCTTTACCAAACAAGAAATGTTAATGTTTTGACTGTCAAGGGCGGATCCAGGATTTTTTCAGAGGGGGGTCTAGCCCATAAGATGGAAGATGGCTTTAAATTTGTGAATTGTGTAACGATACATGTATAGGCCTACTGTACTAACTTTGTATAGTCAAAATTCGATTTTCGACCAATTCAAGGCGAGGTCCGGACCCCTTTCTAGATTCGCCCTTAACTGTGCTACAGAGATTGTTTCGAAAATCATTTCAAGAGACAAATTAATGAAATACTTTTAATCAGCAGTTTCCCCTTTTGCCTCAACGTTTCCTATACTTCTATGTTCACACGCAAGGGTGGATCCAGGATTTTTTCGGGGGGATCCAAGCCCAATTGCCAGGGAGGGGGAGGTCCACGCCCAAATGATGACTTAAATATGTTAGATTATGACGCTTTGATTATAGTCAACATTCAATTTTCGGCTTATTCCAGGGGGCGGGGGCGAACATCCCGAACCCCCCCCCCTCCCCTCTAGATCCGCCCTTGCACATACAAAAATCCTACTTTCAAGATGCCCATTCTGTTGTCTGCAAGAGCTTCCAAATTGAATCAGGTGCCGTTTAGAAAAGGGTTTTAAAAGCCGCTGTCAAACTTGAAAAGTCTAAATAATTTGTCGTTTGGGAAATGGGCTTTAAGAGCAATGCTTTTATTATCAAATTGATCTACCATAATGAATTATCTATCTGCATAAGCCTTTCGGTACTGAGATTGTCATCTTCACACTGAAAATGGCATGTTTCGTACATTTTTTGTTGGAGAAAGGGGGTTAAATACATGAAAATGACAGTTGAACCTGGCGGCTAGGTCCTCAAAAGATCCGTGGATACTACGTTTTCGGAGGGTCAAAAATGACTTAAAAGCCAGTAAAGACCATAATTGGAAGTCAGTCAATGATATCCCGTCGAGATTCACAGAGGAATCATCACAAAACGGAGTGTGATTCCTCTTGAACTTCTCCTTTCCTCCGTTCATTTCCATTGCACGTTGGATGCTTTGCTCTCAATTGGGTCAGAGCCTCGATCTGGCATCAAAAAGTGTTATTATTTTTAGTAACAAATTGGAAGTGTGTTTGGGTGTATTCCATTAATAATATTATTTAATTACAGTTCATACATACAGTTTTCGAGACCAGATGTACTATGTACATAAGCTAATTCAAACTTCTATAGGCCCTTTTATTTCTTTTTTTTTTTAGAGAAGAGGCAGCAAGTTTTACCTCACTGCTACCCACTCCATACAGCTGGGTAGACTGGGGCTGACATTTAAGTGTCTTGCCCAAAGACACACCTTACGCGATTGGGGCTCGAACTCGTAACCACCGGGCTTCAAGTCGAGTGCTCTAACCACTGCGCCACTCCGGCTGTCTAACCCTACTCGATTAGTAATGCTGATGTTGTTAATCGAACAAACCACTCGCAATGGCTCCGCTCTGTGGAATAATGTTGCCTCTCGTTCATAAAGAATTTTATGCAGGCATAAACTATCATTTATGAGACTCGGCTTCACGCAACCAGGGTTGGGTCCGCAAGTAATTAAGTGAGACAGTGTTGACTGAAGAGGACATTTTAATGGAAATGTCGCAACCATAAAATTACCACATAAAAGTGTAGTCAACAATTGTCGTAGCCAAACATATGGATGGGCGGCCTCGAAAGAAACCGCCCCGCTCCGTGGAATAATGTGGCCTCTCGTTCATAAAGAATTTTATGCAGGCATAAACTATCATATCCGTAAAATGGCATGTTATTTAAGACTGGCATCAAATGGAGTGCAGGGAACATCTTTCAGGACAGATTAATACTCGTGATTTGGCCATTTTGAGATTCATAAAACATCGGATTTTTTCCGAGTGCCGTCGTTAAGTATCCGAACTTATTCGGGCACGACCGTAAACATTCGGCGGTGGAAAGTTCCACCGCCGAATGCTTTCGACCGCGCCCGAATAATTCCGACGTCGTGCGAATCTCAGTGGGGATAGACTACCTTAATACAATATCTTTTGCACTCATGCTTTATGATATTGACTAGTGTGTAAATATTTATCAAAATCAACGACAACAGGCAATCGCATTTTTATTGTCTTGACACCTGGAGGGAGCGCCGTTAAGCTCTGTTAAATCATTCACTACATTGGAGAGTTGTGAGTTGAGACCGCCGTACGTAAGGCTAACGTAACATGTGGCGATGGCACGTCACATTTTTTTTTATTTTATTCTATTTTATTTATTTATTTATTTATTTATTTATTTATTTTGAAAAATACTGGACAGATCTCCTATTATCGACGCGCTCCGGTCGTGATGTGAACGAGAATCAGTGTATGTGTCCAGGCCTTTAGCCAATTGAAAATAAAAAGGCATAATAATAACATCCCACGTAATATCAGCATATTGATAGTAATAAAAAAGGCTATAAAATCGTAGTTATGGAATCAATCTGTATTCAGAGGGGATTTAGTACGCAATTATCACGACTGATAGAGAAATTGACTATTGAAAATTAATTGATTGCCTGGTGTTCTGAACTTTTGTACAGAATTTGTAGAAAATTTGTTACGTGAATAATTGACAAGTGGCAGGTGACGCAGAATGGGGACATTTTGACACTTTGTATAGCTCACAATAAATGACCTGACAGAGCATCTCTAGCTATTAGCTAGAGTTGCTCTGCCAGTTCATTTATTGTGAGCTCCAGTTGTTGCAGACAGCAGCTTCAAATGAATGCAATATTACAGTTTGGTCTATCTATGTAGAAAACCTCAGGGGAAAGTTACAAGCAGTATCTTCGTTTTCCACGATGTTTTCCAAAGTCTTTGTCTTGTGAGTTATAAAAAACTTTACTCTATTCGCTCTTTTAGATATGAGAACGACGCATAACACACACTCAATAGAAATTAACAATGTAAAATTCATTCTTTATTCTTAGATTCATTAAACGCTCAGAAAGTTGTTTATCTAAAAGACATTACATTTTATTAAAGTGGCATTTCACATTTATTTTTTCATAAATTTACTCTTATTTTTATCTGAAAGAGCAAATTTTCTTATGAAAATTCTGAGAATTTCAAGCCAACTAGAAATATTTTAAAGCGTTTTTCTGTTGCTTCAATGTCATTTTGCCAATTTTTCCAATTGTTTCCAGATTGTTACCAGAAAATATAAATAACTTGACAGCAGTTGAGTTTAACCCAATATAAAAACGCATCTATTATTCTGATAATATGGAAAAGTAAACATTGTATATTTAGATAGCATAATAGAAAAATAGCCACTGTTTTAGTTAATGAAAAACACAGAACAGATTCTAGTTTGCAACCCTGTCCTTTTACGTAAAAAAGAGATAAAACATTGTGTTAAAAGGTGCTGCAGACGACAAATGGCAAAAACGTATATGGTATACCAGAAAAAAAAAACAATTCGAAGGAAGAATGAGGTAGATCTAATATATACTTCCTTTCTTTGAAATATTTTCAATATAAAACTTTTTCTGAAAGGAACGCCAAAGTATCCCCCCCACTATGAAAGGGGACAATACGGAAATTGAAATAAACAGAGAAAATTGAGGCCAAAAAGATCTAACGCATTACCGGACTGAATAATTTTGGACTCTTCCAATTAAAAAGGTGTCACGGACGATAATTTCAAGTTGGTGGAATTTAAAGAATTTTTTTCTTCTTTTTGTTTTTGAAAACATTGTGGAAAATGAAGAAATTGCTTGTAACAAGCAATTTCTTCATTTTCCACCGTGTTTTCTCAAGCCTTTTCTTGTGAGGGAGTCAAAAGGTGTCACTGTGCAGTAAGGGGTTAATCATTAAAAATAATTTCAGGACCAGTTTTAATATATAGCATAAGGGCCATCAATGGTCGATATAGTTTACAAAAGCCTACCATCGGATTTCCGTGTCGTTTAGTTTTATTGCTTTCATTGCTCTGGACAGGAATTGTGATAGAAAATGGATTTATAACACAATGGACGGAGTTCGAATATAGTTCAAGGAAATATGAAGTAGGCTGTACATTTTAGTTTAAAGGAATCTGGGATTGATTAAAGATGGACTTTTAAGAATGATAGGTATGTTTCAATGTAGTTTAGAAATGAAATCTGCAAGAATTTTAGTTTTTTCTGTGTTAGAAAAAATAGCCAGTTGAAAACTTTCAAAAACTTAATTGTACGAAAAGTTGTTATTCGACGTTCTAATCATTTCTTTGATTAGTACAAGTATAACTAGTGCCAAAACCTCTTATGACTGGATTTGTATAAGCGACGTAAATAACATAACATAACATAACATACTTTTATTAGCATAAAACGTACAAAAACGTTTGTAGCCTAAACAAAAGAATATGGTGGAGACATAGTTTACAGAGAAAATACAAATGGAATTTAAATTAACACAATATGAAAATATAAGCAAGACAAATAGACACATATATAATTATGGTTGTTGTTGTTGTTCGTTTTTTAAATTCATTACTGTATACGTGAATTTAGCCAAAATGACTTCATTTACACGTGTCTGATTCATTTTGAACATTGCTACACGAAAGTGCGTGAATTGAAGTAATGCTACATCATTCTTCAATTTTACATGAAATTATAAGAAAATAATTATTGTAAAATCCCTGTCGAACGTAGGCCTTTTTCACCACTTTTGCACACATTAATCATAATTAATGTTTTTAAACATTTCCCAAACACCAACATTTCAGACTGTTCTCATTTGAAATGTGCTGCAGATGACAATTTATGCGTGTTTGTTTATTTGTTTGTTTGTTCTTTTTTTTTTTCGTTTTTTTTTCTTTTTTTTGGGGGGGGGGGGTTTATATATATATTTTTTTTCTTTTAATAATTTTAAAAGATGTGCTTTTTTTAAACATCCTATCATGTATTTCAGATACAATAGCAAATCCAGATGACGACAGTGACGACGATTTGACGTCACGGACGTCATACGATGACGTCAGCCAGACTGTGTATATGAAAGCTTGCTCAATGTTTAACGTTGTACCCTCTACATTCTTTCTAAAACACCTACCGACGACGGTTATAGACTTACGAAACCACGCTATCGGAGCGAATGGTGCAAAAGCTGTGGCCACTGCATTAGTGGTATGAGTTTTTCAGCTAAAATTTTGAAATATGATACTTATGTTTGCCTACTTTGAGACCAAAAATTGTTGGGTGTTAAAAGGTCACATTATATCAAAGTCAAAATATCGGTGTACGCAGAGAAACACTGACTGCACACGTACTTGTTCCTTGAAACAACTGTGCCATATTTCATATAGTTCAGTTTTTTGTAAATAGTTAAAGTGACATTTCAGAATTTTTTGTCATAAATTTTACCTTTATTTTTATCTGAAATAGCATATTTCCTTATGAAAATTCTGAAAATTTTGAGTCAAACTTTTGCGCCGTTTACGAGAAATTTATATTTTTGTGTTAAAATTGAACAAATTGTTGTGGACAACAGTTCGGATTTATATGCAATTTATCGATTATGTCTCAACTTTAAATGCGTGTTTCTCGCTTATTGGCAACAACTTAAAAAACCAATAGTATTTTTACTCATTAGAATAACCAATCTTGGCATCAAGACATACTTTAAAAAAATGAAATTGGAATGAAATGTCCCTTTAACAATTTCTTGCATATCCTAATTTAATCGTTTACAAAACAACATATTTCTCCATTTCCAAATTTAGAAAGTACGCAGAAAGTAGGGGTCTAGATCATTTGCATATTAGCAGAACTTTGTACGTACTCGCGTGATACTAATTGAAGGAATGATTTCAGGTAATCTGAATTTTTGTCTGTACTTCCAATGCTATAATCGGGGGTGCTATTTTCGGGGAAAAATCTCAAAATGAAACTAGTTAAACAATTAATCCATTTAGATGTTTTGGTGTACGCAGAGAACTATAAAATCTAACATGAAATAGAAAAAAAATGATACTGTGAAATTATCAAAACACAATAGCTCACGATAAATGACCTGACAGAGCATCTCTTGCTATTAGCTAGAGATGCACTGCCAGGTCATTTATTGTGAGATATACTATCAAACAATCTGCTGTATTCTTTATCACCAGTCATCAATTTTATTATCATGGAGATGTATATCTTTTCAGACCAACGTCACGGTGAAATGTTTGAACCTTGGTAATACAGACATCGGGATTGAAGGACTCGGATTTGTTCTTGAAATGTTGGAAGCCAATACAGTATTATTTGATCTGGTGAGTGATAATTAACCCTTTCCCAAACAAGACCTGGTTTTGACGTCCCTAACAGAAAAGGCTTGGGAAAACATTGATACAAAAGAAGAAACTGCTGATAACCAGCAGTTTCTCCTTTTGTATCAATATTTTCTGTGCCATATTTTACACAAATAATATCTTAAATAACATCCACTTTGTCATTTGTGGCAGTTTTTGAAGTGGATCACCCTAAAATTTTGTCGTTTTGGAAAGGGTAAATATGCTTGTACACGCGTCTGTATTTATGGTAAAGAAGCAATAATTTAGATAAAAAGATAATCTCTGAGAGAATCTTGTAACAAGTTTGTCAATATAATAGTATGTGTAGATTTACATAGTTATGAATTTGAGCGCAATGCCTAATTTGATGCTCCAGAGCAATTTACAAACAGGCATATACATGTACATACACATGTATATTACAGATGCCATTTCACATGTCGCACCTTTAGTTTTTATTGTCATAAATAACACGTCTTTGCCTTTTCAAAATAACAATTCAGTATCATTTTCTTGTAAACCTATTAGATCTATATCTGTGTACCATATGATACAATCCTTTTTGGAGAATGGTACGCTATATGCGAATTATGAGCGCAATTTTGATAAAGGTCAGTGTCAGGTCAAATGAAATTCGTAATACGTATGTTGCATGGTTGCACAATTTGTTGCACGATTCGTTTCTTAACCCTTTCGCAAACGACAAATTATAGGGTGATCCACTTCAAAAACTGCCACAAATGACAAAATGGGTGTTATTAAAGATAGAATTTGTGTAAAATATGGCACAGAAAATATTTTAGGCAAAAGGAGAAACTGCTGGTTATCAGCAGTTTCTTCTTTTGTCTCAATTTTTTCTCAAGCCTTTCCTAATAGGGACATCAAAACCAGGGCTTGTTTGGGAAAGGTTTTATGAACGTACTTAAAATTGCATAGTAGCATGAACTGCCTCTAATAATACCACCACCTTTAACAATATACTTTGAAAACTGGTGATTATGAAATACCAGAGGTATGCATTGTGCTATACTACCTTAAGTCTGATAAAGGATCATTTTCCCTTGCAGGACGTCTCGAGAAACAGTTTACAATCAACTGGGGCTGTAATGTTGGCAGACGCCTTCATCAAAAACCAGATTGTAAGGTCTCTTAATGTCTCTGGTAAGTGTAGGATGTCGATGCTTTTCTTCGAAAACCTCGTAACTGCAGTTTTTTTTTTAACTTGAGTTACGAAGTTTTCGACGAAAAGCGGTGATAATGCATTGGGTATCTTAAAGGAGGAGCTTTGTGAATTTTGAACCAGATCGTTCGATTGAAGTCTCTGGTTAACGTGGTAACATGGCATACCTAAGATGGGAACAGGAAAAAAGAAAAATAGGTGCTGTTCAAGTAATTTTGACCGACACACATAAACGTCTATTCATTAATAAAGTTCTATAAAACAGAATCCTACAACGTTTGATCGAAGGTCCGTTTTCTTTCTCTCTACAAAACATTTTATATTAACAAGTTTGACCTTTGACAATCTAATAGCAATGAATTTTGTGCTAAAATAAACTTGGTTTATTGTTATGTTTTGATAACCCGTCGGCTTTGTTATAAAATCTCGTAACTACGGCTTGATCCAAGCCGTAGTTACTAGATTTTATAACAACACCGATTAAATATCATTGTTTGTCCGAGATTACGTCACGGTTAGCTGAATAAAATCGTCTGCGCCTTTGAATGTTTATATCACGTAGAATCAACTATACAGCCTCTGTCTAATACATGGAATCACATTTGAATTATATCCGTTTCAGATAATGGTTTTAAGGATGACGACTCTTTGATGTTATCAGAAATCATTGAGGTATGTACATGTATAATAAATGTGATTTTGCGTAATAATAAATATGTCAAATAAAGCATTACTATTACTCATAGTGTTATTGCATGTACTCGTATCTGAACTAAAAAGACAAACCTACCATTGTGCTTTTATATAAGCAGTAATATGGTGTACCTTTTGCGTCAAAATCATTTATTTATTGTAGGACGAATATTAATTATCATAGGACGAATATCAATTGTAGTCGTACAAATATATTGATATTTGTCCGACTATAATTAATCGCCTATTCGTCCTACGATATTTGATGTTTGTACGATGACCAATATATTATCTTTTGAATTTTCGGGGCACCAAGTTATAAATTGTGTTTTTTTTTTTTTATATATATTTCAAGGCGTTCCTGAATAATAAACCATATCTAATTTTTCGTGAGACGATCATTGATATTCGTTCGACGATAGTTAATATTCGTCCAAAGATAAATAAACTATTTTGGCCCGAAAGGTATACCATACACGAGCATGTTATAAATTATTATTACCATCCACTTACAGGACAACGACGTTTTAAGATCGTTTTATGTTAGCAGAAACAGTTTTGGAGAGAAGGCTGGAATATATTTCGGAAGAGCTCTTGGTAAGTCATTCAAGTATTATGAAAATTTGAGCCATGATCTGAAATGCTCCTGCGTGCGGTCTGCGTCTAAAACGTACGTTTAGTCGTTCGATGCACGCACGTGCAACGTACGATTTTGGTGGACGCAACCACGACGCAGACTGCACGCAGCAAAGAATTGACCGGACAATATTTTGAGGCGCTCTTTCAACACGTCGTGCGTCTTTATAAATCGTGCGATTTTGCAGAGTTTTAAAACATACGATTTAAAAAGACGCACGACGGGTTGTAAGAAAGGCTTAATCCAGTAGATATTCGTGTCTCTCTCAGAATAATTTTAACGTTTCTTTTAAGGTAGAATACCCGTAATGAGGCCATTTTAAGATTCATAAAACATCGGATTTTTTCGAGCGTCGCCGTAAAATATATCTGAACTTATTCGGACGCGGTCGTAAACATTCGACGGTGGAAAGCTCCACCGCCGAATGTTTTCGACTTCGCCCGAATAATTCCGACGTCGCGCGAATCTCACTAGGATATACTATCTCAACTTTAGAACTTACACTGTAAAAATCTAGAATGTCGATGTAGTACGGGTAAAAATCTAATCAACGACCACGTAGGCCTATATGTATATTCTTCAGAGAACAACACTACACTAACAACGTTTGACGTAAGCTGGAACCATCTTCGACAGAGCGGGGCAATCGAGTTTTGTTGTGGACTTCAGGTATTAAAAACACTTTGTACTCTCTCTTTTTTACTTTTTTCTTATCTGAAGAAGCCCTTACTGACATCCCCAAATTGTACGGGAAATATTTGACACCAGGCCCCGGTTTCTCGAAAATACTTTGGTACTTTCTGATGCTCAAATCTGAGCACCGTGCTCAAATCGCACGAAATCCACGTGAACTTCAATCGAATACCCTTCAATGTTGGAGAGTATTTTCGAGAAACCGGGACCAGAACCTGATAGCCAACATTTTCTTCTTTTGTCTCATTATATTCTGTGCTATTTTACACGAATCGTAATTTATCAGTTATAAGTTGATTACATGCATGACACAAGCAATGTTTACAATTATTTATTTCATTAGTCGAAGTAAAACTTGGTTACGTTTTTTTAACGACGAGTCGACATACAAAACGGTATCTTTGAATCATTCAAATAACTTTGTTAACTTGCACATATAGGCCTATGTGCAAGATCGACATCTTTTGGTTTCTAATAAACTTAAAAACAATAATTTGTCTCGAATTCATCCTAACCAAACTAAAAAACCAAGAGAAATAAAATATACTCAGTTCCAAAAGAAAGTGTGCACTTTTAAATTTTGAATATCTCGAAAAGTATACCGTCTACCACAAGGAAATTTTGTACGACATATGTCAAGACTATTGACAAACGATATATTGATGAAGAAACCACATACCACGCAGGAATTTTCGGCTTGATTGCGATTTTGCATTTTTAATGTTTTACGTATGCCTCACGTGCTGGATGAGTTATCGATCAGGAATTACACTCGATGCACTCATTTTGACAAATCGTAGCATAAAATCACATGTTCATTACATTTGTACATATTGCATTAGCGTGAAACGAATAACAATTAACGTTGGCGAGCAAGACCGAACCTGGTGAAAACAAAAACCTTCCAAACAATTGAATTTGTACGGTATTTATGTTCTAATAGCAATTGATCATTTGTATGGCACCTAAAAGGTAAACAAATTCGCCTTTGAATGTTATTGCACCGTTGGACGGCAATTCACTAGACTATTAACGTAGCGATTATTAACGTTGACGTACACGTAATGTCTACAAGTAAGATCAAGCTTTAACGTGGAAATGGCTTGGAAGGCCTGGCCAAACCCAACAACGGCATATAAGCTTGTAACTCTATCCACAGGAAAAGCTGTAAGGAGTTCAAATCTTAACACCATCAACACCATAATGAATTGACTATGTGTATGCAATATGAGCAATTCTATCGACATCTGTTTTGATGCCAATTTTCTTTCCTCTAATCTGAAGTATGATATCACTTTTACTCCCTAAATTCCCATTAACTTTGTGAAAATTAAGGTAAAGGTAAAACGCACAAGTGCACACTTTCTTTTGGAACTGAGTATAGGAAAGTTGACAAAATGACAAACATAAAACAAAATTAATTATCTAGTGTCAAATCCTGCATATTATTTTCCCTTGCAGGATAATATCGGACTGTCGAGCCTCAATCTGAGCTGGAATGGACTTGGAATGGAGGGTTGCCATGAGCTTGGTAAAGCTTTGCAAAATAACAGAACACTAACAGAACTAGATGTATCATCAAACAGAATAAACTACGATGCCTTCAAACTGATACTGCGGGGCCTAGTCAAGAATAACACCGTTCATAAATTAAAGGTAATTTTCTTTTGACCTACATGTAAGCGTGGTTTCTCCTGTAGTAATTTGGCTTGCAAATTCAAAAATCATGTTTGTCTTTTTCATCATTCCCTTAATTGTTTATATGATAAGTTCTCTCTCGAAGCAATTTAAATCACACAGTATTTGGTGAAGAATAGTGTACTTCTAAGAATAATTAGAAGTTCGGTATTTGATTGCACGTTATTTGTGTCCCATCATGATGAATTGTATAAATTTCTGCTCAAATCAAACACTTCAAGTTTTAATGCGTATTCAGAACTTGGTAACCCAAAATCTATTGTGGTTTATATCAGTTTTCCTGAGACTAACAAATAAATAGGTGTGAACTCTTGAATTTAACCATTTTGAGCAGTTTAAATAACCAAACGCAATGCATACAAATCTAACGCTTTTCAGATCGGCTGTAACCCAATAACAACAGACGGTGCCACAGCAATATTACGTGCAATAGCAGACGAGCGGTGCTCAAACTTGACGCATCTGGATTTGTCAGTGGGTATTTTTTCCATTACGTTTTACTTTGGGTAGTCCACCCCTTATGAGGTTCACGCGATCTCGGAATAATTCAGGCGACATACAGAACAAACATTCGTCGGATGAACGTTCCACCGACGAATGTTTATGACGTCGCTCAATTAGGTTGGATACGTAACACATGTTAATGACGTCTTACGAAAACTTCCGACGTCACGTAAATATCAGTAAATCCACACTGCGTGTTTTTCTGGTATAAAGTTGGATATCTAGACTTACTCTGGATAATACGACATTGGAACGAGATCGAGTAGACATAAGTCGTTATTCATATGATTCCCATTGATCTTTTTCACATCTCCGTATATAGCATAGGCTCATGACGTTGAAAAGAAATTCATGTTACAGACCAGCTTTTAAGAAACAATATTTGAAAATTGAATAAATTCAAAGTTGACTTTTTGTTTACTACAGGACGTTTCTGTAGACAGCGATTTCGTCGACTTCCTGCGGAAGATACAAAAACGGCGCCCTCTGATGGTGAAACATGGCATTACATTACGTCACGATGACTTGCGCAAAGGCGATGTTCCGGTTGTGTTGGACACAGACGACCCCGTCACGATTTTGTTTGAATTTGTGAAAACGAAGAATTTACGTCTGATAGACTTTCTGAAAAACCTGGATAAGGACAATAGTGAAACTCTCTCGAGGGATGAGCTGCGGCGAGGACTTGAGGTGTGGTGTTTTATATCGAGTGTGGTTTGGTAATAATTGACCAGAATTGCTGCATTTCTAGACAAGAAAATGATAAATCTGTCTTTTTTTAAGTCGTTGTAGAACCGTCATAGATATTACCATTATAATTATTTCTATAACAACATGGAAAGTATTCAATTTTGATGTATTTCTTTCTATTCGTCATTGCTTACTGAAACCATACTTAAAAGCACTAACAAATGCATTCTTGGGTTATATGATTTAACAACAAGAGAAAAAAGATCATCGAATACAAATGTATCAATGAATTATTATGAAGTCGACCAGATAACATTGTTGCAAATAGAATATGAACGTGCATAATCAAATGGCTAGTTATAAATCTTGTGGTGATCTTTTCAGGATATTGACTTGCCGTTGAGCCAACGTTCAATGGATATTTTGATGTCAAAGCTAGATCTTAACAAGGATGGACAAATAGATTATAGGTAAATTATTTTAACATGCATTTTATTTATCAACACCCCATTCTGATTTTACTCATGTAAAATATGTTTTGGTGCCATGATTGTTTAATCTTATTATTTCTTTCAATGCTATTAGGCCTTTTAACTGTTGCTGATAAGCCATCAAAACGCTTTTAAAGTTGAGACGAAAAGTTCAACCACAAATGATTGAGACTTATCCCACCGGTAGACTGGTTACCGCCCTTGAAAAACACACTGATAAATATGACTGGCTAACAGTTGAATTGCTGTTTACAACACTTAATTTAATTAAAGCTTGTAAACGGAGCAACAATTTGACTCGAAAATTTCAGAATTTTCATAAGAAATTATGCTCTTTCAGATAAAAATAAAAGTATAATAGAAGATTTATTTGAATTCTCTTTATAAAGCCACTTGATAACCGTGAGAAGCCACCTTCACATCATTCAAAACGACTCGTTCAAGCGAACATAAGATAAATGAAGGCAAAATAATCGACAAGAATACGAAGAAACAGAATCAGCGCACCCAAAATATCGCATACAATTGTCATTTGATATTGATTAATTCATTAAAGAACAAACAAAACAAATAAACAAACAATAATAATAATAATAAAACACAAACATTCAGCAGCTTATGTTTTCTGTTTCTTTTTATTTTTCAGTGAGTTGGCATCGAAGCACAAAGAACATTTACGAAGGGTTGCTAAGTTACGAAAGGAAGCCGACCTTGACCTTAAACATTACAAGAATTATGACAGAATGCAGCAGCTACGAGAGACGGTCAGATTACGTCTGGCCTTCAGTAACCAGGGAGATTAACCAGAGTTACAGATAATCCGAGTGGATAATGTTGTTGTTTTTTTATTTAAAAAAAAACCAACAAAACAACCAAAAAAAATATTATTTTATTTATCGTTCTTCAAACCCATCTTCAAAAATATCGAGACAATTCAAATGAGTATCCACAAGATAGGGTTTGGATTTGAAATTACGACAGAATGCAGCAAATACTAGAGACAGTCAGATTACGGCTGGTCTTCAGCAACCAGGGTGATTAACCCATTACCAGACGGCATAATTTTAGACTGGTCCAAATTCAAAACTGGTGCGGTCGACAATTTTAAATGTTTGAAAATATTACAAGAATTACGACAGAATGCAGCAACTACGAGAGACGGTCAGATTACGTGTGGCCTTCAGCAACCAGGGAGATTAACCCATTACAAGACGGCATAATTTTAGACTGGTCCAAATTCAAAACTGGTGCAGACGACAATTTTATATCTTTTCAAACATTACAAGAATAATGACAGAATGCAGCAGCTACGAGAGACCGTCAGATTACTTCTGGCCTTCAGCAACCAGGGAGATTAACCAGAGATCCAGATAAAATTGTTTGATGGTTTTTCACAACATATTATTTTATCAATCGTTTATCAAATCCCATGTTGTGGGTACTCATTTGAATCGTCTCATCGAGACGATTCAAATGAGTATCCACAAGATAGGGTTTGGATTTGAAATTACGACGGAATGCAGCAGCTACGAGAGACCGTCAAATTACGTCTGGCCTTCAGCAACCAGGGTGATTAACCAGAGTTACAGATAATCCGAGAGGATAATGTTTTTTTTTTTTTAAAAAAAAACATTATTTTATTTATCGTTCTTCAAACCCTATATTGTGGGTACTCATTGGAATAGTCTTTTCGAGACGATTCAAATGAGTACGCACAAGATAGGGTTTGGATTTGAAATTAAACTAAATGCAGCAACTCCGAGAGACAGTCAGATTACGTCTGGCCTTCAGCAACCAGGATGATTAATAAGAGATTCAGATAAAAGTGGTTGATGGTTTTTCAAAACACAATATTTTATTATTCGTCTATCGAATCCCATGTTGTGGGTATTCATTGGAATTGTCTCTTCGAGACGATTCAAATGAGTACCCACAAGATAGGGTTTTGATTTGAAATTACGACAGAATGCAGCAAATACTAGAGACCGTCAGATTACGTCTGGCCTTCAGCAACCAGGGTGATTAAACATTACCATGCGACATAATTTTAGACTGGTCCAAATTCAAAGCTGGTGCAGTCGACAATTTTAAATGTTTGAAAATATTTCAAGAATTATGACAAAATTCAAGGCTTGTGCAGACGACAATTCTAAATGTTTACAAACATTACAAGAATTACGACAGAATGCAACAGCTTTGAGAGACAGTCAGATTACGTCTGGCCTTCAGCAACCATGGTGATTAACCAGATATTCAGATAATCCGAGTGGATAATGTTTTTTTTTTTTGTTTTTTTTTTTTAAACATTATTTTATTTATCGTTTTTCAAACCCTATATTGTGGGTACTCATTGAAATCGTCTCATCGAGACGATTCAAATGAGTACCCACAAGATAGGGTTTGGATTTGAAATTACGACAGAATGCAGCAAATACTAGAGACCGTCAGATTATGTCTGGCCTTCAGCAACCAGGGAGATTAATAAGAGATTCAGATAAAAGTGGTTGATGGTTTTTCAAAACGCATTTTTTTCATTAATCGTTTGGCAAGCCCCATGTTGTTGGTTCTCATTGGAATCGTCTCATCGAGACGATTCAAATGAGTACCCACAAGATAGGGTTTAGATTTGAAATTATGACAGAGTGCAGCAACTACGAGTGACCGCCAGATTACGTCTGGCCTTCAGCAACCAGGGTGATTAATAAGAGATTCAGATAAAAGTGGTTGATGGTTTTCAAAACACAATATTTTATCAATCGTTTATCAAATCCCATGTTGTGGGTACTCATTTGAATCGTCTCATCGAGACGATTCAAATGAGTACCCACAAGATAGTGTTTGGATTTGAAATACGATGGAATGCATACAGCAGCTACGAGAGACCGTTAAAGTATGGCTGGCCTTTAGCAACCAGAGTGATTAACCCATTACCAGACGGCAAACTTTTAGTCTGGTCCAAATTCAAAACTGGTGCGGTCGACAATTTTAAATGTTCGAAAACATTACAAGAATTATGACAGAGTGCAGCAACTACGAGTGACCGTCAGATTACTTCTGGCCTTCAGCAACCAGTGTGATTAACCAGAGATTCAGATAAAAGTGGTTGATGGTTTTTCAAAACACAATATTTTATCAATCGTTTATCAAATCCCATGTTGTGGGTACTCATTGGAATCGTCTTATCGAGACGATTCAAATAAGTACCCTCAAGATAGGGTTTGGATTTGAAATTACGACAGAATGCATCAGCTACGAGAGACAGTCAGATTACGCCTGGTCCTCAGCAACCAGGGGGACTAACCCATTACCAGACGACATAATTTTAGACTGGTCCAAATTCAAAACTGGTAAAGTCGACAATTATTTTAAACGTTTGAAAATATTTCAAGAATTATGACAAAATTCAAAGCTTGTGCAGAAGACAATTCAAAATGTTTACAAACATTGCAAGAGTAATGACAGAATGCATCAGCTACGAGAGACAGTCAGATTACGTCTGGCCTTCAGCAACCAGGGAGATTAACCCATTACCACATGACAAATGTTTAGGGTGGTCTAAATTCAAAACTGGTGCAGACGACAATTTTAAATGAACGATTTTTAAACAGACAGTGTAGGTAGTGAAGAAATTGCTTATGGAAAGCATTACCGCTATGTTTTCCCAAAACCCTTTGTTGTAAGAGAGTCAAAAGGCGTCAACATAAATATCAGAATGCAGCAGCAACGAGAGACGGTCAGTTACGTCTGGCCTTCAGCAACCAAGCTGATTAACCCATTACAAGACGACAAAATTTTAGGCTGGTCCAAATTCAAAGCTGATTAAGAAGACAATTTCAAATGAATTTTTTTTTTTAAAAAAAATCGAGTTTTGTTTAAAAGAAATTTTAGAAAATGAAAAACTTGCTTGTCATAAGCAATTTCTTCATTTCCTAATATGTTTTCCTCAAACCTTTTTCTTATGAGGGAGTCCAAAGGCGTCAATTGCGCAGTAAACAAATACAAAAATTATGACATGATGCAACAGCTAGGAGGTACAGGACTTCAGATTGCGTCTCGTCTTCAGCAATTAATGTGATTAAACAGAGCTACAGATTATCTCAATCAATGTGATTAACAAAAGCTAGAGATAATCTGAGTGGATAATGGCTTTTCGAAATACATTGTTTCATTAATCGTCCATCAAACCCCATGATGTGGGTACTCATTTGAATCCTCTTGTCGAGAAAATTCAAATGAGTACCCACAAGACGTGGTTTGGATTTGAAATTATGACAGAATGCAGCAGCCACGAGAGACAATCAGATTATCTCTGGTTTTTAGCAACCAGTGTGATTAACCCTTTCCTGCACGTCATAGTTTGTGCTATACGAAGGCTAAACTCGTTTTAAAAAGAAATCATTGTGTGGTTAGTTGTTGATCGAACGGTAGAAAATTCAGGGTGCTCTTTAGAATCATCTCGTCGAGACGATTCCAAAGAGTACCCACAAGATAGGATTTGGATTTGAAATTACTCCGAGAGTCAGATTGCATCTGGCATTCAGCAATAAGAATATCAATCCTTTTCCACACAGCATATCGTGAGCTTTGATAAAAGAGGGATGATTCAAGTGAGTGCCCACAACATAGAATTTGGATTTCGGGTAGAATACCCGTAATGTGGTCATTTTGAGATTCATAAAATATCGGCTTTTTTCCACCGGCGTCGTTACGTATCCGAACCTATTCGGGCGCGGTCGTGAACATTCGGCTGTGGAAAGTTCCACCGCCGAATGTTTTCAACTTCGTCCGAATAATTCCGACGTCGCGCGAATATCATTGTGGGTAGACTACCTTAAAGTAACAAAATTTTAATATAGGCCTAGAATGTCTTTACCCCCCCCCCCCCCTTATAATTATTTTGCTTTGCATATTGATGGGAGTGTCCGAATTCAAGAGAGTTTAACCCTTTCCCAAACAATGCCTGATTTTGACGTCCCTAATAGAAAAGGCTTGGGAAAACATTGAAACAAAAGAAGAAACTGCTGATAACCAGCAGTTTCTCCTTTTGTCTCAATATTTTCTGAGCTATATCATACACAAATCTTATCTATATCAACATTCATTTTGTCGTCTGCAGCAGCTTTCAAATTGGAACACCCTAAACTTTTGTTTTTTGGGAAAGGGTTAATGAATTATCAGACGGCAAAAATATTGACTGTTCTGTAAAGACATTCAGTGATGTTGCAGACGACAATTTATTGTGATTATCTGACCTTTCTGGATAGAAAACATAGAAAATGAAGTAGATCTAATTGCTTGTCAAAAGCAATTTCCTCATTTTCTTTTATATTTTCACAAATCTTTTCTTGTGAGCGAGTCAAAAGGCGTCGCGGTGCAGGTAAATTTTTAGACGTACATTTCGAGACTTGTACAAATTCAGCGATGTTGTAGACGGCAATTCAAGTGAATGAAACACGCGCTTTAATCAGTCTTCATAAACAAACGTTGTGTTAAATGAACAAATAGCTTGTCACAAGCCATTTCTTCATTTTTCACGATGTTTTCCAACGTTTGGCACTGCAAGTTTTAGACATATAATTTCATATATCTGTGCTGCGTGCAGAAGACAATTCTAAGTGAATGAAATTTTAAATTGTGTAGTCTTTGGATAGAAAATATTGCGGCAAATTAAGAAATCGCTTGTCAAAAGAAATGTCTTCATTTCCAATAATGTTTTCCAAACTCTTTATCTTATGGGCTGTGAAACAGTGTCATTAAGAGGGAATGGGATTTATCATTTTCCTGTGTGGCGAATTGCTGGAATTGTTCGCGTTGAAGATATTTTAAGCAAACAAATTTGATGTTATGTAATTGTTTATTTTCTGAATACAAAGATATATATATATTAAAATAAAATAATAAACAATAAGTCTGTATGTATTCACACTGAATATCAATATTTTCTTCATTTCTCTCACTATTTTCTCAGGTATCTAGCACATACCTAATCCGAGTTTTCTCTGATGAATTTCGCTCTTTGATAATATGTTGACGTCGCTCATTTAGCGACGAGCGACATCAACATATCAAAGAGCGAATTTCATCAGAGAAAACTCGGATTAGCATATACCATACTAGTCACTACAGCACCGTAGATTCACAAAATGTTTTGTCGTTTGAGAAAGAGAAAGTCACAACGTTTCTCAAAGTATACCTGGGCCTGACGTCCCTAACATAAAGGCTTACGAAAACATTGGGGCAAAAGAAGAAAATCCTGATCATCGATCAGCATGTTCTTCTTTTGACTTTAACATTGATTACTTTTCTATATTCAGTACACAAAAATATCCTAATATGCATCTATTTGCTCGTGTGCAATTGCTTTCAATTCATGGCAGTCTAGAAGCTAGTAGCAAGTAAAAAATACTCCATTACCAGACGGCAAAATTTTAGACTTGTCCAATTTCAAAGATGTTGCAAAGATGTTGGCCTAACTACTTCATTAACGATTTGGTATTGGTATGGGATCGGTATTGGTAGGCAAGCGAGAATTTCAAGTGAAAGAATTATGCATTTTTTTGTAGAAAAATCTGTGGGCAATGAAGAAATTGCTTGTCACAAGCAATTTCTTTATTTTCCACAATGTTTTCAAAACCAGCATTTTGATTGGCGTCAAAAGGCGTCACTGTGTTGCAATGGGCTAAGCTAATTCGACATCAAGATTTCTGAAGTCGTTAGCATGCAGATTAACAGAATGCAATTTTACGCCACGTTCAACTACTAAATTGCCATATCGCGGCGGCTAGAGCACCTAACCGTGGATTCCTGTTATTGAATTTTGCTTATCAGTACAACCACACTTTCCAATCCGAGCCCCCCAACTGCTTTCTCACTTAGACGATCCGCGTCCATTGGTGAGAAAAATTACTTTAGTCAAATGTAAGAAGCAAAATTGGCCCGAAGTTGGAACTCACGATCAATTGTCTGAGGGACTCAAACTGGGATGGCTAAAAACAGTGTTAACCCTTTCCCAAAACGACAAAATTTAAGGGTGATCCACTTCAAAAACTGCCACAAATGACAAAATGGATGTTATTAAAGATAGGATTTGTGTAAAATATGGCACAGAAAATATTGAGACAAAAGGAGAAACTGCTGGTTATCAGCAGTTTCTTCTTTTGTTTCAATGTTTTCCCAAGTCTTTCCTATTAGGGACGTCAAAACCAGGTCTTGTTTGGGAAAGGGTTAAATGGTGTGGATTTTGTCGCTTTTCAACAGAAACCTGGCCCCGGTTTCTCGAAAAAAACTTAAGTATATTCTCATGAGAACACGCTCAACTTCAAAGGGATATTCTCCAACGTTGAAGAGTATTCGATTGAAGTTCACGTGGATTTCGTGCGATTTGAGCAGGGTGCTCAGATTTGAGCATGAGAACGTACTTAAGTTTTTTTTCGAGAAACCGGGGCCTG
This sequence comes from Fragum sueziense, assembly GCA_963680895.1. NCBI lineage: Eukaryota > Metazoa > Mollusca > Bivalvia > Cardiida > Cardiidae > Fragum > Fragum sueziense. Next base: position 65,672,499 of record OY804596.1, on the reverse strand, counting down.
GTAAATGCAGCTTAAAACAATCTGTAGTTATACGAGGTGTCTGTTGAAAAGCATCGATTTGTGTTTTGATTAACCGTTTTTATTTTTATTTTTTTATTTTTTCATCCAATTGGAAAATATTGAAGTAAAAGGAATAAAATTTTGTTTAACCCGCATTCCTCCCCTTTCCTCGTTATTTTTTCATTCATTCAGGGAGAAATACCATTCTGGTTGATAGTCGGGTTAATGTTGTTGCTCAATACCATTTGACATTAAAATTTGATATTTCGAATTTCGTTGTTTTAAAAGGGGTTATTTTCCTCGATATTTCATGAACTTAAAGTAGCCTAATCCTTTTCCTAAACAGGCAATGGTTTTGAAGCCCCGTACAGAAAGGTAGTTCGAGAAAACATTGAGACAAAAGAAGAATTTGCTTATAATCAGCACCTTCTCTTAGGCTAATGTTTCAATGTTTTCTGTGTCCCTTATGTCTTATCCACCGTGTTTTTGCTGATTGGAAAAGTGTTGGTGGCTTTTATAGATCTAACCATATTTTTTTGCAGGCGAAGCTTGCAAGGCAAACGTCAAAGAATTTTCTATTTTCGTTGAAATTATTAAAAAGAAAGTCAGATGATTTATCCCTTTCCCAAACAAGACCTGGCTTTGATTTCTCCAGATAGTAGGCTAATCCTGAAGCAAATGAAAACATTGAATCAAAATGAAATTGCTATTTTCACCTTTCCCCCAATAGGGCCTATCTTCCACGCTAAGACATATGGGAGACTTGGGTAATCCGGAACACTTTTCAGTTAAATGTGCATAGCTCAATTTTCATGATCCCTTTCAATAATTTCTTTGTAAATTACGAAAAAGCATTTTATGCGCTACATTTTTATCGGCTTTTTACTACAATACGGCACGGAATAACCATTCTATGGCCTTTTTAAATTACCCCCTGAAATGTTCCGATTTGCCCCGACGTCGGGGCAAATCGGAACATAGGCCGGGGTAAAATGGAACACTTATTTTCAATGTAACGCAAAGCAACATTTGAAAAGACATGCTTTCTTTTAAAGATGATATAATTTCCTTAATTTTACTCTCAGTGGCGTCGCTGCACTGTCGTAATAATGTCCATGGACAAGGCATGGCAGAAAACCAACCTAGCATAGATAGAATCCACGAAAAAAATATCTACTGGCAAAAAACTGATCGCCTTTCTTCAATATTTAAGATTTTTTGAGTGCGAATGTATCGAAATAGTGGTGAGAAGTGTGAGTAATGGTTGTGGACACGCCAACATAGCACGCCAGGTGTGCTGACTAACTTGATATGAACTTAGAGCTTGTTAAAACCCTTTTTAACGCATCACAAGCAAAGAAAGGGTTCTTAGACGACATAGATTGTGTTTATGGCTACGTGGTTCATATTAACATAATTCCCAACTTAACATAACTGATATCTTGTAGTAAAGTATGAATTGACATCGTCTGCTATCAATTACACAGCAATTTTAAGTGTTCCAACTTGCCCCGTGTCTAATGTTCCATTTTGCCCCACCATAGGGTGACCTTTGACCTTCTTCAACCAGCGCGTTTTTGGTGACGATAAATTAAATATATTTTCAATAAAATACGCTGCGATCTTTTTTCTACAAGTAGGAATAGAAAAAATCCACTGACTTCAGAAGTGAAGTGCGTAGAAGAAAATATGTGTAAAGTGCAAAAAATTACTTCAGATGCTGAAAAACACGTTTTCTGCTGTAGTTACCTTATTTATTTAATGACACTGTTGAAATTTTGGGTAAACTTCGGTATTGATGTAACAATTCCAATTCTTTTTTGCTCTGTGTAATGATTGTAAGTACATTCAAGAAATTGCCATTGTTCCGACTTACCCCGTGTTCCAAAATACCCCAGTCTCTCCTACCTGTTCTCTTCCCTTTGTAAAAAAATGATAATTGTTATCCATCACGCTAAAAGGGAAGTGTGAAAAATATCGACCCTAGTCAGTCTGCGCAGTCCGCGCAGCCAGACTAGGGCCGACATTTTTCACTTGTATGTAATTTTCTAAATCTGGGATGTTTTTTCTATCTTAGGCCTACTATAGACCTACGTTCATTTTCGCATATAGTATCTGGTTGGCCTGTGCTGAGTTTAACAAGTTTGTCAAAATTTGGATTTTTGAACTTCTGATAAGGTCCCTGTTAGCGTGACGGGTCACATAGCATACATGTAGACCCTATATTTGATCTACTGTGTCATATTTCATATTTGTAGGCCCCCTACTGTCCATAACTTGTGAAAGGAAACATTTTTGCTCCTTTTCAAAGTAGGCTTATCCATAATTTACATTGTCTAAAATAAAAGATAAATTATCGGATCATAAATGGTGTGAAAAGTAGTATATTAGATCTATATAGATTTAGATCTAGATTCTCGATAATAAAACGTGTGTCCCGGTTTATATCACGATTCCTTTCCTCTAGTTTTTATCCGTTGTGTATTTATTACATTCGGATTACTCGGATGTGTAGCGATGGACGCCGTGAACAAAATTCCTTTTCAACTACCGCACATTTAATTCGAATACGTTAGAATAAGCGTCAATAAACCATTGTTTTCTCCTTTGGTCTGTTCTTTTTTACTTACCAATTAACAGAGAGATATAGATGGAAGCTGATAACATGTGTTCATTGTGAATAAGATCTTCAAAATAATCTCCGACTAGTCCAAAATATTTCACTGATTGACAGATCTCCAATCGCGGGTAAGCTGTTCCGTTGATTAAATTTAGGATTTCTTTTTGATATATTGTCATATAGTTTGCCTGTTTTACTTTGCAAGTGTCGACAGGGAATCATGTGGTTCCAGAATTTCTGAGAAGCTTGCGGGTTCCATTAGATGGATTCAGAAGGGGGGGGGGGGCAGAGTGGTGGATTCACGAGCTTTCCCATTCGCGATATCTGTGAGGGGGGCCTGAATATGAATAGAATAGAATAGAATAGAATAGAATATATTTTAATGCCAATTAAGGACCCTCACGGGCAATAAAAACAAACAAACATAGAAATACAATGATTGGTTGAAGAAGAAGAAAAAAAAATCATGTATTTATATATAACTATCGCAACAAGGGTTCAAATTTAATACTTGATGACTTGCTAGGTGGGCTTAGAAAATCATTAAGGGAAAAGACGAATGTTCACAAAATCAGTTCTTTCCCCTTTCCCCTTAATATGTTCTATCCTGTAATAAACTAAATTTGCTTTTCAGACTTCGCAAACATTTTGGGAAAAAAAAAACCCTTTTCAATCTAGCAAGTTTAGATAAACCTGGAAAAAAAGTGAAATTTGACCCCTGCTTCCACGAGAAAATTTCTTTTCCTTATGACGATGTTATACTTATAATGATGATGATGATGATGATGATGACATCAACGAGGACGATGTATGATGATTATGTTGGTGATGATTTTGAACGTTGGTGACAAGCTAGTCTTCTTAATTTTAGATCTACCCAATTTTCTATATAATATGTTTTTTCCTTTTTTCAAAACCACAGTTAATAAAATCTCCTAATAATGCTAACATCTTTAAATTTTCTGCCGACAACATCCAATTTGCTTTCTGGGAATCATGTAATGAATTAAAGTTGCTGTTTATTTTACCAATTTCGTTTAAAAGTATTAACCTTTCATTTGTATAAAATGGACATTGCATTAAGAAATGAAACTCATTTTCTACCACATTTAGATTACAAAACTTGCATATGCGTTCTTCTCTTGGCAGATATTTATTTTTTGTGTATCTTCCAGTTTCAATTAAAAGATTGTGAGAACTTATTCTTATTTTACATATAGCCCTTCTCTGATTAAAACTATCTAGATCTAAATATTTTTCTCTACAAAATTGTTGTTTAATGGTGAAATATGTATCAAGTTTACCTTCTTTTAATTTCTTAATACGTTCATCCCGCCAAAAACATTCAAATCCTTTCAATAATTTTGATTTTATAACACTAATAAACTGTGTTTCACCTAAATTTCTACAAGATGTAATATTGAGATTTAATAATTTAAGGATATAAACTGCTGAAGAATACCAGGTTTGAACACCTTGAAAATGAAGTTGTCTAACTGACATATATGAATCTTTAAGCAAACCATCTGAAATATGTTCTAATCTATACAAATACTTCATAATGGACATCACAATAGAGAAGTACATAGGGCAGCGACCGGTTTCAGAAAGAATCGCAAAATTTGAAGAATGTTTATTAACACCTAAAATGAATTTGATAAATTTAATCTGCGATTTATCAGCAATATTATTACGATATATTTCCTCAAACAAAAAATCGCTGTTTTTACTACAGGATGCATTGTTTGTTTTAAACGCTCCCCATATTTCTGAACCATATAAGACTATTGGCTTAATCAAATGATCAAATAAATGTAAACTAGTTTTTATACTTGGTTCACCAGAAGTAGTCAGTCTTGTAATTTTAAAAGATGCTTTAAGTGACCTATTGAAGATATCTGCTTGTCCATGAGTAAAATTACCATTAATAGAAAAATATACGCCTAAATACCGGTAATGTTTGACACTTTCTATTCTATCATTGCCGAAGTTGAATATATTCTCCAAACATTTGCCTTGCTTGTTAAATATCATAGTTTTTGTTTTTGAGATATTTACATCTAGACACCAATATTGGCAAAATTGGAAAAGTTTATCTAGTTTGTCTTGTAATCCTTCAGCCGAAGAAGATAATAATACAATGTCATCAGCATACATCAAACAGTTTAATGCCTTCTCATTCAAATAAACTGGGTCTAGAGATCCTGATAGTTGAGTCGGAAGATCATTAATAAAGATTTTAAATAAATTTGGACTAAGAACATCACCTTGGCGAACACCAACTTTTGAATCAAAATTGGAAATAGGGGGGTGTTTTTCCTAGTATTACACGTGTACTTTGTTATGATCTTTCATTGGAGGACACCCTATGTTCTGTGAGTTTTTTGAATAAAATCTTGTATCACAATTTTGACCCCCAAAGCCCCTCTGGATCCGCCACTGGGGGTGCTGAAATGACCTCCACTCCGTAGCCTAGATTTATTTCATTTTCATGCAGAAATTTAGTCAAAATTGTGTAATGCTAGGTAAGCGAACCTCCCTATTTGTATATTAGAACCCCCATCACAAAAATCCTGGATCCGCCGCATACATTATAGGGGTCATTTTCGCATTACACAATTTTGACTGATTTTGAACATGAAAATGAAATAATCATTCTTCAGGGAGGATGGGTTTTCAAACCAAACCAACAAACCCCTATCAGCCACTGCAGGTGACAGTTTGATAGTGGCGGATCTATAGGGGCTTTGGGGGTTCAAACGACCCCCCCCCCCCTTCCCCACTGTAGCCTGCTTATTTCCCTTTCATGCAGAAAATCAGAAAAAATAGTGTATTAACCCCTTCGATGCCAGAGATTTATTTCAAAATGGCTCCGTATTTGCCAGGCCATTTTCAGGAAATTTGAAAAATGGTGTTTTCGTTAAAAATCAGCTTTGAATATATAAAATTTTTAATTAAAAACATTTAAAACTTACCAAAGTCCTGTTTCAAATCTTTTAAGCCACCATTTAAAGCTCATTTTCAGATATCTTTGCAAAAATTGTGTGCAGCGAAAAATGACGAAAAATGTCAACGTCACCAACTCGTACATGTCATCATTTTTGCTGTCTAAATAAAAAGAATCGTCACTTTCGAAGTCAGCACATATTTCCGACTGTGTATCATTATATAATCTTGCTAAAACCTCCTCATCTGTATAGAATTTACACGTTCTAAGTACATTTTATCGTAATTCAACGAGTGCACTCATCATGTCCGCCATGTTATTTTTTATGTTTCAAAACAAAAAAATGCTCTGACCGGGTAACTATTTGATACTATTGTTAGGTGATCTAAATACATATTTTCTATTTTAAGATATGCTTTGGAAAGCTAAGATGTTGGTTGGTCGAAATGCATTACACATCATGACATATTCTAAAAATAGAACAAAATACATAAGGGGTTTTCCACAGGACGGATATACCCGTCCAACTGCACTTGGGCGACATTTTCGCAAGACGGGTATACCCGTCCTGGGGCATCGAAAGGGTTAATTTTACGAGCAAAATACACCCCCCCCCCCTTTCTGTTTGTTCCAACCCCCTTTAACCCTTTCCCAAACAAGACCTGGTTTTGACGTCCCTAGTAGAAAAGGCTTGGGAAAACATTGAGACAAAAGAAGAAACTGCTGATAACCAGCAGTTTCTCCTTTTGTCTCAATATTTTCTCAGTGGCGGATCCAGAGGGGGTTCGGGGGGTTCAAACGAACCCCCCCTCGATAGCCTGATTATTCCATTTTCATGCAGAAATTCAGTCAAAATTGTGTAATACTTGTAAAACGAACCCCCCTTTTTATACGCCCGAAGGGTCGTATTATGTTATGGCCCCGCTCGTCCGCCTGTCCGTCCGTCTGTCTGTCCGTCCATCTGTCTGTCCGTCCGTCCGTTAGCAATTTCTTGTGTGCGCAACTCCTCCTACAGTTTTGATTGGAATTTGATCAAACCTGCCACAATAAATCTCCATGGTGTCTAGTTGTGCATGCCGCTTACGGAATTCAGATAACTCTTTTCGTTCTTGAATTATCTGCCCTTGAATTTAAAAAATGCCCATTTTCTTGTGTGCGCAACTCCTCCTACAGTTTTGATCAGAATTTGATCAAACTTGCCACAATGAATCTCCATGGTGTCTAGTTGTGCACACCACTTACAGAATTTAGGTAACTGTTTTCCTTCTTGAATTATCTGCCCTTGAATTTAAGGAAAAATGCCCATTTTCTCAAAAATGCCCATTTTCTCCTGTGCGCTACTTCTACAGTTTCAACCAGAATTTAATCAAACTAGTCACAATGAATCTCTATGGTGTCTTGTTGTGCAAACAAAATTTTGATAACTTTTCATGTTTGAATTATCTGCCCTTGAATTGAAAAAATGGCCAATTTTTACTGACAAGGCCCTCTCGGGCGTATATGCGCCGCTCTGCGAAGCTCTTGTTGTAAAAACGAACCCCCCTCACAGAAATCCTGGATCCGGCACTGTTTCTGTACTATATTGTGCACAAATTCTATCTCAAAAAAGGTTCATTTGTCGTCTGCAGCAGCTTTTGAAATGAAAATTTTGAAAATTTGTCGTTTGGGAAAGGGTTAATAAAATCCTGGATCCTCTGCTGCTTTTGACCATGAGCAGTAAAGATCTTCAAAGCATTCTAATCTGCTATCTATGAGGTCTGTCTGTGTTTAACCCTTTACCAAACGGCAAAATTTTATACTAGTCCAAATTCAAAGATGATGCAGACGACAATGTCAAGTGAATGAAATTTTGTATTTTTGATCTTTTCATATAGAAAACATTGTGGGAAATGAAGAAATTGCTTGTCACAAGCAATTTCTTCTTTTTCAATGATGTTTTCCAAAGCCATTTTCTGGTTGGGAGTCAAAAAGAGTCACTGTGTGGTAATGGGTTAAAGCGAAAATATGATTGTAAGCTCACAAATGACAAGCATTAATCAAATTAGGATTTGTTAAAACATGTCAATCTAAAAATTCTGCAAATTTCCCCAAAAAACAATTGAAATAACCCTTTCCCAAACGACAAAATTTTAGGGTTGTCCAAATTCAAAGCTGCTGCAGACGACAAAATGGTTGTGGATAAACACATGATTTGTGTATATTTTAGCACAGAAAATATTGAGGCAAAAGGAGAAACTGCTGGTTATCAGCAGTTTCTTCTTTTGTCTCAATGTTTTCCTAAGCCTTTTCTATTAGGGACGTCAAAACCAGGTCTTGTTTGGGAAAGGGTCAAAGCGAAAATATGATTGTAAGCTCACAAATGACAAGCATAAATCAAATTAGGATCTGTTAAAACATGTCAATCTAAAAATTCTGCAAATTTCCCGAAAACAATTGAAATAATCAAGATTGAAGTTACCTACCCTCGTGTTTTGAAGTTTATTTTTTTCTTACCATTTCTTACCACTGTAGACATCTATGTAGGCAACGTCTGCCTTTCTTGATGCTTTATGATATCGTCACTGGCATTGCTTCCAGGAGTGTAGCATGACGGGTGGAATTTGATGGGATTGTCCTTCCAGTGTGAGTTGAGTTGACTCTTGAAGCTGTTTAGGGAGGGTGCCAGCACTATTCTGTCAGGTAGACTGTTCCATATGTTCACAATGCGATTTGTGAAGAAATTTTTTCTAACATCCAACCTTGCTCGGTTTTTGAACAATTAAAGTGAATTACCCCTTGTCACAGGATTTGTTGTTAATTTAAAGAACTTTTCTTTATTGACATTTTCAATGTTATGTATAATCTTGTATACTTGGTTTAAATCTGCTCTAATTCTGCGGTATTCTAATGTTGGTAACCCGAGTTTCAAGAGACGATCCGTATAATTTAAATTCTTCAGATAAGGTACCATTTTTGTTGCTCTACGTTGAACATTTTCTAGAGCAATGACATCCTTTTTGTAATGAGGTGCCCACACACAGCTAGAGTATTCGAGATAAGGTCTGACTATAGACTTATAAAGTGAAAGAAACATTTCTTTATCCATGTATGTAAAGCTTCTAAATATTAAACCAATATTTCTGTTTGCAATTTTAATTTTGTTGTTGATATGTTCTGTAAATTTCAGGTTGGTGTCTACAGTAATTCCAAGATCCTTTTCACTTTGGACTTCTTCTACAATGACTTCTTCATCACCTATTTTCATTTTATACTGAGAATCCGTGATTCTTTTGCCAATATGTAGGTGTTTGCATTTCTTGACATTGTAATACATTTTCCAGTCTTCCCCCCATTTAACGGCATCGTCTAGCCCCTTTTGAAGATCCGAAACATCATGATCCGAGCTGATACTGTTGTACAGTTTTGAATCATCAGCAAAAAGCTTTTTTTGGACTGATAGAACGTCTGGTAAGTCATTAATATAAAGAAGAAAAAGTACCGGGCCAAGGACACTACCCTGAGGAATTCCACTTGTTATTAATGACTTAGATGATTTGGCTCCATTTACTACAACTTGCTGTGTTCTATTTGATAAGAAATTTGAGATCCATTGGTGTAATTTTCCCTGAATACCATAAGACCAGACTTTTTTCAGCAATCTTTTGTGGGGAACCTTATCAAAGGCTTTGCTGAAATCTTAATAAATTACATCCACGCTTTTATCTTCATCTAAATATTTGGTTATGTCCTCAAGGAATTCTAGAAGGTTTGTTGTACATGAACGACCTTTAATAAACCCATGCTGATCCCCAGAAAAAAGATTATTGACAGTCATGTGCTCCACTAATTCATCCCTTATGATCCGTTCTAAAATTTTGCCTGGCACTGACGTAAGACTTATCGGACGATAATTTTCAACTTTTGCTTTTGGACCTCCTTTCAAAATTGCAGATATGTTTGCTTCTTTCCAATGTTGAGGTACTATCCCTTCATCGAGTGATTTTCTATAAATGATTTGTAGTGGGTCAACTAATGTAGCTTTGCATTCCTTCAATAGTTTCGGATGGAAAACGTCTGGACCATTTGACTTTGTTTGTTTCAATCTGTCAAATGCTTTTTGGATTTTTTCTTCAGTGATCTCAATGTCTGATAGCTCTTCTTGAAAATTCCTATCATCAAAATCAGGGAGTGGATCATTCCCTTCATTTTCAAAAACGCTGGTGAAATAGGTATTCAATAAATCAGCTCTCATTTCATCGTCAACTGTTAGCTCCCCATTCGGTTGTTTGAGACATCCCAATCCTGTTTTGGTTTTCATCTTTGAGCGAATGTAGCTCCAAAACAATTTACTGTCACATTTAATCTTTGCAGCTAAGTTTTTTTCGTAAGTGTATTTCTCTTTGCGGATTTCTGACTTTACTGTATTACTAGCTTGGCGATAATTTGAGTAATCTTCTTCTTTCTTTGTATTCTTGTATTTAAGCCATCTTGATTTCTTTGTCTTTATTGCTTTCTGGCATACTCGATTTACGAACCGCTGTTGATTTGATGATCCATGGGTGATCTTTGTCTCTGGTATGTTTTTCTTCGCCACTTTGGTAGTTTTTTCATTAAAGATCTCCCATGAAGCCTCAGTATCAAGTTCAGATAGTAAATCAGACCAATTTATTTGTGACAATTCATCATTTATTTTTTCAAAATCGCCTTTATTGAAGTTAAGTTTGTCTGAGGTGGATTTTTTTAACACAGTATAACATTCATATTCGAAAAACAGTATGATATGATCACTGGCTCCTAATGGTGGTAGTTCTTTGATTTCATTGACCATGTTTTCTTCATTTGTCAAAATTAAATCTATCAGGCTTGGTCGTTGGTTATCCCTGTATCTTGTAGGATTTTTTACGTGTTGGTAAAGAAAGCTATCTTTAACACTTTCCATAAATTGAAATGCTATGTGATTCTCATTTACTGAAGTGGTATAATTTTGCCAGTTAATTTCTTTTAGGTTAAAATCACCGGTTATTAATATATGACTGTAATTTTCTTCCTTTATCTCACTTATCAGCTTCAAAAGCTTTTGATTATTATCATTAGTGTTGTTAGGACTGCGATAAATACAACCAATCAATAACTTATCGGATCCTTTCAGTTTTAAACTACACCACACAGAATCTTCGTATTCATTTTGCATTTTAATTTCATTGATCTGAAGCCCGATTTTTGAGTAAATTAGAACGCCTCTACCATTCATAAGGTTAGAAATGGTTATATCATATCCACTGAGTTTATATAGATCCACACTTTTTTCGAAAGTACCGTTTTTTGGAAACACCTCAGTCAAGAAAATGATATCAATCATTTTTTCATTTGCTAATTGTTCCAGTTCTACTAGTTTTGTTTGAGTCAGGCAATCGCAATTACTGTACAAGCACTTCAAATTTTCAATATCTAAAAAACCTTTATTTACAGGGTTAAAATCTAAAATTCTGTTTAATTTTTTCCTGTTTGTTGCCCTATCGGCCTATGGTCTAGTGGACCATTACCAATCCAAGCACCACCCGGTAGTGTGACATCCTCAACATTTAAATTGTCCACTAAGGTCGAGTTAGAGAAAGGGTTATTGGTTATGTCCACTGTCCTGTTAAGGTGTGGCATTCTCCCCTGGGGTCTAATTGGACTCATGAACCTTTGTAGGTTGTTCATGTTTTCTGCTGTATTTCTAAACTGTTGAGGGTTTTCCATTACAGTAACGTTCATTTCTGACATATCGTCCTGACCACCCTTTTCTTTTTTTAGCTCACCTGAGCAACATGCTCAAGGTGAGCTTTTGTGATCACCCTGTGTCCGGCGTGCGTCGTGCGTCGTGCGTCGTGCGTCGGAAGTCGTCAACAATTTCTTTAAACATCTTCTCCTCCTTAACCACTGGGCCAATCCTAACCAAACTTGGCAGGCATGTTCCCTGGGTGACCCTTTCCAAAACTTGTTTTCAGATTTTTGATTCGTCAAAAAATGTGGGCGTGGCAGGGCGGGGCTTATCAGACTTAGAGAAATTGTTAAATAATTCATCAAAAATCTTCTTCTCCTTAACCATTCAGTCAATTTCTACCAAAGTTGGCAGAAATGTTCCTTGGGTGACCCTTTTCAAAATTTGTTTTCAAATTTTTGATTCGTCAAAAAATGTGGGCGTGGCAGAGCGGGGCTTATCAGACTTAGAGAAATTGTTAAATAATTCTTCAAAAATCTTCTTCTCCTTAACCATTGAGTCAATTTCTACCAAAGTTGGCAGAAATGTTCCTTGAGTGACCCTTTTCAAAACTTGTTTTCAAATTTTTGATTCGTCAAAAAATGTGGGCGTGGCAGGGCGGGGCTTATCAGACTTAGAGAAATTATTAAATAATTCTTCAAAAATCTTCTTCTCCTTAACCATCATGTCAATTTTTACCAAAGTTGGCAGAAATGTTCCTTGGGTGACCCTTTTCAAAACTTGTTTTCAAATTTTTGATTCGTCAAAATATGTGGGCGTGGCAGAGCAGGGCTTATCAGAATTTGAGAAATTGTTAAATAATTCTTTAAAAATCAAATGTTTATCCAATTTGTACCAATATTGGCTGGAATGTTTCTTGAGTGACTGTCTTCACTGTGTGTCGAGAAATTTTTGATTCGTCAAAAAATGAGGGCATAGCAGGGCGGGGCTTATCAGACTTAGAGAAATTGTTACATAATTCTTCAAAAATCTTCTTTTCCTTAACCAATGAGTCAATTTTTACCAAACTTGGCAGAAATGTTCCTTTGGTGACCCTTTGCAATACTTGTTTTCAAATTTTTGATTCGTCAAAAAATGTGGGCAGGCAGGGCGGGGCTTATCAGACTTAGAGAAATCATGGAAAAAATCTTTAAAAATCAACCATTGGTCAAATTTGAAGTAAACTTGGCAGATCTGTTTCTTGAGTGACTGTTTTCAATGTGTGTTCATGAATTTTTTTATTTGTCAAAAAATGTAGGCATGGCAGGGCGGGGCTTATCAGACTTGGAGAAATCATTAAACAATTCTTTGAAAATTTTCTTCTCCTTAACCGTTGGACCAAATTATACCAAATTATTCAGGAATGTTCCTTAAGTACCCCTTTTTATTTTTATTACAAATTTCTGATTCGTAAAAAATGTGGACATGGCAGGGTGGGACTTATTCGACTAGGAGAAATGATAAGAAAAATCAACTGTTGGGCCAATTTGTACCAGGGATGTTGCTTGAGTGACTCTTTGTAACAATGATATTGTTTGTGAATTTTTGATTTGTTAAAAAAAATGAGTGTGGCAGGGTAGGGCTTATCAGACTTAAAAATGTCGTACAGAAATTCTTCAAAAATCAATTATGGGGCCAATTTAAACCAAGTATAGCAAAATGCTCATTGAGTTACTCTTTTCAAACACTTTGTTGTAAATTTTTGACAGGTTAATAAATGTTGATGAGGCAAGGAGGGGCTTAAAATATTAAGCATATTGATGCTTGTAATGTATCATTCTGATGTTTCAAAATTTAATTGTAAAAGTTAAATCTTGGTTATAAAAATCAAACTGGAACAGCACATGATATTCAATATTTAAGATGTCACTGCATGCAATATGAATACTAATGTGACTTCATTGCATTCATTGGAAATTATGAAACTTTATTAACAATAATTTGATACGACTTATATATTTGTTCACAACAAAATTTATATCATACACAATCAAATACAGGAAGAACTCGGGTGAGCAATTCAGTGCCTTTCAGGCACTCTTGTTTTCTAACCCTATCCCTAGTAAGGTCTAGTATAAATTGTTTGGGAAAACATTGAGGGAAACAAAGAAATAGCTGGTAATCAACATTTTCATCTCTTTCCATATTTTCTACAGTATAAGTATAACAAATTTTCCATTTTTATATCAATTTTGTTGTTGTCTGCAACTCCTTTCAAATTGGAGCAGCTTAATTAACCCATTCCCAAACACTGACACTTTTTGACGCCCTTTGATATTAAAGCTTAAGAAAACATAGTGGAAAATGAAGAAATTGCTTGTGACAAGCAATTTCTTCATTTCCCACTATGGTTTCTACCCCAAAAGACCAATAAATATGAAATTATATTCACTTGAAATCATACCTGTCAACTTTTGGAAATTTCAAAGAGTGAGATTGCGCGCGACGACCTTTAAATGAGGAGTTTTTGCGGGTATTTTTCGCGCAGAGTGATTTAACCTCAACTTTTAGGAGTGAGATTTTTTTGCAGTGTTTCTTCAAATTGAGTCTTTAAACAATAACAGTAGCTTGTTCTCTAGGTCTTATATTTATCATTTTATTTCTTTACAAAAGCAGAATAGTTAAATAGCAAAGTTCATCAAGGATAATTATTGTAGGAAACAAGACATCCTTTGTTCCGAAAAATTCTCACCAACCAATTTGTTCAAACTTTATCTCTAACTTTCTGTTATCCTTTTTTTTTTTTTTTTTTTTTTTTTTTTAATTCTTCTGTAGCCTGATCTCAATTTAGCAATTGCCAAGTTCCTTCCCTTTTTTTAAATTTTCTTTTAGTCTGGTAAATGATGCAAAATAATGCCTGTGCGACCATATCGCGGTTATTTTGCGTATAAGAAAACCATTAGAAGTGCAATATAAATGAATATAAGGTAAACCGCAAAACATAATGGGGCGAAACAACCTACGAGTGCCAAATACTGATTTTCTGGAATGTACAGAATCTTATCGAAGCGGTGGCCCACGATCGATCTGATATTCTCAGTGTAGGCTGTTATACTAGTTAATCATCATCCATTAAATCTTGTTAAATGGTAGAATTGCGAAGATAAACTCGATAATCAAAGTTTGTTTACAACTGAATGGGCAAGCACTAATTGTCATCGACAGATTATCGGAAAACTGCCCCCTCGATAACATATCGCACATTTTGATTGGCTGACTTATCAATATTAGCCACGCCTTACACTTACCTCATTTGTAATAAGTCATCCCCGAGATCGTCGAGTTAACGCATCGGCGTGTTTTGATTGTCAATCAAGGAAGGTGACAATATAGTCTACCTAAATCTTACCCAAAATGTGACTTGTGTAGGAACTTTTTGTTAATGCTTGACATCCATGCCTAAATGAAACTGTGATATGTAAGGAAGATAACTAGGGGGGATGTCACCCTATAGAGGTCATTTTAAGGTCACCACGAGGTCAAAGGTCAACTAGGTGCAAAAATCCATGAGGAAGCATGAAAATCCGCTATAACTCGCTTAGTTCTGGGTGTAGACTAACAATATTGGTATCAAAATGAAGCTGAGACATTTATCTTCATTTTGCAATATAGATATGCAAATCAGCTAATTTGCATATGCATAATTTTGAAGAATTAATTGGAAATTTTGATGATTTTTTGGGTCATTTTTTAAGAATATAGTTAGAAAATGAGCTGTAGCTCGCGTAGTTGGTGCTGTACATTCACGTATTGGTACCAAAATAAAGCCTGGACATGTATCCTCAAGATGCGGTATGAAAATTAGCTGAATTGCATATATACAATTTTTAATTAATTTTCTAATTTATTTACATGTATATAGCCCACCTAAATCTGACCCAAAATATGACTTGTGTAGGAACCTTTTATTAATGCTCCACTTATATATTAGATGTGCTATTTAGGGTATAAGCAATCATCCTATGTATCATTTTGAAAGGCCTTTTAAGGTCGTAACGAGGTCAAAGGTCATAACGAGGTCAAAGGTCAAATGAGTGCAATTTCAGGTATATGCCTTTTACAAAGCTACTTTTATTGCATTTCGAATATAATGTTTAAGCTCAAACTACTTGTAGTTGTATTATATATGTCTGAGTTTGAAATAATGCTGATTTAGACTAATTTCTGCACTTTTTGTGGTGTTTGTGTTAATAACAAACACAAAATTCGCCCTGTTTTAGTGTATTTTTTGTAAAACTATATTTTTGAAATGTAAAGAAAAGTCATTGAACCGCTCAAAATGTTGTTTTATGTTGAAACAATCAACCAAAATTACTGGCAAATATAAAATGCAGATTTAGCACATCACATATAATTTAGTAATTTTATAGTGTCTTAAGAAATATAAACATTTGTGCTACTTTATGTGTATGCAACGAGTACAATGTAATTTGTAATTCAGAGAACTCGTGAAAAAATGAAGATATCACCAAAACACTGATGTACAAAACGATTCAGCAACAATCCTGCGTTCCTTGTTTGTACTATAATTATATCCAAACATAATCTGGTGTGACATTCAATTCATGGAATGTCACACAATGATATGTTTTGCAACGATTATATAAGACAGTGGAACATGTGTCTTTGTGTGTCTTTGTGTGTCTAAGATCTTAAACTGTGATAAAATCTGGACAAATCAGATGTTTAGATTTTCCATTTCCTAACAGATCTAGTTCAACGTTCAAGCATACAACGGTCATAAAAACCTGCAGCTGATGCAATTATTGGCTAAAGTAGACTGGTATTTAACCAATTCGAAAACAAGATATGATTTTGACATTGCGGGTAAAATGATTTTAGAAATCATCCAAACCAAAAAAGTAAATGCTTGTGTCAGCATTTTCCTCTTTTGCCTCAATATTTTTCTACTATATCATACACGATTCCTATCTTTGTTAACACCAACTGTTTTGTCTGTAGCAGCTTTCAAATTGGGCAACCTTTCAATCTCTCCGTTTGGTAAAGGATTAAACCATAATTATCTTCTTGGTCAATGTCCAGTACAATGACCTATAATCCAGCGGGGTACAGTCTGTGGCTTCACAAGCAGATTCAAACATGCAAACTTGTCCTGAATGGTAGCATTTGCAACGAGATGAGCTGCACTTTGTTTTGCATCCTTGTGATATGAGCTGTGTACAAGCGCGCGCGCACGCGTGTGTGTGTGTGGGGGGGGGCAGCGGCCAATCTCATCCATACAGGCTTCAAACATTCGCCATCGTCTTTCCAGCCTGCACAGTGGCACACCCTTCTGTATCCTCTGCAGTGAAAGTAGGGTTATCTGCTGATGTCTATATCATTGCATGTTTGTTACATCTCGCTATGTGTAGTCGGAGCTGGTAGATCAAGTGATTTCTTGGCTTTCATAAAGAGTTGATACCTGCAGACAGCAATGTCTGAATCATGAGCTTCCTCGGAACACTCACAAAGTCTGCAAAGAAACTGTTCTATATTCCCAGGTTTCCCGACCAACAGCATTTAACAGATCCGGACATTCACCATACAATTTCCAGCAGGATTTCTTAACTTATTCCACCCAATGACGACGTTGTATCACAACCTGTCAGCGAATGGAACCCACGCAGGTTGTGAATGACGGCATTTCCAAGTTTTCTAAAAAAAAAACTGTGCACATACAAGTATTTCCAAGAATTAGACGTTCCTGACACCATCCATGTTTCAACATCCAGTGAACCAACATGGTATATAAAGAGCAATAACTTTCTTACATCTGTGTCTTTACATATCACAAAAATCCTACCGTACCATGTTCGCACTCTACGCGTGTATAACGATACGGGTGTCTGCCTCCTCATGGTCAACACACAAGTCGTTTTTGTCAAAATTGTTTGTTTTTGCAGATCGGCTGTCAAAGCATGCATAATTTTGGATTTAGCAGTGCTGCACATTCTTCTTGTCGAATCTGCCGATGACACGGACACAGGTGGCAGTTCATGTTTCAGAACACCGACCATCTGTACAGAGTTTCAAATATCGGTGGAACATAAGCTTAAGCTCAATGGGTTGGTGGTGTACATTTACCAAATGGGTACCAAAGTAGAGCCTAGACATCTATCCATAAGTTTAGTTTTGCTAATAAGCGTAATATTGCATATACACAACTTTATTCATTATTTTCAATAATTGACTGTTAGCACCAATTTTGTGAATATGTGGTACCCACAGTGCTTTGAAGCTTCAAGGAAGAATTTAATGACGTTGTACACAATACATCCTGTCAAAAACAGAATTAAGCAGTATGTTGTACATGTATTTCTCAAAAATCAGATTGATTTACAATGTATAACAGTCACCGCAAGGTCAAAGGTCAACTAGGTTCAAAAACATAAATTCGCCTGGTATTGCAGATAGCACATGTTACATACCAAAGTATTGTGCAGTTTGGTTTCTTGCAACCGATTCATGAGATGTTGTTTTCTGTCATTACTTTGGGAGCAAATCTATAGAGGCTTCCACAAGATCCAAAAAACAGGGAACCGACGTCCTATACGCAAGGCTATTGACAGTCCTGATGTCCCACTATCATAATCCTGGGAACATTTCATGACCCTAGATGAGAACAAGGCAAACTTGGCATGAAATTTTATCGAGATTTGCATGTTTTCTTGATGACTCTAATTTGGTAGCTGTTGGTGGATTTCAGGACCCTGAAAATGCAATGCTAACAATTTTGACACAACACACTTGTGTGTTGACCATGAGGATGTAGACACTCGTATCCTTATGCATGCAAAGCGTGCAAACAAATTCAGGGTATGGTAGAATTTTTTGTGATATGTAAAGACAGGGATGTACTATTGCTTTTTATATACCATGTTTGTTCACTGGATGTTGAAACATGAATGGTGTCAGGAACGTCTTTAGAAGTCAAGGAATTAATTCCTTGTACACAGTTTTGCTAGCAAACTAGGAACTGACATCATCCACAACCTGGTTGGGTTCCTTTCGCTGACAGGTTGTAATACAACGTCTTTGAGTGGAATAAGTTAGGAAGTCCTGTTGTAAAGTATATGTTGAATGTCCAGAACTCTTAGAAGCTGCAGGCCCTGATGGGAATCCTGAGAAAATAGGACTGTATCTTTGCATACTTCATGTTCTTGTCTACAGATATCGACTCTTTATGAAAGTTAAGAAAGCACTTGAACTACTACCTCCGACGACAGATACTTTGCAATTACACATAGCGAGATGTAACGAACAGGCAGCGATAGGGATATCAGCAGATAACCCAAGTTTTACTGCAGAGGATACTGAAAGGTGTGGAGGCTGGAAAGACAATGGCGAAGGTTTGAAGCAGCCGTTCCTTCAACTTGTACACAGCTCATGTCATGTGGATGCAAAACAAAGTATAGCTCATCTCGTTGCAAATGATACCGTTCAGGACAAGTTTTTATGTTTGAATGTGTTTATGAAGCCACATACTGTACCCATTCCGTTGGATAAAAGGTCAGTGTACAGGACTTTGACCTAGACGATATGGTTGTATCCTTTGCAAAACGGAGAAATTGAAAGGTGGGCCAATTTGAAAGCTGCTAAAAACAACACAGTTGGTATTTACAAAGACAGAATTCATGTACAAAATACATATAGAGAAAATATTGAGGCAAAAGAAGAAATTTTTGACATCAGCATTGTCTTCTTTTGTTTCGATTTCTAAAGCATTTTACCAGCGATGTTAAAACTATGACGTTGTTTGCGAATTGGTAAAATACCAGTTCATTTAAAAGGCCATTAGTATTCCCAAGCATAAATCTCTAATGATCCACAGAAGTTGAATTTTAGCATATGGTCTAACCGTTTACAGACTTGTTATAACAGAAAACAAGATTCATAAAGTAAATGACATAAATCATGCAGCGGCATAAAAGTATGTAAAATATGTTCATTGATGTGATAGTATTTGCAAAATTATGTGATATGGGGTTTTATATCTGTCGTAATCGAAGCCATTACCTGTCAGACAAAGCTGAAATGTTGAACAAAGAAATATTAAAGGCCATATTTTGATTACATACAGTTATTTTTTACAGGAAATTATCCCGAAAAAAGTGAGCATGTACCTATACGTCAAAAAACATGTAATTACATCAGTAGCAGGTTCTAACAACAATTATAAATACGCTTGGACTTTCAATATTAGTTGTAATGACATTAAACTAGATCTGTAAGGAAAAGAAAAATCTTAACATCTGATTTGTCCAGATTTTATCACGGTTTAAGATCTTAGACACACAAAGACACATATTCCGCTGCCTTATATAATCGTCGGAAAACATAACATTGTGTGACATTTCATGGATTGAATGTCACACCAAATTATGTTTGGATATAATTATAGAAAACAAGAAACACATGATTGTTGCTGAATCATTTTGTACATCTGTGTTTTGGTGATGTCTTCATTTTTTCGCGAGTACTCTCAATTACAAATTACTCGTTGTACACAAATAAAGTAGCACAAATGTTTATATAAATTTCTTAAGACACTATAAAATTACCAAATTATATGTGATGTGCTAAATATGCATTTTATATTTGCCAGTAATTTTGGGTGATTGTTTCAACATTAAACATCATTTTGAGCGGTTCAATGACTTTTCTTTACATTTCAAAAATATAGTTCTACAAAAAATGCACTAAAACAGGACGAATTTTGTGTTTATTATTAACACAAACATCACAAAAAGTACAGAAATCAGTCTAAATCAGCATTATTTCAAACTCAGACATATATAATACAACTACAAGTGGTTTGAGCTTAAATATTATATTCGAAATGCAATAAAAGTAGCTTTGTAAAAGGCATATGCCTGAAATTGGACTCATTTGACCTTTCACCTCGTTATGACCTTTGACCTCGTTACTACCTTAAAAGGCCTTTCAAAATGATACATCCACCCTAGGTTGATTGTTTATACCCTAAATAGCATATGAAACATACATATATAAGTGGAGCATTTATAAAAGGTTCCTACACAAGTCATATTTTGGGTCAGATTTAGGTGGGCTATATCAATTAATTGGAAAATTAATCAAAAATTGTACATATGCAATTCAGCTAATTTTCATACCGCAACTTGAGGATACATGTCCAGGCTTTATTTTGGTACCAATACGTGAATGTACAGCACCAACTATGCGAGCTACAGCTCATTTTCTAACTATATTCTTAAAAAATGACCCAAAAAATTCATCAAAATTTCCAATTAATTCTTCAAAATTATGCATATGCAAATTAGCTGATTTGCATATCTATATTGCAAAATGAAGATAAATGTCTCAGCTTCATTTTGATACCAATATTGTTAGTCTACACCCAGAACTAAGTGAGTTATAGCGGATTTTCATGCTTTACCATGGATTTTTGCACCTAGTTGACCTTTGACCTCGTGGTGACCTTAAAATGACCTCTATAGGGTGACATCCCCCCTAGTTATCTTCCTTACATATCAAAGTTTCATTTAGGCATGGATGTCGAGCATTAACAAAAAGTTCCTACAAAAGTGTTTTCTAGAGCCTTTTTTCTATAATTTAGGTAGACTAATAAACAAGATAGTCGCTAATTGAGCGAGTAAGGGTGCAATTTCACAATGATAAACAATGATGGCAGACGGAAATTGCAAGCGTGTGATTGCTGGAAAATCGTGTTTTTTAGCGATTTTAGACCATTCGTGCTTGTGATGAACTCCTGCACTTGAAATCGTGTTAGTCACGATTTTTTCGTGAAAGTTGACAGGTATGCTTGAAATTATCGTCTGCATCATCTTTGAATTTGGAACAGTCCAAAATTTTGTAGTCTGGTAATGGGTTTAAATTTCTCTGTTTTTTTCCCTATGTTTAGCTGTGTCCTTTGGTTACAAGAGAAGTTAATGTGGATGGTAAAGCAAAACTGGCAAAAGTGAAAAGTAAGTTGCTTTTCTTTATTTATTTCCCTGAAATTACTTGGTTTAACAATAGTATCTATAGGGAGCTTAAAAGAATATTATCGGAAAAGGAGGAATAACAGTGCAGGTCCAGAGGGCTTAGGGCAGGTTCAATTGAACCTCCCTATGTAGCCTGATAATTTCATTTTCATGCAGAAAGGACCTGGGTCAGTTTCTAAAGAAATTTGCCCCCTTGAGAACACAAATGAAATTTACATGAATGAATTCTGCATATGTGTACTTTATTGCTCCAGAAATATTCAAGGACTCAAAATAGCCCAAAGGTGCATTGGAGATCTAAAGTATGGTGGTCTGCACTGGCCATAACTGCATACTTGACTTTATTAGCTCACCTGAGCACGAAGTGCTCAAGGTGAGCTATTGTGGTCGCTTTTTGTCCGTCGGCGTCCGTCTGTCCGTCTGTCCGTCTGTCCGTCTGTTCACATTTTGTTGTTACCACTCTAGCACCTACAAATATTGACCAATCTTAACCAAACTTGGTCATAACATGTATGACCATAAGTTCTCGGATGAGTTCGATTTTGAGTCAGATCGGATCAGGAAGTCCGGAGTTATGCGCCCTTGAATATCAAAAATAGCTAGTTTTGACTTTGTTACCACTCTAGCATCTACAAATATTGACCAATCTTGACCAAACTTGGTCAAAACATGTATGACCATAAGTTCTTGGATGAGTTTTATTTTGGGTCAGATTGGATCAGGAAGTCCGGAGTTATGTGCCCTTGAATATCAAAAATAGCTAGTTTTGACTTTGTTACCACTCTAGCATCTACAAATATTGACCAATCTTAATCAAACTTGGTCAAAACATGTATGACAATAAGTTCTTGGATGAGTTTAATTTTGGGTCAGATCGGATCAGGAAGTCCGGAGTTATGCGCCCTTGAATATCAAAAATCACTAGTTTTGACATTGTTGTAAACCACTCTAGCATCTACAGATATTGACCAATCTTGACCAAACTTGGTCAAAACATGTATGACAATAAGCTCTTGGACGAGTTTGATTTTGGGTCAGATCAGATCAGGAAGTCCGGAGTTATGCGCCCTTGGATATAAAAAATAGCTAGTTTTGACTTTGTTACCACTCTAGCATGTACAAATATTGACCAATCAAGAAAAACTTGGCTAGAATGTTGGTAACCATACAATAATGAATGAGTTCGATTTTCAGTGTTATCGAAGAAGGAAGTCCGGAGTTATGTGCCCTTGAATTTGACAAATTCGCCGTTTTCGACTTTGTTTACACTTTAGCATCTACATTTATTGACCAATCAAGACAAAAAATGTCAACAATGTTGCTAACTATAAGCTGCTGAATGAATTAAATTTTCAGCTTGATCGGACCAGAAAAAAACGAGTTATTGGCCCTTGAATTTCACAAAATTGTCATTTTCAACTTTATTTTCACTTCAAAAAACACAAATATTGACCAATCAAGACTTAACTTGGTCACAATGTTGGTGACCATGAGATCTTATATGATTTCATTTTTCATATTGATCGGACTAAAAAAGCCAGAGTTGTGTACCCTTGATGGTGACAATATTGCTAAGTATGTTTTTAATTTCACTCAAACAGCAATAAATATTGACTAATCAAAAAAACAACTAGGACATAAGGTTGGTGTATAAAGGTCTTAGAGATACCCTGCCAGTAATACCCGAAAGGGGAGTTATATAGATAGATAGATAGATAGATAGAGAATATCTTTATCAGAACAGAGTTATGTGCCCTGGATTATGACAAAATTGATGTTTTTTATCGACTTGGTTTTCACTTTAACAGCCACAAATATTGATCATTAAAGATTAAGAATGCTGTTTTCAGCTGGATCATAATCTCGTGTCTTAAGTTTCGTGTTCTTGTCTTAGAGATACCTAGTTCATGTAAAAGATGGGTCTTGTTCTGCATGGAGAAAGTTTCAAACTTCTATCAGGTGAGCGATCAAGGGCCATCTTGGCCCTCTTGTCTTTTTTTGTCTTTCTTCTTTTCTCAATTTTCTTTGTTCTGGGGTGAGATCTTTTGATATAATGGTCTCTTTTAGGTCCGCTGCTAATTTGTTTGGAATGTGTTTGGCGTTGTCTAAGAGAGATTTACGTTGAGATTTGTCTGTCAACACTACTTTCATTGGCCTATCCTTTGTTTGATTTTTCTTCCCCAACCTGAAAATGGCCACTATGTTAGGTGTGTCAAGGCCAAGATCATTACAGATTTCGGTGAATACACGTTCGTCATATCTCTTGTTTTCCGTGCCAGTACTACCTCTGTTCTCTTTGACATTGAAAAGAACTAGATTCAGCTCTCTGCGCTTCCTGTCGTCCATTTCTTTGGATCTTGCCATGACAATTTCTTCTACGCTCTTCTGAACACTACTTAGCACTTCTTCTTTCATCTCTGCTATACTTTCTTTTATTTGGTCCTGTGTGCTATTTTCAACTGCTGACAACCTATTTTCTATTGATGAGATTTTGTTTCCATGGTTTCGTTCAATGTTTCTCATACTCTGGGCTATGTTTTCCAGGGTAGGGAATGTAGATTTACAGCCCCTGCACGTCCACAAGAGACCACAACTATCATCTCTGTTTAGTATTTCAAGTAGCTCCTTACTCACTCTCGCACACTTTAGGCAGAAGCCCAAGCTACAACCGGAGCATTTAATTTGTTCAGCTGAGTTACTGTTACATATATTGCACTCTGACAAATTTTCATTTGATCCGATACGCGATCGTTTTCTAGCATTTAGCTCGGCAGGATCTGCTATGTTATCATCAGATTCGTATTGATCTGCATGATTTGATTCAGGTTTTTGGTTGGACCCGGTTTTTGTTTTGGATGACGCCATTTCACTCACTTGTAGTACTTAGTGATTTAATTATTGCAGAGAGAGCAATTCTCCCACACAGTATCACTAAGTTTTTATTTTTTTTTTTTTCTTTTATTTTTCAGTTAAACACCTTTACATATAATATTGACCGAGATTTTTGTAGAGAGAGCAATTCTCCCATACAAGTGGTCAATACACTTTATTTGTAGCAGAAAATATTTATGTTTTCTGACCGTTTTCTGAGCCAGTATTTACTTAATAGTATGCCAGGATGCACACCATCGACAAATTGGTTAAAAATGTATCGCTTTGTATTGACACCTTGACGATTTGTACGATATTTAAACAAGTCAATGTTGAATTTGGGTGATGTTTTGCTTAATTCTCTATTTAATTTTCTGATTTCTTCATTTAGAACTTCAATATTTAGATGTAATTCCTTATCTTGCTCATCGAACAATTCTGGTGTCTTATGGCCTTTGCTCCTATTCCATTCCTGAATGCAATAGACTGGTATTTCAAGAAAAATTATGCTTACATCCTTAGATTTGGCAAGTTTTGCAATTTTTCTATATGCCGATATAGTCTCAGCAGCAGATCGAGTTGGATTGTCAACAATACTTATGTATTTTCCGTTTTTTGATGTTAGGTCGCAAGTTCCTGACCATATATAGAGTGTTATAGCCTTGTGTTCTGATTTCCAACTATCTATCTCAGAATTTACAAGCTCTAGCGCATCTTTAGTTGTTCTACCCCCTTTAGCATACCAAATGATTTGGTTCTCAAACGGCGTTATTGTTTGTCTCTTTAAATAGGACCCTTTACTGTCCGATATCACTAGAGGGGTTGACAATTTATCCGAGATCACATGGACTATATTGCTAGGATTTGATAAGTATCTTCTTATTTTTGTGTCATTCATTTGGGTTTGGGTTTGATAATTATTTGTAGTAGAAACTCATTATTATTATTGTTATATGCATATCCACATTTGTTCATGCACAACAAAAAATATGACCTAATTCTAGACTAGATCAAACCCGGGTTATCTCAATCAAATTTAAAACTGAAGTTTTTTAAAACATTATTTAAAACTCATAATTTTTAGGTTTCACATAGCCATGCATGACAACAAGACTGATAATAATCAACAATAACTGTCAAATTAGCCCACTTAGCTGCTTGATGGAAATATCGGACGCGAAAAGGCACCCTCCCGCTGTTATTTCATCATGGCGGCCATCATGGAAAATTCCTCTGTCACGCGGCGAGACGAAATCTTCGATGAACAGCACAAATTCCACCCCGCTGGACTAAATAACCTCTTCAGCCTCTTGCATCAATAGTTCATACACACGATTGCATCAATTTAAACTTCGCTGCAACTATTTGAACATTTTAAAATTTAAATTTTTGATAATTTTGTCGACAGTAATTTTTTTCGTGGCTAACCAGTCCGGTAAGTCTGCACACCTCACTGTGTGTAGTTCATTTACACAGTGACGTCACTCGGTGAAGCGATGACGTTTGCTATACGTGTAAAATGTGACTAAGTTTAGTCTTGTTTATTTTATGTGTGGAATTTCTGCATTTCATAGGAAGGTAAGACTCTTTTACATTAGCCCTATTTATCTGAGGGGAATTCAAGTTTTTTTGCCATATTTTTAGAAGTTTTCAAACCTTTCCAGAAGAGAAAAATGTGGAGGCTGCGGTCCGATTAAAATACATGTAGGTCACATGAATATTAATGAGGAAAATGTAAACACTTGTGTCACTCTGTTAAACTAGGAATTTTGTAAAATTGATCTTTGAAAAATATTCATAAATTAATATTTGAAAAGTCGGGTCATAGATTCACTTTTGTTTTTGCATTGATAAGGAGAGGGTAGCTGTTTGATAGATGGAATTGAATAGGTGCATAGACTTACCGGACGCACAGACTTACCGGACTCGACTGTATATAATATTGAAATACAATCTATACTAGCTTCGTTCTTTAAAATTTTCAACTGATTGGTTTAAACCAATGGTTTCATCTGTTCCCAAATTGGATTTGTCAGTCGAAACTTGTGCATTCCTGAATCAAATAATTGTGACCCGTCACACTAAAAGGGACCTTATCGGGTGTGTGAAAAATATCGACCCTAGTCAGTCTGCGCAGTCTGCGCAGCCAGACTAGGGCCGACACTTATCACTTGTATGTACGTTTTTATATCTGGAATGTTTTCCCTATCTTACTTTATGTTCATTCTTTGAATACAGTATCTGGTTTTACTGTGCTGAGTCTGAAAAGTTTGTCAAAATTTGGATTTTTGGAGTTCGAATAAGGTCCCTTTTAGCATGACGGGTCACAATTGTTTTTACTTGGCTGTCCAAGGATGTTGTCAATGCTTGCTGAAGAATGCTCCTGCTATAAACAACAATAAACCTTTCCCAAACAACAACATTTTACGGTGATCCACTTCAAAAACTGCCACAAATGACAATATGGATGTTATTAAAGATAGGATTCGTGTAAAATATGGCACAGAAAATATTGAGACAAAAGGAGAAACTGCTGGCTATCAGCAGTTTCTTCTTTTGTTTCAATGTTTTCCCAAGCCAATTCTATATGGGACGTCAAAACCAGGTCCTGTTTGGGAAAGGGATAAACCTTAGAAATACTAATTTGTGATTTCTTTCCTTTCAGAGACTAAATGCAAGCATTATGAATCAGGAACAAAAACTACATCTGGCTGTTAAAGAGAGGGATATCAAAGTTGTGACGACCCTACTAGATGATGGGGTTAATATTGACTGTTTGTTCTATGGATGGACACCACTTCAATATGCTATCAGTTTAGGTAAAGTTTAACCCTTTAACAAACAAGTTCTGGTTTTGACAGCCCTGAAAGAATAGGCTTGGGAAAACATTGAGACAAAAGAAGAAAATACTGATAACCAGCTTTTTTAGCTCACCTGAGCACGAAGTGCTCAAGGTGAGCTTTTGTGGTCACTCACCGTCCGGCGTCCGTCTGTCCGTCCGTCCGTCCATTCACAATTTCTTTAAACATCTTCTTCTCCTTACCCAGTGGGCCAATTTTGACCAAACTTGGCATGAATGTTCCTTGGGTGACCCCTTTCAAAACTTATTTGCGGATTTTTGATTCGTCAAAAAATGTGGGTGTGGCAGGGCGGGTCTTATCTGACTTAGAGAAAACACGAGAAAATTCATTAAAAATCAATCATTAGTCCAATTTCAACCAAATTGGGCAGGAATATTCCTTGTGTGACTCTTTACAACATGTGTTGATGAATTTTTGATTCATCAAAAAATGTGGGCGTGGCAGGGCGGGGCTTATCAGACTTAGAGGAATTGTTAGATAATTCTTTAAAAATCTTCTTCTCCTTACCCATCGGGTTAATTGTAATGAAACTTGGCAGGGATGTTCCTTGGATGATCCTTTTCAGAACTTGTTCGCGTATTTTTGATTCATCAAAAAATGTTGGTGTGGCAGGGCGGGGCATATCTGACTTAGAGAAATCAAGAGAAAATTCATTAAAAATCAACCATTGGTCCAATTTGAGCCAAATTTGGCAGGAATGTTCCTTGTGTGACTTTTAACAACATATGTTCATGAATTTTTGGTTCATTGAAAAATGTGGGCGTGGCAGGGTGGGGCTTATCAGAGGAATTGTTAGATAATTTTTTAAAAATCTTCTTGGCCTTACCCATCTGGTCAATTGTAATGAAACTTGGTAGGGATGTTCCTTGGAAGACCCTTTTCAAAACATGTTCTCGGATTTTTGATTTGTCAAAAAATGTGGGTGTGGCAGGGCGAGGCTTATCTGACTTAGAGAAATCAATAGAAAATTCTTTAAAAATCAACCATTGGTCCAATTTGAACCAAACATGACAGGAATGTCCCTTGAATGACTCTTTGCAATTCTTTTACATGATTTTTTGATTTGTCAAAAAATATGGGCGGGGCTTCTATAACTTATAGGAATCATTGGATAATTCTTACAAAATGTTCTTCTCCTCACCCATTGAAACAGATCAAGTCAGGTGAGGGATTCAGGGCCATTCTGGTCCTCTTGTCATCATTTGTCTCAATGTTTTCTGTCCTGTAATTTATACACATTTCAAACTTTTTAACATGTAGGCCTATTTTGAAGATTGCAGCAGCTTCCAGTTTTCACCTGTCTCAGGGGTCTTGCTACCAATTTTTGTTTGGGGCCAGGGGCCAGTGAAATTGGGAACAAGAGGACCATGATGGTCCTATATCGCTCACCTGAACCAAAATGATATGAGCAACACTTTTGTTCAATTCAATTGATATTTATGACTTTAAGACTGAAAACTAACTTATGGTCAATAACAATGTGAAAATCAAATTCATCCAAGATCTTATGGTCCCCAACATTGTGTCCAAGATTTGTCTTGCAGTAATGGCGAAGACCGTCGGACCTGCGGACCTGCGGACCTGTCCGATGAAATTACACTATGTCCAATATTTTTTTCCTTTCTGTTAGTCCAACTGTCCGACGCTAATTTTGAGGTTTGTTTGTATGATAAGATCGACATTTTACTTAACAAGAACTAAGAATATAAATTAAAAGATAAATACCTTTTTTTTTTCAATAATTCATGCTATAAATCTAGTGAATTTCCATCCCTTAACTAATGTGAGTTACCAAAAAATGGGCCAGTCAATTACAAAGCGTGGGTAGAATCAGACATCAAAAGACTGTACCGCGGAAGTGTTGGCACCGGGCCAAAAACATTGTGTGAGTTGACCCTTTTCTTTTTTGGATGAAACATAGATGTATCCCTTTACACTTGTCTTTTCTTTATTCAATATATTTGTGGATCTGTCTTGGTCTGCATTTCTAAAAAAATTGCCTACTCAGGGGTTTCATTAAGAGGTGGGGGCGGGGATTTCCCCCTCCTATTTGACTGAAATTGAGTACAATCCCTCTGCTACTTTTGAAAATTTTGTATGGGGTTAATTGGGAATACATACAAAATCCCCCGCCTACTTAAACCTCTGGCCCAGGTGGCCAAAAAGTTATGGAAACCCCTGCCTACTAATTATGAAAAAAAGTTATCAGCAGCTGTCAGCTTGCTACCATAAAAGCCAAAACATTTTAGAA
Organism: Fragum sueziense; assembly: GCA_963680895.1. Taxonomy (NCBI): domain Eukaryota; kingdom Metazoa; phylum Mollusca; class Bivalvia; order Cardiida; family Cardiidae; genus Fragum; species Fragum sueziense. The sequence continues at coordinate 65,643,241 of OY804596.1, read as the reverse complement.
TACTCATTACTCTATGCAATTTTGATATAGATCTACAAAATGGTAGAAAAACTAAAAACCGGGGGGAAGGGGCCCTGAGATCAGACTGAAAATCAAACTCATCCAAGATCTTATGGTCCTCAACATTGTGTTCAAGTTTTGTCTTGATTGAATAATAAATGTAGATTCTAGAGTGTAAACAAGGTCGAAAACAGACAAAAACGGCAATTTTGTAGAATTCAAGGGCACATAACTCATAACTTTCTGGTCTGATCATAACCAAAATCAAACTCGTCCAAGATCTAATTGTCATACACATTGTGTCCAAGTTTAATCTTGATTGGTAAATATTTGTAGATGCCAGAGTGTTAACAAAGTCAAAACTAGCTATTTTTCGCATTCAAGGGCAGATAACTCAGACCAAAAATCATACTCATCCGAGAACTTATAGTCAAACATATTTTGACCAAGTTATGTCAAGATTGGCTAATATTTGTGGGTGCTAGAGTGTTAACACTAAATTGTTGACAGACAGACGGATGGACGATGGACACAAAGCGACCACAATAGCTCACCTTGAGCACTTCGTGCTCAGGTGAGCTAAAAATAGCGATGTTATACCTAAATTGGGAAAAACTAAAACAAGTTTGTATTCATACTGTCACTCAGTTTCAGCTGCAAATTAGACTTTAGTGATGTAAAATGCATTTGTAATACTCTAACTTGTTTAAGAATCTACTTTAAAACTGTCTTCAAAATGTTTGTAAATGAAGATGAGGTCTTAACATCGAGAATTCTGGGTCCTCATTGGGAATTTTCACCAGCGAATTGGGAAAAACAGATACTTTTTGCCATTGGGAATGGGGTCCAATAACGGCCCCAAATTTTGGCAAACGAGACCCCTGTTGTCTAAATATTTGTTGTTTGGGAAAGGATTTAGACAAATGGAAAGAAAGGAAAATGATGATAACCAGTATTTCTCTCTATCACGCCTGCTATCTTAGCCTATCTATTTTTCATTCAAACACCCTGTCAAATATAGAATATTGATATTTTCATACAGAGATTGAATGCTCTTACATATTTTGAAAGATAAGTTCTAAAACTAGTAGTGTTGCATTGTACAAATATTTGCATCAGATTCAATACAGAGGAAATGGTTACTAGATTAGGAGCGACAGATGAGTGAATGGAATGCATTCTAGATTTTTCAAATGCAAACAGTAATTATAGTATGTTGCATGACTGCGTGTACCCATTTCAATTTTCTCAATTAGACAATTCCAATGAGTATCCATAACATAGTGAATTATTGAAAGATGTTTTACATCCTCTTTTCCATACCTCTGCTAGCCTCATAGCTGTTTTTTTTTATATATGAGCCGGGATCTGGAAAAACGTCCCTTAACCCTTTCCCAAACAAGACCTGGTTTTGACGTCCCTAAAAGAAATGGCTTGGGAAAACATTGAGACAAAAGAAGAAACTGCTGATAACCAGCAGTTTCTCCTTTTGTCTCAATATTTTCTGTGCCATATTTAGCACAAATCCTGGCTTTAATAACTTCCATGTTGTCATTTGTGGCAGTTTTTGAAGTGGATCACCCTAAAATTTTGTCGTTTGGGAAAGGGTTAAAGCATTTTTAAAAAGTGAGTTTCAAGATCAGCCTGTTGTCAATGGCAGTCCAATATGCATCCATGCTGCTCTCTTTAAGTTACTACAGGTCACGAAGAAGCTATTAGAGAACAACATGGATCTTGATCAGACTGTGCGTATGCACAGGCTGATCTAGATCTATGTTGGACTCAAAGGCCTTAAGGGACGTTTTTCCAGGTCATGGCTCATATGTTTTGTTTCATGTGATCTTTGTCTTATTAGTCCCCTACCGGTGTTCACACCGGAGGGGACTATAGGTTTGCCCTCCGTCTGTCCGTCCATCTGTCCGTCCGTCCGTCTGTCCGTCCGTCTGTCCGCTCAAATCTGGATCCCGCGATAACTTAATAACTAAGCAAGAGTTTTTGATGAAAGTTGGTATATGACTAGATGGCAATGTATAGATTATGCACATCATTTTATTTTTGTTTTTCGACTTAAATTGAGGTTGCTATGGTTACAGAAATAGTGAAAATATGGCCAAAAATGGGATCCTGCGATAAGATAATAACTAAGCAAGCTAGTTTGATGAGACTTGGTATATGACTATATGGCAATGTGTAGATTATGCACATCATTTTATTTTTGTTTTTAGACTAAAATTGTTGTTGCTATGGTTACGGAAATAGTGAAAATATGTCAAAAAATATTGGATCCTGCGATAAGTTAATAAGTAAGCAAGCTAATTTGATGAGACTTGGTATATGACTAGATGGCAATGTGTAGATTATGCACATCATTTTATCTTTGTTCTTTGACGAAAAGTGCGGTTTCTATGGTAACGGAAATAGTGAAAATATGGCAAAAAATGGATCCTGCAACTTAATCTATTATTGATTACCATATTGAGTCAATGTGAAGCCGGTAGGGGACTTTATGTGTTGCATACAACACCAGATACTTGTTTTTCCTTTCTTTGATCCAGCATAATGTAAGACACTCTTAGCAGACCATAACTTTTGAACCCTTAAAACAAGATCTGGTTTTGACATAGATCATTAAAGAGGCTTTCGAAAACATTGACGCAAAAGAAGAAAATACTGATGATCAGCATTTTTGCCTTAATATTTTTCAGCTATTTTGCACATAAATCTTATCTTGACTAACACCCATCTGTCGTCTGCGGAAAAGTTTAAACCAGCACTTCATGTCAAAATATGTTTATTCTGTTTTTTTTGGTCTTTAGCTCACTTTAGCATGAAGTGCTCGAGGTGAAATATTGTGGTCACTTTTTGTCCGGCATCCATCCGTCCATCAGTCAACAATTGGGGTGTTTACACTCTAGCATCCACAAAAGTTAGGCAATCTTGGCCAAAACAAGTAGGATCATAAGTTCTCGGACAAGTTAGATTATGGGCCTGATTGGACCAGAATGTGTGGAGTTATCTGCCCTTGAATGTCAAAAAAAATACTGTTTTTAGCTTTGTTTACACTCTAGCAGAGATCTACAATTATTGATCAATCAAGACAAAACTTAGACATAATGTTGGATACCATAAGATCTCGTATGAGTTTGAACTGTTTGATTTTGAGTCTGATCTGATTAGAAAAATGGGAGTTATGTGCCCCTGAATTCGACAAAATTGCCACTTTTGGCTATTTTCAACCTTGTTTACACTCTAGAATCTACAATTATTAATCAATCAAGACAAAACTTGGACACAATGTTGATGACTATAAGATCTTGGATGGATTCGATTTTCAATCTGATCTGATGACACGATTCGCACAGGTCTTGAAAAACCCTTGAAACCCATGCAATCGGAAAATCCATTTATAAAAAGACATAGATGGGAAAGGATTAACAGTAACTGAATTACTTAAGAAGAAATTACGACAAAATATAATCAGTATGGGAAAGTGTGTGTTCAACAAGAGTTGGTTAACAGATCAAAGATACAAGGCATGGGTCAGAGAATTCAAGTTGGGCAAACAGATAAATGAACTATGTATGCGCTTAGATTATTGAATGTTAGCAGCCCTTGAATTTCAATGTTGAGTCCTTAAAAAACCCTTGAATTTTCTCATCATTTTGTATGAACCATGGATGAGAAAGTCGAGAGTTATGTGCCCTTGAATTTGACAAAATTGCTATTTTCAGCTGGTATCGACCTTGTTAACATTCTAGAATCTACAATTATTAATCAATCAAGACAAAACTTAGACACACTGTTAGGGATTATGAGATCTCATATGAGTATGATTTTCAGTCTGATCTGATCAGAAAGTCAAGAGTTATGTGCCCTTGAATTTGACAAAATTGCTGTTTTTTACTGTTTTCAACCTTGTTTACACACTAGAATCTACAATTATTGACAAATCAAGACAAATTTTGGACACAATGTTGGAGACCATAAGATCTCTAATTAGTGTGATTTTCACTCTAATCTGGTCAGAAAGTCGAGAGTTATGTGCCCTTGAATCTGATAATATTGCCGTTTTCGGCCGTTTTCGGCCTTGTTTTAATACTCTAAAATCTACAATCAATCAAGACAAAACTTGTACACAATGTTCGGCACCATAAGATCCCGGATGAGTTCGATTATTGACTGTAAGTTCGTTTTCAGTCTTAAAGTCATAAATATCAATTGAATTGAACAAAAGTGTTGCTCATACCATTTGCATTCATGTGAGCGATATAGGACCATCATGGTCCTCTTGTTTTTTATCATTTTTTTTTCATTTGTGTGACAATGCACGCTAAAAAGGACCTTATACATAGTCAATAAAAAACAAATTTAGAGACATAGATTTAAACCTGCAGAGTGTAAACCAGATGTCATATTTAAAAAAAGAAAAAATCGTAAAATAGAAAAAACACTCTAGATTCAGAAAATTATCTTAAATAAAGTGAAAAGTTTCGATTCCAGTCAGTGTGCACTGTCTGCGTAGACCAACCATGGTCAATATTTTTCTCACTTCCCATAAGGCCCTTGTTAGCATGACAGGTCACTTGTAATATGATTTTATGATTCAGGGTATGAGGACTTGTCCATGCTACTAATAGAGAGGGGAGCCAACATCAGCAAACAACATCACAAAACTGACAGTTGTCCATTTGAAGGTGCTATCAAAAAGAGACTACCAAAGGTATTAGCCCTTTTCCAAAAAAGACCTGGTTTTGACATCCCGAATAGAAATGGCTTAGAAAAACATTGAAACAAAAGAAGAAACTGCTAATAACCAGCAGTTTCTCCTTTTGTCTCAATATTTCATATGCTGTTTTTTACACAAATCCTATCTTTAATAACATCCATTTTGTCATTTGTGGCAGTTTTTGAGGTGGATCACCCTTAAATTTTTGGGAAAGGGTTAAATGTCTTTTAGTATTAATTAATCCTTTCCCAGTGATAACATGCTGGACTTGTACCTCAGGGATTGGTTGTTTTAGCCCTGAGTACTCAAGTTGTTTTGATGATCAATATTTCCTCCTTTTGCCTTCAATTTTTTCTATGCTAAATTGTACACAAATCATTTAATTTAATTTTTTGACTATCCATTTTTCATCCACAACAGCTTTAAAATTCAACCACCCCAAAATATTGCCATGTGGGAAAGATTTAAACAAATGTATCTGTGTCAGAGTTAAAATAACAGTAGAATTTAAACAGTAAAATTTATGCACACAATCTTTTTTAGATTATTCGTAGAATAGGGGGTCTTTTCTAGTCACCCAGGTGTCGGCGTTTGTGTCAGTGTAATGATTCGGTTTTAAAATTTTCAAGTGCAAGCTTGTCAAATCTCTGTTTTTACTTTGCACATGCCTCTGTGACCATAATATCAGCCTCTAGGCAAAGATTCAGCTCTCTAACTTGTAATTTAACAGATATTCTACCCTTTTGGATTTAGAAATTCTTGGTTAAAATTGCATGTACAACTTGCATACATATCCGTGATAACTTTTTTTCTGAAAAAGTTATAGCTTTCAAACTTTGCACATGCTTCTGTGACAATAATATCAACCTCTAGGCAAAGACTAGTTACTCTGGCATGTAATTTAATGGAATTCATACCCTTTTCGGACTTAGAATTTTTCACTATCCAGCACTTGATAGTCACGCTTGGCTGTCCTGAGACAGCTCTTGTTTATGGTATTTAGGCCCTGTATTTAAAGATAAGGGGCATGTTGTTTTGCTAAAAAAAAGTTAATGATATGGCAAACACATCTTGTTAATATCAAAATTATCAAAATATTAGAAATTACGAGGGCTGTTAATAAAGTATCTGGAATAGTATCATAACTTTGTAAGTTTTTCACCAATTGAGATGAAATTTTCAACACAAATACTTTGAAGAAATATGCTTTGATTCTGCAACAATAAACAGGTTTGCATTAAGGCGCATTCTACAGTCGCTATAGAAACGTAGGGTCACGTTGAGCGAGGCAACTTTTGATAATTGGTAAACATGTGACTTATCAATCGCATTTAATGTGATCATATTTTGTATTTCTCACATTAAAAGTTGTCCAAAAAGCTTGCTATCTATGAGCTTCCATTTTTATGGCAAATTTAGCACCATTGACCGACATACTGCCTCAATTCCTTCAACAACTGTAGGTGAATTTCAGGCTGTCAACCGATTCCTATTTTCCTATAAAACTCCTATATTTTGGGTTCAGTTCCTATATTTTCAAGCACCTCCTATATTCCTATAATTCTCCTATATTTTGAAAATATTTCCTATATTTTTGGTTAAAACTGTTGCCGATGAATGATTAGATAAAAAATATTGCTATGATACTGCTGCTCTTTGCTTCTTTATTTTTCTAGTAACTTAAGAATCTCTGTCCTCCATTATAGCATTAACATCTTGTATAATGTTTTAGCGCTTTTCATCTGTTTATCATCACTGATTTGTTTACATACAACAGTACAAGGCTATTGAATAGGACACAAGCTTTTAAGGTGCAAATTAAACAGATGATGAGGATCATGATGATGCTGTGTAGTAGCTACTTTCTGGATTGTGATGCTGTGGAACTGAAATGATTACTTTAATAGCTCACCTCATCATTAAGTGCTGGGGGTTAGGTATTGTGTTCACTCATCATCCATTGTCTGCCTGTCTGTCCACAGTTACAAAATAATCTTCTTTCATACAGCCTTGAGTTTTGGAGTTTTGTATGTAGAATCTAAATTGCTTTAAATTATATTGGTACAATGAAATTGTGTTCACTCATCATCCATTGTCTGCCTGTCTGTCCACAGTTACAAAATAATCTTCTTTCATACAGCCTTGAGTTTTGGAGTTTTGTATGTAGAATCTAAATTGCTTTAAATTATATTGGTACAATGAAATTGTGTTCACTCATCATCCATTGTCTGCCTGTCTGTCCACAGTTACAAAATAATCTTCTTTCATACAGCCTTGAGTTTTGGAGTTTTGTATGTAGAATCTAAATTGCTTTAAATTATATTGGTACAATGAAATTGTGTTCACTCATCATCCATTGTCTGCCTGTCTGTCCACAGTTACAAAATAATCTTCTTTCATACAGCCTTGAGTTTTGGAGTTTTGTATGTAGAATCTAAATTGCTTTAAATTATATTGGTACAATGAAATTGTGTTCACTCATCATCCATTGTCTGCCTGTCTGGCCACAGTTACAAAATAATCTTCTTTCATACAGCCTAGAGTTTTGGAGTTTTGTATGAAGAATCTTAATTGCTTTAAATTATATTGGTACAATGAAATTTTACACTATGTTGTGGGGTACCAATGTCATGTAGACACAAAGAAGGAAATCTTGTACAATCTTTAAACCATTTGGCTTCGGGCTTTGAAATTTGGCCTGTGAAATATTGTCTTATAGGCCCGGCAAAATACTTCTAATTATTACTGGGTATGTTGCAATGAAAATTAGCCCTGTGTAGTAAGTATCAGATTTCATATAGAGACAAAAAAGAAATCTTGGCAAGATTTTACTTCTGAATGGTTTGGCCTAGGGCTTTGAAAGTTGGTGTGTTGAATTGTCTACAATCCCTCTGCCAAAAAACTTTTAATTATTGTGCTGCAATTAAATTGGGTCATATGTTGTGAAATATATTCCATTTAGAGACAAAGGAGCAAATCTTCAACACTCTTCTAATGCATATGTTTGACTTACCACTTTGACATTTGGTGTGTAGAAGTGTCTTATGGCCCTCTATCAAAATACTTGAAAGTTTTGTGGTACAATGAAAATTGGTACTATGTTGTGTAAAATTCATAATTTGATTACATATGGAGAAAGAGAGAAATATTGTACAATCTTCTGACAAATCCTTAGTCAGAGATACTTTATTGAAATTGTGTATGTATCATGGCATCATTACTCTCTACCAAAATTCTTCGTGTTTTCCTGCAACGAAAATTGCCTGGAAGTTGTTGGTCTGGGATGAGGCAGGAGGTATCTGACATATAAAATCTCCTCTAAGCCTCAAGTGTTCTGTAAGGTGTGCGATATAGGGCCATCTTGACTCCCTTGTCTAGATTGGACATGAAGACATTAACATATAACAAACTAGACTGGGTAAGAACTGTTAGTATAACACAAAGGCCATGGCTGGAAGATCTTTTTGGCTGAATATGTATTTATAAGTAATGCCATTTAAAGCCAAAAGTGGGCTCAGAAGGCATTCTAATTGCATCAACAGACATCTGGATTTTCAAAATTTTCTTGGGGGAGGACCCCCAAACCCCCCTGTGGAGAGATGTTGTCTCTTGTTTGCTCTCCCACAGTTGTACCTTTTGTGCTTGTTTGAATCAGCATATTAGTGTTGTGCCGCTTTCAAAGAAAGTGTGACAGTCCCTGTAAGTGTTTGAGATGAAAAATCTTTACTTAAAAAACTCCCATATTTTCCCTCAAAATTGGCTAAAAGCTCCTATTTTTCTTGAAAAATATTCCTATTAAAACTCCTATATTTTTTAGAAGACCTAGTTGACAGCATGGAATTTATTACCTTGTTGATATAGCAAATATGGTGCTTGAGCAGTGGTATTTAAAAATATTTTGAATGTGGATGGGTATATCAAATTCAAAGATAATCTTTATGAAAATGAACACGTACGCCAATGATTCTATGGTGAAACAAAACATTTATGAGTGGTATACACATTTTAAACAATTATATACATGAACTTGTTGACCTCAAAAGATATGGACGTCCCAACACGACATCGTCGAAAACGTTCAAGACCTGCCAATTGTGTCCGAAAAACTATCCATAAAATTCCCCAAGTACAGTTCAGACCCACCTTTGACAAATGGTATCAAAGGTGGGAGAAGTGGGTATCATGCAGTGGCAAATATATCAAACAGATGTAAATATCAGGTGTGTAAGACAAACTTTTCTGACCTCGCATCCGCTCAAGAACTAAGTTGCCCCGCTCAACATGACCCTACGTTGCCATAGCGATTGACGAACGCGCCTTAATGCAAACAACCTAGTTTTTGTTGCAGGATCAAATGCATATTTCTTCAAAGTATTTGTGTTGCAAATTTCATCCTAATTGGTGAAAAACTTACAACGTTATGATACTATTCCGGATACTTTATTAACAGCCCTCGTAGTAGATATTTTATGCTGTTATGCCTTAAAAGGATGGATGACTAATAATAAGTGTATTGCATCATATATTTGCAGGTTTTAAAAGCTTTACTAGAGAAAGGGGAAGATGCAAATAAAACACTCAGCAATGGGGATGTTGCAATATTTACTGCTATAGATAAAGAATACTCAGATATATTGAACATTCTTCTAGACAGTAAGTATGTGTTATAGATTTAACTAATTAACAAAAGGCAATATTTTAGACCTGTGCAAATTCAAAGATTTTGCAGACGACAAGTTTAAGTGAATATTCTTTTGGGATAGAAAACATTGTGGGAAATGAAGAAATTGCTTTTCTTCATTTTTCACAATGTTTTCTAAAGTCTTTTTCTTGAAGGGCATCAAAAAGCGTCACTATGTGGTAATGGGTTAAGATAGACATTTCTTTTCCTGCAATGCTTTCTATGTTCTAAACCAACATCAAGTTTGGACATCAGATTTATACACTGTATGGGAAAGGATTGATATAGCCATTTAACCCTTTTCCAAACAGCGAATTTTGAGGGAGATCCACTTCAAACACTGCCACAAATGACAAAATGGAAGTTATTAAAGATAGATTTTGTGTAAAATATGATACAGAAAATATTGAGACAAAAGGAGAAACTGCTGTTTATCAGCAGTTTCTTCTTTTGTCTCAATGTTTTCTCAAGATCTTTCAATTAGGGACATCAAAACCAGGTCTTGTTTGAGAAAGGGTTAAGCAGGGATGGTGAAAATAGAAAACATTTGAGAGAAAAGAAATGTTAAACTTTGGTTTGGTCAGGTAAAATTTTAAAGGTCATAGATCATACTGTCCTGTGCAAATTTTCAGTATTTCTAACCCATCACACTAAAAGGGACATTCTGGGGAGTCCATAAAACCAAATTTCGAGAAACAGACCAGACATAGCAGGCTTAAACCCTTTCCCAAATGGCAAAATTTTAGGGTGGTCCACTTCAAAAACTGCTACAAATGTCAAAATGGAAGTTATAAAAGAAAGAATTTGTGTAAAATATGGCATAGAAAATATTGAGACAAAAGGAGAAACTGCTGGTTATCAGCAGTTTCTTCTTTTGTTTCAATGTTTTCCCAAGCCTTTTCCATTAGGGACATCAAAACCAGGTATTGTTTGGGAAAGGGTTAACCAGATGTCGCATTTGGAAAATGAACATTTAGTAAGATAAGAGAAACAATCTTGAGCCTAGCTGCGATATGGTAGCCACAAACTTGATGATGGGTATTGGTTTGTGGCTACGAGTCCACCCTATTCCTTCTTGTGGAGCAAGACAAAAGAGTGGAAAACACATTTTGTTGCATAAATTTTTGTATATTAACATATCTAATCAGACGTGTATCCCATAAAAAGATATTCCATGGCACAAATTCAGTTAAAAAGCATCAACAAGAATTGTTATCAGCTTCAAAATTGAATTGAACTTTATTTTAAAGTGATTTCAACATAAAACTATGCTGGATTGACAGAAAAATAGTTAACCTGTTGTCAGGTAACATTCTTACTACATTCCATAGCTTTATTTTGAAGTTTGACTATGCTAAACTTGCTGGAATGAATTATTCCAGCGCCTGCTCCATTGCAACGAATAGGAAGGAATTGTAACCGAAACCCAGATCAAAATTCAAAAAGGTTTCGGTTACATTATTGCAACTATCTTGAGCCAGAAAATTATGTAAGAGTCTAAAGTTTTGATCATAGTCAGTCTGCATGGACTGTGCAGCCTGACAGAGGCTAATACTTTTCACAATTTGCAGAGGGTCTGTTTTAGCATGACAGGTCACATTTGTGAAATAGGTAAAATAGTCACTAGTGTCATTTAGCTTTGCTACAAATGTGATTCATAAATTTATATTATCAAATGAGATAGCTTATTGATCTTTAATAGAAAATAATCAACCCTTTCCCAAGCAGATTTTAGGGTGGTCTTATTTGAAAGACGTTGCAGATGACAATATCAAATGAATGAAATTTAAATTTTTTGGTCCTTTGGGGGTAGAAAACATTGTGGAAAATGGAGAAATTGCTTGTCACAAGCAATTTCTTCATTTTCCACATTGTTTTGAAAATAATTGATCACAGGTTTTCCTAGGCATTTTGGGAAAAGGAGTCTGGCCAAATTGGGAAATTTTAAAGAACAAAAAAGCACATTTTGGACAAAAATGTAAGCAAAAAATATCATTTTTCAGTGGTGAACTTAAACATTTTAAATAGATTTGGAATAATTGAAGAAAATTTGCTTTGGGAACACAGCCTTTTGTTTTGGGAATGCCTCCGTTTTTAGGAGGCACAGGAATTGTAGGAAAACCCCTGTTGATACATTTATTTCAGACAAAGCAGATCCAAATACGCTAAACCAAAAGCAAGAAACAGCCTTATATATTGCCAGTCGGGACGGTAAACCCAAAATGTGTCAAATATTGGTGGATCACGGCGCCAATGTGAATCTCAAGTGTTGTGGTGAAGATGAGATGAGCCCGTTAATTATTGCAACAGCAAATGAATACAGTGATATAGTGAAAATATTCTTAAAGGTACAGGTTTTATTGTCAAACTTTATAAGATCTATAACAAGAATTTAAAACCATCGGATCAGGAACTGTAAATAATAATGTTGAATGCCTAATTTAGACTTTCCCAAAGACGATCTGATTTTAACTTCTCTAGTAGAAATAGTTTAGGAAATTAAAAAAAGAAGAAATTGCTTATGATTTACATTTGATATTTTCTATGATTTAACATACACATTTTCTGCTTTTGAAATGCTTTTTATTCTATCATGTGCAACTTCTTTCTAATCTATTGTACAATAACCTATGTTGACTGAAGGGCTGTGATATTTTCTAAATTTATATCTCTTTTTGAAGTTGACCTCAACTATCAATATATCATGAGACCTCATTTACAGTCGACACTCGTTATGTCGACATAGGATTAGTCGATTTTTCGCTTAAGTCGAAGTAAAAGTCTAACCCCGTCCTCACCAATGGACATAAAAAAGTTTAAACAAAAAAAATCGTAATTAATATGACCTTTGAAATTTAGTAGGAAAAGGATAGAAATTGCTCGTCTCGAGCAATTTCTTTCCTTTTCCTACTATATTTCAATTATGAACTCTCGTAATGAGCAACAAAAATGATCAAATCTCATCCAAGTCGAAACTAAACATAAATCAGATTAGTCGAACTCCGGATATGTCGAGGTATTTTGACGGCCCCTCTGACTTCGACACAACGAGTGTCGACTGTATATCAATTTTAGAGTTGTTGTGATGTACACATACAAGATGGGGACCAGTGGATGGTGTTGTGGCACGCATACAGCAACAGTGACGAGGACATTTTGTTCTTATCCTTACCCTTTCCCAAACAACACATGGTTTCGACGTCTTTAATTGGAAAGGCTTGGGAAAATATTGAGACAAAAGAAGAAAATGCTGATCATCGGCATTTTGTCCTTTTTCCTCAATAGTTTCCATGCCATATACTACACACAAATCGAATCTTAACATTATTAACATTCATAATGTGGTCTACAGCAGCTTTCAAATTGGTGCACCCAAAGTTTTGTCGTTCGGTAATGTGTAATATATCTTTTGTCCACAGAGTGGTTGTGATATAAACATTCAAGACAGTGATCAGTGGACAGCATTGTGGCACGCATACAGCAAGAGTGACGAGGATATGATCAACATTTTGTCCCTATACTTTCACTTTCCCAAACAAAACATGGTTTCCACGTCCTTAATCCATTTCCATTCAGTGACCCTTTTTAACACCCCACAAGAAAAAGACTTTCGAAAACATTGTTGAAAATGAAGAAATTGCTTGTCACAAACAATTTCTTCATTTCCAACCATGTTTTCTACACAGAATAACAAAACAAAATGTAATATTTTATTGACTTGAAGTTGTTGTCTGCAACTCTTTGAATTTTGTCCAGTCTAGAATGTTGCTATTTGGTAATGATTTAACTTTTGATGAGTCACAAGACTCTCTTTTAACATTAATTTTAGAGTGGCTGTGATGTAAATATACAAGACGGTGATCAATGGACGGCGTTGTGGCATGCATACAGCAACAGTGACGAGGACATGATGAACATGCTCTTAAAGTCTGGCGCCAGTAAAGACATCCCTGATGCTGACGGCAAAATGATTCTGGAAGACGCACAAGAAAATGAGGATGATTCGGTTATTGAACTGTTACAACGGTTTTCACGGTCGTGGGTTAATAGTTAGAGTAGGATTTCATTCAATATCTAATAAGACATGAGGTGCGTCCTTTAGAGTGAGATATCTTGAGATTTCGTAAGATATTGTATGATAAAGCTTTTTTAGAGCAAGATTTTTAAGACGCCAAATGGTAAGCGCCATTGCCCTATACTTCGTGGGGAACCCCTTGTTCAACTCTGTACAAACAATATAAAAGAGATTTGATGGATTTGTTCCGAACGCTCCATAATTTATAAACCCCGGTGTTCCAAATGCTCCATACTTTATACAAATGATGTCATGATGACATCATTTGTATAAATATGGAGCATTCGGAACAGCTCGGTCAAAGTCTCGGTCTTAAAAATGCTTTATCCAAAACACCTTGAGAAATCTTTAAAAATCTCGCTCTAAAGAACGCGCCTCTGGTTTTGACATCCCTAAGACCTAGCGTCCACTAGGGCACGGACAATACGCCGAATGTATTCGGACAGAAAAAATAACGTTCTGCAGACCTTCCGCACGTTCCTAATGTCTTCCTAATGTTATCACTAAACCTTCCGCATGATTCGTAGCCTTCTGGACCACCAATTTTGTCCGCGTCGAAATTTTGATCGAGAGCAAAATTTCGACGCGGAAATGATTGTCCGTATATCTTCGGCAACTTATCTGCGTTGTCGTAAGGACATCATCATGATATCCGGAAGCTTTCGCGATTGACCCGGACTACTTCAGTCACGCGGATAGCTTGCAGACACTCAGTTGATTGCACGGAATATCCGGGTTAACGGTACGGAAGGGTTTCGGCACGAGTTCAGGACGATGAGAATGGTTTCGGTATACTCACTGAACTCAAGGGGAACACCCAACGATATTTTAAAAATCTATTCACTGTCTCACAGTCTTTTAGGGCTACAGAGTAAAAGATACGGAATTCATTTTTTTTTAATTATTATTATCATTATTTGTATAACACCATAGAAGAAAAGAAAAGGCATTTTCTTCATTTTACCGTTTTGCATTTTAATCTAATACCAAAAACAATACTAGCTTGATAGCCAGCCAAATCCTTTCCAGAAAAGAGGCGTCGTTTGACGCATACATGTAAATGTAAAAGTGTCGAAATAATTGAAGAAAATGGAGAATATGCTGATTACGAACATTTTCTTCCACAATATTTCCCATCTCATCGCAGAGATTGTTCATTCTGGCAACACTACAATGCTTTAAATTTGGCTTATTTTATGTTTGCTTTTTGACATAGTAGTGTCAAAAAGATAGTTGGTTCCAAGTCAAAGTTGGTCTGATGAAAGAAACGTGAATTGAATTCGTCTAAGTATGTTTCATGGTTACAGAATATCATATACAAACATGCATAGTACAGGGGGCATTCAGAAAAATTAACATAGATCTACTATTCTGGTATAAAATAAAACTTAAAACATATGAAATTCCGCGATGTGTTTTATATAGCTTAGAAACAATAGTGAAAGGAAAGAAACAAATGCCGTATCCAATATGATTTTATATGTTCTCTACAGTTTTATTCTCTGAAACGTCTTCAATCGTAAGGGTTTCATATTGCCCACGTATATGGCGTCGTCGACGTCTATAATTGTTAACGTACGTGACATCCTCATCGGAAGATAATATTCAATAGTGACGCAGTCTGTATACATTCGGCGTCCATGATGAAACTCCATCAAATGAAAACGAATAAAAACACTTGTAACATTGGCATTTTTCATTTAACAATCAACTCGTGCGTGTTTGATCTGGATTTCCGAAACCTTTCCGGATGCAATCCTAAACTAGTCTGCGTTGTCTGGAATATATCGCCATTTATTCGGCATCATCACGGATTGTACACACGGACAATACTAGGTATGAATGCGGTAAGTTCATGGACAGTGCGCTGATAATTTCATAACGGTTAAAAATTTATAGTTTCGTCGCGGAAGATATGCCGAAATAAGATTATTTGATTCCGCATGCCTTCGGCGTCCCAGTGGACGCCAGGTCTAATAAAGAGACACTTGGGAAAATATTGAGACAAAAGAGGAAAATGATGTCATAGATCTACAGCATTTTCTTTTTTTGCTTTAATATGTTCTGTGCTGTATTGTACATAAATCCTTTATTTATTAGCATCAATATTTGTAATCTGCCGCAGCGTTCAAATTGGACCACCCTCAAATTTTGTTGTTCTGGAAAGGGTTAACATTTGGTAATTTTACAGAATATTAGAAAATTTCAAACCCCAAACCTTTTTCGTATTATGTGACTGCCCTGATGTAAGATGGCAATAGTTGTAAATGCCATTAAAAAGACTTTTCAAAATATAATACTTCTTTAATTACTCATCAAACCGTATGTTGTAGGTACTCATTTGAATCATCTTGATTCACATGAGTTCAAACAGCAAGGTTTTGAGTTAAAAAAAACAGTTAGAATGTCTTTATTCCCATTTATCTGTAGTTCTGGCTAAAACCTTTTGAGTATTTTCAGCAATTGGAAAACATATCTCTTCTATTTATCATCATCTAGTTGTTTTTAATGATTTGTGCTTATTATATTGGACTCTATTTTGTCAATAACAATTGTGTTCAAATGTATTTTCTAAATTAACTTGCCTGTATATTTTATTACATGTAACTAAAAATTTAGTAAAAAATGTTTGTTTGTATTTGACAATTTCTCAAGCAAGTCATACCTTTCTGACGCACCCAAAAGATAGAGGATTTATAAAATAGTATGGAAAATGATGAAATTGCTTGTAACAAGCAATTTCTTTATTTCCCACAATGTTTTCACAGAAAGACCTAAATGTGTAAAATTTCATTCACTTGAAACTGTCATCTGCATGATCATCTTTGAATTTAAACAACTCTAACATTTTGTCATCTGGTAGATCTAATGAGTTAAAGTATTAAATTTTTCATGACATATTTGCACTGAAATAGAAAATTGTTTTAATTTGAGATTAAACTCTTGACTTTTGATTGGATCAAAAGAAAATTCATAAATTCTTAATGTGGATATATTTTCATGTATTAGCATATATGTATACTTGTTGCTGTAAATGTGAAATTATACTGTACATGCTGTAGTATAACTACAGTTATTATAAAAAAGTTCAGGCAGGATCTGAAAAAAGGTCCCTTATAACATTTGAGACAGCAGTGTTACACAATCGGCCTGTGCCTAAAAGCTGTCTGACCAGGATCCATGCTGCTGTCTCATAGTTTCTGTAGCAGGGTGTATAATCATGTGACTCAGAATTTCCGATAATCTTCAATAACTTTGTTAATATTTGACCAATTTGAATTCGGTTTGAAGCAGAGAAGGTGAAAAAATGTCAAGAATAACCTGGACAAGGTGGATTTTTGAAAAATCAACTGATTAAAAAGTTATTGAAGATAACCCAAAATTTTGGTTTATCTTCAATAACTTTTTTATCTCTTGATTTTTTAAAAATCCAACACTTTCATCTAATGTGTGACGTCTGTCCGCCTCCTCTGCTTCAAACCGAATTCAAATGGGTCCCATATTAACAAAATTATTGAATATCTTCTGAAATTGTTGCATCACATGATTATCCACAGTATGTAGATCACTAATAATTTATTGGAGACCAACTTGGTTCTTGATCAGACTGCGTGTATATGCAGACTGATATTGAACCATGTTGGGCTTAAAAGCCTTAAAGGACCCTTTTCCAGATCTTGGCTAAGAAGGTGATGTATAGCATATAAAATTAACTCTCATGTAAAAGGGGACCTTCAGAAATACTTTTTTTTACAGATTAATGCTTAAATTTCACACTTATTTTACATAAATTTCTCTTTTATTTAAGGAATGAATGCAATTTTATTTTTTTTTTTTTCATGCAGGTATGAAAAATAAAATCTAATCATACTGTATGAATCCGCGAAGCGGTTCATACAAAAGTGTGATTAGATTTTATTTTTCATACCTGCATGAAAAAAAAAAAAAAAAAAAATTGCATTCATTCCTTATAATTTAATATTACATTTTATTACCGTAAATAGTGATATTTGCGACTAGAAAAATGAGATATCGTCCGGACTATGTTCAAAGAAGCGGACACATGTGCGATATCTGGCCGCTGCCAAGGTATTTAGATGTTACGCACGTGCCTTTCCGTTATGAAAACTTTAAATGACGTCATAAAAAGCGCGCGTTACTGCAACGTTGTTTACAGCGAATTCAGACGTCGTAACGTTATTTTCCATCCTCTCAAGCATGTTTTAAGCAATAAGTCTTTGAAATTGAGTTTGTTTCAACTAGAAAATCTATTTAAGAGTTCGATTTAATGATAAAACTTGCAATTTATTACTCAAAATGAACGTAATATGCCGATTTGTACAGGACACATCCATTTATCCATATTGTTGACACCGAAAGAAGTTCTGGCAAAGTTAATTTTTTTCATGGAGTTATGAAAAAAAAAATTTAGCCAATCAAAACGCTTGGATTTTAATGAAATCAACTAATATTTAATTATTCTATCTTAAAGAGCATATTTTCTTATGAAAAGTGTGAAAATATCAAGTCAAAATATTGAACCGTTTACGAGAAATATATATTTTTGTGCTAAAATTAAACAAATTGTTGTGGACAACAGTTTAGATTTATATAGAATTTGTCATTTCTGTCTCAACTTTAAAGGCGTAAATTTCGCTTATAAATAACTTCAAAAAGCTGATAGCATTTATACGCATTAGAATAAACAATCATTGCATCAAGACATACTTTTAAAAAATGAAATAAATGTCATTTTAAATGCTGCAATAGCAGGTTTTATTTTACAAATATATTCAAAATAATTAACTGGTTACCCTTTTCCAAACAACAAAATATGCAGACCGTAAGTGGGGTAGGGATATTGCAGACAGTAAAACATTTATGGGGAAAACAGTGTGCTGTTGCGGAAAAAAAAACTTTGAGAGAATGTTTTACCAAACAACAAAACATTTAAACTGGTCCCAAATTCCCAATTTAAAGCTGTTGAAAGGACCAAATAAATGCTATGGGAAATAGAATACCTATTTATCAATGAAAACAGAATTATAGAGGTAAAAGGAGAAATACTAACCATGATTATGTTTCTTTTCTAATTTTATGTTTTCCAAAGCTGAAGCTATTTTGGACGTTAAAACCAGCAGTTGTTTGAAAATGTTTAAAATTTCTCAGAAGGCCCCTTTATTCATGATGACTCACAAATTAAAGTAGGCTACCAAAGTATGGTTATTGGTAAACAATAATAAATGTTAGTTAATATCAATCTAAGCATTGTTGTGATTTTTATCCGGAAACTATTCATCTTTAGAAAATCCAAGAAAATTTCATTTTAAAAAGTCATGTCCAGATAACTGCCTATCCCAAACAACAAAATGTATAGTGTTCCACTGCAAAAACTACCACAATTTACAAAATGGATGGTATTAAAGATAGGATTTGTGTAACATATGGCATAGAAAATATTGATACACAAGGAGAAACTGCTGGTTATCAGCAGTTTCTTTTTTTGTCTCAAATGTTTTCTCAAGGATTTCCTATTAGAGACGTCAAAACCAGGTCTTGTTTGGGAAAGGGTTCATTCAGCGATCGTAGATTCGCATTAGGGTATGGCTAATGTAGGCATGTAGGGCTGAAAAATGCACAAAATTTCTACCCAAGTACCGGTCTAACAATTATCCGTTGGTACACAGGTACCCACACAAAATTATATTTCATGAATTTATGTCGCTAAACCCAATTATAGTATGGGAGCAATCCACGGACAGGAACCTGCAGACAAGCTGACTCAGCCGAGTCAACGCGCCTACATGTTCCCGGTGCTGGGTTTGAACATTTAGAAATGTGTCCTATCTCCCTATCTTATGTGATTCTTGACAACACATTATGCGCTACTTTTGTAATTGTATAAGGTTTTTAATGTCTAGATATGCCGAAGTATCAGTATAAGTATAACCATTTCCCAAACAGCTCTAATATAGGGTTGTCCAATTCGAAAGCGGCTGCAGATGACCAAATTGGTGCGGATTCACATATGATTTGTGTAAATAATGGCACAGAAAATATTGAGGCAAAAAGAGAAAATACTGATTAACAGCATTTCCTTATTTTGCCTCAATGCTTTCCCAATACTTTTATCTCATGGACGTCAAAACCAGATCTTGTTTTGGAAAGCCAAAAATGATCATTGGATAAAGAGAAACAGATTTGTACCAGGTCACAGGCAATTTTGTACCCTACCTGCGGGTACTCAGGTACTCTATTCAGTCCTACTATAAATAAACCATGACCTATGGACAGACGAGTCAAACTGACGTCGTGGTTTTAAAAAGGCGTTTACCCCTCTCACGTACGTAGGACAGTCAATATTTAAAGTACATTTGCGTCTCAATGTTGATGGTGACACTATAGCCAGTGTTAAATGTCATTATTCTCTCACCATTGGATAAAACGTACATGCATTATACAAATTGTCAATATGAGACCTGAACCTGGTGGCTTAAATTATGTGAAAGATCATCGCATAATTCTTTGTGGTTCTTACTAGGCAGATCTAAAGATAATTGTTTTTGGAACTAAGAGCATGTAGAAAGGACCACGTTACAGTGGCGGATCCAGAGTGTGTTCGGGGGTTCAACCCCCCCCCCCCCTCCTTCTGAGCCTGATTATTTCATTTTCATGTCAAAATTGTGTAGTACTAGGAAAACGAACCCCCATTTGTACAGGATCCGCCGCAGAATTTTATAGTTACGGATTAAAACCATTCCTAGACGGCAAAATGTTGGGCTGTCCCAATAGACGTCATTTTCGGTTTAGAAAATTTGAGAATACTTTGTAATTTTGGTTAAAAACATTATGGATAATGTAGAAATTGCATGCCATAAGCAATTTCTTCATTTTCCATATTGTTTCCCAAAGTCTCTGTCTTGTTGGCGTCAAAAAGTGTTATTATGTGGGAATCGGTTGAGCCTATTTCAGACACACCAACAAAACTGTCAAACCCATTACCAGGCGGGAAAAAATTGTCTGCTCCAATTTAAAAGAGGTTTCAGATGATAATTTCTACTTCATTAAATTTTGAAAATAGTTGCATTTTTTTATTAGAAAAATTTGGGAATAATTAAGAAACTGCTTGTTTTAAGCAATTTCTTTATTTCAAAAATGTTTTCCTAATTACTTTCCTCGAGGGCATCAAAATGTGTCACTTTGTAGGACAAGGTTAATTTAACCTTAACCCTTTCCCAAACGACTAAATTTTAGGGCAATCCACTTCAAAAACTGCCACAAATGACAAAATGGAAGTTATTAAAGATAGGATTTGTGTAAAATATGACACAGAAAATATTGAGACAAAAGGAGAAACTGCTGGTTATCAGCAGTTTCTTCTTTTGTTTCAATGTTTTCCCAAGCCTTTTCTGATTAGGGACGTCAAAACCAGAGGCGCGTTCTTTAGAGCGAGAATTTTTAAGATTTCTTGAGATGTTTTGATAAAGCGTTTTTAAGACCAAGACTTTGACCGAGCTGTTCCGAATGCTCCATATTTATACAAATGACGTCATCATGACGTCATTTGTATAAAGTATGGAGCATTCGGAACACCGCGGTTTGTAAATTATGGAGCGTTCGGAACCGAGGGGTTCCGCACGAAGTATAGGGTAATGGCGCCTCCCATTAAGCGTCTTAAAAATCTTGCTCTGAAGAACGCTTTATCCTAAAATATCTTAAGAAATCTCAAGAAATCTCAAGAAATCTCGCTCTAAAGAACGCGCCTCTGGTCTTGTTTTGGAAAGGGTTAAATA
Organism: Fragum sueziense; assembly: GCA_963680895.1. Taxonomy (NCBI): domain Eukaryota; kingdom Metazoa; phylum Mollusca; class Bivalvia; order Cardiida; family Cardiidae; genus Fragum; species Fragum sueziense. Next base: position 65,621,966 of record OY804596.1, on the reverse strand, counting down.
AGGTTTAACCCTTTCCCAAACAAGACCTTGTTTTGACGTCTTTCAAAGATCATGCTTGGGAAAAATTGAGACAAAAGAAAAAAGTACCTATAATCAGCACTTTCTCGATCTTTTACCTCGACATTTTATGGTCTATTTTGTACATAATTGATAATTATTTTCCTAAGCAACACAAATTTGTTTTTGCATCAGATTTCAAACTTGACCATCCTAAAATTGTCGTTTGCGCAAGAGTTAAAATGCAAGTTTCTGTATCTAAGCAACAGTCGACATTTATAATGGTTACATTGAATTTTGCTACACATAATCATCTGGTACCAGGATTTCAGCTTAGGAAAAGAAAGTTTACTTTTGAAAAAATAGCAAAATTTTCGACTGGTACGAGTTGAAACCTGTTGTAGATGATTATACACTTCAAGACACTTTTAACGCAACACTTACCTTTTTAGCTCACCTGAGCACAAGGTGCTCAAGTGAGCTATTGTGATCACCTTTTGTCCGGCGTCCGTGCGTCGTCCGTCGTGCGTCGTCCGTCAACAATTTCTTTAAATGACATCTCCTCCTAAACTACTTGGCCAATTTCAACCAAACTTGGCAGGAATGTTCGTTAGGTGACCCCTTTTCGGAATTGCTAAAAGAATTGAAATCCGTAAAAAAATCTGGTTGCCATGGCACCAGAAAAGGAGAAATTTGAATGAATCTCAATACTATCTTTGAACGACATCTCCTCCTAAACTAGTAGGCCAATTTCAACCAAACTTGGCAGGAATGTTCCTTAGGTGACTCCCTTTCAGAATTGCTAAAAGAATTGAAATCAATAAGAAAAACTCTGGCTGCCATGGCAGCAGAAAAGGAGAAATTTGACTGAATCTCAATACATATGTACTATCTTTGAACGACATCTCCTCCTAAACTACCAGGTCAACTTCAACCAAACTTGGCAGGAATGTTCCTTCGGTGACCCCCTTTCAGAATTGCCAAAAATATTGAAATCCATGAAAAACTCTGGTTGCCATGGCACCAGAAAAGGAGAAATTTGAATGAATCTCAATACTATCTTTGAACGACATCTACTCCTAAACTAGTAGGCCAATTTCAACCAAACTTAGCAGGAAAGGTGCTTAGGTGACCCCCTTTCAGAATTGCTAAAAGAATTGAAATCCATAAAAAACTCTGGGTGCCATGGCACCAGAAAAGGAGAAATTTGAATGAATCTCAATACTATCTTTGAACGACATCTCCTCCTAAACTATTTAGCCAATTTCAACCAAATGTGGCAGGAATGTTCCTTAGGTGACCCCCTTTCAGAATTGCTAAAAGAATCGAAATCCATAAAAACTCTGGCTGCCATGGCACCAGAAAAGGAGAAATTTGACGGAATCTCAATACTATCTTTGAACGACATCTCCTCCTAAACTAGTAGGCCAATTTCAACCAAACTTGGCAAGAATGTTCCTTAGGTGACCCCCTTTCAGAATTGCTAAAAGAATTGAAATCCATAAAAAACTCTGGCTGCCATGGCAACAGAAAAGGAGAAATTTGAATGAATCTCAATACTATCTTTGAACGACATCTCCTCCTAAACTATGTAGCCAATTTCAACCAAATGTGGCAGGAATGTTCCTTAGGTGACCCCCTTTCAGAATTGCTAAAAGAATCGAAATCCATAAAAACTCTGGCTGCCATGGCACCAGAAAAGGAGAAATTTGACGGAATCTCAATACTATCTTTGAACGACATCTCCTCCTAAACTAGTAGGCCAATTTCAACCAAACTTGGCAGGAATGTTCCTTAGGTGACTCCCTTTCAGAATTGCTAAAAGAATTGAAATCCATAAAAAAAACTCTGGCTGCCATGGCAACAGAAAAGGAGAAATTTGAATGAATCTCAATACTATCTTTGAACGACATCTCCTCCTAAACTACCAAGCCAATTTCAACCAAACTTGGCAAACACATTCCTTAGGAGGTCCTCTTTCGGAATTGATAAAAAAAAATGAAATCCATGAAAAACTCTGGTTGCCATGGCACCAGAAAAGGATAACTTTTGACTAATTCTCAATAATTTCTTTAAACAACATCTCCTCCCAAACTACTTGGCCAATTTCAACCAAACTTGGCAGAAATATTTCTTAGGAGGTTCCTTTTAAAAATTGCTAAAAGAATTGAAATTCTTCAAAAGCTCTGGTAGCCATGGCAACAGAAAAGGAGATTTTCCACCAAATCTCAATGACATCGTTGAATAATATCTTCTCCTAAACTAACAGGCTAAATTCCACCAAACTAGGCAGAAATATTCCTTAGAAGGTCACATTTAAAAAAATGCTAACAGAATTGCAATTTATAAAAAAAAACAACTCTGGTTGCCATGGCAACAGAAAAAGAGAAATTACACGAAATCTGTCAGAAGCAATTTCTCAATAACCGCAGAGCCAAATTTGACAAAACTTAATATTTGCATTACTTATGATATTGCTAAGAGGTACTTTTCTTTGCTTTTCAATATGAAACCTTGTCACAGAAAAAGGGGACTGCTTGTAAAAACCTGCTTGTCAGGGGCATAACATCTACATTTATGCATGGATTTAAAAAATGTATGGGTAAATGTGTTCTTTATCATGAGTAGATGTTCTATTTGAAATATATATTTAGGTAGGTTCAAGGTCATAGATCTAGGTCAATTTGTAAATTTCTGTTTGTTTGTCAGTCTGTATGTTTTATTGTAATTCCATCTGTCCAAGCAATTTCTCTATAACCGCATAGCTGAATTGGATGAAACTTCATATTTGAGTAACGTATGATATTGCACTGAGGTAGTTTTCTGGGTTTTCTATGGTTTGAAATCACATAGCGGCGTTCATATGATCTTTGACCCTTTATTGCATTACCTGTAAGAATCTGACCTGTTATAAAACCTAATCTCAGGTGAGCGACCTAGGGCCAACGGCCCTCTTGTTTGGAAATACCTTAAAATTCTATGAACCATTTTTCATCAAATCAAAAAAAATTCAATTCATACACTAATCAGAGACTCATACTCGAATATGACAGCAAGCGTTAAGTGGCATGACCACTCTTCCGAACTTTTCAATATAAACCAAGGTGTACGTCAGGGAGGTGTGTTAGCAACCGAGCACTACAAGAGGTATAACAATCCACTTCTGGTGAAGTTAGAACAATTAAAGGAGCCACAATTGGCAACATCCACATTCCCCATACTACCTGCGCTGATGACCTTGCTCTACTGTCGCACTCTGATATTGAAATTAGTAGCATGCTGAAATGTGTAGAAACCTTTAGCACCAAACACAGATATGACATAAACTCAAAGAAAAGTGCCTGCCTCATTTATGGACCAAAGCCTTTGAGCAGTAATCCAGACTTTATCCTGAACAACGAACAAATACCCATAACCAACCAGACTACGCACCTCGGTATAATGAGGGAGACAGGCAAGAGTACAATAGTTGACAACAAGATAAACTTAGGAAGAAGAACAGCCTACTCGCTACTTGGTGCCGGATTCCATGGTCTCAATGGCCTTATACTTAGAATGTGAAAGCCCATATATGGAATACCTATATAATACCAAGGACTCTATATGGCCTTAAAGTTACAACCCTTAACCAGACAGAGATGAAGAAATTAGAAGCATGTCAAACCAAGTCCCTTAAACAAATACAGCACTTACCAGATCGCACAGCAAAAGTTGCATCAATGGCAGCTATGGGTATCCTACCAATAGAGGTCCAAATCCACAAAAATATACTGAATCTTTTCTTCAGTATTCTTCAAACACCCCAGTCGATTGAATATGAAATAGCAGTCAGACAATTAGCAACCAAAGGATATGACGAAGCCAGCTCTTTCTCCAAAGTTCGCAGACTCTTGCTAAAGTACGACTTAGGTACCGAGTGCCTACTCTCTAATGCAAAATACCCCGGTAAAGACCAACTGGAAGAAGCTACTCAAAGACGCAGTGAACAACCAGGTACAAGACCTATGGGCGCAAGAGATAAAGGAAAAATCATCACTCAAATACCTTAATCCAGACTCTGTAAAGGTGGGCAAGACACATCACATATACAGGAGTGTTAGATCAAACAAGGAAGATATAAAAAGATCAGAACTAAAAGCGAAAATCCTCTTTTGATCATACACATTACAATCCAATAGATGTGCATTCAACCAATACACAGTGGATCCAACCTGCAAACTATATGAACAAGAACAAGAAACCAGAGAACACTTCATAGGGAGTTGCTCTGCACTACAGCATTCCAGGATCGAAATATAAGAGACTCATTTTTGCTACTCTGACAGAACCAACACATATACTGTTGGATGATCCAAGATTATTTACAAACTTAATTCTGGATAGTACCCATCCAACCATCACCAACATCATAGAAATTCCATCTCATAGGCCTACTTTAGAAAGACTGGAACTGCTGTCAAGAGAATATATGTGGAAGATCCACCTGAAGCGGAGTGAACTACTTGCAAAATGCCAGTAATGCCCTAAGAACTACTTTAAATTATAACCCTCATTAACACATTTTCAAAAGTTGCTCTATCATTTTCAAGCTCTGGCGGATTTGTAATGTAACACATCGATCTGTCTGTGTTAACTGAACTTACATTATATCACGTAAATAGACTACCAACACTTATGAACTGTATACGTAAATATAGACAGTGAAATGTTTTTCACATTTAATTAGCTTGCCATACTAGTGTTACAATAAACTTTCATAAACGCGACGTAAATAGGCATGCAAACGCGACCGTGTGTTATATGAAATTCGTTGGAACAGTGTTATAACCACAGTCCAGAACATCATTGAAGACAATCTACCAAGATAATCCTTGGGTTCTCCGACAGAGGAAACGGAGGAAATTGTACTACAACAACAACATTGGCTAAATATCTGCAATTTTCATGATTTGAGAAATAAATCGAGTAGAAATTATCAAACTCGCAGTTCATATAATATAAAGTTCTAGAAAACAAAAAGTCGCAATAAATCCGCGTGAGCTCATAACGTAGGCTAAATTAACTCATATTATACGTTAAGCCGAGTTTTCTCTGATGAAATTCGCTCTTTGATATATTATTGATGTCGCACATTTTTCATAAATGATCGACAGTAAAATATCAAAGAGCGAATTTCATCAGAGAAAACCCGGATTTGTTGTTCGTGTAACAGCAGTAAAGTTTATGACATTCAGCTAACATTCTGTGTGTCCGCCATGGGCCTAGATGACACAAAGACACCCCTTTCTCATTGACAAAGCATAATTTATGATGAACCCTTGGGGAATATTTCAACATTCGTCCCCATATGCTCCTCCCCTATACTACCTGGTATTTTTCACGGGTATGTGGTTCAAATGGTGACCAAAAATAATGCGGGAAATTTGTCATAAGAAAGAAATGAAAAAAGAAATGATCATGAGACAGATTTAAGGTTTTTAATCTAATGATATACCACACATTATTAAGAGAAAAGTGTTCTTCTTTTTTTCAAGAAATTCATAGTCTTTGAACACAAAATAATTCTTTTTGTTTTTTCGTCCCCATAGCGCGTCGTACTTGTTACTGTTAATCGTTGAGTACTCTTTGATTTTGGGAGTTTGTCAATTAACCCTTTCCCAAACAAGACCTTGTTTTGACGTCTCTAATAGAAAATGCTTGGGAAAACATTGAAACAAAGGAAGAAACTGCTGATAACCAGCAGTTTCTCCGTTTGTCTCAATAGAATCAGTCGGCATGACGTCATAGCCTCACTTTCATTTTTTCATCGAGGGTACAACCTCGGTCTTTATCGTTACGGGATACCAATTTTGAGGCAGAATATTTCCAAAATCTATCGCTAAAATTCACAAACAAAACTCTTTCTCTAAAGAATGTGATTTAAACTTTCTAACTACCAACGCATTTTTAATAATTTGGCGTAGTCGTCGAGATATTAATGCTGAAAGTTGGTAAGGCTTTAAGGAAAAAGACCGAAGCTTTCACCTCCACCGAATGAATGCAGGTCGACTGACGACGTTTTTGATTGGCTGAAGGGACTGTGCCGACCGAGTCAATATTTTTTGTGGATTATTTTACTCTAATACCAGTGTTCTGGCGAGGCCGCGATTCCGCGACATTCTCGCATGTTAAAAGTAAATGTCGCATAAAATTTTGTCAAGATGCGATTTTTGTTGCATGAAAATAACGTGATTGGATTTCTTTTTTAATGACTGCTGACAAATTTTACTGTACCCGAAATCGAAAGTAAAAGGAGAAATCCAACCTCGGTCACCTCATTATTTCCCACCCAGAATTCAACTCGCAGGCCCCGAATAAGCATAATGCTAGTAAGGCTCAAAACTTCATATCAGTTTTCCAATATATGCAGCTGAAGTTCCAGGGCCACTTTGTTTATAGGTCGGGTTTGGTTTGTAATTTCGGGCGCAGAGTGCTAGTTAATCGACGAAAACAATTCATTTAACCGAAACTGATTTTTAAATTGATAAGATGAAATACACATGATACACATTCAGAATTTAGAATAATTTAATCTCTTTATGCGTCCATTATTATCATCAAAGCGATAAAACGCGTTAACATTTAGGAAAGGAACATACCTGCATTTGCAGAATCTAAAAATGTTGTCGTCAGATTATTCTTTGCCACCAAATAAAAAGAAGAAAACCAAGAAAATCCTAAGTCATTTCAGTAAATCTTTAGAGCAGTCATGGCGAAGACCGTCGGACCGGCAGACATGTCTGATAAAAATTCCCTCGGTCTGATAATTTTTTGGTTACTGTCAGTCCCACTGTCTGACACATATTTTGATTTGTCAATTAGTGGAAGATAGTTCGGTCTGACAAAATTTTATTCAGATCTCATGATCTTCACGGCTTCATAAATTCCTGTATGACCACCAAAAAGAACTTGGGACAATACTTTTTTGTGGACAAAGTCTGTTAGCTAAACGTTTCAAGAAAACATCGCCGGAGTGGGCCTCCTGCTAGTTTTGGTGCACAGGGGTTAATGAAAGTTATTATTTTGGTTTTAAAATGTGTCCCCTAGTTTTTCAAAAATGTCCCCAACTTTTTTGCAGCCATGAGATATTTATCCCATACTTTTTTCTACCTCGCCAGAACACTGTAATACTATAACTATCAACATTTATTTTGTCGTCTGCAGCAGCTTTCAAATTGGACCAGTCCAAAATTTTGTTGTTTGGGAAAGGGTTAATCCTTTTAGCCATGAACATTTTGCAAACAGGAAAATGTCTTAAGGCCGGGATTTGTTTCATTTCTGAATTCTTTTGACCCCGACAGTCACAGGTCTTCTGAAATTAATCTTTTTAGGTAGCCTCAGAAAGAGAAAGTCCACTGATGCCTGATTCAATGTAATATTTATGGCCTTGTCAGCTATTGTAAAGAACATCTACACATTCGCGAACATTTTGTCACAAGCAGGAACGGATGCCGTGAAAAGCTGGAATGAGAAATCACTACAAAATGCTTTAAACTGGGCGGCTTATTGTACACAGGTAAAAATATCCAGTATACAAGTTACCCCTTTCCCAAACAAGACCTGGGGCCCGTATTACTAACGATGATACGTTTGGTTTTTGCGTAATTACCTGTAACAACAGCCCTGATTGGCTCAGCCGGATTTCTCGTGCAATCAGATGCCTTGTTACACAGTTTACACAAAAACTTGATAGAAAGATGTTTAGTAATACGAGGGCCCTGGTTTTGACTTCCCCAATAGAAAAGGATTAGGAAAATATTGAGGAAAAGGAAGAAACTGCTGAATACCAGCAGTTTCTCCATTTTCCTCAATTGATTCGGTCGGCACAATCCTTTCAGCCAATCAAAAACGTCGTCAGTGGACCTGCACTCATTCGGTGGAGGTGAAAGCTTCGGTCTTTTTCGTTGAAGCATTACCAACTTTCAGCATTAATATCTCGACGACTACGCCTGATTATTAAAAATGCGTTGGTAGTTAGAATGTTTAAATCACATTCTTTAAAGAAAGAGTTTTGTTTATGAATTTTAACAATGGATTTTTGAAATAATCTGCCTCAAAGTTGGTATCCCGTAACGATAAAGACCGAGGAAGTACCCTCGATGAAAAAATGAAAGTGAGGCTATGACGTCATGCCGACTGATTCTATACTTTCTTGTCTATATTATACACAATTCAAATCTGTAACAATATTCATTTTTTCCTCTGCTGCACCTTTTGTTGTTTGGGAAAGGGCTACAGTTTAAAAGACAAGAAAGTAGAGAAATTGCTGGTACATATTATCATAGCTGCGATATCGTAGCCACAAACTTGATGATAGGTATTGCCAGATCAAAATTCTAAAAGGTTTCAGTTACATTATTGCAACTGATATTATCAGTGTTTACTTTTGTGTCAGTGTTATCCAAAGTTTTTCACTAATTGTATCTTTTCTGAAGTTTTCTTTGTTACTATTATCAAACCAATACCATTGATTATTTTTGTCTTTCAGTAAGGCCTTTATATCATAGTTCAGCATGTTGCCTTTACTAATTGAAGAATTCTGAATGTTAGTATCATAACTTTTTAGACTAGTCAAGAGCTACAGATGTGACATTCAGGGCTTGACATATAAGTATAGTCATTTACAGTGTGTGTTTAACCTATCACAAACAGTGCCACTTTTTGACACCAAAGTAGACAAAGGGCTGGGAAAAAAGCAGAAAAAAAACACTGTGGAAAATGAAGAAATTGCTTTTACAAGCAATTTCTTCATTTCCAACTATGTTTTCTACCCAGAAAGACCAAAATTGTCAAATGTCAATCTCTTTATTTTGAAATTGTCTTCTGCAACATCTTTGTAATTAGACAGGTCTAAAATTTTGTCATCTGATTATATGATCTAGACCTTTGGCAGTCTAGCACAGCTAATGATTGCATGATACACAACTACAGATAAGAGGGGGTATTGACATTTTGAAATTAGATATTTCATGAATAATCCTTCAAACCCTATAGTGCTTTGGGTACTCACTGAAGTCACTCACTGAGAAAATTCAAATGAGTACCCACAACATAGGGTTTCGATTTGAAATTTCAAATTTGCAAGGCCTTTACCCCCTCTTATCTGTTGATGTGATAATAAATCACTCCTTTTTCCTCTTATCAGATTTCAGAACAGACCGAGAATGCGACCTACAGAAGTGACCTCGACATTCAAGTTCAGTCATTTACAGTTTATGTTAAACCTCCCTCCCTTATGATCTTGACCTTGGACAGTCTAGCTCAAGCTAAGGATATCCTTTGCAGAGTGAGTACACATGCACTGAACCTTTTCCAAAACAAGACCTGGTTTTGATGTCCCTAATAGGAATGGGCTTTGAAAACATTGATGCAAAAGAAGAAAATGCTGATAACCTGCATTTTCTCCTTTCGCTTAATTTTTTTCCATGCTATAATTCACAACTTCAATACACACAAAGTTATGCTCATTTTGTTTTCTGCAGCTCCTTTTGAATTTGAGTAGTTTAAAATTTCACTGTTTGGGAAAGGGTTAATCTCTTTCAAAAGGCTCTGTAGTATTCGAATAGGCAACAGGCCACGATCATGAAGGCACAGGTTTGATTAGATCCCAAGCTGCGGCTATAATCCTTTCTGACATTTGCCTCCCTTCTACAGAGTGTCCCAAAAAAAACGGATCCCTAATTCAAAGTCAAATATTTCAAAGCGTAAGCAAAAAATTTAATTTTTGAATTTGCAGTACTGAAGATACATTATTTTTGCATTTGTTTTCCAAATTTCACTGAAAAATATACATCGGTTCAAAAGTTATAAGCAAATTAGTAATGACACTAAAAAACCGATCTGACATGATATTGATTTTTGCGTCTTGTTTGTTCGTGAAAGCGCACTAACAGTCAGGTAATGAATTCTGTACCGTTGTACATGTATGTACAGATTTTCTCAAAATTTAATATGCACCCGTCTGTACGTTCAAATTGAGTTCATAGGGTGGTTGTTTAAATTAATTTCAAATGATTATGTGATTCATTTCACATGGCGCAGTTTTAACTTTTATTTTCGAAAATTACAAGCTTTGTATGCTTCCTAAAATTAGTCCAGCCTCAATTTTCTTGCATAGTCTACATTTCTGTGGACTATGGTTTAATTCTTTTGGTGAGTTTTGTGTTATTTGTGTTTTGCATAAAGGTCAGTGTCAGGTTAAATGAAACACGTAATACTTTAAATTGAGCGGTGACCGGCATGTTGGTCAGAAATAAAATAAGTGCCTATGATTATTATTCATGAGTATGTGATGCACTTGGATATTTTGTTTGTATTCAGTTTAGTTACATCGCAGCTCGCAGCATTAACAGTTTATTTATTAGCAAAAATGATGAAATGAAAATGCACTTTTGTGAAAACAATGTTTCAAAATCATTAGCTCCACTGGCCGAAGGCCAGCGGGCTATTGTCATGGCGTTGTGTCCGTCGTGCGTCCGTGCGTGCGTCCGTGCGTCCGTGCGTGCGTCCGTTAACTTTTTCTTTAAACATCTTCTCCTCTTATACCAGTGGACCAATTTGACCAAACTTGGCAGGAATGTTCCTTGGGTGACCCTTTTCAAAACTTGTTCGTGAATTTTTGATTCGTCAAAAAATGTGGGCGTGGCAGGGCGGGGCTTATCAGACTTAGAGAAATCATAAGAAAATTCATTAAAAATCAACCATTGGGCCAATTTGAACCAAACCTGGCAGGAATGTGCCTTGAGTCATTCTTTTCAAAATTTGTTCACAATTTTTTACATTTGTCAAAAAATGTGGCCGTGGCAGGGAGAAAGGGGCTTATCAGACTTAAAGAAATCATAGGAAAATTCTTTAAAAATCAACCATTGGGCCAATTTGAACCAAACTTGGCAGGAATGTGCCTTGAGTCATTCTTTTCAAAATTTGTTCACAATTTTTTACATTTGTCAAAAAATGTGGCCGTGGCAGGGAGAAAGGGGCTTATCAGACTTAAAGAAATCATAAGAAAATTCTTTAAAAATCAACCATTGGACCCATTTGAGCCAAACCTGGCAGGAATGTGCATTGAGTCACTCTTTTCAAAATTTGTTCACAAATTTTTACATTTGTCAAAAAATGTGGCCGTGGCGGGGAGAAAGGGGCTTATCAGACTTAAAGAAATCATAAGAAAATTCTTTAAAAATCAACCATAGGGCCAATTTGAACCAGACTTTGCAGGAATGTTCTTTGAGTCTCTGTTTTCAAAATTTATTCACAATTTTTTACATTTGTCATAAACTGTGGCCGTGGCAGGGAGGAAGGGGCTTATCAGACTTAAAGAAATCATAAGAAAATTCTTTAAAAATCAACCAGTGTGCCCAATTGAACCAAAATTTGCAGGAATGTGCCTTTAGTCGTTCTTTTTAAAATTTGTTCACAAATTTTTATATTTGTCAAAAAATGTGGCCGTGGCAGGGAGAAAGGGGCTTATCAGACTTAGAGAAATCATAAGAAAATTCTTTAAAAATCAACCATAAGGCCAATTTGAACCAGACTTTGCAAGAATGTTCTTTGAGTCTCTCTTCAAAATTTTTTCACAAATATCAAGATTTGGCTGCCGCTATGTAAGGCTTACAAGAAATCATGGGATAATTCTTCCACTTTAACCAGTGGAGCGATTCAGGCCCTCCTGGGCCTCTTGTTTTTGTATTGTATTGGATATATTAACCAATTGTATAGCGTCAATTTATTCAATGAGTATAGGCGCGCGCTACAAAACGAAAAGATCAATATCGTGTTAAAATGGTTTTCCGGGTATATTAATTTTAATGTCAATATTTTCAAAACTAATTATTATTTTTCGACCAAATTTTAACTGCTAATAGAAAACTGTCATTGCTATTGCATATGTAAATTTGGTTGAGAAATATTGCCTGATACATGAGAAATGTACTTTCAAAAATGGGTTCCGTTTTTTTTTTGGACACTCTGTATTGGTTCTTGTAAACCTAAGTGGGAGAGCAGCTAGAGGCTTGGAAAATATGTTGTGGTAGCCCTGGTAAGAGAGTGATAAGAATGGATGGTTAGTTGCTCCAGGTGCGATATAATTGACTTACTATTAACCCTTTCCCAAACAGCAAAATATACAGCTAATCAATTTCAAAAGCTAAGGCAGCCATCAAAATAGATGTTTTAAAAAGACTGGTTTTGTGTAAATTATAACATAGAAAACATTGAGGCAAAAGGAGAAACTGCTGGTCATCAGCAGTTTCTTCTTTTGTTTCAATGTTTTCCCAAGCCATTCATACCAGGGACGTCAAAACCAGGTCTTGTTTGGGAAAGGGTTAAAAGATGAGTAAAGCACCTTCTTTTCCGTTCTATCATTCAATTTACCTATTGTTACCGTCTTGGCCTCAGAGTTGAGCTGAAAAACAGTAGCTCAGTCTATAACATTGGAGTCTATCAATATGGCTTGTTCTTTTGAACCATGGCTCAGCCAATATCTTTTGTGATATTTGACAAGTGATTTGTTCCTCACCAATTAATGATTTGTTCATAAATCATGTATGTAGGATGAGCATCTAGTGGCTCAGATTAGATGTTATAATTGTACAGGTGCAAGGTAGAATACCTGTAATGTGGCCATTTTGAGATTCATAAAACATCAGCTTTTTTTCTAGCGGTGTCATTGCATATCATAACCTATTTGGGCGCGGACGTAAACATTCGACGGTGGAAAATAATACTGCTGAATGTTTTCCACGTCGCCTGAATAATGCCGTCGAGCGAATCTCATTAGGGATGGACAACCCCAAGGCTTGAAGGTGCTACAATATGACTGGAAAATTGTTGAATGTGACGTTCAAGTCCAATTCATCCATCCATCCATCAATCAAAATCAATCTTTGTTTCAGAAATTACTAATGAATTCTTACTGCCCAGATGATATTGTACAGAAAATTAATGATCTACAGTTGGAAGATGTCACCATTTATGACCAGGTAAAATACAAGAGCTACAGATAAGAGTGAGTGAAAGTATTTCAAAATGCAATACATTGTATGTATTTCATTTATTGTTTGTCAAATCCTATGTTGTGGGCACTGGAATTGTCTCATTGAGACGATTCAAATGAGTACCCACAACATAGGGTTTGGATTTGATATAACAAATTTAGAATGCCTTTACCTCTTATATCTTGCTCTTAATCCTATCCCAAACAAGACCTGCTTTTGAAGTCCCTAATAGAACAGAATTAGGAAAACATTGAGACAGTTTCTCCTTTTGTCTCAATATTTTCCATGCCATATTTTACTTAAATCCTATCTTTAATAACATCCATCTGGTCATTTCATGATTTGTAGCAGTTTTTGAAGTGGATCACCCTAAAATTTTGTCGTTTGGGAAAGGGTTAAAACACATTTGAGTCCAGATCTGAAAAATGATAATTATTGATATTTGCGACCAACCTGAATCCAGATCAACCTATGTGTATATAGACAGTCTGATCATGTTTTCTTATTACACTTTCATTACCTAGTTTTAGAAACCATGAGAACTCTAAATATAAGGCTTGGAAAAACAATTAAACAAAAGAAGAGAAAAGTATTTTGTAGTAGAACTGTCTATCTGGATCACTTTAAACCATTACCAAACGATAACATTTTCTGATAATTCAAATTCAAAGAGCTTGCCGACAACAATTTCAAGTGAAAGAAATTTAAAATTGTTTCGTCTTTTTGGGTAGAAAGAATTGTGGGAAATGAAGAAATTGCTTGTCACATGCAATTTCTTCATTTCCCACAATGTTTTCCAAAGCCATTATCTTTTAGGGAGTCAAATAGAGTCATTTTGTGGCAATGGGTTAAAGATTTTTATGCCCCTGTATCGAAAGATAGTGGGCATATTATTTTGCTGGTGTCAGTCTGTCAGTCTGTCCATCCGTGCGTCTGTCTGTTGTCTGTCTGTCCAAAAACTTATCATTGGCCATTTCGGGGGCATTCATGCTTCACAAACACATCAGACATCTTGTTTTAATCTTATGATTTAAATTCATTGTATGTACATCATTTTACAAAATTATTCTTTCATTTTGATTGTTTTTTGCAGATATTAAGAAGGATACATCATTTGGGCAATTCTAGCCAGCATTTGTACCTTCTTTTAGGAGAGGAACCAGAATTTGACCAATCACCACCCAGTATTGCTGGTTCCCATATTTTAGGTAGATTGTTACATCTTGTAAACCTGGCACCAGTAACTGAAGTTAGGTATGTGTAATATTCTGTAGAGTCGTCAGAGCTACAGATAAGAGGGTGTTTCATTTATTGTACACCAAACCCTATATTGTGGGCACTCATTAGAATTGTCTCGTTGAGGGTTTGGATTTAAAATAACAATTTTAGGATGCTTTTAACCCCTCTTATGTAATTTATGTTTTGATCTTTTTATTCATATTTACATTAAACAGTGTATATGGGCCCGAATATAGAAAAAGAGCCTCTGTGGGGGATCCTGAATTTATATGAAGGGGTTTGAATGTATAGACGGCGGGGGGGGGGGGGGGGGGGGGTTGTTTTACTAGTCTTTAACAATTTTGACTTTTCTTCATTTAGATAAATAATTAGAATTAATTACAGAGGTTGGGTCATTTGAATCATTTGAACCCCTTCCCCCACCCCTGTTTTTGTGTGGAATTAAGACATTGCATGTTTCAAGCAATTTCTTTAACTCCAAAAGTTGTTTCCAAAGTTTTTGTCTTTTTGGTACATTAAAAAGTGTCTTTATGCAAAAAAGGGTTAATTAAGAATGTGAAACCAAGGTTTTAGTTTTTGAAAAGGATGAAAGAAAATTTAAATAGATTTAACCCTTTCCCAAACAAGACCTGGTTTTGACGTCCCTAATAGAAAAGGCTTGGGAAAACATTGAGACAAAAGAAGAAACTGCTGATAACCAGCAGTTTCTCCTTTTGTCTCAATATTTTCTGTGCCATATTTTACACAAATCCTGTCTTTGATAACATCCATTTTGTCTTTTGTGACAGTTTTTGAAGTGGATCACCCTAAAATTTTGTCGTTCGGGAAAGGGTTAAATGTTTTCTGTTTGTACTTTCAGATTCAACAAGTTTCTTCAGCTGATTGTACCCAAGATATCCACTTGTAACAGGGGAATGGTATGTTGTCAAAAATAATGAAACCCAGAACAATAAGTAAGAGGCGCAATTAACTTTTTCCTAAAGGATACAATTTTAGGGTAGTCCAATTCAAAAAGTGGTTGCAGAGGACAAAATCAAAGTTAAGAAATGATTTGTGTACAATAATGCAAAGAAAATATTGAGTATTATGGCAAAAGGAGAAAATGCTGATCATCAGCATTTTCCTCTTCTGTCTTAATGTTTTCTTAAGTCATTTCTCTAACTATAAGGGACGTCAAAACCAGGTCTTGTTTGGGAAAGGGTTAAAGGCATTTTAATTGAAATTCAGTATTTGAAATCCAAACCCTATGTTGAAGGTACTCATTTGAATCATCTCAAAAAGATGATTCAAATGAGTACCCACAACATAGGGTTTCATGAACTTTTGAAAGATAAGTCGCATTTTGGAAAGCCATTACCACATCTTATCTGTAGCTCTGGTTAAACCTTAACCCATTACCAAACAGCAAAATTTTAGGCTGGTCTAAACTCATAGGTGTTGCAGACGATAATTTCCATTGAACAAAATTTAATATTTTTATACCCCCGCAAACGAAGTTTGGAGGGGGTATACTGGAATCAGCCTGTCGGTCCAGTGGTTGGTTGGATGGTTGGAAGGTTTGATGGTTGGAAGGTTGGATGGTTGGTTGGTCTATCTCCAAAACTTTGTCCGGACAACTCCTCCTACACTTGTGGACCGATTTAGTTTATACTTGACACAAATGTTCATTGTGACCTGTAGATGTGCAAGACGCAAATTTCACGGAAATCCGACCGATACTTTTTGAGTTATGGCCCCTGATTTGACCCAAAAATGCTTGTCCGGCTAACTCCTCCTACAGTTACCGTCCGATTTGCTTCATACTTGGCACAGGTGTGCATTAGGATGTGCAGATGTGCAAGACGCAAATTTCATGAAAATCCGACCGTTACTTTCTGAGTTATGGCCCTTGATTTGACCCAAAAATGCTTGTCCGGCCAAGTCCTCCTACAGTTACTGTCTGATTTAGTTCATACTTGGCACAAGTGTTCATTGTGACATGTAGATGTGCAAGACGCAAATTTCATGGAAATCGGACCGATACTTTTTGAGTTATGGCCCCTGATTTGACCCAAAAATGCTTGTCCGGCCAACTCCTCCTACAGTTACTGTCCGATTTAGTTCATCCTTGGCACAAGTGTTCATTGTGACCTGTAGATGTGCAAGACGCAAATTTCATGGAAATCGGACCGATTCTTTTTGAGTTATGGCCCCTGATTAGACCCAAAAATGCTTGTCCGGCCAACTCCTCCTACAGTTACCGTCCGATTTGCTTCATACTTGGCACAGGTGTGCATTAGGAAGTGCAGCTGTGCAAGACGCAAATTTCATGAAAATCAGACTGTTACTTTCTGAGTTATGGCCCTTGATTTGACCCAAAAATGCTTGTCCGGCCAACTTCTCCTACAGTTACTGTCCAATTTAGTTCATACTTGGCACAAGTGTTCATTGTGACCTGTAGATGTGCAAGACGCAAATTTCATGGAAATCGGATCGATACTTTTTGAGTTCTGGCCCCTGATTTGACCCAAAAATGCTTGTCTGGCCAACTTCTCCTACAGTTTCTGTCCGATTTGCTTCCTACTTGGCACAGGTGTGCATTAGAACCTGTAGATGTGCATGACGCAAATTTCACGAAAATCTGACCATTACTTTCTCAATTATGGTCCTTGATTTTACCAAAAAATGCTTGTCCGGACAAATCCTTTAGTTACTGTCCGATTTGCTTCATTCTTGGCACAGGTGTGAATTAACGTCAGTAGATGTGCAAGACGCACATTTCTTGAAAATCAGACCGACAATTTCTGAGTTATGGCCCCTGATTTGACAAAAATGCTTGTCCGGACAATTCCTCCTACAGTTACTGAATGATTTGCTTCAAACTTAGCACAGGTATGCATTAGGACCTGTATATATGCAAGATGCAAAATTCACGGAAATCAGACTGATACTTTCTGAGTTATGACCCCTGATTGGATCAAATTTCAAGAAAATCGGATTGACAATTTCTGAGTATGGCTCCTGATTCAACAAAAACACTTGTCCGAACAAATGTGGTGGCGGGGGTATTTTTATCACCTTCAGTGATAGATTTCTAGTTTTGTCTTTCCTGGTAGAAAACATTGTGGGAAATGAAGTAATTGCTTGTTACAAGCAATTTCTTCATTTTCCACAATGTTTTCCAAAGTTTTTATTTTGTGGGGTGTCCAAAAGCGTCAATGTGTGGGTAAGGGTTTAACCCTTTCAAACATAGCTTGGTGTTATTGTCTCTTATAGAAGAGGCTATGGAATACATTGAGAGAACAAGAAAATTCTTACGACCCAACTTACAATAGATTTCCACATGAATTTGCTTTCAAAATAAAAATATTAATGATTTGTAGTGCACCTTGCTACTTCACACCTTTCATTTGCAACCATGAACTTTGACCTAGTGACCTTGAAGTTTGACCTACTTTTCTAAAACCTTAACCTTATCTCAGACACGATGAGAGATTCAGCCTTCACACATGGATACCTCATATCATGACCTTGACTTTGAGACCATTACCTTTGACCTTTGACTCCTTTTTAGCTCCACTGGCCGAAGGCCAGCGGGCTATTGTCATGGCGTTGTGTCCGTCGTGCGTCCTTGCGTGCGTGCGTGCGTCCGTTAACTTTTTCTTTAAACATCTTCTCCTCTTATACCAGTGGGCCAATTTTGACCAAACTTGGCAGGAATGTTCCTTGGGTGACCCTTTTTAAAACTTGTTCCCGAATTTTTGATTCGTCAAAAAATGTGGGCGTGGCAGGGCGGAGCTTATCAGAGAAATCATAAGAAAATTCTTTAAAAATCAACCATTGGGCCAATTTTGAACCAAACCTGGCAGGAATGTGCCTTGAGTCATTCTATTCAAAATTTATTCACAAATTTTTACATTTGTCAAAAAATGTGGCCGTGGCAGGGAGAAAGGGGCTTATCAGACTTAAAGAAATCATAAGAAAATTCTTTAAAAATCAACCATTGGGCCAATTTGAACCAAACCTGGCAGGAATGTGCCTTGAGTCATTCTTTTCAAAATTTGTTCACAAATTTTTACATTTGTCAAAAATTGTGGCCGTGGCAGGGAGAAAGGGGCTTATCAGACTTAAAGAAATCATAAGAAAATTCTTTAAAAATCAACCATTGGGCCAATTTGAACCAAACCTGGCAGGCATGTGCCTTGGGTCATTCTTTTCAAAATTTGTTCACAATTTTTTACATTTGTCAAAAAATGTGGCCGTGGCAGGGAGAAAGGGGCTTATCAGACTTAAAGAAATCATAAGAAAATTCTTTAAAAATCAACCATTGGGCCAATTTGAGCCAAACCTGGCAGGAATGTGCCTTGACTCATTCTTTTCAATATTTGTTCACAAATTTTTATATTTGTCAAAAAATGTGGCCGTGGCGGGGAGAAAGGGGCTTATCAAACTTAGAGAAATCATAAGAGAATTCTTTAAAAATCAACCATAAGGCCAATTTTAACCAGACTTTGCAAGAATGTTCTTTGAGTCTCTCTTCAAAATTTATCCACAAATATCAAGATTTGGCTGCCGCTGAGTAAGGCTTACAAGAAATCATGGGATAATTCTTCCACTTTAACCAGTGGAGGGGTTCAGGCCCTCCTGGGCCTCTTGTTTTGTTACAAGCTCATGTATAGACGAGCTATGTTGTCCGCGGACAACTCTTGTTAGGCTCTATTTCACTGACAATTTCAAATACTAATTTTTCCCAAATGGCCAAGAATGTTCGGTGTTTATGAAAACAGCAGCATATTATAACAGAATATGTTGATATAGAATGGACTTTTGCACAATATGGTACAAAAATAGTTTTGCAACAGATGAAGAAAACAACAACTATCATCATTTTATTATACCCCCCAAATTCAATTTGGGGGGTATATAGGAGTCAGCTTGTCTGTCTGTCTGTCTGTCTGTCTGTTGGTCCGTCTGTTGGTTTTTTGTCCACTCTATTACTCCTAAACTATTGACCCAATTTTATTCAAACTTTACATGTGAGCTCATTACCAAGTGCCATTGTGTATATCACATTTTGGTTACGGTCCATTGATTTGTCACAGAGTTATGGCCTTTGAGTGAATTTTCTTGTCCATTCAATTTCTCTGTAAATATTTGATGGATTTCATTGAAACTTTACAGGCATGCTTGATAGCTCTCAAATATGTGCACATGAAATTTTGGTCATGGTTCATAGATTTTTTACTGAGTTATGGCCCTTTGTTGAAAATTGGCTTATCAGACTTCGAGAAATCGTTAGATAATTCTTCAAAAATCTTCTTCTCTTTAACCACTGGGCCAATTCTTACCAAACTTGGCAGGAATGTTCCTTGGGTGACCCTTTTCAAAACTTGTTCGTGAATTTTTGATTGGTCAAAAATTTTTGGGGTGGCATGGCGGGGCTTATCAGACTAAAAGAAATCATTAGGAAATTCTTCAAAAATCTTCTCCTCCCCAACCACTGGGCCAGTTCTTTCCAAACTTGGCAGAAATGTTCCTTGGGTGACCCTTTTCAAAACTTGTTCATGAATTTTTGATTCGTCAAAAATTGTGGGCGTGGCAGGGCGGGGCTTATCAGACTTAAAGAAATCATTAGGAAATTCTTCAAAAATCTTCTCCTCCTCAACCACTGGGCCAATTCTTTCCAAACTTGGCAGAAATGTTCCTTGGGTGACCCTTTTCAAAACTTGTCCGTGAATTTTTGATTCGTCAAAAATTGTGGGCGTGGCAGGGCGGGGCTTATCAGACTTAAAGAAATCATTAGGAAATTCTTCAAAAATCTTCTACTCCTCAACCACTGGGCCAATTCTTACCAAACTTGGCAGGAATGTTCCTTGGGTGACCCTTTTCAAAGCTTGTTCGTGAATTTTTGATTCATCAAAAATTGTGGGCGTGGCAGGGCGGGGCTTATCGGACTTAGAGAAATCATGTGAAAAATCTTTTAAAATCAATTATCAGGCCAATTTGAACCAAACTTGGCAGGAATGACCCTTGAGTGATTGTATTCAGTGTATGCTCATGATTTTTTCATTCGCCAAAAAATGTGGGCGTGGCAGGGCGGGGCTTATACGACTTCGAGAAATTGTTAGATAATTCTTCAAAAATCTTCTCCTCCTTAACCACTGGGTGAATTCTTACTTAACTTGGCAGGAATGTTCCTTGGATGACCCTTTTCAAAACTTGTTCGTGAATTTTTGATTCGTCAAAAATTGTTGGCGTGGCAGGGCGGGGCTTATCGGACTTAGAGAAATCATGTGAAAAATCTTTAAAAATCAATTATTGGACCATTTTGAACTAAAGTTGACACTAATGTCCCTTGAGGGATTGTATTCAATGTATGTTCACGATTTTTTCATACGCCAAAAAATGTGGGCGTGGCAGTGCGGGGCTAATCCGACTTCGAGAAATTGTCAGATAATTCTTCAAAAATCTTCTCCTTAACCACTGAGCAAATTCTTACCAAACTTGCCAGGAATGTTCCTTGGGTGACTCTTTTCAAAACTTGATCGTGATTTTTTGATTCAGTGTTTTGTTACCAAAATTGGCAGGAATGTTCATTTGGTGACTTATTTAAAAAATTTGTGCGTGAATTTTTGATTTGCAAAAAATGAGGTGATGGCAGGGCAGGTCTTATCAGACTTAACGAAATCATGAGAAAATTCTTTAAAAAAGCAATTATATGGTAAATTTGAACCAAATCTTACAGGAATGTACCTTGATTGACTGTCTTCAATACATGGTTGTGAATTTTTGGTTTATTGAAAAATATCAGCATGGCAGGGCAGGGCTTGGGGATTGTTAAATGAGCTATGTCCTTTTGCTGAAAATTGGTAATTTTTGCAACATTTACATGTGTTCATTGGTCTGTTGATTTTTTGTTAGCTCTATTTCCCAATTGAACAGCTCCAAGTTCAAATGAAATCAACTTCTCAAAATGCACAAAAACTGCGCTTTTGGGGGGTATGATCACTTTCAGTGATATTCTAGTTCTTTTATTTTTAAATGCCATTAAAACCTTTTTAGAAAATGGATGTCAAGACCAATTTTTGTTTTGGAGAAATTGTTAATGCCATGTTTGGAAAACATAGATTTTACAGTCAGAGTGGTGCTATTGTTTCACATCCACATTTTATTTGTAGGAGATTTTAGCCAAGTTACTTCTCAGAGATGTTTTCTGTATAAACAGACACTCAGATGTAGAGAGAATTAAACAACAAATTGTCGACATCATATTTGATTGCTGTGATGAAAACAGGTATTGTATTTTCTCTATCTTAGTATTATCAGATTCGAAGGGGTAATGTTTTTTAAAGAGGTAAAATATCTTTCAATGTGCAACAAACTCTATATTGTTGGTACTCATTTAAATTGTCTCATCAAGACGATTCAAATGAGTACCCACAACATAGGGTTTGGATATTTAATAACAAATTTAAAATGCTTTTACTCCCATTGTATTTGTTGCTTGTATTATTATGGGATTCCCATCTAGGGTTGACTGAGATTCTTTTGCATTTGACAAAAGTTGATTGCCTCTCACCAATGGACAGGGTTAGGTCTTAGGGCAGTTGTTAGCATATCAGACTCTCTCATTAGGTCCCAGGTTAGATTCCCGGTCAAGAGAAACATCCTTTCTCACTTAATTATCTTCCACATATGGTTTGATAATTATTAACCTATGTGGGCGAGCAGATGGTTGCTTGGTAATGATGTTGTGGTTAACAGTACATTGCCAATCTACTGTCTATATGTAACACTTTATAACATGTATTTCTCATCATTTTCAGTGGTATTTGGGGACTAGACAGTCAGATTCTCTGTGAATTATCATCTAGGGATGATGTTTTTCTGAATCACCATATCCAGTATATACTATCATGGATTAATAACATGGTACCAGTCTACGGTACAACTGAAAATGGAGAGCTGTACACATGGAGGTATAACAATTCGATGGCTCAGCGCAAAACAGTTGTAACTGCCTATAAACATATAGGCAGTTACAACTGTTTTGCGTTGAGCTATCAAATTATAGTCCAATAGCTACAGATAAGAGGGAGAATTGGCCTAACAAAATGCAACATGTGACATGATAGCATGAATATACAAATGAATGAAATGTATGAAATGCATATTTCATTAATGTTCTATTAAACCCTGTGTTGTGGGTACTCATTGGAATCGTCTCATCAAGACGATTCAAATGAGTACCCACAACAAGGGGTTTGGATTTAGAATAGTCCAGATGGAATATGATGTGAATCATTTTGGGAAAGAGCAGCTTCGGGCTGGTACTGACTATTGCTGTAGTACTGGTTAGAGAAATACCAGGAATTCATGGTTAGCTGCTCCAGTCACTGCAATTAGACCATAGCAGTTGAAAGAGGTGTTAAACATCAATCAATCAATTGATCAATCAAGTATTTAAATTCATCCCTAGTGTCAAGATCTATCATCTTTCAATTAACTCATTATAGCACGGTGACACCTTTTGGCATTCCTAATTGAGAAGGCTTGGGAAAACATTGTGGAAAGTGACGAAATTGCATTTTACAAGTCGAAGATTTTGCCGTCTGTTGGTTGGTCAAGGTCTAACATGGAACATCATGGTTACATTGTTGACATCCTTAGTCGAAAAAGGTCGTGAAAACATTTTTATGCCCCCGATAGGGAGGCATCATAAATTTGACTTGTCCGTCCGTCTGTCCGTCCGTCTGTCTGTCCGTCCGTCTGTCCGTCATTCCGTCCAAAAACTTTAACATTGGCCATAACTTCCTTATTACTTAACATATTCGCTTCATACTTTACCACAACATTCCTTGGTACATTACCTTTCTGTAGGCACATACTTTGGTGACCTTGACCCCTGGATGACCTTGACCTTGAACATAGATTGGCCATAATTTAAAATCAAAGCGGTGTCGGGGGCATTGTCATCTTACAGTGACAGCTCTTGTTAGCTCACCTGAGCGCGAAGTGCTCATGGGGAGCTATTGTGGTCACTCACCGTCCGTCATCAGTCCGTCCGTCCGTCTGTCCGTTCACATTTCTTTAAACATCTTCTCCTCCTACACCATTCGGTAGATTTTGACCAAACTTGGCAGGAATGTTCCTTGGGTGACCCTTCTCAAAACTTGTTCGCGGATTTTTGATTCGTCAAAAAATGTGGGCGTGGAAGGGCGTGGCTTATCAGACTTGAGAAATCCTAAGAAAATTCTTCAAAAATCAAACATTGGGCCAATTTGAACCTAACTTGGCAGAAATGTTCCTTGGGTGACCCATTTCAAAACTTGTTTGCAAGTTTTTGATTCGTCAAAAAATGTGGGCGTGGCAGGGCGTGGCTTATCGGACTTAGGGAAATCCTAAGAAAATTCTTTAAAAATCAACCATTGGGCCAATTTGAACCTAACTTGGCAGAAATGTTCCTTGGGTGACATTTTTTAAAACTTGTTCGCAAATTTTTGATTCGTCAAAAAATGTGGGCGTGGCAGGGCGTGGCTTATCAGACTTAGAGAAATCTTAAGAAAATTCTTTAAAAATCAACCATTGGGCCAATTTGAACCTAACTTGGCAGAAATGTTTCTTGGGTGACCCCTTTCAAAATTTGTTCACAAATTTGTGATTCGTCAAAAAAAGTGGGCGTGGCAGGGCGTGGCTTATCAGACTTAGAGAAATCCTAAGAAAATTCTTTAAAAATCAACCATTGGCCCAATTTGAACCAAACTTGGCAGAAATGTTCCTTGGGTGACACTCTTCAAAATTTGTTGGTGAATTTTTTATTTGTCAGGAAAAGTGGGCGTGGCAGGGCGTGACTAATTATTGGACTTAGGGAAATTCTAAGAAAATTCCTTAAAAATCAACCGTTGGCCCAATTTGAACCAAACTTGGCATTAATGTTCCCTGGGTGACTCTTTTCAAAACTTGTTTGCAAATTTTTGATTCGTCAGAAAAAGTGGTTGGGCAGGACATGGCTTCTCGGACTTAGAGAAATCCTAAGAAAATTCCTCAAAAATCGACTGTTGGCCCAATTTGAACCAAACGTTACAGAAATATTCTTTGGGTGACTCTTTGTAAAATTTGTTTGAGGATTTTGATTCGTCAGATAAAGCAGGCGTGGCAGGGCTTGGCTTATCAAAGTTAGAGACACCCTAAGAAAATTCTTTTAAAAACACATTGGACCAATTTGAACGAAACTTAGCAAGAATTTTCCTTGAGTGACTCTTTTAAAAATGCGTACACAAATTTTCTTTGTCGTCTAAAAATGTGGGTGTGGAAGGGCAGGGTTATCAGACTTAGAGAAATCATAAGAAAACTCTTTAAAAATCAAGCATTGGGCCAATTTGAACCAAACTTGGCAACAATGTTCCTTGAGTGACCCTTTTCAAAATTTGTTCACAAATTTTTGATTTGTAAAAAAAAGTGGGCATGTCACAAACTTCTTTCAGGTGAGCGATATAGGGCCATAGGGCTCTTGTTTTTGGATAAATCTCAAATCTTTTCACATCCCTGGTTATCATAGATAAAAATATTAGGAAAATATTGTCAATTTGAGGCCAAAGAAGAAAATGCTGATTAACAGTATTCTCTCTTTTTGCCTCAATATTTCCAGTGCTGTAGTAATAAGTATACACACATCTCTTATTTATTTACACCCATTTTGTTCTCTGAAATTTTGCCGTTTGTTAACTCATTACCAAACAACAAAATTTTGGGTTGGTCCTAACTCAAAGATGTTACAGACGAAATTTCAAGTGAATGAAATTTAAAATTTTCTGGTCTTTTGTGGTAGAAAACATTTTGGGAAATGCAGAAATTGCTTGTCACAAGCAATTTCTTCATTTTCCACAATGTTTTCAAAAGCCATTATCTTGTAGGGAGTCAAAAAGAGTCAATGTGTGGTAATGGGTGAAAATATTATCATCAGATTGTTGTCGGTGCGTTATGAAACAAACTTTGTAACTCCAACCTTTAGAAGTTGTAGTTATGAGGTTTTGATTCCAAACTAACTATATCCTCAAAAGAACAGATAAGAGGAGAGTTAGAATATAAACCCTATGATGTGGGTACTCATTTGAATACTCTATTTAAAGAGGATTCCAATGAGTACCCACAATTTAGGGTTTGATTAATGAAGACCTAGGTAATGTGAACAGTGATTGATGTATTAAATATTTTGTGAGACGTTGATAATCAAAAATATGTGACTGTCTTAACCCTATTCAAACAAGACCTAGTTTCGACGTCTGTTATAGTAAAGGTTTTGGAAAACATTGAAGCAAAGGAAGAAAAATGATGATAATCAGCATTTTCTCCTTTTGCCTCAATATTTTCTCAAAATTTTCTGTGCTATACCATACGCAAATCGAATATGTATCAATTTTTATTTTGTTGTCTGTAGTATCTATTAAATTCAAGTGGTAAAAGATGGGCTACAAGATAATGGCTTTGGAAAACTTTGTGGAAATGAAGAAATTGCTTGTGAGTTGTGAAAAGCAATTTCTTCATTTCCCACAATGTTTTCTACCCCAAAAGTCATAGAATTTCTAAGTAAATTCACATTAGAAATTTAGTTTTGATTTTCTGTCATTTTGAACAGGCTTAACATTTTGCTGTTTGGTAATGGGTTGAATGCTTTGATGAAACAGTGTATCCCCTTTTTTCCAGCCAGAGCCCGGATAGCTCAGTCAGTAATGTCAGAGTCTGCCAATCCATGGGTCTCGAGTTCGAACCCTGGCTTGGCCTGTACCTATTCTGACATTTGACAAAATGACTCAACCATTAGTGGGAATCATCTATGTGAGCAAGCAGCTTGAGGCTCGGTTTGGATATTGTGGTAGTACTTAATGGTGAGAGAAATACCAGGAATCCATGGATATGTGCTCAAGCCGCGGCGATATGGCAGTTGTGGTTGGAAACGGCGTGAAACCCCAATAATAAACCCTTTCCCAAACAACAAAACTTTAGGGTTGTCCAATTTGACAGCAATTACTAACGACAATATGGATGTTCATAAAGATTGAATTTGTGTAAAATATGGCACAGAAAATATTGAGACAAAAGGAGAAACTGCTGGTTTCAATGTTTTCCCAAACCTTTTCGATTAGGGACGTCAAAACAACAGGTCTTGTTTGGGAAAGGGTTAAAAGGATTAATTCATTGCTATTCAATGACACCTTTGGATGCGCTACAAGATGATAGCTCAGGAAAGCGCTACAAGATAACGGCTTTTGGAAACTTTGTGGAAAATGAAGAAATTGCTTCTGACAAGCAATTTCTTCATTTCCCACAATGTTTTCCATCCAAAAAGACCTAAAAAATTAAAAAAAAATCCATTCACTTGAAATTGTCGTCTTCATGATCTTTCAATTTGCACCGCCCTAAAATTTTGTCATTCGGTAATGGGTTAAACCCCAATAAATTAAATCACTTTTTTTCCAGGCCTGGTGAAGACAACAACAATTTTTTCCAGACGTATGAAGCTCTACTGGAACATATACAGATATTTAACAATTACAGTAACAGAATGAAATGTAGATTGGTCCCTGAACTGGAAAACTTGGCAAACAAGACCTATTTCAACATCAGTAGAGACCTCTTAAAGTGCTTATGATAATGTTATTGAACATTTACAGAAACGAAACATTTTGAGACTGATACAAATTCAAAGATATTGAAGACGACAATTGAAAGTGAATGAAAACTTACTTTTATTGGTCTTTCTTCGTAGAAAAAAAAACATTGTGAAGAATTAAGAAATTATTTTCACAAGCAATTTCTTCATTTCCCATAATGTTTTCTGAAGCAATATTTCGTGTGGGTGCCAAAGGGCGTTGATCATGTGGGAATGAGGTTAAAATGACCTTTTCCAAAGCTTTATTAGCTCACCTGGGCACGAAGTGCTCAAGGTGAGCTATTGTGGTCGCTCACCGTCCGTCGTCCGTCCGTCTGTCCACAATTTCTCTAAACATTTTCTCCTATACCATTGGGCCAATTTTTACCAAACTTGGCAGGAATGTTCCTTGAGTGACCCTCCTCAAATCTTGTTTGCTGATTTTTGATTCGCCAAAAAATGTGGGCGTGGCAAGGCGGGGCTTATCAATATCTTTAAGAAAAAATCTTTAAAAATCAACCATTCGTCCAATTTGAACCAAACTTGGCAGGAATGTTCTTTTAGTGACTCTTTTGAAAATTTGTCCACAAATTTTAAGATTTGTCAAAAAATATGGGTTTGGCCGGGCCAGACTTCTAGAAATCCTAAGAAAATTCTTAAAAAATCAACCAGGTATAATATGGTTAGTGGGAGTCAAAACCTCATAACTACAGCTCGACAAAGCTGGAGTTACGAGGTTTTGATCCCCCACTGGGGATAGGTCTAATCCCCATACTATCAACAAAGACGAGAAATGTTTACTTTAGACCGACAAATGTTTACACTAGACAAGCCAGAATAGGGAGCTGCAGGTTAAAAGGGGTAAATACAATTCTATTTGTTATTTAAACTATCCTTTGTTGTTGGTACTCATTTAAATAGTTTTGGTTAGATCATTCAAATGAATACCCTCATCACAGGGTTTGATAAACATTGAAAGATATTTTACAATTGGAAAAGCCCTTAACCTCTCCTATTTGATTAAACCCTTTCCTGAAAATGCCTGGTTTGACATCCATAAATAATTAGAAAAGGCTTGGGAAGATATTGAGTCAAATGAAGAAAAGGCTGATAATCAGTAATTTTCTCCCTTTGTCTCCATATTTTATCTGCTTTATTGTGCATGAATCCTTTCTTTATCCATATCAATTTTATGTTCTTTTTTTAACCCTTTCCCAAACGACAAAAGTTTAATTTTCCAATTAGAAATCCACTGCAGATGTCAAAATGAAAGTTGACAAAGACAGAATTTGTGTAAAATATAGCACATAAAATATTGAGACAAAAGGAGAGTCTGCTGGTTATCAGCAGTTTCATCTTTTGTCTCAATGTTTTCCCAAGCCTTTTATAATAGGGACGTCAAAACCAGGTCTTGTTTTGGAAAGGGTTAATTGGAACAGTCTATTCCTCTTCAGTTTAGGAAGGGATTAAGCAGGTTTTGGCTCTCTTATTGAAAATGCTGGGAAAATGTTATAGCAAAAGGAGAAAATGCTGATAGCCTATATTTGCATCTTTTGCCTCATCATTTTCTGGCCACTTTTGTACATGAATGCAGTCTTGCTCAACATTCTGTTTTGTTGGTTACAGCAGTTTTTAATTCTACTGCTCTGATGTTATGCTGTTAGGAAAAGATTTAATCTGAATCAAATTGTAACTGTTCAGTGAATAGTTCCCCTATGTTGTGGGTTGATTGGGTTCCATATAAATATGATAAAGAGGGTAGTGTTTGACAATCTTTTCTCAAATAATTATCCCTATTCTGTAGCTTCTGATCATAACAGAAAGTCCTTAGTTATATGCCTTTTCAATTGACAAAATTACCATTTTCGCTCATGTCACCTATGTTCAGGTGAGCGATATAGGACCATCATGGTCCTCTTGTTTTAGAGCGGAATAATTTTAAAGAGGTTGCATACTCCACAATTGATATTGATAAATTTATGAACACTATGGCACTGCAAATATTGAAGTAAAAGGAGCAAATGATAGTTTCAGCATTTTCAGTATCCCACCAGTTGCTGGGTGTCCAAGTTTTGTCTTGAATGATCAATAATTGTAGATGCTAGAGTGTAAACATGTTAAAAACAGAATTCTTCGTTATTCGAGGGCACATATAAATCTGCACTTTCTTGTACGATCAGGCCCATAATCGAACTTGTCCGAGAACTACACCCAATTGTGGACAGACAGACAGACAGATAGACGACAAATAGCGACCACAATAGCCCGCATTGAGCACTTTGTGCTCAGGTGAGCTAAAAATGAGTATATTATAGTATAGGAATTATAAGAAGAGAAAGGCTGTTTATCAGCATGTGTTTTCTTTTACCGCACAAAATTGTCACAGGACATGAAAAGTTGGTAATGTTTGGTAAATGGTTAGAATACACTAGGTCAAGGTCTTTTCACCATTTGCACAACAGTTCCTGGTCTTGACTTCCTCACACACATGATTGGAAAAACATTTAGACAAAAGACATACATGCTGATAACATATATTATTGCATAAAACGTGTGTTTTCAGTCCGTTATTAGCATTGAATAACGGGAAGAAATCAGTCAGATATCGTGAAAATTAGTATTCAGTGCGATATCGGACCGGCTTTGCACTCAAATATCCTCGATTTGACCCTTCAAAATAAACTAATGTTTCTTTTTCCGCAAAATTCTCAACGTCTTACGTTAAATAAGCAACGTTCACCTTTTGACGCCAAATTATGACGTAACGTCGTTTTACCGACGTCACGCATTACAAAATATTCTTGGAAGATTTATCAGAACAAAACAACAATGGCGGACATTTTCTTATCTCACCTGGGTTCAATTTTCGCACATATTAAGGGGTTTGGGGTAAGAAATCATTGGAATTTTATTTATGCTTTTTATGCAATAGTAGCGTCAATTCACGTATTTTTCGGTCGTTAACATTCCCAGAGGCCCGCAAAATACGAAAACGAACTTCGTGCTTCGCACTCGGGTGTTAACGTATTTCTTGGGTCTCTGCGAATGTTAAACACCTCAAAAACGTGAATTATCCCTATAATAATTGCAGCCCTCTTCATATATCTCATTTCTGCAGTCCTAGAATGTCAGTGCTATGTTATTGTGTCATAGCTGAAGATCTTAGTAATGACTTTCTAAAAATGTTACCTTCAATATGTATCAGGTTGACTCGAGTTCTTTTTGACCTCCGTAGAGGCTTCTTGGTGGAAGTTTGGCAGCCCTTAGCCATACTCTTCAATGGGATATTTGTATGAACCTACATTTGAAAACAATGTAGAAACAAGCATTCTGAAGTATTGCAAAACAATACCAAGTCCCCTACCGGCTTTATATATGTGTTAAGAAAAAGAAGCCCAAAAATTTTCAAAGTCCAGCATCCGTATCTTCCTAAAAAATCACTGGACCGGAACAAAACTCAACCTTGTTCTGTAACTTATCAATGCGGGTCTACATACCAAAAATCTGCTCAATAGCTGCAAGCATTAAGAAAAAAAAGTCTGGAAAACTAATTTCTCAGAAATTTTCTAAGTCCAGCATCCATATTTTCCACAAAAATCACTGGACCGGAACGAAACTCAAACTTGTTCTGTATCCCATCAATATGTGTTCATATATCGAAAATCAGCTCAATACCTGCAAGCGTTTAGAAAAAAAGTCTGGAAAACTGTAATTTCCCAGAAATTTTCTAAGTCCAGCATCCATATCTTCCCCAAAAATTACTGGACCGGAACAAAACTAAAACTTGTTCTGTAACTCATCAATGCGGGTCCACATACCAAAAATCAGCTCAAAAGCTGCCAGCATTGAGAAAAAAAGTCTGGAAAACTGTAATTTCCCAGTAATTTTTTAAGTCCAGCATCCATATCTTCCCCAAAAATCACTGGACCGGAACGAAACTCAAACTTGTTCTGTAACTCATCAATGCGGGTCCACATACCAAAAATCAGCTCAATAGCTGCCAGCATTGAGAAAAAAAGTCTGGAAAACTGTAATTTCCCAGTAATTTTCTAAGTCCAGCATCCATATCTTCCCCAAAAATCACTGGACCAGAACGAAACTCAAACTTGTTCTGTAACTCATCAATGCGGGTCTACATACCAAAAATCAGCTCAGTAGCTGCCAGCATTGAGAAAAAAGTCTGGAAAACTGTAATTTCCCAGAAATTTTCTAAGTCAAACATCCATATCTTCCCCAAAAATCACTGGAGCGGAACGAAACTCAAACTTGTTCTGTAACTCATCAATGCGGGTCTACATACCAAAAATCAGCTCAATAGCTGCCAGCATTAAGAAAAAAAGTCTGGAAAACTGTAATTTCCCAGTAATTTTCTAAGTCCAGCATCCGTATTTTCCTCAAAAATCACTGGAGCGGAACGAAACTCAAACTTGTTCTGTAACTCATCAATGCGGGTCTACATACCAAAAATCAGCTCAATAGCTACCCCCGTTTAGAAAAAAAGTCCGGAAAACTAATTCACCGGACTGACGGACAGACGGACGGACGGACGGACGGACGGACTGACGGACTGACTGACGGACAGAGTGCAAACCTAAAGTCCCCTTCGGCTTCGCCGGTAGGGGACTAATAAGAGCTGTTTAAAGGGAAAACCAATATTTGTCATTTATATGCAATACCAAATGCGTAAATCAGTTTGGCAGTCACTGCAAAGTTCATTAACATAATGACAAAAGAAGCGCTGATAATTTGCATTTTCTGCTTTTGCTTCATTATTAGTCCCCTACCGGCGAAGCCGAAGGGGACTTTAGGTTTGCACTCTGTCCGTCAGTCAGTCTGTCTGTCCGTCCGTCCGTCTGTCCGTCCGTCCGTCAGTCCGGTGAATTAGTTTTTAGCTCCACTGGCCGACAGGCCAGCGGGCTATTGTCATGGCGGTGTGTCCGTCGTGCGTGCGTCCGTGCGTCAGTGCGTCCGTCCGTCCGTAAACTTTTTTAGCTCACCTGAGCTCAACGAGCTCAAGGGGAGCTCTTAGGGTCAGTCACTCTCCGGCGTCCGTCGTGCGTTGTGCGTCGTGCGTCGTCAACAATTTCTTTAAACATCTTCTCCTCCTTAACCACTGGGCCAATTCTTTCAAAACTTGGCAGAAATGTTCCTTGGGAGACCCTTTTCAAAACTTGTTCGTGAATTTCTGATTTGTCAAAAAATGTGGGCGTGGCAGGGCGGGGCTTATCAGACTTCGAGAAATCATTAGATAATTCTTCAAAAATCTTCTCCTCCTTAACCACTGGGCCAATTCTTTCCAAACTTGGCAGAAATGTTTCTTGGGTAACCCTTTTCAAAACATGTTCATGAATTTTTGATTCGTCAAAAATTGTGGGCGTGGCAGGGCGGGGCTTATCAGATTTCGAGAAATCATTAGATAATTCTTCAAAAATCTTCTCCTCCTTAACCACTGGGCCAATTCTTTCCAAACTTGGCAGAAATGTTTCTTGGGTGACCTTTTTCAAAACTTGTTCGTGAATTTTTGATTCGTCAAAAATTGTGGGCGTGGCACGGCGGGGCTTATCAGACTTAGAAAAATCATGTGAAAAATCTTTAAAAATCAATTATCAGGCCAATTTGAACCAAGCTTTGCAGAAATGTACCTTGAGTGACTGCTTTCAACACATGCTCATGAATTTTTGATTGGTTAAAAATTGTAGGCGTGGCAGGGCGGGGTTTATAAGACTTCGAGAAATCGTTAGATAATTCTTCAAAAATCTTCTTCTCCTTAACCACTTGGCCAATTCTTTCCAAACTTGGCAGGAATGTTCCTTTGGTGACCCTTTTCAAAACTTGTTCGTGAATTTTTGATTCGTCAAAAATTGTGGGCGTGGCAGGGCGGGGCTTATCAGACTTAGTAAATCATGTGAAAAATCTTTAAAAATCAATTATCATGCCAATTTGAACCAAGCTTTGCAGAAATGTACCTTGAGTGACTGTTTTAAACACATACTCATCAATTTTTGATTAGGTGAAAATTGTAGGCGTGGCAGGGCGGGGTTTATAAGACTTCGAGAAATTGTTAGATAATTCTTCAAAAATCTTCTTCTCTTTAACCACTTGGCCAATTCTAACCAAACTTGGCAGGAATGTTCCTTTGGTGACCTTTTTTAAAACTTGTTCATGAATTTTTTATTCATCAAAAATTGTGGGCGTGGCAGGGTGGCGCTTTTCGGACTTAGAGAAATCATGTGAAAAATCTTTAAAAATCAATTATTTGGCCAATTTAAACCAAACTTGGCAGGAATGTCCATTGAGAGACTCTCTTCAACACATGTTCATGAATATCTGATTGGGTGAAAAACATGGGCTTGGCAGGGTGGGGCTTATCAGACTTCAAGCAATCTTTAGATAATTCTTCAAATATTTTCTTCATCTTAACCATCTGGCGATTTGTTACCAAACTTGGCAGAAATGATCATTGGGTGACAATATTTGTTCGCAATTCTTTATTCATCAAAAATGTGGTCGTGGCAGGGCAGGGCTTATCAGACTTAACGAGATCAAGAGAAAATTCTTTAAAGAAGCAATTTTAGGGCAAAGTTGAACCAAACCTTACAGGAATGTACCTTGAGTGACTGTCTTCAATACACGGTTGTGAACTTTAGATTTATTGAAAAAATGTGTGCATGGCAGAGCGAGGCTTGTTGATTTTTAAATGACCTATGTCCTTTTGTTAAAATTTGGCATTTTTTGCAACATTTACATGTACTGTTTGGTCTATTGCTCTTTTTTTCCAATTGATAAGCTCACAGTTCAAATGAAATGTACTTCTCAAAATGCACAAAAACAGTGCTGTTGGGGGGTATGATCACTCTCAGTGATATTCTAGTGTACAATAATTTGATGTGACATATATATTTGTTTACAACAAAATTTATATTGTATGCAATCAAATACACGAAGAACTCAGGTGAGCGATATCAGTGCCTTTCAGGCACTCTTGTCTTTAAAAATCTTCTTCTCAGAAACTACCAGATGGATTTCAATCAAACTTCACAAGAATGATCCTTGGGTGACCCTCTCTCAGATTCCTTCAAAGAATTTGGATTGAATCAGAATTACCTGAGTTATCTGCCCTTGAATGTCAAAAATAACTGGTTTTGACTTTAAATTTACTCTAAAATCCACAAATATCAACCAATCAAGACAAAACTAAAACAGAATGTTGGTGACTATAAGATCTTGCCTTGGTATAATTTTCAGCTTGATCTGAATTTTACATCATGAGTTATGTGCCCTTGAAATTGACAAAATTGCCCTTTTCGGCTCTATTTTGACTTTGTTTTCACTCTAGCAAATACAAATATTGATCAATCTAATCAATACTTGTACAGAATGTTGATGACCATAAGATCTTGCCTTGGTATAATTTTCAGCTTGATCTAAATTTAACATTATGAGTTATGTGCCCTTGATATTGACAAAATCACATTTTCGGCTCTATTTTGACATTGCTTTCATTCTAGCAACTACAAATATTGATCAATCAAGACAAAACTTGTACAGAATGTTGGTGACTATAACATCTTGCCTTTGTTTAATTTTCAGCTTGATCTGAATTTTACATCAAGAATTATGTTCCCTTGAAATTGACAAAATTGCCATTTTCGACTCTATTTTGACTTTTTTTCACTCTAGCAACTACAAATATTGACCAATCAAGACAAATTTGTACAGAATGTTGGTGACCATAAGATCTTGCCTTGATTTAATTTTCAGCTTGATCTGAATTTTATATGAGTTATGTGCCCTTGTTATTGACAAAATTGCCATTTTCGGCTTTATTTTCACTTTTACAACCATTAGTATTAACTAATCAATACAGAATTTTCACAGAAATCTTACTAACCATACGATCTTACTTGCTTGTAATTTTCAGCTTGGTCATGCATTTGCTTGTTTGCGCAGCCTGAACCTTTGAAATTGTATTCAACAAGACAAACAATCAGGCCTGTGGAGCGCTTCCAGGCCGCCAGGACTGTCTAGTCCGGACTTTTTTTCTAAACGGGGGTAGCTATTGAGCTGATTTTTGGTATGTAGACCCGCATTGATGAGTTACAGAACAAGTTTGAGTTTCGTTCCGCTCCAGTGATTTTTGAGGAAAATATGGATGCTGGACGTAAAAAATTACTGGGAAATTACAGTTTTCCAGACTTTTTTTCTTAATACTGGCAGCTATTGAGCTGATTTTTGGTATGTAGACCCGCATTGATGAGTTACAGAACAAGTTTAAGTTTCGTTCCGGTCCAGTCATTTTTGGGGAAGATATGGATGCTGGACTTAGAAAATTTCTGGGAAATTACAGTTTTCCAGACTTTTTTTCTCAATGCTGGCAGCTATTGAGCTGATTTTTGGTATGTGGACCCGCATTGATGAGTTACAGAACAAGTTTGAGTTTCGTTCCGGTCCAGTGATTTTTGGGGAAGATATGGATGCTGGACTTAGAAAATTTCTGGGAAATTACAGTTTTCCAGACTTTTTTTTCTCAATGCTGGCAGGTATTGAGCTGATTTTTGGTATGTAGACCCGCATTGATGAGTTACAGAACAAG
Organism: Fragum sueziense; assembly: GCA_963680895.1. Taxonomy (NCBI): domain Eukaryota; kingdom Metazoa; phylum Mollusca; class Bivalvia; order Cardiida; family Cardiidae; genus Fragum; species Fragum sueziense. The sequence goes on along the minus strand of OY804596.1, from coordinate 65,586,475 downwards.
TTTTAGTTTTGTTCCGGTCCAGTAATTTTTGGGGAAGATATGGATGCTGGACGTAGAAAATTACTGGGAAATTACAGTTTTCCAGACTTTTTTTTCTAAACGCTTGCAGGTATTGAGCTGATTTTCGATATATGAACACATATTGATGGGATACAGAACAAGTTTGAGTTTCGTTCTGGTCCAGTGATTTTTGGGGAAAATATGGATGCTGGACTTAGAAAATTTCTGAGAAATTAGTTTTCCAGACTTTTTTTCTTAATGCTTGCAGCTATTGAGCAATTTTTGGTATGTAGACCCGCATTGATAAGTTACAGAACAAGGTTGAGTTTTGTTCCGGTCCAGTGATTTTTTAGGAAGATACGGATGCTGGACTTTGAAAATTTTTGGGCTTCTTTTTATTAACACATATATAAAGCCGGTAGGGGACTTGGTATTGTTTTGCAATACTTCAGAATGCTTGTTTTCCATGATACACGGTGAGTGATCTTTCTTTTACAACATCCATTTAGTAGTCTATCAGAGAATTAAAACTGGATTTGTCTGAAATTTTTCTGTTTGAGAAACAGATTTTGAACATGGAAATGGAGGAGAAAGGTGTCTAAACATGATTTCCTTCATTCTTCAAGCAACATGATTATGTGTTATTTCTTTAATTTCGATATTGCTTTACAAAACCTGTACATTGCACAGCATCTTTAGAAAAGCGCCATTCAATCTAATTCAGCTGAAAAACTTATGTGTGCAACATATCATGGCACACAATATTTATGCCCCCTTTCGAAGAAAATGGGGGTATATTGTTTTGCAAGTGTCGGTCGGTCGGTATGTCGGTCAGTCTGTCCGTAGACCAAACCTTGTCCGGAGCATAATTCGAAAAGTATTAAAGGTAGAATCATGAAACTTAATAGGTGGATAGATCTCATTATGGAGAGGTGCAGTGCACAAGAACCGTAACTCTGCCAATCATATTTTTGGAGTTATTGCCCTTTGTTGATTTTATAACTTGATTCTTGTCCGGAGCATAACTCAACAAAAGTGCCATGGTCACAATATACGCCGCCCCAGAGACTAAGTTTTAAGGGGGCATAACTCAGGCAAAAATCAATGAACCATAAAATCCTTCCTTCATGCACATCTACCAATTGAGGTGATAACATTGACCAAGTTTCAAGAAGATCCAGCCAGAAACTTAGGAGGAGTTGCGTTGACAAGAAAAGTGGACGGACGTACGGACGGACGGATGGACGGACGGACGGACAGACGGAGAAGATGACGCCAATATACGTCCGCCTCCGGCGGCGTATAAAAAGTATGTAAGGTAGAATCATGAAACTTTACAGGTAGATAGCTCTCATTATGGAGAGGTGCAGTGCACAAGAACCGTAACTCTGCCGATCATATTTTTAGCTCACCTGAGCACAAAGTGCTCAAGGTGAGCTATTGTGGTCACTTTTTGTCCGTCGTCCGTCTGTCCGTCCGTCTGTCCGTCCGTCTGTCTGTCTGTCTGTCCGTCCGTCCGTCCGTCCACAATTTCGTGTTTACACTCTAACATCTACAAATATAAGTCAATCTTGACCAAACTTGGTCAAAACATGTATGGCCATAAGATCTCGGATGAGTTCGATTATGGGTCAGATCGAACTAGAAAGTCAGGAGTTATCTGCCCTTGAATGCGAAAAATACCTAGTTTTGACCTTGTTTACACTCTAGAATCTACAATTATTCATCAATCAGGACAAAACTTGGACACAATGTTGGGGACCATGAGATCTGGAATGAGTTTGATTTTCAGTCTGATCTGATCAGAAAGTCCAGAGTTACTTGCCCTTGAATTTGACCAAATTGTCATTTTTGGCTGTTTTCGACCTTGTTTACACTCTAGAATCTACAATTATTGATCAATCAAGCCAAAACTTGTACACAATATTGGGGATCATAAGATCTGGGATGAGTTTGATTTTCAGTCTTATCTGATCAGAAAGTCGTGAGTTATGAGCCCTTGAATTTGACAAAATTGCTGTTTTTGACTGTTTTCGACCTTATTTACACTCTAGAATCTACAATTTTTGACCAATCAAGACAAATCTTGGACACAATGTTGCAGGCCATAAGATCTCAAATGAGTTTGATTTTCAGTCTGATCTGACCAGTAAGATGAGAGTTATGTCCCCTTGAATTTGATAAAATTGTCGTTTTTAGCTGTTTTTGACATTGTTTACACTCTAGAATCTACAATTATTTATCAATTAAGACAAAACTTAAAAACAATGTTTGAGACCATAAGATCTTGTATGAGTCTGATTTTCAGTCTGATCTGATCAAAAAGTCAAGAGTTATGTGCCCTTGAATTTGACAAATTTGCTGTTTTCGACCTTGTTTACACTCTAGAATCTACAATTATTGACCAATCAAGACTAATCTTGGACACAATGTTGGAAACCATAAGATCTCAAATGAGTTTGATTTTCAGTCTGATCTGACCAGAAAGATGAGAGTTATGTGCCCTTGAATTTGATAAAATTGCTGTTTTCGGCTGTTTTTGACATTGTTAAAACTCTAGAATCTACAATTATTTATCAATTAAGACAAAACTTGAAAACAATGTTTGAGACCATAAGATCTTTGATGAGTTTGATTTTCAGTCTGATCTGATCAAAAAGTTGAGAGTTATGTGCCCTTGAATTTGACAAAATTGCTGTTTTCGACTGTTTTCGACCTTGTTTACACTCCAGAATATACAATTATTGACAAATCAAGACAAGTCTTGGACACAATGTTGGGTATCATAAGATCTCAGATGAGTTTGATTTTCAGCCTGATCTGACTAGAAAGTCGAGAGTTATGTGCTCTTGAATTTGATTAAACTGCTGTTTTCGGCTGTTTTCGACCTTGTTTATACTCTAGAATCTACAATTATTGATCAATCAGCACAAAACTTGGACACAATGTTGGGGATCATAAGATCTGGAATGATTTTGTTTTTCATTCTGATCTGATAAAAAAGTCGAGAGTTATGTGCCCTTGAATTTGACAAAATTGCTGTTTTCGGCTGTTTTTGACCTTGTTTATACAGAGCTCCAGATAATTTTTTGAGACAAGGAGTATTTACCCCTCAGAATTTTTTCCAATGCGTATTTCCAGATATTTTTCAGAGGCAATGAGTATTTACCCCCTCGTCCGGGAAAGGATTAAAATTAATAGGAGCACCCCACCGGAACGACCTACGTTCATTTTAGAGGACATCTAAGCGCGCTATGTTTCCGACCATCAAGACCTTTTAGTGTGTTTTTTTTTTTCTGAACGAGATTACCATCGTGGGCTATCTTTGTCTGTACTGTAGGGCATCTTCAGAAATAATATCGGCCAAAATCGCCTTTACGATGTGCTCAGAAGTGGATTTACTCGCTTCCCGATTTATAAAGAAAACAAACTTCTTTGAGTTGCAATTTCCGATTTACGAAGTGATGCAATGGCCTGATATTTATCATCTAATCAAAATCGAGTAAACGATTTGCTCCGTATCAAAAAAAAAATAACGGAAATCAACGATTGACTGAATTCGAACAAAATACACCACTCGGCAGCATTCGGTAGATCTAGGGAATAGCCGATTGTCATCTGAATTCGCTCGGCTGGTGACGTAATCGATATTCCCCAATAATTCCCGGTTTTGATTGGCTGAGTCGTATTAGACGCTTTGATAAGCTATTTTTACAGACCAAAACGTTATTTTTAATCTTTGGAATTTCCTATTCTATGTGTTTCTTCCGGCGGTCTTCGATCTTGATACGCTAACTGACGATTATCAAATGCGTATTCCTTATTTTGAATGCGTATCTGTACGCATTTTTAGCTCGACTTTTCCAAGAAAATGAGAGCTTATACTGTCACCCGGGCGTTGGCGTTGGCGTCGGTGTTGGCGTTGCAACAAAGGTTAAAGTTTTTTCAAACATCAATTACTTCCATACTATCAAAGGGATTCAACCCAAACTTGGAATACTTATTCACCATCACACCCTCTACCTTACTATCAGGGCCCATGACCCTGGGACCACTCTATTTGGAGTTATGCCCCCTTTATACTAAGCACTTAGAAAGTCGAGCGCGCTGTCTTCGGACAGCTCTTGTAATGAAAGTAAATGCGTATTTAGACCAAATCATTGCGTATTTTACGCAAATACGCATCCTATCTGGAGCTCTGTTATACTCCAGAATCTACAATTATTTATCAAACAAGACAAATTTTGGACACAATGTTTGGCACCATTAGATTGTGGATGAGTTTGATTTTCACAACGTTATTGACCAGAAGTTCGTTTTCAGTCTTAAAGTCATAAATATTTATTGAAGTGAATAAAAGTGTTGCTCATATCATTTTGGTTCAGGTGAGCGATATAGGACCATCATGGTCCTCTTGTTGGAGTTATTGCCCTTTGTTGATTTTTTAACTTGATTCTTGTCCGGAGCACAACTCAAAAAGTATGTAAGATAGAATCATGAAACTTTACAGGTGGATAGATTTCATTATGGAGAGGTGCAGTGCACAAGAACCATAACCTTGCCGATCAACGTTTTGGAGTTATTGCCCTTTGTTGATTTTTACACTTAATTCTTAACCTTGCCCTCATCTCATGTCTTTTTACACATACAGCCTTGATATCTCACACATAGATACCTCCTATCAACATCGTTCTTATTTGACCATGACCTTGGACCTTGTGACCTTGACCTTGTAGTTTGACCTACTTTAAAAAAAAATAAACCGGGCATATATCTCACGACTTATTACACACACAGCCTTGATATTTCACACATGGACACATCCTACCAAGACCTTTCACAATTGACCATGACCTTGGACCTTGTGACCTTGACCTTGGAGTTTGACCTACTTTTTAAAAACTTTAACCTGGCTGATATATCATGTCCTTTTACACATACATCCTTGATATTTGACATACGGAAACCTCCGACCAAGACCTATCACATATGACTATGACCTTGGACCTTGTGACCCTGACTTTGGAGTTTGACATACTTTTAAAAAAATTAAACAGGGCCTATATCTCATGTGCTATTACAGCCTTGATATTTCTCACATGAACACTTCCTACCAAGACCTTTCACATTTGACCATGACCTTGGACCTTGTGACCTTGGACTTTGACCTACTTTTAAAAAAAACTTTAACCGAGCCAATATATCACATCGTTTTACACATACAGTCTTGATATTTGACACATGGACACCTATGACCAAGACCTTTTAGATTTGACCATGACCTTGGACCTTGTGACCTTGACCTTAGTCTTTTACCTACTTTTATAATACATAAACCTGGCCTATATCTCATGTCATTTTACACATACAGCCTTGAAAATCTTAAACTAGGCCTATATCTCATGTCCTGTTACCTATACAGTCTCGATATTTTACACATGGAGACCTCCTACCAAGACCTTTCACATTTGACCATGACCTTGGACTGTGACTTTGACCTTTAATTTTTACATACTTTTAGAAATCTTTAACCTAGCCTTTACCTTATGTCCTATTACACCTACAGCCTTGATTTCACATATAGACACCTCCTACCAAGACCTTTCCCATTTGACCATGACATTGAATATTGCAGCCTTGACCTTGGAGTTTGACCTACTTTTAAAAAGACTTAAACCATTTCATATATATCATGTCTTTTTACACCTACAGCCTTGATATTTCACCCATGGACACCTCCAACCAAGACCTTTCACATTTGACCATGACCTTGACCTTGGCATTTGGCCTACTTTTAAAAACTTTAAGGACAGATCCTCCAGTTGTTACTGCGCAACTTACTGCGCATATCCTAAATAACAAAATAAAGCTGTTTCAGTAATTGGCCTTTTTCAGCAAATGTATATTTTACATTTAGTTAATGTTTGGTTGATAAATGACAAGACCCTTTTCGCTTATTTCAATTTTCTCTGTTTGGTCAATTAAAGTGTAATAGTACTCGGATGGTACATTTCGCTTTTTGTTACGCGTTCAACATATTGCGTTAGCGATAGGAAACGGAGCAACAAAAGCAAAGTGGTGTCTTTATGAGTTAGCCCGCTTCAGATGGACACAAAAGATGACACTTTTTATTATCTAAAGCTAGTAACAAGGAAGAAAATGGATAAAAGTAGTGAAACAATTTCGGACAGAGCTGCAAAAAGTAAACCAAATTTTACTTATAACTAAGAAAAACGCTTGGTTTGATATATTTTTCTTTCTTTCTTTTTGTGGGTATGACCAAGCACTATGTCTATACCAAAAAGGAAAAAATTCTTACCGCTGATATATTTTTTATTATCAGAAACGTTGCAAAAAAAAGAGCAATTTCAGCTATTCTGAAAGAATGTTTTACTAAAAATTTCAAAATCATCACTTGATTTTCCCAAATTGATACTCATTTAGACAGAATAAAACATATTGAACACAATAAAGACTTATTTATGTAACCCTAGTCATTTCAAACACCTTTTTTGTGGGTATTTAAGTGATACCTTATTTTTGCAATTTTAGACAAGAGTAGTCACCCTTGAAATCCAATAACTTTTTAATTCGCTTGGTGACCTATAGTTTTTAAGTCATTTTTTTACTTCTCATATATTTAAATATCAGTACAGAAAAAATAAAAAAAATCTTACCGTAGGAAATAAATGGAGGATCTGTCCTTAACCTGGCCTACATTTCATTTTACTGTTACATATACAGCTTTGATATTTCACACATAGACACCTCCTACAAAGACCTTTCATATTTGACCAAGACATTGGGCCTTGTTAACTTGACCTTGGACTTTGACCTACATCAAATGTAGGCCCTTGAGGGGACATAATATATGTTTTACAAACAACTCTTGTTTTTTCCAAACTTTATCCTAAGGTAGTTCACCATGATTCTATTTCATGCGACAATGTTGTAAATATTTGGTGGTCAAACATTCCTCCAGCGATTGTGTAACACATCATCAAAATAGCATGAATCTCATTAAGGATGGACTACTTTAAAACGTAAATTCATGTTAGGGTTTCTTCATCTAGGGAATTGGTCAAAAGATCTTAAAATATAAAACTTCAACTCAGATCATTGTTGCTTTCTTTTTAAATAGTAGGTATGAAAACAAAACAAGAGGGCCATGATGGCCCTAGGTCGCTCACCTGAAAATTGTTGCCTTGTTGAAATTAAACACTTAGACCTGAATAGCAGCAAAATAAATGTTTCAATAAGGCCCTTTCTCATGTGGTTTTCAAATGAACGTAACAAATATTCAGCCTTTTTTAAAAGTATTGCTCTTTTGTCCTTTTTCTGATACTGCTGCACTAATAGGCAATAGTTTAAATATCAACAAAATCAAAATTCTTCTAACAAATTTGAAAGCCCTTCACCAAAGGATCATTCATGTGAAGTTTCAAGAATATTGGCCAACTGGTTAGGCAGAAAAACATTTAATTTTTAGAAGATTTTGCTTATACTTTCCCCTTTTCTCATGCGGCGGCAGCCAGAGTCTTTGATGGAATCAAATTCTTTTAACAACTATGAAAGCCCTTCACCTAAGGATCATTCATGTGAAGTTTCAAGAATATTGGCCAACTGGTTAGGCAGGAGATGATTTTTAAAAGATTTGGCTATTTTCCCCTTTTGTCATGCCGCGGCAGCCAGAGTCTTTGATGGAATCAAATTCTTTTAACAACTTTGAAAGCTCTTCACCCAAGGATCATTCATGTGAAGTTTCAAGAATATTGGCCAACTGGTTAGGCTGGAGATGATTTTTAAAAGATTTGGCAATTTTCCCCTTTTCTCATGCCGCGGCAGCCAGAGTCTTTGATGGAATCTAATTCTTTTAACAACTTTGAAAGCCCTTCATCCAAGGATCATTCATGTGAAGTTTCAAGAATATTGGCCCACTGGTTAGGCAGGAGATGATTTGGCTATTTTCCCCTTTTCTCATGCCGTGGCAGCCAGAGTCTTTGATAGAATCAAATTCTGTTAACAACTTTGAAAGCCCTTCACCCAAGGATCATTCCTGCCAAGTTTCAAAAAGATTGGCCCACTGGTTTGGGAGGAGAAGATCTTTAAAAGAAATTGTGGACAGACGGCCGGACGACCGGACGGACGACGGACAACGACCGATCACAATACCTCACCTTGAGCACTTTGTGCTCAGGTGAGCTAAAAACTGTCGAGCAACATAAAATATTATTAGCTGACTACAAAAAGTACACTCAAGGGTCAAAAGTGATTCCACAAATGGCGGCCGTGGAAGGTGCGTTTATAAAACCGGCGAGTTAAATTGTCCGGAATGGGGGTGTATTATAAACCATGGTGCATTTTACACATATACTAGTAAGTGATTCTCGCTTGCTTTGATTCTTAAATTTAGGGAATTGATCTCCCTTTTGTTTATGTTTTCGTCTGCTGTCAAAATGGATCGGAAACGGAAAGAAATGATCACTGATCACAAAGAAATGATCGTAAAACTGGCAAATGACAACATTAACTGTTCAAATATCGCACAGATATTTGGATTAAACAGATTTACAGTGGGAAAGTTTCTAAAAAGGTATAGACAAAGTGGGTCTATTGAAAATAAACATCGCAGTGGAAGACCGAAGAAGACCGATGATCGTGCAGACCGCCGACTTTTACGCGTTGTGAAAAGCAATCGGAGAAAGACTTTAACTGACATTACAACAACTTTCAACTCACAAACACCAACTAAAATATCTCGAGAGACAGTGAAGAGGCGATTAAAGTTTTATTGTTCCAAGAGAAGAGTAGTAAAAAAGAAAATTGTAATACGTCACAATAACAGAGTAACAAGGAGGGTTTGGTGCAGAACAAGGTTGAATTTAACTGTTGAAAACTATTGGAGGAGAGTTATTTTCTCATGCGAAACACAGGTTGTGTTAGGGAAAGACAGGAAAGTGTATATTTGGCGTAGAGATGAGGAAAAATGGGCCCCAAGGTGTCTTGGTGAGCATGCTGATCCCCACCCAAACTTGAAAGTGAATGTTATGTTTTGGGGCTGCATCAAAAGTTTACGATGGTGTTGGAACTCTAGTGCCTGTGAATGGAAACATAAACTCAGAAAAGTATGTCGAAATCTTAGAGAGCAATTTATGGCCAGTTGTGACAAGTTTTTCCAAACAGTCCTGGATTTTTCAAGACGACAATGCAACCCCCCATACATCCCGATTCACTACTCATTGGAAAACAGAAAACCATATTCCCTCTTTCTTATGGCCTGCACAGAGCCCAGATTTTGGAGAGCCTTTAAAGTGCATTTGAACAGGCGTACACACACATTAAATACAAAGCAGGACCTTATACTAAAAGCTGGGGAAAAGATTCAGACAAAGGAAGAAAATACTGATAAGCATTATTTTCATTGGTCTCATATTTTTCTGTGTCATATTGTATACAAATCCAATTTTTGGCAACATTCATTTTTAGCTCCACTGGCCTTCAGGCCAGTGGGCTATTGTCATGGCGCTGTGTCCGTCGTGCGTCAGTCCGTCCGTCCGGTCGTCAACTTTTTCTTTAAAAATCTTCTCCTCAGAAACTACTGGATGGATTTCAATCAAACTTCACAGGAATGATCCTTAGGTGGTCCTCTATCAGATTCCTTCAATTAATCCTGATTGAACCAGAAAGTCTGGAGTTATCTGCCCTTGAATTGTTTTCACTCTAGCCACTACAAATATTGATCAATCAAGACAAAACTTGGTCAGAATGTTGTTGCTAATAAGATCTTGCTTTAATGCAATTTTCAGCTTGATCTGAATATTGCGTCTTGAGTTATGTGCCCTTGAAATTGGCAAAATTACCATTTTTGACCTTATTTTTACTCAAACAACCATAAATATCCACCAATCAACTTGAAACTTTCATGTTATCATACTGGCCATAAGATCTTGCATGGGTATAATTTTCAGCTTTACAGGAATCTTAAGACATGATTTATCTGCCCTTGAATTTGACCAAATTGCTGTTTTCCACTTTGATGGTATTTCCCAACATCTATTTTTAGCTCAAAATCTATTTTTAGCTCAAAATTTATTTTTAGAAATATGAAATATTTTGGAGTAATCAATGATCTGTTAATTAAGATCTGTTTGGAAGAAGTAAAATTTTAATTGTTAGTATCATCCTTAGCTGGAATGTTCTCCAATTGCCTTTTACCCTTTCTCAAATGACAAACATATAGTTTCACTTTCTTTGCTTCAAGAACCACACATTTTGAACAATCTAGTTTTGTAACTTTCTTTTTGCTCTATGAAACACAAGCATTGAACAATCTAATAAAAACTTGGATTAAATATTACATGATATTCAGGCCTGTGGAGCGACTCAAGACCTTCAGGTCTTCTAGTTCCCCTTTGGTAGCAGTAGTATAATTTCCAAAGGAGTAGACACACCCGAGCAAAAACCACCCGGTTCCGGGTGTGTCTACTCCTCTGGAATGGTAAAGGTGGCCTAAAAATAGAATAGAAAACATGCGCGCGTTTTACTCTACGTTTTCTGTCCTTCGCAGAGTTGAAACGTGTTCCATGCACCTACCGACCCCCAATCTCCCCCCCCCCCGGTTCGTTGAATGATAATTATCATAGTGGTATCTGTTGTGCCGTCTTTAGCTTTCAATTTGAGCTACGAAAAATTTGGATATTTGGTAAAGGTATGCTTACAAGCTCACAAATAGATTTAATCATTACAAGTTCAACCGAATTAACCCAAATACCAGAATTTGAAAGTTATTACTGAATAATCTCGAATACCAGACGTGCGTATAATTGAGATGTGTAACATAGTAAGAGTTTCCATACATGTACATATGCTGAGTCAAAAAAGAAAGTGTGCACAGGGAATAAGTTGAATTTCTATGGTAATTTTGAATATTGATAACATAATATTGGTATCAAATTAAAGACAATTCAATTGCCTAAAAGAGGGTGTATTTTTAAAGTGTGTGAAATGGAGTTTTTCTTGTGTTTTCTTAAGTTACCTAAGATAGGGGTCATTTTCAAAAATCAAAGAACATGCAGCCGAACGTGAGCAGGTTAAATAATGCAATTTTCTTGCAATCTCTGCTTCAATTTCTATTGTGACATGTCTTTAATAAATGATAGAAAACTTGTGTAGCCTCACTGATCGAACATAATGTCTCTTTCTATCGGTTTTGAATTTCATTGAGTTTATAGTGCAAGACGTATTCCGCGTCCTGCACGTTCTTTAACTGGACCCGAACGTGATCGAAACTCAGATGGGAAAAAATGTTCGGCCCTACACGACACTCGGGACTAATTTTCACGCGTCCCATGCTGATCACGATGTGCCGAAAGCATGCGCAACGTAAAATTTTGGCACGCTGATAAAGTGACAAACATATGGTCTCAAATCTCTTATGGACCGTCTATCTGTCTTCGTCGGTTTCAAATGATGCTTACATGTGCTTGCTGTACTGAATCGCAATAAATGATGTAATCTTGAAGCGTTGACGTAAGGGCGTCAACGTCATGTAACGATCTTGTCTAAGTCATTGCGGCATTCGGTTTATCAGACTGAAGCATATCAAAATGTATCCTTTGTTTTAAAAACATGATTGCGAACGCCTATAATTTCATTGTCATCACATTCAAACGATAACGATATATTTTACGCCAGTTCTAGACACTAGCAGAACTAACGTGTGAAATCTGGCGTGTTTACTAAGACGTGGCATCTTTGGCTACACAGCAAATTGAAATTTTATGTTTGATTTAGCTTTTATACACTTAAAATACAGATTTAAGAGGATACAGTTTATTATGAAACGTTTGTTTTGATAACAACGTGCAAAAAGGTGCTAACAGCTTATGGTGATATGCCCCATAATTTAATCCTCCAAAGTTGCTTCCTGAGTCAATAGACACGAGAAAGTTGATTAGTGAACTCTGTGTAGAAGTTTTGGGTAGATAATTTATATATAATATATATATATATGTATATTTAGGTTCAATCAATATATATGTTAAAGTTCACAATTCTAGAAAGAATTCAACCACTATGTAACGTCACGCTTTCTTAATTAGTTAATTTCATTTTAAGGACATGTATATTTGAATTAGATACGTGATATATTATTAATTAGAATCTCTTGTATAATAGATAAACAAGTTGTCAATCAAAGTTGTCATAATGATAATGATTCATAATGATTGGTCAGAATGGACTCTTCCATCTAGTGGACTAGTCTATTCTGCCCACAAAATAATTGTTATAAAAGTTAGGGAATTCTGAAATTGTCTTGTCTTGATTCTCGAAATTATAGAACTATGTAGATAAGAACTGGGTTGTTTGAGTTTGTTATTATTTACGTTACATACGTATATCTATTTTGGTGCCGACGGACTGGGATCTTTATTTATCTATGAAAATGCAATCAGGTAAAATTTCTGTTATCTCTTTTTTTTTAATTAACTGAGTACTTTAGTAATAATTCAATTCACACAATGTATTAATGTAGCAGTGATTTCTATGAGTTGAAGTTTTAGTGAAAAGCAAAATGGCAGAAGGGGGAGAAATTTCACAAATATTTTTAGGATTGAAACAAGTGCTAGAAAATGTTTCGCAAGCTTTGACTGCCCAAAGCATCAATCAATCAATCAATCCCCTTCTTTAATGGCACGCCATCTCAATTCCGGACATAGGTTAAGGCCATAAATAAGTACAGTATTTTAACGAATCTATCAGATGATAAGAAGAAATTGGTCGCCTATCAATCATCGGGGGCGCTGTGAGCGGGTTCATTGAACGATTTATCGGTAGTCACCCGGGTTGCTCCTGGAGTGAACTCCGAGAAGAACTTGCCACGCGTTTCTTAGAAATATCGGACCCTCGAATGGCCATGTCTTTATTAAAATTTATTAAACAAACTCCGAATGAATCCTTTCATGGGTACGCGGAACGCATAATAGCTTTAGCCGAGGAGGCCTACCAGGGTGTCCAGGTTGGCCCAATCATAGAACAGGCAAAGGTTGATTCTTTTGCTGAGGGATTGATAAGTCCATATTTGAAATTAAAAATATTGCGAGACAGACCACAGACATTACAAATTGCTATCAACATTGCTACCAATGAAACAAACTTGTACAATAGGGTTTATGGGCCAGAAACAAGTAGACATGGAAGACATGAACCAATGGATGTCAGCCACCTTCGTGGCATGAAGTGTTTTAAATGCGGCCAGAAAGGCCACAAGAGTAAAGATTGTAAAAATATCAATCAGACAGAAAATAAAAAGAGAAAGCTCATGTGTTATGAGTGTGGACAGGAAGGCCACATCATGGCCTTTTGCACAGCGCGACAAAATGAACCCAAACCACCAATGGGTCATGGTTCAGGTAGTAGGAGCACTTTAAACTAGATCATTCTGTTCATGCCGAGGTCGATGAACAGATACATCACAAACCACTTTGACAAATTTTCCATAAATATTTCGGGAAATCCAAACTCATGTTTAGTAAAATTAGGAAAGCAAAAATATAGAACTCTTGTAGACACTGGGGCTGAGGTTTCACTAATGCATCGCCGCGTGTATGATCAATTGATAAATAAACCAAAATTAATGAAGAAATTTGTTAATTTGCATTCAGCAAATGGAACAAGTTTAATGGTCGATGGAAGCATTAGTGTTACTCTTGGTATCGGTGGTACCGATATGTCGCAAGATTTCTATGTTGTAAGCGATCTTAATAGAAATTTAATTTTAGGCCTCGACTGGTTACAAAAAGAATAAAGTTAGGTTATATTTTGACTTAAAACTTCTACGCATAAATGAAAAGACATATGTTAACTTGGAACAAGACATTCACATTTAAAACATTGCACAACCTTGAAACCAAACACTGCACAGATTTGTTATGGGAAAGTAAGACCTAATCCTAATTTACCATCACAGGAGGTTTATGAGATATCTCAAATTGAAAAAGGATTTATTGTCAACGAACTGGGCTTACAAATTGTAAACTCGTTAGCAAAATTAGGTTATGATAGAACTTTACCAATTTTGATTGTCAATAATACTAACAAATGGATGAAAATTTATCGACATGGACTGGCTGCAAAAATTTCTAAAGTATCTGAAAGTGAAACTAAAACAGTAAATTCCTTACAGCCCTTGTCAATGCCAACTAATATTGATACACAAGAAATAATTGTTTCTGATGAATTTAAGCCACAAATTGAAAACATAATTTTTGAAAATAGGGACCTCTTTGCAAAAGATGATTCTTCTTTAGGACAAACAGATGTAGTAAAAATGAAAATTGACACTGGGACTCATCCACCAATAAAATTAAAACCATACCGACTCCATTGCAGAGCAGAGAAATAATTGACAAAGCAATTAAAGATATGTTGGATTCGGGAATAATCGAAAGATCAAGATCTCCATGGTCATTTCCAGTGGTAATTGTCGATAAAAAAGATGGAACAAAGAGATTTTGTGTGGACTTCCGAAAATTAAATCAAATCAACCAAGAAAAATTTATTCCGGATTTTCGTAATTCCGTCGTGACAGAGTTGTCGTTCATGCGGGACGGTATACCGTCTTCCGGTGTCAATGTAAACAAGCGCTATCGGTGGTAAAGAATCGCTACTGCATTCATAAATGCCATAATTTTACGGATAAAATTGGAAATTTTGAACTGCACAAACTATATCGAAAGAGGCAAATGCAAGACGAGCTTGGATTCGTGTAAAAAGTCGCAAGAATTAGAACCAAACATCGTATCTGGCCTGGGCCTACCCGAGTCTGAGAGACAGTAGGCCTATTAGCCGAAACGCGTAGATCGTTGGGAGATTCCAACAAAGGAACCTCAGCGGAGAGAAGAAAGAGAAATCCCATCGCAACATAGTCCCAACACACTAAACGCTTACATATATCAAAGTAGATCTAGTCTATTGAGACAGAGGGAGAAAATGCTGGTTATCGGGGTGCTCTTACATTTTGCCAAAATGTTTCCCAAAGTATTTTCTATTAAGTAAAACCAGGTCTTGTTTGTGGAAGCTTTAAATAATGAACAAACAATGAATTACATAGATCTACTTGAACGAAATAGCAGTTTTGAGAGAAAAGAAAAACATGCTGACTTTCCTTTTCCCTCAATAGTTTCTATTCTACAGTCTACACCAAACTGTTCTTCTTGGTAGATCTATACGTATCATAGTAGACAGCCTGCTTCAAATTTGAATTGAATTTGAAATGATGGTTTATTATGTTAACCCTTTCCTATCCAATTTTTTGTTTTGATGCCCACAAATAGCAAAATCAGAATCATTCTGACAATTAGCAAGACTTAATTTGGAAAGGACCATATTTTGTTGTTTGGGTAAGGGTTAAAAAATCCGTCATTTTTTCGGCACATTTAAAAACGAATTCTTCATTTTTCAAAACTTTTTTCTTAAGTCTTGTATTTGACCTCCATAGATTGCTTGGAAAAATATTGAGAAAAAGGAAGCAATTTCGTGATAGTCAGAAATATCGCCTCTTTCCTCAATAGTTCTATTATATTTCCGATATTAATCGTTTTCCGACAGTGGAGAACCGTGTGGAGCGGAATGATCTTACAAACAGTTACAAAATAGTCGTTTGGAAAAACTCGCTCACAGCGTACATGTATACATGTATATACATGTATCTTTTTTCCCCAAAGTTGCCCCTCTTTTTATTTCTATGACGTCATATGACTAGAGTAAGCAAGGCAAAGTCATGACGTCCCAAATCGACACTCGCCTGATTTGAGGCACGCCACGGGGAAAAATATTTTCAATGATAACCTATCATCGGATTATGGGAGATTTCTTTTGTTATAGATCTCCGAGGGGTTTAAAAATGATGGAAGGTGCAGAGGTATTATTAGATTCAATTATTAAGTTACAATAAAAATCATTTTCATTTAATTACTCATTGAATTTACGAAAATATTAAAGTTGTCGCTTGTCAAACAGGCAAATTGAAGTAAACATACCGTCCCGCAGGAACGACAACTCTGTATTACCGGAATTACGAAAAGACCCAATACCCTTTACCCCTAATAGACGATATTTTAGCATTATTAGGCCAAGCAAAATATTTTACATCTTTAGACTTAAAATCTGGGTATTGGCAAGTTTCCATGGATTCAAACCATAAAGAAAAGACTGCTTTTACATGTCAAATATATGATACCACATGGAAGTATGGAATCATGAATGACCTCCATGATTTCGGTATACGAGGTCGCCTTGCTTATTTCATTTCTGCATTTTTGGATGAACGGCAATTTAGAGTCAGGGTTGGAGATACGCTCTCTGATCCTCATGAACATGAGATGGGTGTCCCCCAGGGCTCCATTCTTTCTGTTACACTTTTTAGTGTTAAAATCAACAATATTATTAAGGCTACTTGCCCTGGTATTGAATATTTCCTTTACGTTGATGACTTCTGTATTTGCCACCGATCAAAACACATGCATACCATTGAAAGACAGTTACAACAGGTTTTAAACAACCTGAGTAAATGGTCTAATGAAAATGGTTTTAAATTTTCTAAAACCAAGACAAAATGTATGCATTTCTGTAAATCCAGAAAACTCCATCCCGATCCAGAACTCACTTTGGACGGGATCCGAATAGAAGTTGTCCCAAAATTCAAGTTCCTGGGTCTTTTATTTGACTCTAAATTATCGTTCATTCCGCACATTGAATATTTGAGCAATAAATGCAAGAAAGCTCTAAATCTTTTACGTGTCGTCTCCAGTATGGACTGGGGCGCAGACAAAAAAGTTTTATTACGTCTTTATAGATCTCTTGTGAGATCTAAATTAGACTATGGTTGTGTTGTTTACGGATCCGCCCGTCAATCCTACTTGCGCAAGCTTGATTCTATTCATAATCAAGGTTTACGTATTGCGCTGGGCGCATTTAAAACATCGCCAATTAACAGTCTTTATGCGGAAGCAAATGAACCGTCTTTGAATTTTACCCCCAGCTGTGGAGGGGGATTAGAAATATCCCGGCTGCCGTGTCCTGTAGCAAATGGTAAGACCCCAAGCAAAGGACAGTGTGTCTGTAACGGACCCGCTTGTTGGCCGTGAGTGGATACTCGTAAGCCGGAAAAGGGGATCCTGGTCAGTTGAGGGAAGCTCAGGGCTCTCCAGCTTCCCAACACGCTGGCTTTGGCCTCGGCTTCGGTGTAAACGAGAGCTTAGATGGGCCCGGTCTAGGCAATCGGCTGGTCGCTTTAGACGAAGACTGTTTGATTGAACACATGTTCTATCTTGACAATTACTTTGATATTATACAGGTCATGCAATTTCTTGTATCAGCTTTTAGTTATTTCATTAAGTCCTGTCTTGTCCTCGTCTATATAGGCTCATGGGCTAATTGGGTTGATTGAATGCCTTGATCGGCGTTGAAATGCATGGTTGATCTTTATTTTAAACATTACTCATGTATGTCTTTGCCGCACTTGTTGTTTGGTCGGCTTGAGTATACCATCTGGGCATCCCTGGCATGGGGAGCTGGATATCCGCTCCAATTCCATGTCCCCTTGTTGGACTCCGCGGCGGGTTGGGGGGCCCAGATGATGAATACCAATTTTTAACCATGGATTCGAAAACACTTAAAAGGACGCGCTTAGAAATAGACTCGGATACGGATAATCGACCAAGCAATATGAATTTTCCTAGGTACTTGTTGATTGAATCGGAAACTGAAAAATCGTTGACTACTCTATCGCCTTTCGTGATAAATAAATGCCTCGTTTCTTATGCTGGTGAGCCTAAGACAGTCAAAAAGTTGAAGTCTGGTGCCATTTTGGTAGAGGTTGATAAGAAGTCACATTCAGACAACTTATTAAAACTCAAAAAGTTTCATGACATTCCTGCCAAATGTTCCGAACATGCAACCCTCAACACTTCTAAAGGCCTAATTCGCTGCCCTGATCTTCAGGGGGTGTCTGAGGAAGAAATTGTTTCGGAACTTGGGTCTCAAAATGTGACAGCTGCTAGACGTATTTTCGTTCACAATAATGGACTAAGAAAAGCAACGAATACCATTGTTTTGACTTTCAACACCGCTATTTTGCCGAAATGCTTGAAAATTGGATACTTACGGGTTAATGTAGACCTCTATATTCCGAACCCGCTCCAATGTTACAAGTGTTTTAAGTTCGGGCATCACGAGAAGAGGTGTCAGGAGGCTCAGCGTTGTCGTCGTTGTGGCGATCTGGCTGAGACTCATGACGTTGACGAGTGTGAGAACTCTGCGCGATGCATCAATTGCGATGGTCCTCACATGTCGACTTCTCGTGCATGTTCCCATTGGAAGCGGGAAAAGGATATCGTTACTGTTAAATGTAGGGAAGGCCTATCCTTTTTTGAAGCAAAGAAAATTGTTGAAAGTCGTTCAAACCTAGCCTCTTATGCCCATGCAACTAAACCAAATCAAACTTCGAACAAAAGCGACACTGGATGCGAAAACTGCAAAGGTCTTTTTAGGAAATTGATGATACTTTTTCCTGAAAAGAAAGAAGAAATTTCAAAATTGTTTCCATCTTCTACTCCTGCAGTATCTACTTCCTCTCCGCCTACAAACACTACAAATAAGTCTCCAGAACCTGAACTTCCTTTACAAAAAGCACCAGATAGCTCTAGAGTTTCAGAAAGCTCAAAGTCAGCCAGCACCGTTTCTAACAGTCATGATGACGCCAAGTCTAGTAGTGAAAATCGAAGGCCTAAGCCTTCTAAACCGGTGGTCTCCGACCGCCAACCAAAGGGATCCCAGGATCCCATTAAACAATACAATCGGTATCATAGTCTTGAAGAAGACATGATAACCGATGACCTCGCAGATTCCAAAAAGAATAAGCAAGGTAGCAGCATTATAAAACTTAATAAAAGATGATTAATTTCAAACTTCCAATACTCTGTGGTTTAATTTTAATCCTAATATCCCTCATGGCGAACACTATTATTCAATGGAATTGTAGAAGTATAAAATCCAATTTTGAGGAACTTAGTCTTTTAGTCTCTAAAGAAAAACCAGTAGCAGTTTGTTTACAAGAAACCTTCCTAAAAGATACAGACAAGTTTACCTTTAAATATCATTCTTGTTACTTTAAAAACTTTACGGGAAGTGAAAGAGCATCAGGGGGTGTAGGTATCATTGTGAATAACAATGTTCCACATCGCCCTGTTCAGCTTGACACTACTTTACAGGCAGTTGCCGTAAGTGTTTCTCTCAACAAAACAGTAACCCTTTGTTCTATTTATCTTCCTCCGAGTTCTCCTGTTGACAACAGGAAACTAGATCGTCTTGTTGAACAGTTACCCAAGCCTTTTATTTTAATGGGAGATTTTAATTCCCACCATACGCTGTGGGGATGTTCAAACACAGACAACAAGGGCCATATTGTTGAAGACTTTATTTCAAGGCACGATCTTTCTCTTTTAAATGACAAGTCATCTACTTATCTACATCCTGCTACTGGTTCTTATTCATCATTAGACTTGACAGTTTGCAGTCCTCAAGTTTTTCCAGATTTTAACTGGAAAGTTGATGACGACCTGCATGGCAGTGACCATTTTCCGATTCTTATTTCGGAAATTGGGCCATCTGTACAGGAGCAACCACAAAGGTGGAAACTCCATAAAGCAAACTGGGGCTTGTTCAAAACTGTGTGTGAACAGTCCATTACACCTCAAGCTTTTGAAGATTGTGAGAATCCTGCAGAATTATTTACCTCTCTGTTATATTCATCTGCAGAAAAAGCAATTCCAAGAACATCTAAAAACCCTAAACATCCAAATAAGCCATGGTTTAATGATGATTGCAAGAAGGCTGTTGCAAAGCAAAAGTCGGTTCTTAGAGAGTTTGATCTAAGGCCGACTAAGGAAAATCTTATAAAGTTTAAAGTTGCACGTGCGAGAGCACGGCGCACTATTAAACGAAGTAAACGTACGTCTTGGAGACAGTATGTATCTAGATTAAATTCTAGATCGTCTGTCAAAAAGACTTGGGATATGGTGCGAAAAATTAGTGGCAAGAACTCCTCGCTCAGTGTTGGCCATTTGAATACTGATAATGGCGTTGTTTCATCTAAGCCTGACATAGCAAATGTTTTGGCAGATACTTTTGCCAAAAAATCCTCCTCTTCTAATTATTCACCTGAATTTCAAAAACATCAAGAACAAAAAGAAAAAGTTAACTTGAATTTTAAATCCAAAAATGCTGAGCATTATAATAAAGAATTTACTTTTAAGGAGCTAAAAACAGCCCTTAAGAAATGCCACGATACTGCAGTTGGATGCGATGATATCCACTACCAGTTCTTGAAGCATTTACCGCACGAATCCCTCCAATGTTTACTCGATATCTTTAACAGTGTTTGGAAAACGGGAATACTTCCAGCCTCGTGGCGGGAAGCTATTGTCATTCCAGTACCCAAACCTGGTAAAGATTCAGATAATCCTTCGAATTACCGGCCTATAGCCTTAACAAGTTGTGTTTGTAAAACCATGGAAAGAATGGTCAATGACCGTCTTGTATGGTTTCTTGAGAAAAACAAACTTATTACGTCAGCCCAAAGTGGCTTTCGTAAGCAAAGAAGCACTCTCGACCATTTAGTTCGTTTCGAGACATTTATTCGAGAAGCTTTTATCAAAAAAGAACACGTTGTTTCAGTCTTTTTTGATTTGGAGAGTGCATATGATACCACATGGAAGTATGGAATCATGAATGACCTCCATGATTTCGGTATTCGAGGTCGCCTTGCTTATTTCATTTCTGCATTTTTGGATGAACGGCAATTTAGAGTCAGGGTTGGAGATACGCTCTCTGATCCTCATGAACAGGAGATGGGTGTTCCCCAGGGCTCTATTCTTTCTGTTACACTCTTTAGTATTAAAATCAATAATATTATAAAGGCAACTTGCCCTGGTATTGAATATTTCCTTTACGTTGATGACTTTTGTATTTGCTACCGATCAAAACACATGCATACCATTGAAAGACAGTTGCAACAGGTTTTAAACAACCTGAGTAAATGGTCTAATGAAAATGGTTTTAAATTTTCTAAAACCAAAACCAAATGTATGCATTTCTGTAAATCCAGAAAACTCCATCCCGATCCAGAACTCACTTTGGACGGGATCCGAATCGAAGTTGTCCCAGAATTCAAGTTCCTGGGTCTTTTATTTGACTCTAAATTATCGTTCATTCCGCACATTGAATATTTGAGCAATAAATGCAAGAAAGCTCTAAATCTCTTACGTGTCGTCTCCAGTATGGACTGGGGAGCAGACAAAAAAGTTTTATTACGTCTTTATAGATCTCTTGTAAGATCTAAATTAGACTATGGTTGTGTTGTTTACGGATCCGCCCGTCAATCCTACTTGCGCAAGCTTGATTCGATTCATAATCAAGGTTTACGTATTGCGCTGGGCGCATTTAAAACATCGCCAATTAACAGTCTCTATGCGGAAGCAAATGAACCATCTTTGAATTTACGAAGAAAGAAATTATCAATGGATTATTATCTAAAACTTAAATCTAATCCAGATAATCCTACACATAACGTTGTATTTGAACCTCTTTTTGAAGAGGAATTTAATAAGAAGGAATCAGTTATACCTCCTTTCAGTTTACGTTGTAAGGCAGATGTAAATTCTCTAGATTTTGATCTAGATGACGTGGCGGAACATAAAGTTCCAAACGTACCTTTATGGACGTCCAAAAGTCCCACCTTTATTTATGATCTTGCTTCAACGAAAAAGTCGGAAACTGATCAAGTTGTGTTTAAAAATAAATTTCTTGAAGTACAAGAAAAGCACATGCTTCATTTACAAATTTATACCGATGGTTCTAAAAGCGAAGAAAAAGTTGCATCTGCTGCCATTTTAGATGGCTTCAAATATCAGTATCGTTTGCCCGATAACTCGTCTATTTTCTCTGCCGAGCTCAAGGCTATTGACCTTGCGCTCGAGCACATTATTGAAAATGGCTATTGGCGCTACATTATTTTTACAGACTCTTTATCCTGTATGCAAGCGCTCGAGCACGAAAAAACGGACAATCCTATTATTGTAAAACTTCTTGAGAAGATTTCTCGTTTGTATGCTTCTGATGAAGATACTGATATTGTCTTTTGCTGGCTTCCAAGCCATTGCGGTCTACGTGGCAACGAAGAGGCAGACAAAGCTGCCAAGGAGGCGTTGTCACTGGATATTTTACCTTTTAAAGTTCCTTTTACTGATTTTAAACCTCTCATTCATAATTTTATTCAAAATGTATGGCAGAACTGTTGGAGCGACGAGGCCAATCACCAAAATAAATTGTTTTCCATAAAACCTGCACTTGCTGAATGGCTACCAGGTTTTCGATCTGACCGCCGCGAAGAGTTAGTTTTGGCCCGACTACGAATTGGTCACACACATTTGACCCATTCGTACTTGTTAAAGGACGAGGAAAAACCTCAATGCATTCCTTGTAACGAGGCACTAACTGTTCAGCATCTACTCATTGATTGTGTAGATTTAGCCATCATAAGAAACAGGCACTTTAACGTCGACAGTTTGAAAACGTTGTTTGAAACTGTAAGGCCTGAATCAATTTTCAACTTTCTGAAAGAGTGCAATCTCTTTAAAAGGATCTAGCTGTGATATTTATTCTGTGATATTTATATGTTCTTTGGATTTTCCGGTCGGGTGGACTCGGGCATGGGTGTTCTCTGATCTGGGAGGAGCCCATGTCTATTCGTGCTCACGTCGGATTATTCATGGTACATTGTTATACAATATTTCATATGATATTTTTAATCATTTATAGTTCAGTTAATTTAAATAGGCTATTTGCCCTATGAATTTTCCGGTCGGGTGGACTCGGGCATGGGTGACCTCTGATCTGGGAGGAGTCCATGTCCATTCGTGCTCACGTCGGATTATTCGGCGAGGTGCATTATATTTTTTATATGATTTTCCGGTCGGGTGGACTCGGGCATGGGTGTTCTCTGATCTGGGAGAAGCCCATGTCCTTTCGTGCTCACGTCGGATTATTCATGATGTTTTGTTATTTTATCCTATTTCTGATATTTTTATCTGGTTTATTTCAGTTTGTTTAATTTATCTAGATGATCTGTGGATTTTCCGGTCGGGTGGACTCGGACATGGGTATCCTCTGATCTGGGGGGAGCCCATGTCCTTTCGTGCTCACGTCGGATTATTCGTGGTGTTTTGTTATTTTGCATAGAATTTTATCCGTTATATAATATCGTATTTTTATCATTTCTCCTCTGGGTGTTTATGTAACTAATACATATTTATACATCTTGTAGTGAGATATAATTACAGTGAGTGCGCCCAATATGACCTTAGTAGTCGACGGGCCTTAAAACTCCATTCATTCATTCCGTCTTTGAATTTACATTTAGTCTTAAATAGATTAGTTTACGAGTTTAACCGGTTTCATGCTACATGATAACTTATTCATTATTTTTTCAGAGAGATGTCAAGCGTAGACTTTTTTCTCCCGGTGAGGTCCGGGAGAAAACAACTGTAAATGACAACGAGCCGGAAGACGTAAGTCGCACTTTTCCATTTTTTTTGTAATCACAACTCTCTTCATTTGGGATGTTTACGTTACTTTCAACAATATGGCGTTCAATCAACATTCGACTTTAAAGTTTTTCTCTATATAATGATCATTTATTATTAGTTTTCTTGTCCTAACAAAGTTAAAAATCGATACTCGTTGGCATGTAGCATTCTTTAATTGGATTATTTTCTATTTGTTCTAGCATTGACAGATAATTAAAACATTTTTTTTTCTATTTGACAGATATTATGGCATCCCGGTGTGCTGAGAATTGTAAGTTCCAATTCAAATTATTACTTTCCTCAATCGAACCGGTTTATAGAACATATTGTTAAGAAATGCGTGTTTTTTGGTCTGTGTGTGTGTGTGTATGTGTGTGTGTTTTCAGACAATTTAAAAGAGTCGTAAAATATAGATAAAGCTCAGTGTGATCATTGATCTATATGACTACTTGAAAATGGAATAATCACTTAAATTTTGTTCTTTTTTCTTTCAATAAAAGTATTATGATTTTGTAAAACTGAGGTTTCTGCTGTCATTTATTCGCATTAAATGTTTCTTTTTTTTCAGTCAATCATCAAGCAAACATCAAAATCATAGAGAGGAACATGCAGCATTGTTTACAACAGCTACGAGTCATCAATAATCAAGTAGCCCAAATCAAGCAAGATCTGTAACTTTTAATTTGTAAATTATAATTAAATAATTATTTATAAGAATATCATCTTCATTAAAAAACAAGAGGACCATGATGGTCCTTAATCGCTCACCTGAACTGCTATTGCATACTGAAACTTTAATGTTTCCATCACTTTTTGATTTCTCAGAGATATGAGTGCAGCCCACAAGCACAAAACCCTGCAGACAGACACACGCACAGACCAGGAACACACCACCATGACAATAGCCTACTAGCCAAACATGGCCAGTGGAGCTAACATCACCTTACCAAAGCCACCAGCTATTCATCCAACAAAATCAAATCAGACATGTTGTCCATTTGTACAGAAGATTGATTTTTGCAAATGTCTGGATGGAACTTGACCATGCTAGGATTTGAACACACAGGAACAAGTCTTCTTAGATCAATAGACATTCATTATCATTCAAGCTTTGGGAGCTTTGCTGGGTTAGCCCTTTCCTAAACAAGACCTGATGTCCCTAATAGAAATAGTGTGGAAAAAACATTAAGAGAAATGAAGAAATTGCAGATAATTTCTGCTTTTCCATAAACATTTTCTATGCTACAACATTGCGTCTATTCTTCTTGTATAATGAATTGTTTGTCATCTGTTACTCCTTTAAGGTTTGATCAGTCTAAATTTCATCATTTTGGAAAGGATTATTAGTAATAGCGAAGGCTTAGGAAAGGACTAAGGCAAAAGAAGAAAATGCTAATCATCATTATTTGCTTCTTTTGCCTATTTTTTTGTATTATATTGCATACAAATCATATCTTTATTAACATCTTTCTATCAGTTGCTTAGACTAGTCTACAAATGTGTTATTCAGAAAAGGGTTACATAACAGTATGCATTTGAAGAGAGTTGGATTTGAAAGACTACAAAAACATAATGACGATTTTACACATGAAACTTTAATTGTAGTAAAATGAAATTACATATCTTTCAAATCACAAATGAATGTGGTTATTGAACTAGGAACTAATCTAAGATTCTTAAAGTCTATGAAATATAATATGTGTAATGATGTATAAACAGTGACATATTGAAGCCAATATAACTATGGAAACGTATTTTCACAACTGAAGATAGTTTTTTGAGTAAACTCATTGTACTTGTTCTAGTATGAAATGAAATTGAATTGTGACAACAAGGATTGTGTGCTTTTTGCTTTGATATTTCTTTTATGATTTTGAAATATCATCTCTGTCTACATTACAATATAAATGGTCTAGCTTTAGGTGATAGTTATATATATATATTCATAACAACATTGTTGCATATTCCTGTATGTGCATTTAACACAAATTGCCCCTGAATAGATCAGCTATCTTTAAGATTCGCCTTGATCTGTCATTGGTGACAATTTTATTTGTCAGTGCAACAAGTTCATCATAATAAGGTGTGTGTAACCAGACCTTCCTTGTAGTTATTAAGTAGAACAGAGTAAGAAAGCAATCAAAGTCTTGGCACTGAAGAAACTGAATTTTGGACAAATAATCAAATGATATAGAAAATACTTCAAAATAGCTTATTGATTGCAATGCCACATTTATTCATCAACATCTTACATGTGTATTTAAATGTTTACAGTTCAATAATACATAGATCTTCTTTCCATATCAAGATAATTATTGTTTGTATTAAACATTACTAAGCAAATCATGATGCTGGTTACCATTAATTAGCTATAAACATAGATACTTCATAATTATACAACATGAGTCAATACCATTATGAACATCCTCAAAAAAAAGCTCAATATTAATTTGATGAAGTCATACATTTCACAAGTACAAAGCAGAAGTATGGCTTGGATCTTTCTATGCTTTTGCATGTTAAACTTGGTAAATATGAATGACATGATTCAAACATGATTAACATTTACAACAAGATATGCTTGTGAAACGTGAATGGCCTCGAAATGGCCATTTTTCTAAAATGTTAAGTTTTTTGTGTAAAAAGTATGATAAGGGTTAACAGATGACCGTGAGGAAGGTATTATTGCAAGGAACAGATAAATATGATTGAAAGAAAGTTACATACAAAATTTGAGCTATGTATGTCAAATACTTTGGAAAAAAAGCAAATATTAGAATTTCGCACAGACAGATGAACGGACATAAGTAAAACAAAATGCCCCACATCTTTCGATACAAGGGCATAAAAATAGGATTAATGTTATAAAGGAACCACAAAATAAACAAGATGTGTTTGCAAAATACTAATGCCCGGAAAAGGCCAATGTTAAGTTTTCGAACAGACATCCTGACAGACACCAGTAAAACAATGTGCCCCACGATAATTCTATATGGTGGCATAAAAATATGCAAAAACTATATATTTATTTTAATTATGAACTTTGCCATGCAGAATCCAGTATTTTCTAGTTTAGGACAAGCCGTAAAGAACAAGATCAACCTACACATTGGGGAATTCTGCATTTAACATAAACATCTTGAGTTGCTTAAAGTATGAATCAGGATCTGGAAAAAGGTCCCTTAACCCTTTCCCAAACAAGACTTGGTTTTGACGTCCCTATAATAGAAAAGGCTTGGAAAACATTGAGACAAAAGAAGAAACTGCTGATAACCAGCAGTTCCTCCTTTTGTCTCAATATTTTCTTAGTCATATTTTGCAGAAATCATATCTTAAATAACATCCGTTTTGTCATTTTTGGCAGTTTTTGAAGTGGACCACCTTACAATTTTGCCGTTTGGGAAAGGGTTAAAACATTTTAGAAAAATATGTTTCATGATCAGCTAATGGTCTAAAGTACAGTCTTAAAGATCCATTTTTAAAACTTAAGAGTTGCTACATGTTATGCAGAGACTATCAAAGAACTATATGGATCAAAATGTGTGTATGTTGTTCTCAATAGTTACAAAGGACCTTTCCAGATCTTGGCATATTTTATATATTTTTCTAATTCCTAGTAAAGAAAGGTTTAGCCTTTCACAAACAATGCTTCATTTATTATTTATCAAAACACACAGCATAAGAAAACATTGAGAAAAAAGAAAAATGTTGATAACCAGCTTTTGCAGAATTCTTCATAATATTTTCTTTGCAAATATTTAGCCAACACATTTCTATTCACACCTAACCAGAACTTTCTTTTTCAGTAATAGTTTACATAAATGTATGACTGCATTCATTTCAATAATTCCAGCCTAATTTTTTTTCAACGTCTTTTCAAACATCACTAAATGTTATCTTTTTTGATTATCTTGTAAGTTTTGGACAACATAGTGATAAGAAGAAAATTCTGGAAATCTCATTTTCTCTTTTTCCTCTTTCTTTTCTAACAAAGCATACACATTTTCCAATTAAGCAACATTGATTTTGATTGTCTATAACTTCTATTAATTAATAACAATACAGCACTTCCAAAGTGTAAATGTTAACCCTTTCCCACACAAGACCTGGTTTTGATATATCTAGCAGAGAATGTATTGGAGAGCAAAGACCAAAAAGGACATTCACATCTCCTTTTCTTTTAATGCTATCCAAACAGTGACATATCGTCGCTTTTCTGCGAAAAACTCGTAACTGCAGCTTGTTTTAAGCTGCAGTTACGAGGTTTTCGTAGAAAAGCGACGATATCTTGATTTGCCTAGTATTAACTTGGTCACTTGCAACTCCTTTGAAGCTGAACCATTCGGAAAAGGGTTGAAGCAAGTTTGTTCAATGAAGCATGTTCAAACATGATGCACGGAATAATGTGATACAGCAATTGCAGAAAAATTTCAATAATTATGTTAATATTAGACTGATATGAAAATGATTTGAAGCAGAATAGGTAGAAATATGTCAGGGATTAGATGGTTGCAGTAGATATTTTAAAAATCAACTGTTAAAAGAGTTATTGATGATCAAGTAATATTTTACTTGGGTCATCAATAACTTTTTTATTACCTGATTTTTAAATAATCTACAACATCCAGCATATTCCTGACATCTTTCCAACTACTCTGCCTCCAATCAAATTCAAATTAGTCACATATGAACAGAATCATTAATGACTTTCTGAAATTAGTGTGTCACATGATCCCCCGCTGTGAAAGCGGATGGTGGCCACCCCTACAAGCAGAACCACCTAATACCTAATTCAATTTTTGTACAAGAATGTATATTCATTCCTGTACAAAACAGAAACTAGGTATTCAGGCATCAAGCGGGTGACCCTATTGTGGGAAGCTGTATAAAACTGACAAATGGAGTTTTTGATATAAGTTTGAAGATTACATAAAAAAAAACATTTATTTGTATGGACATGTAAAAAAGTAGACCAGTTTGTGATCAGACCAATATGTTTCTACAGTCCCAGCTACACTTTCATTGTAATTTGAAAACACAAGATCCAATGTTGATCCTTGGTCAGTAGTGGGTTCATGTATCATTTGGTGGCAATGAAATGTTTCCGACATATACTGTTCAAGACTATTTCCTTTTTGAGACATGTCTGTATTAAAATCACCCATAATCACTAAAGGTGTTTGTGAGTCAACATGTTGAATTAGTTCTCTTTTCAATGTTGAAATGAATTTTCTATATGATAAACCTGGAGACTTATAAAGGATCACAGCCTGAAATTCAAGTAATCTGTGAGATCCATATATGAGAGTAAACTCAAACTGTGTTGAACTAAAGTGATGCCATTTAGAAATAGTAATATCATCTCTAGCATACAATGCTAAACCATGAGGGGGTCTAACTGTACATGTAGTTTGATTCTGGTCATTCCTGATAAGGTGGTAGCCAGGAATTGAATAGTCAGAACTGAGGTCTCTTTCAACAAATCTTGTTTCAGCAAAACCAATGATATGTGCTGACAAAATATTCTGCTCTACTGCTACATCTTTGAAGTGTTTGTGTAAAGACCTGCAGTTATTATACACTATTTTCAGACAGTTTTCAGAGCTAATTGTATCAAGCGGAGTGTAGCAGAGCTGAAGTCTTGCCTCAGAACATAATCTTTCTGATTCTTGCACTACCCTTTCATCTAATGATAGAGCCTCTTCATTCAAGTTAACAATATAAAGGTTTTCAATAGACCTTACTCTGCTTAAAGCCACATAATGGATATGGGGATTTTTTCTGATCTTTCGCTGTGACAAATCTATGACAACTTTATTAAGGGTAGTTCCTTGAGCCCTATGCACAGTGCGACCAGCAGATGGCTGTAATGGGAATTGGATTCTTTGAATTGTATTGTGTCGCACTATAAATGTTCTCTCAATGTCAAATATTGGAGTCCAGTTACTGTCAATTAAATTGTGATAAAACCCTCTACTGGAGTATTTATTTCTTCTGTCTCTGCCAACTTGTTTATCATCAAACTGAACCCAAACTATGCTAGGCCTGTTCGTCTCTGCCTGCTTATATTCTACAAACTTAACAGTACAAGAGGCTCCATTTGTAAGTCCATCTTCTGTATCTATGTTAACTGTCAAGTCATATATCATACCAATAACAACAGTAAGTGAATAGTGTAAACCCATGGTACTAGATGCATCCTTCTGTAATTGATCTAAAATTCTCTCTTGTTTG
Organism: Fragum sueziense; assembly: GCA_963680895.1. Taxonomy (NCBI): domain Eukaryota; kingdom Metazoa; phylum Mollusca; class Bivalvia; order Cardiida; family Cardiidae; genus Fragum; species Fragum sueziense. The sequence goes on along the minus strand of OY804596.1, from coordinate 65,556,596 downwards.
TCCTGTGATATGTTTGCAGCTAAGATGGAATCATGACAAAGAATTTCAACCTTTTGGGCATTGATATTACTAATCATTTTGTCATTAAATGATTGCATGAATGAATTTTCAGCAAATATATGAGGAGCATTCTGTGGATAGTTCTCTGAATTTGGATGTACCATACACTGTTTGATCTGTTCCTTATCATGCTCTGTCATTTTATTGTGCCTTAGTCTGTTTAATAGATCTGCAAATGCACTATCATCCTTCTGTCGCATAATCTCTGTCAACTCAAACATGGTGAAATGTTCTTTCCACAAATTTACAGCTAAAGATGCAGCATCACTAGTAAGGTCTTGAAATATCCAAGATCCAGCAACTGGTTTTAATTGAAACAGATCTCCTACTGCAATAATGCTCTTACCACCGAAAGGTAGTCTTGTGCCTGTTAACTCTTGAAGTCTTTGGTCAATGAACCTCAGCATTGTATTGCTTACCATTGATATTTCGTCAATTATCACAACAGACAGATTTCTATATTTCGACCTAAAGGAGTTGAGTTTGTCACAAGTCAATGTCTGTTCTTTTTGCATGAATTTCTGACAGAATGCTGTTGATATGGTTGAACCATTGATGTTAAAAGCTGCTTTACCAGTGTATGCACACAGCAAAACCCTCTTCTCATCTGCATTTTGACCCTCGCTAAGATTAAGATACCTATACAAGGTTTGGTACAATGCCTTGATTACAACACTTTTACCAACACCTGCTCCACCAGTAAGGAAAGCATAAAGTGGTGCATCTTTTGTTTTAATCCAATGAATAACATGGTTATAAAAATGCCTTTGTTTTGTGTTCAAACACCTCAGAAGTTCTCTATACTGGTCATCTGGCAATACATTTTCATTTACTTCAACTGAGGCTGTGGCCACACTGCTGCCTAATTCAATCCCTATATCATACTCCCTTTGTTCGACAACTCTATCTGGGTTGAAATACACAAATGTTTCTGATTCAGCTGAACTCTCCATAGCTGTGTCTGCCTCAACTTGCTGTGTTCCTGAGGCTATTTCGTCAAATGCATCCAAATCATTTTCAGCAGCTTCTCTTGCCATCTCTAATTCCTCAATGTGATGTTCATACAAATTTGCTTTGTAATCAATCTGGCGTTTTTTAGTGTCATAGTGTTCTTTGTAGGTTTCAAAATTCATCATGAGATCCGTGTTTTCATTTCTCCATGGCAAAAACAGTAAGATTTTCTCACGAAAATGATTTTCCTCATCTGATTTGCGATTAAACCTTACATAACGGATAACTTTGGCAGTTTTCCTCTTTCTTATCTTTATACCATTTTTCAAAACAACAAGGGTTTTTGAGTCATTGAACATATCATCAGAATTGATGTCATCATCGTCGTTCACATCATCATTTGAAATTCTTTCATCATCTTTAGGATACACAACCTCTAACTGTGAAACATAATCAGCAAGGCACCAATTTTCTAGACATTTTGGTCTTTTTGCATATCGTTTAACCACATTATCGGCTACAATGTCTGTGGAAGAATCAGGTAACTCATCTAATTCATGTTTAGCTTTCAGAAGCTGAATTCTGTCATTTGGCTTTGAAGTATTGATGAAAACTACATCTCTAGTACCCTTGGATAGAGGCATCTGAAGTACTAGGTACACTGCTTCTTGAGCACTCACTTCAACACTATTTGAGAAAATGTTTCCTATATGGCGCACCTGTCTTTTAATGTCAAAATTGCCATTTCTTGCTTCTTTTGCTGCAGCATGCAATAAAGCACTCATTCCACGCTGTGATTTACTGATGTAGGATACAATGTACATGGCACAGGCATATGGGTCTAGTACAAACTGTATGTCAATATTTGCCTTCCAAGCACTTAAGACAGTTTCATTGTACAAATTAACACGTACATCTTTTGGTGCTCTTTTCAGAAATACCTTTGATGCTTTTAAAGAGCTCCTTATACATTTGATGTAATCATCTTCATTCAGTTCCACGACATCTGTTAAAAACTTTTCATAAGTCATGTCATAGCCTTCTTTTTCCACATTCATTTTCTTCTGAATTTTTTCATACATTTTCTTGTACTTCTCAGCATCTGATTCAAGTGGTTCAAGAATCATTGTTTTCTTCAACGGTGGTAATGGATATCCAAAGCGACAAATTTTGTCTGCCTTTTTATGACATGTTCTGCTATGCTTATGAATTTGCAACTGGAGTAATTCTTGTATTTGTTCATTTTCAGTGCTACATTTCAAATATGTATCAACAAACTCAACTATTTCGTCATTGGAGCTATTTTTGTACTTTGGAGAATCTTCTACCCAAACAAGCATGTGTATGTGAGGTGAACCTCTTTGTTGAAATTCAACACGGTAAAAGTAATCAGTCACTTTGCCAACACAAGCATGAGAACTCTTTAGGACAATATTGATGAATTGTTGAACCCTATGATCAAAGTAACGAGAGCATGTTACGGGATCCTTTTGAACTAACCTGATTTTCTGTTCCCATGACAAATTCCTTATTTCATCTTCAGAATAGGTGAAACCCTGATTGAGACTTGACAACATATTTAGTAAGTCTGACCACCTTGTATCTGCAGATGATAATGACATGAACCATGTAGGCAAACCAAGTTGTCGAATCATTGCAAAAACATCTTTCTTCTTTGTTTCCAAGTACGCAGGAGAATTTCTTAGTTGTTTGAAAATATAATATCCTTCATCTTTACGTACTATGTTTTCCATATAGCTAGTATCTTTAGCCTGCCCTGCCGTCATTTTGTTTTCAAACTGACCTCTTCGCACAGCAAGATTCACTTTGTCATGCAGTTGCTTCATCTGAATCTTTTTTAGTTTGAAAAATATATTTGGTACACTGTTTGCTGCTCGCCTATCATTGCTTCTAAGTTCCCACTTGGCAATGTCACTATAATTTACTGGAACTAATCTTTCTTCATTTTGAGCTCTCCTTTGTCCACAATATATTGTTGGAAAACACAGAAATTCTGAATCAGAATCTTGATATATACTTAAAGGTCTCTGACCTTCTCCAGGTGCAAAGGTAAAAGTGTCTGATCTATTTTCAAGATTTCCATCTTCAATGAGTGTATCTATGTTTCCAACATTCTCTTGCATGCTTTCTTCTGTATCTGAATCATATGTGCCTTCATTTTCACCCTCATCATGTTTATAATTAGTTTTTGTCTCAATATCTGATGAATTATTAACAGATGAAAAGAATTCTTGGACAGTTTCCTCACATTCTCGTGTTACACGTGAAATCCATTCTTCATCAATTGTAACTGATGAATTTGCATACAAAGCACTGTTTTTCATTAACCAGTGTAATGCTACCAAAACACGCAATGGCCTCACATTCTCTGTAAATGCACAAGATTTGTTAGACAACCTCTTTTTCAGCTTAACTGCTACAGTTACATTTTCATCAAATGGTCTTGGAAGAGAATTTACAACTGGTTGAATATCAACAGGCACATTCACGACATTGCCTTTAACAGAGTACTGACGACCTCGGGGCAATTCTCTTATTTGCATAAAAGGTATCCGTAAAGCAATAAGTCTTTCTTCCAGTGGATACAATTGTAAGACATCTGGTTTCTCAGGCCATCTCATACCATTTGCTTCAGATAATCTTGGAACCTTTCTATTCATTAGGTTTGTTTTACAAGTTATACATATCCATTCTAAGTTGTCTACTGACAAGGTACCAGTTAAATATCTTGAATCAATCACATCTTTCATAGTAGCAATACTACTTACACTTTGTTTGAACCAAGTTTGCTTACAACAGGAGCAGATATATTGAGGTCCAACCTTAATACTCTCATGAAATAATGCTATACATTCATCTATGTCACCCCCATGCTTTTTTCTTTTAGCACATGAGCTTTCATTTTGTCTATATTCTGTTGACTTTCTTTTCAAGCATTTTCTGTCTCTATCATTCATTCTTTCTGCTTCTCTTAAACTATCTTTCGATCGAGCAACTTGTTTTGCAATTCTTTCCTTTTCTAAATTGTATGGATTTGAACGCAATTTCTTTTTTGATGCAGTTTCTTTCTGTTTAAAATCTGTACTACTTCTGGCTTTTTGTTTTGAAGTTGTTTGGATGTTTTTCTCCTTCTGTTTAAAAGCTGAACTACTTCTCGCTTTTTGTTTTGAAATTGTTTGAATGCTTTTCTCCTTCTGTTTAAAAGCTGAACTACTTCTCGCTTTTTGTTTTGAAGTTGTTTGGATGGTTTTCTCTCTCTGTTTAAAAGCTGAACTACTTCTTGCTTTTTGTTTCGAAGTTGTTTGGATGTTTTTCTCTCTCTGTTTAAAAGCTGAACTACTTCTCGCTTTTTGTTTTGAAGTTGTTTGGATGTTTTTCTCTCTCTGTTTAAAAGCTGAACTACTTCTCGCTTTTTGTTTTGAAGTTGTTTGGATGTTTTTCTCTCTCTGTTTAAAAGCTGAACTACTTCTCGCTTTTTGTTTTGAAGTTGTTTGGATGTTTTTCTCTCTCTGTTTAAAAGCTGAACTACTTCTCGCTTTTTGTTTTGAAGTTGTTTGGATGTTTTTCTCTCTCTGTTTAAAATAAATATCACTTCTTGCTTTTCGCCTGTATGTAGCCTGACTATCTCTCTCTTTCTTTTTGAAATCTATACTCCTTCTTGCTTTTTGTTTTGATGTAATCTGAGTTTCTCTCTCTTTCTGTTTAAAGTTCATATCGCTTCTAGCTTTTCGCCTATATGTAGCCTGACTTTCTTTCTCTTTCTCTTTAAACAAAGCATCACAACGTTTACCTTGTTTATATTGCCTAAAATATTCCTTTCTGTCAATACCTCTATCTTTGACTGATTGCTTTTTCTGCTTTTGTGATTTCCCTGCTGATTTCAACATGGCTTTATTTCTTTGATCCTCAAAGTAATTCAATAACAAATTAGAATGAAGGTCATCTCTGTCATGTGAGCATGTAAATGCCAGTGGCAAAATTTCATACGGAGAAGATAAATCAATCCTCATGCTCTCATACATAGCATATAAAAAGGTCACCATTTCATTAAGAGTAGCGAAACCAACCAGTAATGATTTACCATCTGGATCACACATTCCATCATTTCCATGTGAGTGTGAATCAAAAAGCCAAAATGTGTCATCTTTAACAAACACTGCAGAGCATATAGCACCTATCATCACTAAAACATACTGCACATTTAGAAAGGCAGTTTGTAAGGATTTGTGCAAAGATGGAAATGCAGGATCATCAAGCTGGTCTACAGCATTACCTGATATGATAGCCTCCTTTTGAACAAGTACTTGCCTTGATAATATCTCAGCTTTATCCGGTATTTCATCAAGAGAAAGATGTCTGTGCTTAAATTTGCCTTGCTGCTTCAAAGTTTGCGAAACATTCTGATACAACTGATCACCAACTGTTAGAACTTCATCTATGTTTGCTGTCAGATTTGAATAATGTGCATATATCAAAGCACACAATGCGTTCATTGTACACTGGCTGCCTCTTGAATACACAGAAAACCTTCTATTATTTTGACTGTATGAGCCTAGTTGTAATGTGGTACAGTTGAATGGATTATTTGCATTAAGTTTGTATCCACTTGCAAAACATAATTTCTGATCAGGGTAAGATTTGGATGTCTCAGACAATGAAGATGTATTCCTTTCTGCTTTTATATGCTCAGACTCAGTATCATTTGATTTATCATCAAGCGGTATTCTATATGCAATATCATCAGTCGATTCAATAATCACTTCCTTTTGTAAGTCATCAAGTAAATCATTTAGCAAATCTCCAAGCAAACTATCTGGCAATTCATATAAGTTCTCAATGACAGACGGCACGATGGCTTTATAGAGGTGGGAACTTTCCTCCGTCTGTTGCTTGGTTCCCATGACAGATGACCCACTTATGGATGGACCACAAGTGGGCTCAGAGAGGCAGGAATCGACCCCCATCTGTTGACTAGTTCCCTTAACAGATGGCCCGACTGCCGAAGCAGCCATATCAGGCACAGACCATATGAGACCTGTAGGGTCATCTCGACCCTCATCTGCTTTCCTGGATCCAACACCAGGGCCGGAACCATCACCATGACCATCACCACTACCATCAACCTCAGCATAACCATCACTTTGACCATCTCTCGCAGTGCGTCTGGACCTCATCAGGGACCGTATCGCAGCATTCCTCTGAGAAACAGACTTCCGCTTTAACCTTGGCATTCCTGAAATAGAAAAAGTAAAGAAAATAACCCCCACCCTTGCCAATTGTAACCATTTTCCCAAAGATACAAGTTTTTGTGAACTGTACAGACAGCTATGAAAACAGAGGGAGAGGGAAGAAATACAAATAAAATGATTTTCTTCTTTTGCCCGACTGTTTTCAAGGCAAATTCATTAAGTTGCTTTCAAGTCCTTTAAAATGTGACAAGCCTAAATTTGGTAATTTGGGAAAGATGATTTATAACTTGGTGAATAGCAAATCTACTTAAGAATTTCAGGTTAAATTGTACTAATAGCTTAAGACAGACAGAAAGATAAATGAACAGACAGAGCAACAATGTTATGATATATCCCAGATCTTTTGATACAGGGACATACAAACAAAACTGTTTTTTTTTACTAATAGGTATGGCATAATTGCATGTATTTACTTTTATTCTTTAACCCCAATATGCAGCAAAGTTTTTGCCCTTTCTTCACTACAAAATTCAAAATAGGTCCAAAAGCAAATATGATGAAGACAGGAAAATTTGTTATACAATATTTTCACAGAGAAGCACATTTACACAAAAAAAATATTGAATTACTGAATACAGAAAAGGTACTATATGCCAAGTTTTGAACTTATGGTAAGACCTGGATAATGCACTTTCGGTATAATCGTTATATTTCGACTTATTCCGTGACATCCTTAAGTCCGAGCATTTATAAAGTACCGTTAGATGCAATATCGCCTGTTTTTGTAAAAACCAAAATAATTGAGCCTGCTCAGATGTCTGAATATTCTTAACAGTTTCAGTGAAAATGTTTCTAAATTGAATGAAGATTAGGCAATAAAACCCAACAGAAGTTAAAAATTTCAAATTTGAGAACAATTAAAATTACTTCCCTAGAGATAGTCTATTCGTGACATACATATTTCATTCCATAACTGTCCACCTAGCCCATTACCCAAGTCTTACCTTAATCCAGTTGATTGATTTATTGGGGTTTAAAGCCGTTTTCAACTGCTATGGTTATCTAAATCTAACCGAAACTTAAAAAATACTAAAAGGACAGACCAACAGGGCAAAAACATGCTCATATTACAGCCTTTGAGGCACAATAAAGGCAGAAAATTAATAAAATTCAGCATGGAAAACATTGAGGAAATATAAAAAAATGTTGGTAGTCAGCATTTTCACTAGTCCTTCAAAGTTTTCTGAAATTTTCCCTTCCAGGATCAACGCATCCTATGCTTATTCTCCTGTTAAGTGCACATTTGACCCTATCCCGAAAGACAAAAATTCAGACTGTTCCAATTCAAAAGCTACTACAAGGGGAAAAATGGATGTTACCAAAAATTGGATTTGCATGCAATATGACACAGAAAAATATTAAGACCAATGATGATAATGCTTATCAGTATTTTCTTATTTTGCCTGAATCTTTTCCTAAGCCTTTACTATAAGGGACATCAAAAGCAGCTTCGATTTGGGAAAGTTTAACTGACCATAAATATGGTAAGTCTCAAGTTTTGCTGTTTGGTATGTATTACAACACTCACTGAATCAATTGGACAGAACTGTAGGCTTTCCTCTAGCAAATGTTTCTCTTCACACACTCGAGTCCCAAATCAGAATCTCAGTCTCCTTCAACACTTTATCAGTCTGTCACTATATCCAATGTATTTGCTGTAGTCTATCTATCTACACTATCACTGCATTGGTTGATTGTTTATACACACCAGTACACTTACTGGTATCAAAATAAATCACAATATATAACTATAGTCTTGTTTCACTGTTTTATCAAAGTTCAATGAAGAATTTCTTTCCTATAGAAAAACAAGAAAAGAAAGATACATTTTGTGCAAACTGTAATCCATCAAACATAAAAGGACATTCTGAGAACAAATGAAAGCTTACTTAATCAACCCTTTTCCAAACCAAAAAAATTGGACGGTCCAAATTTGAAAATAGGTGACAAAATAAGCATAACTATGTATACAGAACTTGGAAAATATTGAAAAATATTGAAGCGAAATGAGAAAAGGCTTTATATCAGCAATGTTTTCCAAGCCTTTTCTAGTATGGATGTCAAAACTAGGTCTTGTTTGGAAAAGAGCTAAATGAGAGCAATGAACTGGGTGTGCATATATCTATTCCAGTTTTTGATGTGAAATTTATTTGATGGGATTTCAGGTACAAAAGTTAAATGTAATAGTAAACCTTAAGAGAAATTCTCAGAAATTCCTTTTCTGTGTGACAGATCACATTAAATATTTGTCTATCAATAAGAATGATTCAACATAGTATAAATCAACAAGGCGGTTCTCAAAATTAAAAGCTCTTCCAATCATTGGTGATAGTGAATCTCAATTTTAGATATACAAATGTTATATTTTCTGAATTTGTACACCTACAATATATAATACACAAACATTTCCTCCTTTGGTCACAGGGTTTCCTGTTAAAGTGAACTTAAGTTTAAACTTTGGTATTTATCTTTTTTACAGCATGAGTTTGAAGTTCAAAGAAGTCTGCAATTATGTTACTTGACAAAAGATTATAGTTTTAAAGCTAATGTATATTAGACAATCACCAACGGCAACTTCGGTAAATACCAAATACCTGGTACTGGGTTGACATCTTTGGGTACTAAAAGAAACAGCTTAATTAAAAACTTTTAATACTTTCTGCCCTAATGCAAGTAAATGCTTTTACAGAAAACTACATATTCCATAGTTAAAACAAAAGATCCTATTACAAAGCAAAAATATTGGTGGAAGAATTGGCGAAAGCTTTTGTTAATAGCAATTAAAACCATGGTAGTTCGGAAATGGTTTGAAAGTTAACTAATTTGCTTGCACATTTAACACTTTCCTTGACAAAAATAAATTTGACTGCTCCTATTTAAAAACTCCTGCAGACAACAAAACCATGGTTCATTAGTGTAAATTTATGCAGGATAGCCCACAGAAAATATTAAAGCAAAGAGAGAAAATGCTAGTTATCAGCATTTTTTGTTTTGTCACAATGTTTCCACATGCTTTTTTTTTTATTGGAGATGTCAAAACCAGGTTTGTTTAGGAAAGAGTTAATATAGGATAGTTTCTTTTCACTCCTGTGATGTTGATTCAAACTGAACATAAGCTCTGTTTGTATTGATGAATCCATTGCTAGGTGATCAAATCTGTGCCTGAAAAATAAAACATATCTTATTAGAACATTCCCAAACGACATTATTTAAACCTGTCAAAATTCAAAGGTGTTGCAGGCGACAAAATCAATCTGACAGTCACTTTGATGGGTTGGAAAACATTGAAGAAAAGCCAGAAAATGCTTTTTATCAATATTTTCTTCCTTTTCTTAAAATATGCAAGCAAAGACAAAATGCTGATAATCAGCATTTTCTTCTTTTTTGTCAATGTTTTTCCTAAACATTTTCTGATAGGACCGTCAAAACCAGGTCTTGTTTGGGAAAGGGTAAATATTTTTTCAGGCTTTAACACTCAGTAGCATCAAAAGGTGTTATTGTTTGTGATGTCAAGGTTATCTTATTTGAAATTTATCCATTCACAAACAATTCCCTATCTGTGTCTTCTTAAATCTAGACTAAGTCTATACTCCATTTGTGTCCATTGTACCAACTTCAGCCAATACCAACAATTTCCGCATTATGGAGGTGAAATTCAATGTCAAAGTAAACACGCATAATATAAATGACATCATCAATACAAGGCAGACATCTTGAATATGCTACATCAATTTTATAATAAACAAGGTTAAAAGCGGCAACTTTGTCAAATTCAAGGGCACATAACCCTTGATTTGAGATTTCGATCCAACTAAAAATCACATTCATCCCAGATCTTACCGCTACAAACATTTGTGTCCAGGTTTTGTCTTGATTTACCAATATTTGTGGCTGTTAGAATGAAAAGTCAAAACTGAAAATCGCATTTATCTTAGATCTTACTGTAACAAACATTGTGTTCAGGTCTTGTTTTCATTGGGCCATATTTGTGGTTACTAGAGTGAATCAAAGTCGAAAATGGCAATTTTGTCATCATCAAGGGCAAACAACTCTGGTTTTTCTAGTCTGATCAATCTGAAAAATTAAAACATATAAGATGTTATGGTCACCAAGATTGTGACCAAGTTGTGTCTTGATTGGTCAAACTTTGTGTTTGTTAGAGTGAAAATAAAGTCGAAAACAGTAATTTTTTGAAATTCAAGGGCCAATAACTCTGGTTTCTCTTCTCCATTCAAGCTGAAAATTATACCCATCCAAATTCTTATGGTCCACAATATTGTGTTCAAGTTTTGTTTTGATTGGTCAATATTTGTAGATGCTAGAGAGTAAACAAAGTCGAAAATAGCAAAAAAACGACAATTTTGTCAAATTCAAGGGCACATAACTCAAGATTTCCTTGTCCGATCAGACTGAAAATCGAATTCATTCAAGATCATATGAATAAGAACACTGTTGCAAAGATTTATTAAGATTGGTCAATATTTGTAGATGCTAGAGTGTTAACAAAGTCAAAAGTAACTATTTTTGACGTTCAAGGGCACATAACTTCTGACTTCTTGGTCCGATCTGACCCAAAATCGAACTCATCCGAGAACTTATAGTCATACATGTTTTGACCAAGTTTGGTTAAAATTGGTCAACATTTGTGGGTGCTAGAGTGTTAACACCAAAATGTGGACAGACGGACGGACGGACGGACGGACGGACGGACGGACGCCGACGGACAAAAAGCGACCACAATAGCTCACCTTGAGCACTTCGTGCTCAGGTGAGCTAAAAACAAACAAAAAAAAAAACACATCAATAATATATTTTTTTTCTTCATAAGTTTTGCAATGAATATTTATAAATTTGTAAATGAAAACAACTTACATGAAAAAAATAACTATGTCTCTATTTAAGTAACAAATTGAAAACAAAATATTTGCTGTATGAGAAAGATTTTCGTTTACAAGAATTTTGGATCAGTCTGAAATGTCTTCTCTGAATGATTTAATTATTTTCTAAACAATGACCTTTTTGTCCATTTTTTTTTGTTTTATCCTTATTATTTTTCAAAATCAAATTAAAAGATAGTAAATGTCTATTATTTCGTTATTTATTTTTTCACAAGCGCTTTTAATGTCTAAAGAAAGAATTTGAAAATATTGTGAAAAACATAGAAAATGCTGCTACAACATTGGATAACCTTGAAATGATACTTAGTTCTAATTGGGAAACGGAGAAAAGGCTGGTAATTCAAAAGGGAGAAAATGCTAGTAACTTTCAAAATTTTGTCGTTTGGGTAAACCAATATCCTAATCAACTTTCCGTGACCCAATCGCTCTTCCGATGTCCCAAAATATGTTTTACCGAAGTTCAAACAATATGAAAATTTTGGGACTAAAAAGGAGAAATAATGTCTTCTTTTGACCCAATGTTTTCCCATTGTTATAGGAAATGTCAACACCGATTTTGTTTGTGAAAGGGATTATGACTTGACTTGTCGAAAGAAAATGCTAGTAACTTTCAAAATTTTGTCGTTTGGGTAAACCAATATCCTAAACAACTTTCCGTGACCCGATCGCTCTTCCGCTGTCCCAAAATATGTTTTATCGAATGAAAAACAGAAAAGGAAAATTTTGGGACTAAAAAGGAGAAATAATGTCTTCTTTTGACCCAATGTTTTCCCATTGTTATAGGAAATGTCAACACCCGGTTTTTGTTTGTGAAAGGGTTTATGACTTGACTTGTCGAAAGAAAATGCTAGTAAATTTTGTCGTTTGGGTAAACCAATATCCTATTAAGTCGCGTACAAATCGCTTCACCTTTATTAAGGAAAGGGTTGTCATTTAGGCGCGTTCAAAAAGGGCGGCCCAATGGTGCGGTTAAATCGAGCGTATAAATGGCTCTCAAATTAATGTAATTGTCGCGGCGTAATATGACCTGTATGGTCATTATTGGTTAAAAATATGGAATCCTTCTCTTCTTTAACCCTTTCGCAACCGCTTACTCCTTTTTAATACAAGAATATGGAAACAAAGTGAGAATTTTTCAACCAGCCCTAAATGGAAGTGACTTATGCTCACTACGGGCTTGGTGATTGCGTGTTCTTAAGTAGTGTTATTCAATAACTGATAAGTAATTGAATATAATTCCATTCTTAAAGGATAATAAGGTTTATTATTTTGTAACTATGCACTTAAACTATTTTAAGATTTTGTGCTAAACCCCGTTACATCCTGCCGAATAAGACCCCTGTGACAAAAGGAGAAAATGCTTTTGATCGATTTTTATCAAATTGTCGATTTGGGACAGATTATGTTCGAATTGGATAAACAAAGGGAGAAAACGAAAACAATGGAAACACGTTTTAGAAAAAATGCTCCAAAGTCAAAATTGTCGTTTGGGAAAAGGTTAAACGAGCGTGGTCAAACCTATTCATTAAAACACTTCAAAGAGCTCTTTTCCTTTACCGGTTTAAGATATTTTTTCTTAGTGCAGATGACAGTTTCGGAAATCAAGAAAAAAAACCCGACGAATTTTTATAAAATGCTTAACCTTGTCGGAACAACATTATGTAGATTAATAGTAAACTCGTTATATGCGACTTGGGAAAGGGTTAAAACGCGTTGTAAAATATCGACTGTATTTGGAAAAGATCACGAACAATGGAAGCGACTACTCGGATTGGTGGTCACTTCTATTCAGAGTCAGTTGAACGATAAATTGACACCACTTGAATTGCAGTGTATCCTTTCACCGATTTATTTTAACGGGGAGTTTCAACAATTTTACGTACCGATATAACTAGTGTACATAACCATGTATTCTCTGAACACCCCTTCAGATCAACCTTCAAAGGGGCAACTCATTGAAATAAAAAGGTGACTCACTGTCAAGTTCAATGATTCCAGTGTTACGTAAGGTGATTCACGGTCACTCCATTGTTATGTAAGGTGATTCATGCTGACGTCACCCATTGTTTCCGGCCTTGGTGCGTTACTCCATTGTTATGTAAGGTGATTCATGCTGACATCACCCATTGTTTCCGACCTCGGCTCGTTACTCCATTGTTATGTAAGGTGAATCATGCTGACGTCATCCATTGTTACATAAGGTGACTCACGGTCACGTGACCGTGGCACCAGGAGCACCAGGGCACCAGAAAACTTTTTCATCTTACTTTTATACACTACTATTAACCAATAAAAAAAACTTGGACATAATGTTGATGAGAATATCTTTTTCAGAACAGAGTTATGTGCCCTTTACTGTGACAAAATTGTTGTTTTCTTCGACTTTGTTTTTACTGTAACAGCTACAAATATTGATCATTCAAGATTATGAAAGCAGTTATAGCTGGATCATAATCTCGCATCTTAAATTACAGGGTGCCCACTGGTCAGGGAAAAGTCAGTGAATGAATGAATGAATAGAGTTTTAAGGCCCGTCGACTACTAAGGTCATATTGGGCGCACTCACTGTAATTATACCTCACTACAAGATGTATAAATATGTATTAGTTACATAAACATCCAGAGGAGAAATGATAAAAATACGATATTATATAACGGATAAAATTCTATGCAAAATAACAAAACACCATGAATAGTCCGACGTGAGCACGAAAGGACATGGGCGAAAAGTCAGTGAAATTTGTATTTTCTTCAAGGTCAGGGAAAAGTCAGGGAATTTTGAAAAATGGTCAGGGAAATCTGAAAAGCTTAAAAAGTCAGGGAAAAGTCAGGGAATTTTGAAATTTTCTTTCGTTCAAACAAAACAAATAGAAGAAAATTAACAAAGTAAAACAGATAATCATAGCTATGGCATTTTCAAGTTCTAATTAACAAACCAGTTGTACATTTAAACATGACTACCTACGCTTATCATTTTATCATTTTAATGTTGAATTAAGGCTTAACATTTGAAATGGATCGTCTATTATATAATGCTCTGAGGGCTAAATCTGTAAGTCAGAGGAAAGAAGCTGATAGTGAAAAGAAGAATATTGAGCATCTTCTGAGGAGGTTGAAGAAATATTGATACTAAGAGGGTAGTTACATTATGTGGTGTGGTATGTGTATTAATACTTGCACAGCTGCAAGGACTGTGCATCATTTGGTTTTAATTGTTTTTGAGTTTGGTGATAAGTGTAACATGATTGGGTCATACATGCCATCTCCTTCCAAATCACTTAGATATTACCATTGTCTTCTTTCAAGTGACATTTTGATATCAAGTGAATAAGGACCTCAAATATATCCATTATCACCTATTTCCTACAAACATTCATTAGTTGCTCTTGTATCTGATTGATAGAAAATCAATTTTAGCACAAAGCTGTTTTTAAAATGCTCTAAAATTGCAACACTTGAGCATGAAGTATGTCAAAAATGTACATCAAATTGTGCTTATGATAAAGTTTTCACACATGCACAGAGGTATCTATTTTTGTCCAGAAAATGACTGAAAATAACTAGTAAACACTAAACAGGATAATATTTTAACCCTTTCCAAAACAACAAAATTTTAGCGTGATCCACATCAAAAACTGCCACAAATGACCAAATGGATGTTATTAAAGATAGGATTTGTGTAAAATATGGCACAGAAAATATTGAAACAAAAGGAGAAACTGCTGGTTATCAGCAGTTTCTTCTTTTGTTTCAATGTTTTCCCAAGCCTTTTCTAATAGGGACGTCAAAACCAGGTCTTGTTTTGGAAAGGGTTAAGTGAAGATAAATGTGAAAGGCTATCAGTGCAGGAAATTTTGATTGGAAAGTATCTAGATAAGTAAGGGCCTTATTAATTGGTCAGTCCTTTAAACACCTTTCATGAGAATGATGCTCACAGAAAGTTGTTCGAAACAGTTTAACTAAGACAAAGACAGAAGTAGTATTTCTCATTTTCTCTTATGTATTGAGGTGTACACTTTAAAGTTCAAGTCATAACTTCAACCATAAGTTTTAACATTTCAATTGTTGTCAAAGAAAGTGTATTTAACTATTTCAAGCAGGACAAAATTTAATTATCCTTTTCTCTTCATCATGTTTAAAAAGTTGAGCATTTTAAGGACTCTACTAATACATGTAAGTTCAACAATCTCTTTTGAATTGTTATTGTAAGGAATCTTGATAAATAACGGATGGATTCGCCAGCTTTGTGGGGAGAATGAGGCTGTTTAGCGCGAAAAAGGGTCAGGGAAAAATGAATTTTGGTCAGGGAAAAGTCAGTGAAAAGTCAGGGAATTTCATTCAAGATGAAGGGTGGGCACCCTGAATTATGTGCTCTTGAACTTGACAACATTGGGACTTTCATTCTATCTAGGTGCAGGTGAGCGATTAAGGACCATCATGGTCCTCTTGTTCTTTAGAAGCGTTTCTTTGAAGTTTGTGTATTGTAGATTTTATAAAATCTCTTGAAATTGATTTAAAAGCTTCGTTTGTCTAGTTTATTGATGAAAAGGTTTGTAATAACCGATGCCAATCTCGCATAATCTGGAGATCAGTAAGAAATTTCATTGTCGAGTCATAAACTGTCAATGCAATAGAAATTGAAAGTCTGAACAGTTTCCTACTGGGTTTATAAACTTCATGTGACACCGTTAACTAATAAAAGTAAATTGTTTAAATTGACGAACAAGAACATTTGATTTCACCCGATGATTATAAATGTTTGGATGTGTGTCAGAGCGTGTGATTACCTTTGGCGTAGACCTTCATTGGATAATGTCGAATAACAAACATGACACAGTAATGACGCCATAGTATAGTAAAATAGGACAAATGTGATGATCTGACGACAAAGTTTGAATCAATTGATAAGATTGATAAATTCTGTACTGAATGTAGTAAAAAGCATAAATATCAATTATGTCCCAAGTGCCCCGGTCTAACTGTAGTTTTAATGATCTTCTAAAAAGTAACAACTGTGTTCCTTTGAGATTAGCTCATAGTATTAGAATTACCAAACATAATGTACACCATATAAAACATATTCTGCAAGATGAATAGACACTTGTTTCATTCTAAGCAGGCACATACCTAATATGAACCAAATATTTGTCTTGATTGGTTCATTTTATTATTTTGTGTCCACTTGTTTTCCTTTAAAGGGAAGTGTTACAGTTAGTTTCTTCATTTTCTTTGCATATCAGCTCATTTTTTCGGAAAAATAAAGATTCCTGCAAGAATGTTCTTGTTTAAATTTTTTTTGTCCCAAGTGCAACGTTTCAAGGTTCGTTGTAAAACAGTTACTTAAATATGTCAACAGACAGTTAAGCTTAGGTTATTGTTGCGACTGACAGCTACATTGAATTTAAGCGATAAATAAAAGCAAAAAAGTTTGTTTTGCAAGGTTTGAGTCCAGAAAAAAACTCCACTGAATATATTTACCAGCAAAATAAGCTATTAATTTCCAAATATTTTCTCCGTATGGCATAACAAAGTTGTTCCAATGCTGTTATTTGATAGATATATACTTTTACAATAAAATAAAACCAAAATATGGTAAATTCAGTTTGTTTTAAAAGCTTCACAACGCTCTTGATTTGCTTAGAAAAACGCGTTGCACTTGGGACATCACTTTCGGCAATATTTGGGAAGACAGCATGCAAAGAATTGCAAATAATTGCCTGTGACTTATATTTTCTGACTTGCTGATCTGAAAAATGAAAAAAAAAAACACAACATGTTATTCAGGTAATGCTTCTTTTATGGATCTAAAACCTTAAAGCGTTGCACTTGGGACAAATTCAGGTAGCAGTTTAAAGATGTCATTTTCTGACACATCTTGCTTACGATTAGCTTATTTGTGATTGAAAATTAATTTTAAGACATAATGCTATGCCTCGGATACCTTTCAAAGTGTATATTGATGATAAATTCTGAAATTTACTTGATCAAATTCGAAATTTGTTATTTGGAAGCATACATTTTTTACAGGGGGTATCATCATTATTGTTTAAATTTTAACTAGCAAATAAGGTGTCACATAACCGAATTACATTGAAACCTTGAGTTTAAATGATGACTTTCCAATTGCAGGATCTTTTAGGTACATGAAGCATTATGCTTTTTAGCGAGCCAGGACTTTATGTCCGGGCAGCTAATGTCACAGCCCTAGTGTCGGCGTCGGCGTCAGCGTCGCGTCTTCACTTGAAAAACTTAAACCTGGTCTATATCTCGGGCACTATTAGAGATACAGCCTTGATATTTCATACATGGATACATCTCGACAAGACCCTTCATTTGTGACCATGACCTTTGACCTAGTGACCTTGAAGTTTGACCTACTTTAAAAAAAAACTTTAACCTTGGCTATATCTCATGCACTATTATTGATAAAGCCTTGATATTTCACACATGGATACCTCCTGCCAAGACCTTGCATTTGGGACCATGACCTTGTGGCCTTGACCTTGGAGTTTGACCTACTTTATAGAAATTAGCTGTTTTTGTGACAAGCTCTCGTATAGGCGAGCTACGTTGTCCACTGACAACTCTTGTTCTAAAAACAACATTTAAAATTGATGAATGTATCAATTGAGTTTGAGTTTAGGGGTTTTACGCCGTTGTCAACTACCAGGGTCATATCGCGGCGGCTGGAGCACCTACCCATGGATTCCTGTTGTTTCTCAAACCAGTACTACCACAACACCCTTACCGAGCCTCCAGCTGCTCGCCCACTTAGGTTAACGATTTCAAACCCATTGGTGAGTGACAATTTTGTCAGAAAGGGTATTAGCCGCGGCCGGGTATCGAACCCGGGACCTCTCGCATGAGGGTCAGATGCGCTACCAACTGCGCTAAGGCCGCGGCAATGATGAATGTATCAAAATGTCACGCTTTTTACGTTGCACTTGGGACATTTTTGGGCATATTTTTCGCTGTAACTTTGGTTTGGATGGTACGATTTTCGTGAAATTTTCCATGGTGTTTAACACCATGTAAATGCATAGGTTTAACCCAAAAAAGAACATTATTCTTACAAACATATTTATTCAGGCTAAGATTTTAATAAAAACTTCATTTTTTTTAACTTCACCCCTAAGAACATACGTGGCAAATTGACACACATTTAACAAAAACTCCCACAAAGATCTTGCTTACTCGGCATAAAATTTCAGTAATCAGCATTAATCAGATCCCGTAATGGATACGTGAAACCTGACCACCCAAATGTTGCTCCAATGACCTATCTTGATGCTGACGTGTCAGTCCAAATTCAAGCCTACAAAAGCCTTGAAGTAGACAAGCCGAGTTATAAAGCAGAAATGTCCAATATGGATGACGGGGAATTTACGAGATTAATAAATATTTTGGAAAAATCGCAGACCATGAATTCGGCTTTTGCCGAATTGTTATACGAGTCTCATAAACAGCTTCGACGACTCGAAGACAGTCGGACAGAAACATAATCCACAAATTATGCGACAATGTAATGTCTCTTAAACGGCGACATACTGAATCGACTCCGACGCCTACCAGATCAGTATCAACTGCAGAGACGCCGCTTTTCATCGGCGGCTATTATGGCGGGTACAGCGGGGGCTTACCAATAACGTCGGGTACGTTCTTCACTGGCGAATATGGCGGGGCTATACAAACAACGTCGTCGCTGCAATCGACGGCGCCGACGCTGGTCAGCCGGCTGAATTCGTCGACGTCACCTATCATCACGCCGATTGGTAGCACGTTAGAGCGTCTCGGTCCGCCAGTCAACAAAATCAGACGAAAAGTGCGGGTCACACCATCTACTGCACCAACGTCGACAATAACGTGAACGCCTCTAAAGATTCTACCATTTATATCGAAAGAAAAAAAAATACGTAGAATTATGACGCATCGAAATCAACTAAAGGAGTAATTATATATATGTGCGTGATTTTTGTTTTAAAGAGAGTATAGAAAATGTAAACAATTACACACGTTGAGGCAAATACCTATAATTGAACCTGTTGCTGCTGTTTTGAATGGTATGGGCGCCATACTTGCGTACTGTCTCTAGTGTGAATCATTATGGACAAAAATAATGCTCATCACCGTAATATATAGGCTGAAAGCGGGAAAAAGAATAAAGAACAAGTACTTTAATTTATTTTGTAAAGAAAACATATAAACATAGAAAAATACAGCTCAGCAACAACAAAAAACATATCACTTAGACTAAAGGAAACGTTTTTGAAGATTATAAACTACAATAGTCATATTAATCATTCTTTTCACTCAAGCATCGATGTTCATTTCCGTTCGCTTCCAGTCCAAGGAAAATTAACCCATTCAATTGGAATGTTAGTGTCGGAATAAAGAAGTCCATAGTACTTCTCTATCACACGTTCTTCGTCGATTTTTTTTACTATATACTCCCAATAAAGTTCCAGTTGTTCTTTGATTGTTAGTAAACAAGAATAACGATGCTGTGTCAGGTTATCGAATTTAAAGCCATCGCATCTGTTTCGAAATACGAAATGCATGATTCGTACAATTTCCTGCGCGTATATGAGTTTGAAATAAGAATGTAGGAAAGGCACATATTTAGCATCTATCACCACAACGAGTTCGATTTCACGAACTTCAAAACTAGGTATTGGTCCAAATGAGTCCTTTTGATTTTTGGTGGATAATATACGCCCCCGTTATTTTAAAAAATAAACAATTATTAGACCATTTCTGATGCTCAACTAGCGGATTATCTAAGGGTGCCTATTGCCCCAGTCTAATACCACACGAAAAACATTCGCAAATCTTCTTCCAATGTATAATCCGGCAGCAGCTAGCGAGTGCTTGTCCTGTTTCATCTGCTTCGGCCAGTTGTTAAAGGTGCTGACACGCTTATGTCCATAATAATTCGACTGCGTGTGTTTATACGGCTTTTAAAAATGATTCGATCTTGCTAATTGTCTTGCTACTATTTCCATAGAGGATATAGTAAAACTTTCTGTATCATCATTAAATTAGTTCACGATTTCCTAATTGATTTTGGGGAATACCCAACTTTTCTAAAATATCCGATTCTTTCAAACGTTCCCTGGCTTGTCCTTCCTCAAATTCTCGTTGCTTAACAATATCGAAAAGATCGGGAGAATAATTAACACATTCGTTACCATCCATTATGTCACCAGATAGAACGAAATCGTCAGGCTCCGTTTGAAGTAGTGAATCTTTTGGTTTTTTCGTTTCGTTTATTTTTTTTTGTCTTTTTGGGTTCACACTTCTTTTTTGTTCGTCCTATGTAAGTTGCTTTCTTTTTCAGAAGAAACTGTCGTTCGTGTTTAGTACTATTTAGGTGACAGCTTAGAAAATATTCCGACAACCAAACATTACAGCTAGAGCAATATCGGTTTATTAAATTCGTTTTTTCCTCAAGAATGACATTTCCTAAGTATTTGAGTTTGAGTTTATTGGGGTTTTACGCCGTTTTCAACTACCAGGGTCATATCGCGGCGGCTGGAGCACCTAACCGTGGGTTCTCGGTATTTCTCGCACCAGTACAACCACAATATCCAAACTGAGCCTCCGGCTGCTCTCTCACATAGATGATTCACACCCATTGGTGAGAGACAAATGACTTTTGTCAAATGTCAGAATGGATACTGGCCGAGCCGGGGTTTGAACTCGAGACCCCTGGATTGACAGACTCCGACGTAACCGACTGAGCTATCCGGGCTCGGCTTCCTAAGTATTTGAAGGGTAGAGAATAAAAATGAATATCTTTATCAATACAGCGTCGTTATTTTTAAGTTCTTTTCCAAATAAGAACTCAGAATTGAACTCCTACGTCAAAATTACACATGAACATCCACTCATCTTTACTTACTGTCACAAACTTTGATTTTTTTTTATCATAATGTTTATTCCATTTGGGGTTTTAAATAGTTTGAGGTTCAATGTTTCGTTTACTTCACACACTATACACTGTTTCTTTTTAAAAAATCAAGGTGTTTAATTTCTCCATTTTCGTGTTTAAATCGAGCATAGGACTTCAATCCCAGTCTGAGTCATTGCAATACTCGTCTATAAAGTGAAAAGTTACAAGCGTTTAGTATAGTCGAAATCTTGAGTCTACCCTGTCAAATGCGTGTTTGGAAGGTCCTGCATGAGAAGGTCCAGCATGGGAAGGTCCTGATTGGGGTTCTTGCGCAGATCGTGGTACAACAACTTCAACCTTGCGTGCGGTGTATATAGGTGAACCTGGCTCTTCTTTCAGATCTTCTAGTTCACCGGTTTCCTGAAATCGTATTTATATACGTAGTGTTGTATAGTGGCAACATAAGACAACATCAAAATTTTTTGATAACACATACACACGCGCAAAAGAAAATCGAGTAAAATAATTTTGACAACAACGAAAAAGGGTTGTATGGAAAATCATAATTAATCAAAGAAAAGAAGTTTATAAAGTTGCACTTCCCATTTTAAGATAATAAAGAAAACAATATAATTACCAATTCTCTGTATATTCTGCCCACCAAAGGATCAAGTTCATTCAATGCGTCCTTTAAACGCTGCACGATATTCCAACTAAACGAAACACTTTTTGCTTTGTCTTTTTCAAAATATCCATTATCCCAGCATTTTGAGTTGTCGTTGATATGGACATACACTTGCTGGTTATACTTAGTAAGAGACACTGCTCTTCCATAAGCAAACCGATTTATGGCTTTGACAAGAAAGCCTAAATCATCGTTGATTTCGTGCACCATTGCTTATCGAAATGTTGTCGAAATGTTTTCTAAACTGTTACCTGATGTACGCCAGTTGCTTTGCGCGGGTCCTTTTTATATCCTCATCACGGAGCAATTCTCTGCTGTAATCACGTTTTTTATTGGGCACAGATTGTGAGAGGCGGGTTTATCGCTTCGTCAGCTTTTCCCCTTTTGCGTAACAACATGAGGTTAGCGCGTGCATAAAAGCTACACATCAACGTAGTCTTAACCAATGAATCAATGTCAGTCATTATCTTTGCAAGAATATCAATCTGTTATGAAAGGAAAAATGGTAAATAATGGTAATTGATGGGAATTGTTGAAATTAAACATTCTTTATTGTCGTCAAGAAGTCTATTTAATAATGGTTATTGATGAGAATTGTTGAACTTAAACATTCTTCATCGTCGTCAAGAAGTCTATTAAGATTCAGTCTTTTTTATGCGTGTAGTTATGTCTATACGCGCATAAACTTAACCCTGAAAACACTTTCACAAAAAAAAAATGTTTTGTTTTATTTGTGTGTTTGTTTATTTGTATTTTGCAGAATTAAATTGAATCGGTACTTCAATGTTGAATCTGATTTGACGTTGAATCAAAGTTCAATTTTCATAAAACCTACTTAAACAAACAAGCCAAGATTCGCTCTATTCATGTTTCGATACCCCAAGATTCGCTCTATTCATGTTTCGATACCAAGATTTTCACAAGCTAGCTCTATCTATCGAAAATTTGTTTCTGTTACTTCAACCCTTTCATGGTGGAAAAAAGTACTGAAATGATAACTACCAAAGAATCGAATCTCATAGATAATAAGATCATACAAATTCCTCTTTTTTTTGTTCACGAAGACAAGAATCGAGCGAGGCATTCAAATTACAACAACAACAAAAATGGCGCTGTTCTTTGTCTTATTCTTTGTCTTCCACTTACACTTAGCTCTTTCAGATGATTACTCCTTATGGAGAATCTGTGACGAGAACCGATGTCGGTTCGAAAATCCGGGAACGTACAGTGTGGACATTACGAGCTACACAAGCGTGTATTTTAACATGTTCTACTCATCAGTGTTTCAATTGAACAGGAACTCGACAAACCTTAAATTTTTCATCGAGGTAGAGCCATATAGTCAAAAAAGAAGAAAGTGGTGCGATGTGTTCATCTGCGGTGATGGTTCAGGGGAAACCCTGAACCTCACCATCCAGTTTGGAACTAGAAAGACCTGAAGGTCTTGAGTGGCTCCACAGGCCTGAATTTCCTATGGATAAAGCTGAAAATTACACAAAGGCAATATCTTATCGTCACCAACATTCTGTTCTAGTTTTGTCTTGATTAGTCCATATTTGTGGATGCTAGAGTGAAATCAAAGTCAAAATAGAGCCGAAAATGGCAATTTTGTCAATTTCAAGGGCACATAACTCATGATATAAATTTCAGATCAAGCTGAAAATTATACCAAGGCAAGATCTTATGGTCACCAATATTCTGTACAAGTTTTGTCTTGATTAATCAGTATTTGTAGTTGCTAGAGTGAAAACAAAGTAAAAATAGAGCCGAATATTGTAATTTTGTCAATTTCAAGGGCACATAACTCATGATGTAATATTAAGATCAAGCTGAAAATTACACCAAGGCAAGATCTTATAGTCACCAACATTTTGTAAAAGTTTTGTCTAGATTTGTCAATATTTGTAGTTGCTAGAGTGAAATCAAAGTCAAAAAAAGAGTTGAAAACTGCAATTTTGTCAAATTCAAGGGCACATAACTCATGATATATAATTCCGATCAAGCTGAAAATTACACCCAGGCAGGATATTATGCTTATATATATTCTGTCCAAGTTTTGTCTTGATTGGTTGATATTTGTAGATTTTA
This sequence comes from Fragum sueziense, assembly GCA_963680895.1. Lineage (NCBI taxonomy): Eukaryota > Metazoa > Mollusca > Bivalvia > Cardiida > Cardiidae > Fragum > Fragum sueziense. The sequence goes on along the minus strand of OY804596.1, from coordinate 65,532,752 downwards.
GAGTAAAAATAGAGTCAAAACCAGCTATTTTTGACATTCAAGGGCAGATAACTCAGGTTATTCTGGTTCGATCAAAATTCTTTGAAGGAATCTGAGAGAGGGTCACCCAAGGATCATTCCTGTGAAGTTTGATTGAAATACATCCAGTAGTTTCTGAGGAGAAGATTTTTAAAGAAAAAGTTTACGGACGCACGCACGCACGGACGCACGCACTGACGCACGACGGACACATCGCCATGACAATAGCCCGCTGGCCTGAAAGGCCAGTGGAGCTAAAAATGAAACAAAGAAACTGCTCAGTTGTTTGTAGTGTGAGTATTGCGGGCCTCTTTAATACTGTGTCATTAAAGGTATTGATGTTGTCAAATCGCTATTATGTGATATGCAAGAGGACTATCCTACCTTGTTAAGCCTTTCCCAAACAAGACCTGGTTTTGACGTCCCTAATAGAAAAGGCTTGGGAAAACATTGGAACTTGGAATATGTAAATAATATTGAACAGTGAAAAATACTGAGGCAAAAGGAGAAAATGTGGACTATCTACAGTGAAGAGCTTTAAAGCGGCTCTCCAGAATTGTTACCAAATGCTTCTCCCTCGCTGCGTATATACCGAAAGACCCTGCAGTGTATAATCCAGAACATATTTTTAGCTCCACTGGCCGAAGGCCAGCGAGCTATTGTCATGGCGTTGTGTCCGTCGTGCGTTCGTGCGTGCGTTAACTTTATCTTTAAAAATCTTCTCCTCTCAAACCAGTGGGCCAATTTTGATCAAACTTTGCAGGAATGTTCCTTGGGTGACCCTTTCCTTAAATTGTTCAAAGAATTTTGATTGGTCCATAAATGTGGGCGTGGCAGGGCGGGGCTTAACAGACTTAGAGAAATCACAAAATAATTCTTTAAAAATCAACCATGCTTGGCAGAAATGTACCTTGGATGACTCTTTACTTGAATTGTGTGTGAAATATTGATTGGTCCATAAATGTGGGTGTGGCAGGGCAGGGCTTATCAGACTTGGAGAAATCACAAAATAATTCTTTAAAAATCTTCTCCTCTCAAACCAGCGGGCCAATTTTGGCCAAATTTTTTCAGGAATGTACCTTCGGTGACCCTTTACTTAGATTGTTCAAAGAATTTTGATTGGTCTATAAATGTGGGCGTTGCAGGGCGAGGCTTATCAGACTTAAAGAAATCACAAAATAATTCTTTAAAAATCAACCATGTGGCCAATTTTGACCAAACTTGGCAGACATGTACCTTGGGTGACCCTTTACTTAAATTCTTCAAAGAATTTTGATTGGTCTATAAATGTGGGCATGGCAGGGCGAGGCTTATCAGACTTAGTGAAATCACAAAATAATTCTTTAAAAATCAACCATGTTGCCAATCTTGACCAAACTTGGCAGGAATGTACCTTGGGTGACCCTTAACTTTAATTCTTCAAAGAATTTTGATTGGTCTATAAATGTGGGCGTGGCAGAGCGAGGCTTATCAGACTTAGAGAAATCACAAAATAATTCTTTAAAAATCAACCATATAGCCAATTTTGACCAAACTTTGCAGAAAAGTACCTTGGTTGACTCTTTACTCAAGTTGTCCATGAAATTTTGATTGGTCTATAAATGTGGGCGTGGCAGGGTGGGGCTTATTTGACGTAGGGAAATCGCAAAATAATTCTTTAAAATTCAACCATTGGGGCCAATTTCAATTAAACTTGGCAGAAATGCACCTTAAGTGACCTTATACCTAAATTGTGTGTGAAATTTTGATTGGTCCATAAATGTTGGCATGGCAGGGCGGGGCTTATCAGAATGGAAGAAATCACGAAAAATTCTTTACAAATCAACCACAAGGCCAATTTTGACCAAACTCGGTAGAAATGTTGCTTGGGTGTCCAATTACTTCAGGTGGTAGTAAAATTTTGATTGGTCCATAAATGTGGGCAAAGGAGGACGGGGCTTATCAGAATGGGATAAATCATGAAATAATTCTTTAAAAACAACCATGGGAAAAGAAAATTCAGATAAATGTAATCAATTCAATTTCATGATAAAAAAAGTATGATCACATCTGATGAAATAAATATATTAAGACAAAATACTATTCAACGGTAGTGTATTCTCAAATATTATTACGACTCCTTAAATACTTCTCATTTAACTAAAATATAGTTCATTGTTATCAATTCATTAACCTATGCTTTTTTCCACAGCATAATCAAGCAAAAGAAGAACTTCAATCCCGAGGGTTCAACCCATGGTAAGTTACTTATTTCTTTGGAATCATAGCTAGTGTTGTTACGATCTTAAGTTCCCAAATAAAACTCATTTGCCCGAGACCAAATATATTAAGCATTTAGTCTTAATAGTTTTATTTAGTTATTTAGTTTACAAGTTTAACCGGTTTCATGCTACATGATAGCTTATTCATTATTATTTTTTTTTCAGAGAGATGTCAAGCGGAGACTTTTTTCTCCCGCTGAGGTCCAGGATGAAACAACTTTAAATGAAAACGAGCCGGAAGACGTAAGTCGCACTTCTCCATTTTTTTTGTAATCACAACTCTCCTCATTTGGGATGTTTACGTTACTTTCAACAATATGGCGTTCAATCAACATTCGACTTTAAAGTTTTGCACTCTCTATATAAAAGAATATAATGATCATTTATTATATATATTAGTTTTCATGTTCTAACAAAGTTAAAAATCGATACTCGTTGGCATTTAGCATTCTTTAATTAAATCATTTTCTATTTATTTCAGCATTAACAGGTAATTAAAACATTTCATTTTATTTTTTTCTATTTGACAGATATAATGGCATCCCGCTGTTCTTAGAAAAGTAAGTTCCAATTCAAATCATTATTTCCCCATTCTAACCGGTATATAAAATGTAATAACATATGGCAAAGAAATGTGTGCTTTTTGTGTGTTTTTTTTTCAGACAATTGAAAAGAATCGGAAAATATAGATAAAGCTCAGTTTGATCATTGATATATATGACTACTTGAAAATGGAATAATCACACAAATTTTGTTCTTTTTCTTTCAATTAATAAAAGTATTATGATTTTGTAAAACTGAGGTTTCTGCTGTCATTTATTCGCATTATATGTTTTATTTCAGGTGCATTATATGTTTTATTTCAGGCGATCATCAAGCAAAACATGATGATGATACAGAGGAATTTAGAGCTCTGCACCTCAAAGCTGCGGGCTTTAAATAACCAAATTACACGGATTAAACAAGATTCGTAATGTAATGCATTATCTTTGTAAATTTGTAAATTGAAATAAACGTGAAGGACTAATTATCTATAATTAAATAAGGATATTATCTTCATTTAAAAAAATAATTCAGTAATATATTTTTTTCTTCATACGTTTTGCCATGAATATTTTCAATTTGTAAATGAAAACATCTTATATGGAAATAAATTGCCTATGTCTCTATTTAAGTAGCATATTGAAAACAAAATATTTGCTGTTTGAGAAAGATTTTCGTGTACAAGAAGTAGGCGGCAGAAGTTAACCTAATTTTGGACCAGTCTGAAATATCATCTCGGGAATGGTTTAATTATTTTCTAAACAATGACTTTTTGTCCATTTTTGTTTTGTCCTTGTTATTTTTCAAAATTAAAAGATACTAAATGTCTATTATTTCGTTATTTATTTTTTCACAAGCGCTTGTAACGTCTAAAGAAAGAATTTGAAAATATTGTGAAAAACATAGTTTGAGTTTATTGGGGTTTTACGCCGTTTTCAACTACCAGGGTCATATCGCGGCGGCTGGAGCACCTAACCGTGGGTTCCTGGTATTTCTCACACCAGTACAACCACAATATCCAAACCGAGCCTCCAGCTGCTCTCTCACATAGATGATTCACACCCATTGGTGAGAGACAAATGACTTTTGTCAAATGTCAGAATGGATACTGGCCGAGCCGGGGTTCGAACTCGAGACCCCTGGATTGACAGACTCCGACGTAACCGACTGAGCTATCCGGGCTCGGCGTGAAAAACATAGAAAATGCTGGTACAACATTGGATAACTAGCCATTTCACATGCTATTTCTTGAAAATATTTTTCTTCCATCAAACTGCCATATGCCCCTTTAAATATCTTTTTAATAGGAAATCTAATACGAAATATTTGTGCGTTTTTTTTCATCGTAAAATCACGCCCATAATAAAAATCAAATTACTTACAATATCAATTATGTACTTACACGACCAATTATGGTACTTATTAGTTCATATCACTCCATCATTTTATAATAAAATTTCTTTTTTATATGATCTTTCAGATAAATTAGTTTTCATGAGAAAAATAGCTTACTAAATAAAAAGATTTTTTGTTATTTGTTTGCAAATGGCATGTTGTATTCCAACCCAGCTAATAATTTGTTGAATCGCTTTAGACACAGTGAAATAAAAAAGAAACAAAGCATTTTGAGTATTCTATGTATCCTGTTATGAAATTCATGAAAAGAAATAACACGGCTAAGTTTTTGATAATATAGATATATCCCTATTTTATATGCCATGTTGGATGATTGAACTGTACTTCACTTTTGAGTAACGTAATTTTCGACTAACTCAATCTTTTTTCACAAATTCGTTTAACCCGAATTCATAGGGCATGACATTGTTATTGTCTTATTACTGTGATTTGTTTTATTTCAACCATTAAGAGAAAAATGTCGAGTCACGAGAGCAATGCTGATCTTGAAACTACTGTACAGAATACATCGATTTCATCGTCTTCTTCACTAAATAACAGCGAGCATGGTGAGCACGCTACTAATGCACCGAATTCACCTTCTTCATCGTCCTCTTCCACCCATAGTGATCAAAGTGTTGTAACGGATAGTGAAGATGAAGATGATGCGGCACAACGGCAGGAAATTCATAATATAGTCACACGCATGCTATCGGATGACGTTATTTCAGATTTTTCGGACGATTTTTGGATACAGCTGAATTGGAGTTTAGATTGCATTCCTTATATGCAAATGAAGAATGAATGAATGAATGAATGGAGTTTTAAGGCCCGTCGACAACTAAGGTCATATTGGGCGCACTCACGTTACCTCACTACAAGATGTATTAGGATATGTATTAGTTACATAAACATCTAGAGGGGATATCATAAAAATACAATATTCTATACAACAGATAAAATTCTAAGCAAAATAACAACACACCATGAATAATCCGACGTGAGCACGAAAGGACATGGGCTCCTCCCAGATCAGAGAATACCCATGTCCGAGTCCACCCGACCGGAAAATCCACAGATCATCTAAACAAATCAAACTTAACTGAAATTAAACAGATAAAAATACAATATAGAGCATAAAATAATAATAGACCATGAATAATCCGACGTGAGCACGAAAGGACATGGGCTTCTCCCAGATCAGAGAACACCCATGTCCGAGTCCACCCGACCGGAAAATCCACAAGGCATATAACTGATAAAGCACAACCGAAGTGAAAAGGATAAAATACCATGCGAAATCTAGGGAAACAATGTACCATGAATAATCCGACGTGAGCACGAATAGACATGGGCTCCTTCCAGATCAGAGAACACCCATGTCCGAGTCCACCCGACCGGAAAATCCATAGAACATAAAAATATCACAGATAAAATATCACAGCTAAATCTTTTTAAAGAGATTACACTCTTTCAGAAAGTTAAAAATTGATTCAGGCCTTACAGTTTCAAACAATGTTTTCAAACTGTCGACATTAAAGTGCCTGTTTCTTATGATGGCTAGATCTACACAATCTATGAGTAGATGCTGAACAGTTAGTGCCTCGTTACAAGGAATACATTGAAGCTTTTCCTCGTTTTTTAATAAGTACGAATGGGTCAAATGTGTGTGACCAATTCGTAGTCGGGCCAAAACTAACTCCTCGCGGCGCTCAGATCGAAAACCTGGCAGCCAGTCACCAAGTGCGGGCTTTATTGAAAACAATTTATTTTGATGATTGGCCTCGTCGCTCCAACAGTTCTGCCATACATTTTGAATAAAATTATGAATGAGAGGTTTAAAATCAGTAAAAGGAACTTTAAAAGGTAAAATATCCAGTGACAACGCCTCCTTGGCAGCTTTGTCTGCCTCTTCGTTGCCACGTAGACCGCAATGGCTTGGAAGCCAGCAAAAGACAATATCAGTATCTTCATCAGAAGCATACAAACGAGAAAGCTTCTCAAGAAGTTTTACAATAATAGGATTGTCCGTTTTTTCGTGCTCGAGCGCTTGCATACAGGATAAAGAGTCTGTAAAAATAATGTAGCGCCAATAGCCGTTTTCAATGATGTGCTCGAGCGCAAGGTCAATAGCCTTGAGCTCGGCAGAGAAAATAGACGAATTATCGGGCAAACGATACTGATATTTGAAGCCATCTAAAATGGCAGCAGAAGCAACTTTTTCTTCGCTTTTAGAACCATCGGTATAAATTTGCAAATGAAGCATGTGTTTTTCTTGTACTTCAAGAAATTTATTTTTAAATACTAAAGGATCAGTTTCCGACTTTTTCGTTGAAGCAAGGTCATAAATAAAGGTGGGACTTTTAAACGTCCACAAAGGTACGTTTGGAACTTTATGTTCGGCCACGTCATCTAGATCAAAATCTAGAGAATTTACATCTGCCTTACAACGTAAACTAAAAGGAGGTATAACTGATTCCTTCTTATTGAATTCCTCTTCATAGAGAGGCTCAAATACAACGTCATAGGTAGGATTATCTGGGTTAGATTTAAGTTTTAAATAATAATCCATTGATAATTTCTTTCTACGTAAATTCAAAGATGGCTCATTTGCTTCCGCATAAAGACTATTAATGGGCGATGTTTTAAATGCGCCCAGCGCAATACGTAAACCTTGATTATGAATAGAATCAAGCTTGCGCAAGTAGGATTGACGGGCGGATCCGTAAACAACACAACCATAGTCTAATTTAGATCTCACAAGAGATCTATAAAGACGTAATAAAACTTTTTTGTCTGCTCCCCAGTCCATACTGGAGACGACACGTAAAAGATTTAGAGCTTTCTTACATTTATTGCCCAAATATTCAATGTGCGGGATGAACGATAATTTAGAGTCAAATAAAAGACCAAGGAACTTAAATTCTGGGACAACTTCGATACGGATCCCGTCCAAAGTGAGTTCTGGATCGGGATGGAGTTTTCTCGATTTACAGAAATGCATACATTTTGTCTTGGTTTTAGAAAATTTAAAACCATTTTCATTTGACCATTTACTCAGGTTGTTTAGAACCTGCTGTAACTGTCGTTCGATGGTATGCATATGTTTTGAGCGATAACAAATACAAAAGTCATCAACGTAAAGGAAATATTCAATACCAGGGCAAGTAGCCTTAATTATATTGTTGATCTTAACACTGAAAAGTGTAACGGAAAGAATAGAGCCCTGGGGAACACCCATCTCCTGTTCGTGAGGATCAGAGAGCGTATCTCCAACCCTGACTCTAAATTGCCGTTCATCTAAAAATGCAGAAATGAAATAAGCAAGGCGACCTCGTACACCGAAATCATAGAGGTCATTCATAATTCCGTACTTCCAAGTGGTGTCATATGCACTCTCTAAATCAAAAAAGACTGAAACAACGTGTTCCTTCTTGATAAAAGCTTCTCTGATAAAGGTTTCGAAGCGAACTAAATGATCGAGGGTGCTTCTTTGTTTACGAAAGCCACTTTGGGCTGACGTTATAAGTTTATTTTTCTCAAGAAACCACACGAGACGGTCGTTGACCATTCTCTCCATGGTCTTGCAAACGCAACTTGTTAAGGCTATGGGCCGGTAATTAGAAGGATTATCTGAATCTTTACCAGGTTTGGGTATTGGAATGACAATAGCTTCCCGCCACGAGGCTGGAAGTATTCCTGTTCTCCAAACACTGTTAAAGATATCGAGTAAACACTGAAGGGATTGGTGCGGTAAATGTTTCAAAAACTGATAGTGGATGTCATCACATCCGACTGCAGTATCATGGCATTTCTTAAGCGCTGTTTTAAGCTCCTTAAGAGTAAATTCTTTATTATAATGCTCAGTATTTTTGGATTTAAAATTCAATTTAACGTTTTCTTTTTGTTCTTGATGTTTCTGAAATTCTGGTGAATAATTAGAAGACGAGGACTTCTTTGCAAAAGTATCTGCTAAAACATTTGCAATGTCTGGCTTAGATGAAACAACGCCATTGTCAGTATTCAAATGCCCAACACTGAGCGAAGAGTTCTTGCCACTAATTTTTCGTACCATATCCCAAGTCTTTTTGACAGACGATCTAGAATTTAATCTAGATACATACTGTCTCCAAGACGTACGTTTACTGCGTTTAATTGTGCGCCGTGCCCTCGCACGTGCAACTTTAAACTTCATTAGATTTTCCTTAGTCGGCCTTAGATCAAACTCTCTAAGAACCGACTTTTGCTTTGCTACAGCCTTCTTGCAATCATCATTAAACCATGGCTTATTTGGATGTTTAGGGTTTTTAGATGTTCTTGGAATTGCCTTTTCTGCAGATGCATATATCAGGGAAGTAAATAATTCTGCAGGATTCTCACAGTCTTCAAAAGCTTGAGGTGTAATGGACTGTTCACATACAGTTTTGAACAAGTCCCAGTTTGCTTTATGGAGTTTCCAACGTTGTGGTCGCTCCTGAACTGATGGCCCAATTTCCGAAATAAGAATCGGAAAATGGTCACTGCCATGCAGGTCGTCATCAACTTTCCAGTTAAAATCTGGAAAAATCTGAGGACTGCAAATTGTCAAGTCTAGTGATGAATATGAACCAGTAGCAGGATGTAGATAAGTAGATGATTTATCATTTAGAAGAGAAAGATCATGTCTTGAAATGAAGTCTTCGACTATATGACCCTTGTTGTCTGTATTTGAACATCCCCACATAGTATGGTGAGAATTAAAATCTCCCATCAAAATAAAAGGCTTGGGTAACTGTTCAACAAGACGATCTAGTTTCCTGTTGTCAACAGGGGAACTAGGTGGAAGATAAATCGAACAAATGGTAACAGTTTTGTTCAGTGAAACACTAACAGCTACTGCTTGTAAAGTTGTATCAAGCAGGACAGGACGGTGAGGAACATTGTTATTCACAATGATGCCTACACCACCTGATGCTGTCACTTCCCGTAAAATTCTTCAAATAACAAGAATGATATTTAAAGGTAAATTTATCCGTATCTTTGAGAAAGGTTTCTTGTAAACAAACTGCTACTGGTTTTTCTTTGGAGACTAATAAATTAAGTTCTTCAAAATTAGATTTGATACTGCGACAATTCCATTGAATAATAGTATTCGCCATGATTGACAGTAAAATTAAAAATATAACACACAGTAATGGAAGTCTGGATTTATTCATTTTTTATTAAGTTTGATAATATTACTACCTGGCTTATTTCTGGAATCTGCATATTCATCCGTTATCATGTCCTCATCGAGAGACCGATAACGGTTATACTGTTGGATCGGATCTTGAGATCCTTTTGGTTGGCGATCAGTGATCACCGGTTTTGAAGGTTTTTGCCTTCGATTTTGATTAGACGAAGTATTATCAACGTGACTTGTAGATGCTTTGTTATCAGACTTGGAGGCTTTCGTGACTGAATTGTCAACATTTGGTTTTGGACATAAAGGCTTATTCGGTTCTACAGATTTAGTAGTGGTCTCTGTTTCAGGAGAAGGTGGTCCCAGATTAGAGGAAGGAAATAGCTTAGAAATTTCCTCTCTCTTCTCAGGAAACAAAATGCAAAGCTTTTTGAATAGACCTTTACAGTTCTCACAATCACTGTCATCTTTACTTGTTGCTTTAACGTTAGAAGCTTGGGCATAGGATGTTATGTTGGAGCGATTTTCAACAATCTTACGTGCTTCAAAGAAGGACAAGCCTTCCCTACACTTGACTGTTACAATTTCCTTCTCCCGCTTCCAGTTTGGACAAACACGAGAGGTTGAACTGTGTGCACCGCCGCAATTAACACACTCTTCAGGGTTCTCGCACGTGTCGAAAGAATGAAACTCAGCTGAAGTTCCACAACGACGACAGAGCGCTTCCTCTTGACATTTTTTTTCGTGATGTCCAAACTTGAAGCATTTGTAACATTGAAGTGGGTTAGGAATGTAGATATCAACATTTACTTTTAGATATCCCACTTTCAACGATTTAGGGAGCAAAGCTGTATTGAAGGTCAAGACAATTGTATTTGTAGGTTTTTTATGTCCACCTTTAAAGATATTGATTCGCCTGGCTGCCGTGACATGCTGTGAAGCTAATTCTGTTACTATCTCTTCCTCAGACACCCCCTGAAGATCAGGGCAGCGAATGAGTCCCCTGGACGAATTAAGTGTCGAGTGTTCAAAACAGTGAACAGGAATGTCAAAAAAGCTTTTAAGTCTAAGTAAATTGTCTGAGTGGGATTTCTTTTCAACCTCTACTAATAATGCACCTGACTTTAACTTTTTGATTGACTTTGGCTCACCAGCGTATGCAAGTATACATTTGTTTATAACAAAAGGTGACAGTGATGTTAACGATTTCTGTTCATCCGTAGATTCAATCAATAAAAACCTTGGGAAATTCAAATTGCGTGGTCGATTGTCCGAGTCCGAATCATCATAATCTGAGCGCGTCCTTTTAAACTTTTGGTTCTCCATATTTGAAAATTTGGTATTCATCATCTGGGTCCCCCAACCCGCCACGGAGTCCAACAAGGGGACATGGATAATGGAGCGGATCTCCAGCTCCCCATGCCAGGGATACCCAGATGGTATACTCAAGCCAATCAAATAAACAGGCGCGACAATGACATACGTGACTCATCTCTTAACCAAGACAAGCCATGCATTTCAACGTCGATCATGACATTTAACCAACTCAATTAGCCCATGAGCCTATATAGACGAGGACAAGACACAACTGTAATAACATTAACTGATACAAGAAATAGTATAACCTGTACAATTAACAAACGAGGGGCGAGATTGCATACGGGTACAAGCAAAATAAAAAAGTCCACGTCTAAAGCGACCAGCCGTTTGCTTAGACCGGGCCCATCTAAGCTCCCGTTTACACCGAAGCCGAGGCCAAAGCCAGCGTGTTGGGAAGCTGGAGAGCCCTGAGCTTCCCTCAACTGACCAGGATCCCCTTTTCCGGCTTACGAGTATCCACTCACGGCCAACAAGCGGGTCCGTTACAGACACACTGTCCTTTGCTTGGGGTCTTACCATTTGCTACAGGACATGGCAGCCGGGATATTTCTAATCCCCCTCCACAGCTGGGGGTATGCAAATGAAGAATGAGAATATGTCTTATTTCTTTCAGTATATGCGCCAATAGAACATTTTTAGAACATAAGGAAAGAGTGAATTCGTTCAAGAAAGGAAAGATTGTGATTAATTATTGTTGAATGAAAATTGAAGGGCGTTGTTTCCCTCAACGTTTGCCGATACACGCCTGTCATAACTTTGTCATGGTTGAATTCATCGCGCAACACCATAAGAAACGCTATCGTATATATAAATGCCGAGCAAATCTACCATTTTTCATTTATTTCAGTGAATACGTTGAAGCCTTTTTTGTATTTTGAATTTGTTATCTTGTGAGGTAAAATGGAAAACAACAAAGTAGCAGAAATGTTAGCAGATTTATATGCCACAAACAAAAGTCTTTCGTTAGAAAATAAGAACTTAGCCGAAAATTTGGAAGCATTTAAGCGGCGTGTTACGGCTATGGAAGCCGAAATGGGACTTGTGAAAAATGATTTAAAGAATGCGACGGAAAAGGAGAAGGTAATTCGCGGGATAGTGAAAGTAAAGGAGGACGAGATCTTGCGTTATGCGGCAAAGCTTGAGACGGTTCTGTCTGAAAGAGACAGATATGTTGAATATAAAAACAATCTAGAAGGTAGGATAACTAATTTAAATAAACATTTGGATAGAAACAAAAAAAAAAAAAAAAAAACTTATAGACGAATTGAATTCTAAAAATTCTTCTTTGATTTTCGACCAACAGAAAAAAAACCCGAACAATGGACTCTGGTTTCAGCCGAGAAACAACGGCTGCAAATCATAGTGTCAAATTTTAAATCTTCATTTAATTCTTTTAAATTTGATATAGAACAGGCTGACAATTCAAAAATCAAAACATCAAAAACACCGCTGAAAAGAAAAAATATTTTTGATCAAATGAAAGATTATAGTCACCAAAAGTTTTGTCTTGATTGATCAATATGTGTAGATACCAGAGTGTAAACAATGTCAAAACTAGCTTTTTTCGCATTCAAGGGCAGATAACTCCAGACTTTCTAGTTCGATCTGACCCATAATCGGACTCATCAGAGATATTATGGTCATACATGTTTTGACCAGGTTTGGTCAAGTTTAGCTTATATTTGTAGATGCTAGAGTGTAAACACGAACTTGTGGACGGACAGACAGACAGACAGACAAAATGTGACCATAATAGCTCACCTTGAGCACTTCGTGCTCAGGTGAGCTAATAATTGATTATTGCAATGGATACATAGGATTTTGTCAAAATGTTAATTTTTTTCAGTTGAAGAAGGTCTTAATATTGTCTCAGTAAGTCCAAATACATTTGCCGCAACATCACCGGCTATAATCTGGATGAAAAATATTGCTCCGTCTCATCAACATAAAAAACACCATTAGCTTTTGACATGACATACAAAGTATGGCCATTCTGTACAGCCGTTTTTAGCATATCCCATCCGACCTTTGTTCATAAATACGACAATTTCAAGAATCCGTCAATGTTGATGGGCATAATTATAAGTGCTGGAAGGACAACTGGAGATTACCAGTATTTGGCAAATTAACTTAGGAAAATGGTATAAAAAGCCTAATATATGTCACAAATAGCGAATTAGCCCTGAAAAAGGAGTTTGAGCAAGTTTTCCCCATAGACAGAGGGGTCAATATCCATTTAAGATGTTATAATCATGTGAAGGACGACATTAAAAGAAAATTGAAAAATAAAGGAATCGAACGTGAAAAAAATATCGAAGGAATTCTTCGATGCGAATGTGGTTCTGTTAGGGTGCAAGGTCTTGTGGACTTGGGAGAGAATGAGTTCGACAGACGATATGACATACTTTCAAAAACCTGGCCAACAGAATTTATTGATTATGTAGAAAACACTCAACTTAGATCTCTCAGAAATACCTTTCTTAACGCGAGCTGTAACATATTGGGTGGTTGAAATCATACACGTGATAATGAAGCGAGCTTTGAATAGAGGGGTACATGAGCTATAAATGTAATGGTATCCGATCTATAAAAAGTGGCATGCGAGCTAAAGATAGAGTGTCACGCGATCTAGACAGAACTTTTCTAAGTGTTTTTACGATGGATAAAGATGCTGTTGTGAAAAAGTACTATCTTAATCCGAAGAGTCCCATAACCATTTTCCTAATAACATTTTGATTGATTTTATTGCAAAATACAGACTTTTCTAGATTTTGATCATTTTAACGAGAGTAGTTATCACGTTTGTATTGGAAATCATGAGTGGAAAAATTCCCGTTTCTATATCAAGGTGTCCACAGTTTGAGCAAAGCAAAATTCCCCGACTTATGTTTACTGTATTTTGCACGTTAATTTATGAAAATGTTGGCCTCCTCAAACCCTACAGCCAAGCCCTTCCACCTCTAACTTTACAAACTGTAACTGTATAACTATTTGTATGAATGTTTTTTTTCTTTTTTTTTCATACATACATAATGCACGTTTTACGAACTTAACCTATACTGCTGGGTGTGGGTTTTGAAATAAGATGCATGCCAATTATTTCAAAAATTCGCTGACTTTTCCCTGACTTTTGCTTAAACTGTAAAATTCCCTGACCAATTCCAAAATTCCCTGACAATTCTCTGACCTTGAAAAAATATCTTTTTCCCTGACCGTGGACTGTATATGCCAGCAAAACGACAATAATTTGAATGTATATGCGAGGCTGATACCTCAGAAATCTTGAGCTTAGACGAGGAAACTTTTTATAAAGGGGAAATACTAAACAACATCTACGCAATATAGAAAGGTTCGCAATTGTAATCACTTGCGTTACAATTTGCGCAACCCCAGGCTTTTTCATACTAGCACAAAGAGATGGACTACACTGTGCTTCCCAAACGAAAACGATGAACGTAGAATTGAATTACCGGGGTCGATTGAAGACTTTTGCAATGGTTAAACCTGAAACAATTGTCACAAATCATCGATTCTACCATCTCTGATGCTCGAACATATTGGTAGAATCTAAAACGGTTAGAAATACATTAAAGCATTGATTCATGGTAATGTGTGGATAGAATACATATGCATGTATAGAAGTTGCATGTCTAGTCATTGTTCTTTTTGAAGCTGTTTTAGTTTGTTTTATGGGGGTTGGTTTTCCCCTTTCTTTCATACAATTATATTATGAAATAAGTACATCTATATTCTAAGCCCATAACGACCTAAAAACGTGATAACCAAAAGTAATATTACGTCAAAAGCCATCAATCAAATAAACTAGTTACAATTTCAGCATCTTTTGAGAATAACGCGTCAAGGTTAAAAACATGCGACAGAGCTAAGGTCATCTTGTCCCAACTTACAAAATTTAAAATATGCGTTTAATATTTGTCTGAGTAATATCACTATACATTATGTCCGATGATTTAGATTTGAAAAAATAATCGGAAAAAAATATCACAAAAATTAAAGAAAAAAACTTTTACGATATCAATTAGAAAAAGATATTGAAATTGATAAATTGATTTTGAACTCAGTGAAAGAATCGGAGCAACATTTAGAAAATTCAAGCGACAAAAGGATTATCGTATTACAAAACGATAAAAGGATTTTAGGAGTGGTCAGACAGACGACATCATCAACAAAGTTGTTTCATTATGTTGTGATCTCTATTTTAGAATGATAGATTTTAATGACGAAAAGCTAAATGAGGTGAAGAAAGAAACGTTTCATTAAAAAGAGAACTAGAAACAAAAAGTGAAAAGCTTTCTATGTTAGAAAGCATTTATGCTTATAATCCAACTTCAACATCAAGAAAAGGAAAAGGAAAGAAGAGGGTGAGATTGGTTTTCCCTTTCTTTCATACCATTATATTATGAAATAAGTACATCTATACTCTAAGCCCATAACGACCAAAAGCCATCAATCAAATAAACTAGTTACAAGTTCAGCATCTTTTGAGAATCACGCGTCAAGGTTAAAAAAAAAAAGACATGCGATAGAGCTAAGGTCATCTTGTCCCAACTTACAAAATTTGAAATATACGTTTAATATTTACAGGTCTGGGTAATATCAATATACATTATGTCCGATGATTTAGATTTGAAAAATTTAATCGAAAAAAATCATCAAAAAATAAAACAAACAAACAAAACAAACAAATAAAAAAAAGAACTTTCAGATCAATTAAAAAAAGATATTCAAATTGATGAATTGATTTTGAACTCGGTGAAAGAATCGGAGCAACATTTAGAAAATTCAAGCGACAAAAGGATTATCGTATTACAAAATGATAAAAGGATTGTTAAAAAAACAACAACAAAAAAAACTAAGGTAAGCTGTTTATATACCACAGTTGCCAAAACCAAGTTTTGTGTGTGTGTTAGTGTGTTTTTAGCTCATCTTAGCACAAATAGCTGAGGATGAGCTATTGTGATCGCTCACCGTCCGTCTGTCCACCATTACTAAAAAATCTTTTCCCAAACAATAAGGCCTAGAGTCTTAAAATATGTAGCATCGTCTCAAGACCAATTACCAAAATATTTCTACTTTACAAAGCACTTGAATATGTCGTATAGCTTATTCGAAGATTTTTCTGCAAGGTTAAAACATTGTGATAAAGAGAAATTGGTGTAAACATTTTTTTTGAAAGTTTAAATTTTGATTATGGACTGAATTAAGAGAAATCTTATGTTAAAAAGAATAGTTTTGGAGCCCATTGTTGGTATTCTCATGTACATCTATAACAGAGCTTCATTCTACTATCGCATAAAAAAAGTAGTTCGTTTGCTTTGCAAAATTTGACGGGGGGGGGGGGGGGGACCTTAGAAAGGGCATAGAATCTTCTGGAATAGGTTAAGGTGACCTAGCTCGTGTAAGACTGATGGAGCCATGGGATTTTTCCCTTCTTAAGGCAGCCGCACAATCACCGATCACAACAATTTTTTTGGTTTGTGAAAAAGATATACAGAGATATAAGAAATTATGAGTGGTCAGACAAACGACATCATCAACGAAGTTGTTTCGTTATGTTGCGATCTCTATTTTAGAATGATAGATTTTAATAACGAAGAGCTAAATGACGTGAAGAAAGAAAACATTTTATCAAAAAGAGAACTCGATACAAAAAGTGAAAAGCTTTCTATGTTAGAAAGCATTTATGCTTATAACCCAACTCCAACATCAACAAAAGGGAAGGGAAAGAAGAGGGCGAGATTGGGAAGGGAAAGAAGAGGGTGAGATTTGATGCTGCGTCAAATGAAACCTCATAGTATTTAAACGTACGAGAATAACGCATCCTAACAATACAACATTTATACAAAATGTCATGAATATGCATCTTGAATGAGGTAAACATTTAAAGTAGAATTATAATAGATTTAACGAGGTTTGAAGAGGGTGAAGAAAGAAAACATTTTATTAAAAAGAGAACTCGATAAAAAAAGTGAAAAGCTTTCTATGTTAAAAGGCATTTATGCTTATAATCCAACACCAACATCAACATCAACAAAAGGGAAGGGAAAGAAGAGGGTGAGATTTGATGCTGCGTCAAATGAAACCTCAGGGTAAAAAAACCCGAAAGTTGTTTCGTTGGGGGATGACATCCCCAAGGCTTCCACGAGTCAAGATGTCACCGGAGGGGCTAGTGCTTCGGTATTTGCCGAAGCACATTATCATTTGTCACAGTTGGCCTCTGGAGTGGAGGTCATCAGCGATATCGAAAAAGAATAATAGTGTAAGAATTTTTAGCTCACCTGAGCACGAAGTGCTCAAGGTGAGCTATTGTGGTCGCTTTTTGTCCGTCGGCGTCCGTCTGTCCGTCTGTCCGTCCGTCTGTCTGTCCGTCCGTCCGTCTGTTCACATTTTGTTGTTACCACTCTAGCACCCACAAATATTGACCAATCTTAACCAAACTTGGTCAAAACATGTATGACCATAAGTTCTCGGATGAGTTTGATTTTGAGTCAGATCGGACCAGGAAATCTGGAGTTATGTGCCCTTGAATGTCAAAAATGGCTAGTTTTGAATTTGTTACCACTCTAGCATCTACAAATATTGACCAATCTTAATCAAACTTGGTCAACATATGGATGACCATAAGTTCTCGGATGAGTTTGATTTTGAGTCAGATCGGACCAGGAAGTCTGGAGTTATGTGCCCTTGAACGTCAAAAATGGCTAGTTTTGACTTTGTTACCACTCTAGCATCTACAAATATTAACCAATCATAATCAAACTTGATCAAAATATGTATGACCATAAGTTCTTGGATGAGTTTGATTTTGAGTCAGATCGGACTAGGAAGTCTGGAGTTATGTGCCCTTGAACATCAAAAATGGCTAGTTTTGACTTCGTTACCACTCTATCATCTACAAATATTGACCGATCAAAACAAAACTTTGCAACAATGTTGGTAACTATAAGTTCTCAGACGAGTTCGATTTTGAGTCAGATCGGACTAGGAAGTCTGGAGTTATGTGCCCTTGAACGTCCAAAATGGCTAGTTTTGACTTTGTTACCACTCTAGCATCTAAAAATATTGACCGATCAAAACAAAACTTTGCCACAATGTTGGTAACTATAAGTTCTCAGATGAGTTTAATTTTTTGTCAGATCGGACATGGAAATCTGGAGTTATGTGCCCTTGAACATCCAAAATGACTAGTTTTGACTTTGTTACCACTCTAGCATCTACAAATATTCACCGATCAAGACAAAACTTTGCCACAATGTTGATAACCATAATATCTTGGATGACTTTGATTTTCAGTGTGATTGAAGTAGGAAGTCTGGAGTTATGTGCCCTTGAATTTGACAAAATTGCTGTTTTCGACTTTGTTTACACTGTAGCATCTACATTTATTGACTAATCAAGACAAAACTGGGCCACAATGTTGGTGGCCATAAGATCCTGGATGGGTGAAACTTTCAGCTTGATTTGACTAGAGTTATTGGCCCTTGAATTTCACAAAATTACAGTTTTCGACTTTATTTTCACTCTAACAATATATTGACCAATCAAAAAAAAAAAAATTGGACATAATGTTGATGAGAATACTTTTATTAGAACAGAGTTATGTGCCCTTGACTGTGTTGTTTTCTTCCACTTTGTTTTCACTGTAACAGCCACAAATATTGATCATTCAAGATTATGAAAGCAGTTTTCAGCTGGATCATAATCTCACATCTTAAATTATGTGCTCTTGAACTTAATACAACATTGTGACTTTCTTTCTATATAGGTTCAGGTGAGCGATTAAGGACCATCATGGTCCTCTTGTTATATTTTTGTATAGGAAAGTAACAATATTTAGATCAAAGGTAAAACTGTAGAAATGTACTCGTTGAAAGAAAATGCTCATCACAACGATACATGAAAGAGACATCATATTTTTTCTTTTTCTTACAAGAAAGTATTTCATACCATAGTATTTAAACGTAGGAGAATAACGCATCTTAGCATTTTTACAAAATGTCGTGAAAATGCATCTTGATTGAGGTAAACATTCAAAGTAAAATTATAATAGATTTAACGAGGTTTGAAGAGGTAATTAAATTTACGAATTTCACTAATTAGATCGGGTATTTAATTTGTAATGCATGGAATTATGCACTTTATATGAAAATAGTGATTCCAAAATTCCCTGACAATTCTCTGACCTTGAAAAAATATCTTTTTCCCTGACCGTGGACTGTATATGCCAGCAAAACGACAATAATATGAATGTGATATGCGAGGCTGCTACCTCAGAAATCTTGAGCTTAGACGAGGAAACTTTTTATAAAGGGGAAATACTAAACAACATCTACGCAATATAGAAAGGTTCGCAATTGTAATCACTTGCGTTACAATTTGCGCAACCCCAGGCTTTTTCATACTAGCACAAAGAGATGGACTACACTGTGCTTCCCAAACGAAAACGATGAACGTAGAATTGAATTACCGGGGTCGATTGAAGACTTTGGCAGTGGTTAAACCTGAAACAATTGTCACCAAACATCGATTCTGCCATCTCTGATGCTCGAACATATTGGTAGAACCTAAAAAGGTTAGAAAAACATTAAAGCATTGATTCATGGTAATGTGTGGATAGAATACATCATGTTTAGTCATTGTTCTTTTTGAAGCTGTTTTAGTTTGTTTTATGGGGGTTGGTTTTTCCCTTTCTTTCATAACATTATATTATGAAATAAGTACATCTATATTCTAAGCCCATAACGACCTAAAACGTGATAACCAAAAGTAATATTATGCCAAAAAGCCATCAATCAAATAAATTAGTTACAATTTCAGCATCTTTTGAGAATCACGGTCAAGGTTAAAAACATGCGATAGAGCTAAGGTCATATTGTCCCAACTTACAAAATTTAAAATATACGTTTAATATTTGTCTGAGTAATATCACTATACATTATGTCCGATGATTTAGATTTGAAAAAATTAATTGAAAAAATATCAAAAAATTAAAAAAAACTTTTACGAGATCAATTAGAAAAAGATATTCAAATTGATAAATTGATTTTGACTTACGAAAATTTTATTTCCAAACTTAGTACCTTCAAATTTTCAAGAGCGGAATGATGGGTTGACCATCCCAGTCCTCAGTTTTTGTACAACAAAAAAAGGGTTCGTGCTACGTGTCAAGAAAGTCTGTTTGCGCATGCTCGTGTCCTACTTATTCCAGTTTCTACCGGTTTTGAAACCAGTTCAAGTCTGTTTAGGCACGTTATATAACCATACTTGCTATCTTTAGACATGATCGTGACTGTTTGCTTCATTGCATAGGGTTACACCATCATTGAACAAGAGGACCATGATGGTCCTATATCGCTCACCTGAACCAAAATGATATGAGCAACACTTAGGTTCAATTCAATTGATATTTATGACTTTAAGACTAAATATGAACTTATGGTCAATAACGTTGTGAAAATCAAACTCATCCGAGCTCTTATGGTGCCCAACATTGTTTTGTTTTTTTGTTTTTTTTTTTTAAATAATTGTAGATTCTACAGTGTAAACAAGGTCAACAACAGCCAAAAATGGCAATTTAATCACATTCAAGGGCACATAACTCTCGTCTTTCTGATCACACCAGACTTGTCAGATCAGACTGAAAATCATACTCATCCGAGATCTTATGGTCCCTAATATTGTGTCCAAGTTTTGTCTTGATTGATTAATAATTGTAGATTCTAGAGAGTAAACAAGGTCGAAAACAGCCAAAAATGGCAATTTTGCCCAATTCAAGGGCGCATAACTCTCATCTATCTGGTCAGATCAGATTGAAAATGGAACTCATCCGAGATCTTATAGTCCCCAACATTGTGTCCAAGTTTTGTCTTAATTGATTAATAATTGTAGATTCTAGAGTGTAAACAAGGTCGAAAACAGCCCAAAACGGCAATTTTGTCAAATTCAAGGGCACATAACTCTTGACTTTCTGATCAGATCAGACTGAAAACCACACTCATCCAAGATCTTCTGGTCCCCAACATTGTGTCCAAGATTTGTCTTGATTGGTCAATAAATGTAGATTCTAGAGTGTAAACAAGGTCGAAAACAGCCAAAAATGGCAATATGGTCAAATTCAAGGGCAAATAACTCTCGACTTTCAGATCAAATCACACTGAAAGTCAAACTCATCCAAGATCTTATGGTCCCCAACATTGTGTCCAAGTTTTGTCTTCATTGATGAATAATTGTAGATTCTAGAGTGTAAACAAGGTCGAAAACAGCCGAAAATGGCAATTTTGTCGAATTCAAGGGCACATAACTCTCGTCTTTCTGGTCAGATCAGACTGAAAATCAAACTCATCCAAGATCTTATGGTCTGCAATGTTATGTCCAAGATTTGTCTTGATTGATCAATAATTGTAGATGCTAGAGTGTAAACAATGTCAAAAGTAGGTATTTTTCGCATTCAAGGGCAGATAACTCCTGAATTTCTAGTTCGATCTGACCCATAATCGAACTCATCCGAGATCTTATGGCCATACATGTTTTGACCAAGTTTGGTCAAGATTGGCTTATATTTGTAGATGCTAGAGTGTAAACACGAAATTGTGAACGGACGGACAGACAGACGGACGACGGACGGTGAGCGACCACAATAGCTCACCTTGAGCACTTCGTGCTCAGGTGAGCTAATAAAAGAACAAGAGTTGTCCGCGGACAACATAGCTCGCCTATACGAGCGCTTGTCACAAAAACAACATTTTTTTTAAAAGTAGGTCAAACTCCAAGGTCAAGGTCACAAGGTCAAAGGTCTAGGTCCCAAATGAAAGGTCTTGTCGAGATGTATCTATGTATGAAATATCAAGGCTGTATCTCTAATAGTGCCTGAGATATAGGCCAGGTTAAAGTTTTTCAAAAGTAGGTCAAACTCCAAGGTCAAGGTCACAAGGTCAAAGGTCATGGTCCCAAATGAAAGGTCTTGTCCAGATGTATCTATGTATGAAATATCAAGGCTGTATCTCTAATAGTGCCTGAGATATAGGCCAGGTTAAAGTTTTTCAAAAGTAGGTCAAACTCCAAGGTCAAGGTCACAAGGTCAAAGGTCATGGTCCCAAATGACAGGTCTTGTCGAGATGTATCTATGTATCAAATATCAAGGCTGTATCTCTATTAGTGCCTGAGATATAGGCCAGGTTAAAGTTTTTCAAGTGAAGACGGGACGGGACGGGACGGGACGGTACGGGACGCGACGCCGACACTAGGGCTGTGACATTAGCTCCCCGGACATAAAGTCCCGGCTCGCTAAAAATGCTGTGTAAGACGTTCTAGAAAGATATGGTTCAACGGATTAGTAAGACCTTCTAGAACTAGAAAGACCTTCAGGAATGACGAAGTTAAAAACAATAACGTAAATGTAATGAAAGTACATGCACAAATACACCGTTCTTTATTTTTTTCAGCATCTTTTCAGAGTAATTGTTTGATTAACATTTTACAACCAATCTTGTGTAATTGCTCATTTTCATGAAAAATATATTGGTAGACTATGTCTGTTTCAACTTTTATGTAGACGATACTAAAGTAGTTCAAGTTGCTATGTGTTTAAAAAGTGGACGTTTAAGATCTAGCATCAGATTTTCGTTTATCTAATTAAACCTAACTTCTAGTCATTTTGACTCTGAACCTGCTTGACTTACATAAGTACATTTCATGAAATTCTATTCTATATTAATGAACAATATGAACACAAAATATTCCAGTCTACACTGTGGGAAAAGTCTAATCCTGGTGTAAGGACTTTTAAAATACTTTCAAGAAAAAAATGCTTCCTCTTTTAGTTCTAATATATTCTTAACATGAACAATTTTGAATCTTTTCTCAATTTTTGTTCTTCCCAATTCTACATTAGAGTCAATTTGAGTGTACTGCAACTATAAGTTCTAGTCTACTTTTATCAACTTCCGCTACTTCCACCCACCGCAACAATGAAGTTTTTCAATGTCATCGTTTCGTTTAAACATGTTTTAACCGTGTATGGCAAAGATATATCATATGTAACTCATGTGATGCTACATATCGTCCTAAACTCATTTGTGATTTCGAGGACACACCATCAGAGTGGTTTTCAGGGATTGTGAATTGTAAGACGTCTGAGATGAGGAACTTTACCATCATGAATTTCTTTTTCCCCGTGGATATATTCCACCTTACATAAACCTTACAGACTCTAGTATTACACATGTAAATGATGGAAGGACAGATTTGACTTGTGAAAATGTGATCCACAGATCACACAATGTGGATCAACTGACAGTGAATGGTGTTCCTTGTGTAAGTATTGTTTTTTGGTTGTTTTTACCCTTTTTTCCCAAACGACATTTTAGGGCTATTTGATATCTGCTACAATTGACGAAATAACAGTCATTTAAAGTAGAATTTATGAAGATTATAGCATAGGACATCGAAGCAAAAGGAGATTCTGTTGGATTTTTTTTATAGAAAATATATTCAAATTATAAAGTGAATATTAAAGCTAACACTTTTACCTTTTGTTGATTTGTGTGCGGTCATACAGATGAGCGTGGGTTAGATTAAACAAAGTATCATACACAACACAATATCAATGAGGTCTATTATAGATCTACATTAAAAATATTGTTTTTACTCGTGCATTGTCTGTCCATCCGCCTGTCCGTCTATCTGAAAACGTAACATTTGCCTTTTTCTACAAAGTTCAAATTTGATATCCAGCTTCTCTTTTCTTACAATGAACCTTTCTTAGCATGTGGATACCATATAAAATGTTTTTCTACCCCGGAAATCATACGATATGATGAAAACCCGGTTTTTATTCATCTTTTTAGCCGGACCATGACTTTTAACTCTGGACAAACAACGCCCATTTTCGTTTAAGTATTCGGCTGTGTTTAAGAAAAAATAAAGAAAAGGGAAAAAATGAATGCCGTTGAATTCAACATGATATTACAAGTTTTTCGATTAATGTTGGACAATATAAAAGCCTCGCTTCCGATATGTGCAAAGGAGATGTTGCACAACCATGTTGGTCAGTTGATTGTGGTTTGCGAGGTGTTAGAGTCTGTCTTGCAGAATCTTTCCCTCGATCTACAGGGCGATGCATTTAGCTCTGTAAATAGGAGAGTTGTCATGGCGCGAAGTGACATCTCTCAAACTGTCTTGTCATGCAAGTCAGTTTTGAGAGTTGTCAGAACGAACATAATACGGCAAGAAGGAGGCGATAGATTTCAACTGATTCATGTGGACACCATGCTAGATCAGTTGAAAGAAAGTCTAGACGGGGCGGCCAGTGTGTTTGAGGAATACCGCCAAAGTGTGTGGTTGCGTAATCAACAGGCAAATAGGTAATTCAACATGATATTACAAGTTTTTCGATTAATGTTGGACAATATAAAAGCCTCGCTTCCGATATGTGCAAAGGAGATGTTGCACAACCATGTTGAGCAGTTGATTGTGGTTTGCGAGGTGTTAGAGTCTGTCTTGCAGAATCTTTCCCTCGATCTACAGGGCGATGGATCTAGCCCTGTAGAAATTACAGTAATTATGGCAAGGAGTCACATCTCTTAAACGGTCTTGTCATGCAAGTCAGTTTTGAGAGTTGTCAAAACCAACAAAGTTCGGCAAGAAGGAGGCGATAGATTTCAACTGATTCATGTGGACACCACGCTAGATCAGTTGAAAGAAAGTCTAGACGGGGCGGTCAGTGCATTTGAGGAATACCGCCAAAGGGTGTGGTTGCGTAATCAACAGGCAAATAGGTAAGCGTTCTGTTGATTATTGTATGCATTGGCTAGAAAGAAAGAACGAAATCTAATCAAAAATGCAATATCTTTTAATAAAATATGACCTAAATGATCTTAAAAACATGAACAAAATGTATATTTTCGATTTAAATGCAAAAACCTCTTAAGTCATTTTTTTTAAATTTATTTAGGTAAAAACGATGTTTATCCATTTCAAAAAATTCTTGCAGGCTTTGGAAAAAATGTTTCCTTATTAGTATTAATAACACATTGTATGTGTGAATTTCAGATAAAACCTTTCAGTTTCGTTCAAGTTATTGAATAGGTTTTCTCTTCCTTTAAAATTTTCCGAAAAATGAGATACAGGTTTTTAGCATTTAACATAGACGATATGGCACTTAGTAGTCTATTGCTTTTTTCAATATGGACTTTGGATTCTTTTAAATAAAGACATGAACAAATATATGCACAACATTTAATGGAGTAGACCATCTAACCAACCACAAGTGGACTCAACTAGACAGCCCTGGTGGTCTGGAAGCGCTCCACAGGCCTGATTGTTAGTCTTGTTGAATGCAATTTCAAATATTCTGGCTGCGCAAATAAGCAAATGCATGACCAAGGTGAAAACAAGAGCCGTCAGAGACGGACAATGCTCCCCGATTAAGGCATTGTCACAATAAATGTATGCCATGCAGAGCTAAGATTAAGCTAACAAACGTTAAGCCCCCTTTTTCCATGACATACTTTTTATACGCAAATTTCAAGTATTTTATTGTCAAGGGCATCTGATTTGCTACTCAAATATGAAATTTCATCAAATTCTGACCATTAGACTATGAGAAATTAGAGAAAAAGTGTATTTGACCTTAAGTCCCCTTTTCCCATGACGAGGCCTCAAATCCAAAAACTGGGAAAAGTACATCGGCATTATGTCATAGGGAGTTCACATG
Source organism: Fragum sueziense (assembly GCA_963680895.1). Classification (NCBI taxonomy): domain Eukaryota; kingdom Metazoa; phylum Mollusca; class Bivalvia; order Cardiida; family Cardiidae; genus Fragum; species Fragum sueziense. The sequence goes on along the minus strand of OY804596.1, from coordinate 65,507,260 downwards.
GTAAGTTTCATTTGATTTGGCCCAAGGGTTATAGAGAAATCGCTTCGGACGGACGGACGGACGGAATGACGGACAGACGAAGCGGCGACTATATGCTCTCCCTTCGGGGAGCATAATTACAAGTAAGTGAGATCGGAATAATATGGTCAGTAATATTCTGTAAAAGTTTTGTATTGATTTGTCAATACTGACGGTTGTAAAAGTGAAAATATAGCCGAATATGGCAATTTTGTCAATTTCAAGGGCACATAACCCACGATGGGTAAAATTCAGATCAAGCTGAAAATTATACAAAGGCAGGATCTTATAGTTACCATCATTCTGTCGTAGTTTTGTCTTGCTTTGTCAATATTTGTAGTTGCTAGAGTGAAAACAAAGTTAAAATACAGCCGAAAATGGCAATTTTGTCAATTTCACGGGCACATAACTCATGATAAAAAGTCAGATCAAGCTGAAAATTCTACCAAGGCAAGATCTTATGGTCACCAACATTCTGTACAAGTTTTGTTTTGATTAGTCAATATTTTTAGTTGCTGGTGAAAACAATGTCAAAACAGAGCCGAAAATGGCATTTTTTTTGGAAATTTCAAGGGCACATAACTCATGATGTAAAATTCAGATGAAGCTGAAAATTATTCCAAGGCATGATCTTAAAGACACCAACATTCTGTCCTAGTTATGTCTTGATTAGTCAATATTTGTAGTTGCTAGAGTGAAAACAATGTCAAAACAGATCCGAAAATGGCAATTTTTGGAAACTTCAAAGGCACATAACTCGTGATGTAAAATTCAGATCGAGTTGAAAATTCTACCAAGGCAAGATCTTATAGTCAACATCATTCTGTCAAAATTTTTGTCTTGTTTAATCAATATTTGTAGTTGCTACATTAAAAACAAAGTCAAAACAGTGCCGAAAATGGCAATTTTATCAATTTCAAGGGCACTTAACTCATGATGTAAAATTACACTAAGGCAAGATCTTTCAGTCACCACCATTCTGTCAAAGTTTTGTCTTGATTGTTCAATAATTGTTGATTTTAGAAGAAAACTAAAGTCAAAACAAGCTATTTTTGACATTCAAGGGCAGATAACTCAAGTTATTCTGATTCAATCCAGATGCTTTGAAGGAATAGGAGAGAGGGTCAACCATGGATCATTTTTGTGAAGGTTGATTGAAATCCATCCAGTAGTTTTTGAGAAGATTTTTAAAGAAAAAGTTTACGGACGGACATACGGACGGACACACCGCCATAACAATAGCCCGCTGGCCGTCAACATGGAAAATATGAAACAAGTCCTGTAACCTGTCAGATTACGATAAAATTTCAGAGTAGTCCAATTCAATCCAATCTTTATCAATTGATGAGGTACGACTTTTTTTCTTTTTTCAACAATGAATTGTTTTTTTAACCCATGGTCAAACGATTAAATGTTAGACTGGTTCAAATATAAAGGCTTTGCAGATGAAAAGTTCATGTTGAACGGTGTCACTGCGTCGTAATGGGTTAAATTGAAAATTTAGAATGTTTGGAAAACAATCATAGAAGTGTCACATCGCTTACTCAGAGACTTTGAAATATAAATATGGTTTAATTCCTTTGCAAGTATTAAACAGTAATGGATTGTATACTTTTACCAATGGAAAGAGGTTTTTTTAATTAAGAAGAAATGAATTAAATGGTATTTTGATAACACTTTTGACGAAATTTGTTTTTTAAGATATATTTTCACCCCAAAAGGAAACGGAAAACGATAACAACAGCCATATTCCAAAATGGCTCTTAAATGCCTGTCCCCCTTCTTTTTTTTGTGTGTGTTTTTTATTGCTTTTTTCTGCATCTAATCTAATCACTTACATTTGGCTCAAATCACAACAACGTTTCCAATCGTTATACCTCCGGAACATGTAGACATAAGTGAAGCCAAAGAGAAATAGAGAGTGTATAAGCATTTTATTTTTCTATGTAGAATACATTCAATAAGAGATATATCGTCAAACATAGATTTATACTCCAAAACTGCCTTAAAACAGTTAACTATTGGCGAATGATACAAATATACTGAGCAAAAATGAAAACTTTACACTTCAAGATTTCTTGTTTCTGGAAAAGTATCGAACTAAAAGCCTGAAATATATTTTGACATTATTTCCCAGGCTCTCAGCAATCGTTTTGTTGAAATTTCATTGCCTTGTCTCCTTTAATGTCAGAGTTATGGCCCTTAATGCGTTTAGAGCTAGTTACATCTAACGTCACATATGCGCATGCGCAGGAAACGATTCACTATTTTTTCGGAATTTGCCATGTCCGGATTGTCAAAAAAACACAAAAAATCTTTCTTATCACTTGTAGCAAGCTCTAAAACAAGAGGACCATGATGGTCCTATATCGCTCACCTGAACCAAAATGATATGAGCAACATTTTTGTTCAATTCAATTGATATTTAAGACTTTAAGACTGAAAACGAACTTATGATCAATAACATTGTGAAAATCAAACTCATCCGAGATGTAACGGTGCCCAACATTGTGTCAAAGTTTTGCTTTGAATGATAAATAATTGTAGATTCTAGAGTATAAACAAGGTCGATAACCACCGAAAACAGCATTTTATCAAATTCAAGGGCACATAACTCTCGACTTTCTGATCAGATCCATTTGAAAATCCAACTCATCCAAGATCTTATGGTCCCCAAGAATGTGTCCAAGATTTGTCTTGATTGGTCAATAATTGTAGATTCTAGAGTGTAAACAAGGTCGAAAACAGCCAAAAACAGCAATTTTGTCAAATTCAAGGGCACGCAACTCTCGATTTTCTGATCAGATCGGACTGGAAATCATCCTGAACAGAGATCTTATGGTCCCAAACATTGTGTCCAAGCTTTGTCTTGATTGATTGATAATTGCAGATTCTAGAGTGTAAACAAGGTCGAAAACAGCCGAAAATGGCAATATCGTCAAATTCAGGGGCACATAACTCTGGACTTTCTGATCAGATCAAACTGAAAACCAAGCTCATCCGAGATCTTATGGTCCCCAACATTGTGTCCAAGTTTTGTTTTCATTGATTGATAATTGTAGATTCTAGAGTGTAAACAAGGTCGAAAACAGCCAAAAATGGCTATTTTCAAGGGCACGTAACTCTTGACTTTCTCATCAGATCAAATAGAAAATCGAACTCATCCGAGATGTTATGGTCCCCAACATTGTGTCTAAGTTTTGTATTGATTGATATATAATTGTAGATTCTAGAGTGTAAACAAGGTCGAAAACAGCCGAAAATGACAATTTTGTCAAATTCAAGGGCACGTAACTCTGGACTTTCAGATCAGATCAGACTGAAAATCAAACTCATCCAAGATCTTATGGTCCCAAACATTATGTCTTAGTTTTGTCTTGATTGATCAAAAATTGTAGATTCTATAGTGTTAACAAGGTCAAAACCAGCCAAATATGGCAATTTTGTCAAATTCAAGGGCACATAACTCTGGACTTTCTGATCAGATCATACTGAAAACCAAACTCATCCGAGATCTTATGGTCTCCAACATTGTCTCCAAGTTTTGTTTTGATTGATCAATAATTGTAGATGCTAGAATGTAAACAAAGTCAAAAACGGCTTTTTTGGACATTCAAGGGCAGATAACTCAGCACATTCTGGTCCGATCTGGCCCATAATCGAACTCATCCGAGAACTTATGACCATACTTGTTTTGACTAAGTTTGATCAAGATTGATTAATATTTGTGGATGCTAGAGCGTAAACACCAAATTGTGGACGGACAGACGGACGGACGGACAGACGGACAAAAAGCGATCACAATAGCTCACCTTGAGCACTTTGTGCTCAGGTGAGCTAATAAAGGTCTAATTTGTCAATTTTGTGAATTATCTCCCTTTTACATAAACAAATAGGGATTTGAAAATGTTTGATATTCACAAATTTATCACGCTTTTCGATTGCTTTTGTGTAAACATCATGCAGGCCTTACAGGGGATTATTAGACCCCTTTTTCAACTAGGATTATTCGCAGATGTCCATGCAATAGCGATTTCAGTTTCCTATTGAGATTGCATTTTGCAACATAATGAAAATTCTGCTTTTCAAACATCAGTTTTTAAAAAGCTTAAACAGTGTTATGCAAGCTTCTTTACATTTTCTGACTGGTAAGTTGTCAGACTACCACTCCGTGCAGTCTGGCAAGGTTTTTATTCTTCTGCTCGGATTTCTGAGGGTTTAAATTTTGTAAAATTTCTGTTAAAATTGTACACCTGAAAAACGGACCCCTGTCACACTTAAAGGGTCCGTTTTTCATCCCTGTAATTAAGATCAACAAAACGTTTAGTGTTTGGCACAACCGAGTCCATGAACAATGCGAAGCACATTCATTTGATTTCTTTACTTGTTGTATTTAGAAGAAATATGACAAGCAATGTAAGTGTAAAGTTTTCATTTTTGCTCAGTATAGATAGTATTTTGTTCGAAATGAGGTCGTTTGGAATGTTTTGAGATCAAATATATTCACATGTCATGATTTTTAGCGAGCCGGGACTTTATGTCCGGGGAGCTAATGTCACAGCCCTAGTGTCGGCGTCGCGTCGCGTCCCGTCTTCACTTGAAAAACTTTAACCTGGCCTATATCTCAGGCACTATTAGAGATACAGCCTTGATATTTCATACATAGATACATCTTGACAAGACCTTTCATTTGAGACCATGACCTTTTACCTTGTGACCTTGACCTTGGAGTTTGACCTACTTTTGAAAAAATTTAACCTGGCCTATATCTCAGCCACTATTAGTGATACAGCCTTGATATTTCATACATAGATACATCTCGACAAGACCTTTCATTTGAGACCATGACCTTTGACCTTGTGACCTTGGAGTTTGACCTACTTTTGAAAAACTAACCTGGCCTATATCTCAGGTACTATTAGAGATACAGCCTTGATATTTCATACATAGATACATCTCGACAAGACCTTTCATTTGAGACCATGACCTTTGACCTTGTGACCTTGACCTTGGAGCTTGACCTACTTTTGAAAAACTTTAACCTGGCCTATATCTCAGCCACTATTAGTGATACAGCCTTGATATTTCATACATAGATACATCTCAACAAGACCTTTCATTTGAGACCATGACCTTTCACCTAGTGACCTTGACCTTGGAGTTTGACCTACTTTTGAAAAACTTTAACCTGGCCTATATCTCAGCCACTATTAGTGATACAGCCTTGATATTTCATACATAGATACATCTCGACAAGACCTTTCATTTGAGACCATGACCTTTGACCTAGTGACCTTGACGTTTGACCTACTTTTGAAAAACTTTAACCTGGCCTTTATCTCAGGTACTATTAGAGATACAGCCTTGATATTTCATACATAGATACATCTCGACAAGACCTTTCATTTGAGACCATGACCTTTCACCTAGTGACCTTGACCTTGGAGTTTGACCTACTTTTGAAAAACTTTAACCTGGCCAATATATCATGCACTATTGATGATAGAGCTTTGATATTTCACACATGGATACCTCATACAATGACCTTGAGACTATGACCTTTGACCCAGTGACCTTGACCTTTGACTTTTCTTTTTGTGACAAGCTCTTGTATAGATTCAAATGTTTGGAAATCTGTTTATCTCCGACAAGTATTCCCTTTATAATATTTCACAGAGGAAATCAATGGTATAAAGTCTAACATATATGGTACATCGTGAAAAATTATGGTACCAAATGACCAAAGTTATGGTACGAAATGACCAAAATTATGGTACGAAATGACCAATTATGGTACGAAATGGATAAGGTACGAAATGACCTTATTTCTATAATCCATGTATGTATACTGTATTGCTAGCGGTGATTTGGTGATACAGCCAGTTAATTAGGTCAAACTCTAAACGTGGGGATATGTCTTTATTTCAACGGATCTTCTTTTAATGCCTTCAGACAGTATCCCTAGTGTCTGCATGAATGTTAATATCGTGCCAGGGTTATAGAAAAGCAGTTTGATGTCGCTTGCAAAAGCATAATTGGATATGGTCGTTGAGTGTCGTAGAACCGTATCATTTCCGGTAGGATATCAGCCGTTAAATAGGTCGTGTTGCAAGCGATAGACTTCTACGTAAATCTTCATGTTAGAGGACAGTATGATGATCAAGATCGTATGACACATTTACATTTTATTCAAATGTCAATTAAGGTGTTTACAAGTACGATTATTGGCCTGATTGCCAGTGATTGGACCAGAATGTGTGGAGTTATCTGCTATTGAATGTCAAAAAATGCTGTAGGCCTATTCAACTTCGCTACTTTGCTTACTCTAGCATATCAAACTTGGACATTATGTTGGAGACCATAAGATCTCGGATGAGTTTGATTTTCAGTCCGATCTGACCAGAAATACGAGAGTTGTGTGCCATTGAAATTGACAAAATTGCTGTTTTCGACCTTGTTGACACTCTAGAATCTACAATTATTGATCAATCGAGACTTAACTTGGTCATGATGTTGGGGATTATAAGATCTCGGATGAGTTCGATTTTCAGGTTGACATGAAAAGCAAATCGTGAGTTATGCATCCTTGAATTTGACAAAATTGCCGTTTTTCGACTGTTTTTGACTTTGTTTACTCTCTAGAATCTACAATTTTTTATCAATCAAGACAACACTTGAACACAATATGGGAGACAAAAAGAATGATCTCGGATGAATAAGATTTTCAGTCTGATCTGACTAGAAAGACGAAGGTTACGTGCCCTTGTAAACAAGATCGACAACAGCCAAAAATGGCAATTTTATCAAATTCAAGGGCACATAACTCTCGTCTTTCTGATTACATCAGACGGAAAATAATACTCATCCATGATTTTATGCTCCCCAACATTGTGTCCAAGTTTAATTTTGATTGATTTATAATTGTAGATTCTAGAGTGTAAAAAATGTCGAAAACAGCCGAAAATGACAATTTTATCAAATTTAAGGCTACATAACTCTCGTCTTCCTGGTCGAATCAGACTGAAAATAAAACTCATCCGAGATCTTATTGTCTCCAACATTGTGTCCAAGATTTGTCTTGATTGGTCAATAGTTGTAGGTTCTAGAGCATAAACAAGGTTGAAAACAGTCAAAAACGGCGGTCATACTAAAACAAGCCGCACAGCAAAATCACAGCCGTACAGGTAAAACCAAAGCCGTACGGATTTAAGTACAGCCGTACAAATACTGAGACCTTAATTCCATATATTTTTTATCGAAATACATGAAGAAATATATAATCTAAGCAATAGACAAGTTAAATATCATTTTTTTGTTATTTTGTTGAACAGGCCATAAGGGACGTCCGTGGCCGAGTGGTTAGAGTCGCTGACTCAGGATCACCTGCCCCTCACCTCTGTTGGTTCGAATCCCGCCAGGGGCGTATGAACTTTCGTGTGAGGAAGCTATCCAGCTGGCTTGCGGAACGTCGGTGGTTCTACCCAGGTGCTCACTTGGGGTCTTCCTCCACCATTCAAAGCTGGAAACAGGTCAAAAGAAGGGAGTTCCTTCCTGGGCACGCCCAGTCTACTACTCGGTCATATGGGCAACCGGCAACCGAGGATAAATAACCTAAAAAAACAAAACAAAACAACAGGCCATAAACATTAACATGGAGAATCTATCCAGATCTATCGTCCGCTATCTTCGTCATGATCCAGGAGCTCCTCTTGACCACAACGCCTTTAAATTGTTCCTGTCGATCTCATTCTTCTTCACTTCAACATACACCTGCAAGATTTGTTCGCAGCAGTCAACCAGCCATCAGACAAACAACGACTGTATTTTTCCAACTGCGGCCAGTATATTCGGGCAGCGGCCGGTCACTCCATACCAATTCATCTGGAGTGCATCGGTATCCAGATTGACGATCCATCCACCGTCGGGTACTGCTGCCACGGCACGTCACTCGCAGCCTACAATCAGATCAAAGAAGAAGGCCTGAAGACCATGGGGCGAAGCTACATCCACTTCGCTACATCAAAACAGCGAATCAGACGAGGGTCCAGAGTAATCATCACCCTGAACGTGCAGAGGTATCTGCGTGACGGAATGAAATTCTTCCGTCTGGCAGACGGGAACATCGCTGCAGAAGGAAACAGGGACAATATAATTAAGCCCTGTTTCTTCAAATGCGTTACCGTCAAAAATAGCCCTTTTTAGGGCTATGATCCAACGGCCCTTCTAAGGGCCACCACTTTCAATGAAAGTGTTCCTTAGCGAAATATTGTCAATCAATCAATCAATCAATCAATCAATCAATCAATCAATCAATCAATCAATCAATCAATCACATTCAATCACATTCAATCACATTCAATCAATCACATTCAATCAATCACATTCAATCAATCACATTCAATCAATCAATACCAAAAGTGTGGTATCCAAGCTATAACATTTGCGGTTTGGTAATGGGTTAAATCCCGATCATCCAGTCTATATTGTCCAGTCTAAGTTCTAATTTACCGAGTTACCTCCCTTTGGACTTAATGCAGGGAGTAAAAAAAAACCTAAAACATCATCAAAGTAACAAAAAAATGATATTTAACTTGTCCATTGCTTAGTTTATATATTTTCTCATGTATTTTGATAAAAAATATATGGAATTAAGGTATCTGTTTCTGTACGGCGGTACTTAAAGTCCGTACGGCTTTGGTTTTACCTGTACGGCTGTGATTTTGCTGTGCGGCTTGTTTTAGTATGACCCCAAAAACGGCAATTTCATCAAATTCAAGGGCACTTAACTCTTGACTTTCTGATCACATCACACTGAAAATCATACTCATCTAAGATCTTGTGGTGCTCAACATTGTGTCCAAGTTTTGTTTCCATTGATTAATAATTGTAGATTCTAGAGTGTAAAACAAGGTCGAAAGCAGCCGAAAACTGGAATTTTTGTCAAATTCAAGGGCACATAACTCTTAGACTTTCAGATCTGACTGAAAATCAAACTCATCCAAGATCTTATGTTCCTTAACATTGTGTCCAAGTTTTGTCTTGATTTATTAATAATTGTAGATTCTAGAGCATAAACAAGGTCGAAAACAGCCAAAAATGGCAATTTTGCCCAATTCAAGGGCGCATTACTCTCATCTTTCTGGTAAGATCAGACTGAAATTCGAACTCATCCGTGATCTTATGGTCCCCAACATTGTGTCCAAGTTTTGTCTTGATTGATTCATAATTGTGGATTCTAGAGTATAAACAAGGTCGAAAACAGCCAAAAATGGCAATTTTGCCCAATTCAAGGGTACATGACTCTCATCTTTCTGGTCAGATTAGACTGAAAATCAAACTCATCCGAGATCTTATGGTCTCCAACATTATGTCCAAGTTTTGTCTTGATTGATCCAATCAGGCCCATACTCGAACTTGTCCGAGAACTTATGATCCTTATTGTTTTGGCCAAGTTTAAACAAGATTGCCTAATTTTTGTGGATGCTAGAGTGTAAACACCCCAAATGTTGACGGACAGACGGACGCCGGACAAAAAGTGACCACAAAAAATCACATCGAGCACTTAGTGCTCAGGTGAGCTAAAAATTGGCTAAAATGAATGCTGTTGTAATTCATTTGTTGATATTTCTAGTCGTTGTCGACACCGCGCAGTCGGCAGATGATTGTACGTCATCGGGTACATTCATGACCTGTGGAACCTTGATGGGAGGAGGATCAGTGCCAGGAGGATCGGACATCAAAATTCTAAAAATAGTACGAATTAATGGAGGGGGCGATTGAACATAGAGAGCACACCTGCACTGAAAATCATTGAGATCGACTTCTGTGTTGAATGCGATATATGCCAGACCTTCCTCCAGGGCTGATTATATATCTCCAGGGAAATTTGGTGTGTAAGGTAAGTTAAAGCTTACAAGAGTTTCTTAGATACATTCCTGTTTTACTTTTAGGAAAGCGTGTTCTCCGCACAACAATAGTGAGTAGGGGCCTCATATCAAATAAATGTGTTTTGATAATTGTCATTGGACCAATTGTATATGAAACATAATGTGAAAAGAAGATATTACGTATTCCAAACGAAAAAAAAACAAACGCTTGGGAGCCTGGGTATGTAAAAACAAGCCTAAATTAGATCAATAAGTCTGTCACCTCACCGACAAGTCACTGTTGTGTGAATATTAGGTTCTGCAATATTTGAATAGGAAACAGACAGGGAATGTTTATACAAATATTTATTTTAATTTTGTATGAAACAACTACGACTGGAACCTCAACTAGCCTTCGAACTAGAACTACTGACAGTTCTACGTTTGGGTTGTGACGACCGGGGAACAACATAGTAATATACAATAAACGGCTGGACAAGCATATTATCTTAGTGATGTAGGCGCGGTCAGGCGACAGTTCAATCTAGAAAATTTGTGTTGATGATGTTTAGGAAGTAATTTAATATTTTTTTCAGTTGCATTAATTAATAAATCGTGTGAAGTAACGTGGACATTTTGGGAAATTAGACGTCATCCTAAAACATACAGTGATAGTGGACTCTCGCAATTCTTTAGGAACTATATTGATTTAGAACATTTTGGTTTAACTTGATTACATATTGATTGATTGGTATTTGGTTATATGTTTATGTAAACAAAATTTGGAAATGCACATCCCGACTCTTTATTGACCCGTATCAAAGCCAACCGCTCAGCCGTCTTGTGACAGTTAGAGAGAATCAAAAGTCGAAAAGGTAATTTTATGCAATCAAAAAGCCAACAACTCTTGTATTTCCGGTCAAATCAAGCTGAAAATTTAACTCATCAAGGATCTTATGGTCACCAACATAGTGGTCAAGTATTGTCTTGATTGGTCAATAAATGTAGATGCTACAGTGTAAACAAATTCAAAAAAGCAAGTTTGTCTAATTCAAGGGCACATAACTCTGGACTTTCTGCTCTTATCAAATTGAAAAAAAGAACTAATCCAAGATCTTATAGTTACTAACATTGTGGCAAAGTTTTGTCTTGGTTGGTCAATGTTTGTAGACGCTAGAGTGGTAACAAAGTCAAAACTAGCCATTTTTGACGTTCATGGGCACATAACTCTGGACTTCCTTGTCCGATCTGACTCAAAATGGATCTCATCCGAGTACAAGGATTTAAGCTACAATTCTTTGACGCACTCGTTGTACTATTTCAGCACTACGATTTAAGCATATTGAAAACTATTCTAGCTTATATTTAAGTACCCACAACAAGGGAGCCTGGTACCCATCTCACAGGCCTAACCCAAACCCAACTTTCTCCTTTTACCACATCGTTTGAGTTAATTATTTGTTTTGAAGCATCCAAACAAGGTTTTTCATTCGCGGGTACATCTTAGCTTTGGAACCATATGCATTATAGTACCGTACGAGTGTTTGTCCGTCTGTACGGGGCACGTGTTCCACGTGCAACAACCGAAAACGGCAATAATTGGGCCTTCGCAGAATGGAATTTGGGTCATTTTCAAACGCCGCCACAGAAAAAACTACAAGGATTTAAGCTACAATTCTTCGACGCACTCATTGTACTATTTCAGCACTACGATTTAAGCATATTGAAAACTATTCTAGCTTATATTTAAGTACCCACAACAAGGGAGCCTGGTACCCATCTCACAGGCCTAACCCAAACCCAACTTTCTCCTTTTACCACATCGTTTGAGTTAATTATTTGTTTTGAAGCATCCAAACAAGGTTTTTCATTCGCGGGTACATCTTAGCTTTTGAACCATATGCATTATAGTACCGTACGAGTGTTTGTCCGTCTGTACGGGGCACGTGTTCCACGTGCAACAACCGAAAACGGCAATAATTGGGCCTTCGCAGAATGGAATTTGGGTCATTTTCAAACGCCGCCACAGAAAAAACTACAATGATTTAAGCTACAATTCTTTGACGCACTCATTGTACTATTTCATCACTACGATTTAAGCATATTGAAAACTATTCTAGCTTATATTTAAGTACCCACAACAAGGGAGCCTGGTACCCATCTCACAGGCCTAACCCAAACCCAACTTTCTCCTTTTACCACATCGTTTGAGTTAATTATTTGTTTTGAAGCATCCAAACAAGGTTTTTCATTCGCGGGTACATCTTAGCTTTGGAACCATATGCATTATAGTACCGTACGAGTGTTTGTCCGTCTGTACGGGGCACGTGTTCCACGTGCAACAACCGAAAACGGCAATAATTGGGCCTTCGCAGAATGGAATTTGGGTCATTTTCAAACGCCGCCACAGAAAAAAACTACAAGGATTTAAGCTACAATTCTTTGACGCACTCATTGTACTATTTCAGCACTACGATTTAAGCATATTGAAAACTATTCTAGCTTATATTTAAGTACCCACAACAAGGGAGCCTGGTACCCATCTCACAGGCCTCACCCAAACCCAACTTTCTCCTTTTACCACATCGTTTGAGTTAATTATTTGTTTTGAAGCATCCAAACAAGGTTTTTCATTCGCGGGTACATCTTAGCTTTCCAACCATATGCATTATAGTACCGTACGAGTGTTTGTCCGTCTGTACGGGGCACGTGTTCCACGTGCAACAACCGAAAACGGCAATAATTGGGCCTTCGCAGAATGGAATTAGGGTCATTTTCAAACGCCGCAACAGAAAAAACTACAAGGATTTAAGCTACAATTCTTTGACGCACTCATTGTACTATTTCAGCACTACGATTTAAGCATATTGAAAACTATTCTAGCTTATATTTAAGTACCCACAACAAGGGAGCCTGGTACCCATCTCACAGGCCTAACCCAAACCCAACTTTCTCCTTTTACCACATCGTTTGAGTTAATTATTTGTTTTGAAGCATCCAAACAAGGTTTTTCATTCGCGGGTACATCTTAGCTTTTGAACCATATGCATTATAGTACCGTACGAGTGTTTGTCCGTCTGTACGGGGCACGTGTTCCACGTGCAACAACCGAAAACGGCAATAATCGGGCCTTCGCAGAATGGAATTTGGGTCATTTTAAAACGCCGCCACAGAAAAAACTACAAGGATTTAAGCTACAATTCTTTGACGCACTCATTGTTCTATTTCATCACTACGATTTAAGCATATTGAAAACTATTCTAGCTTATATTTAAGTACCCACAACAAGGGAGCCTGGTACCCATCTCACAGGCCTAACCCAAACCCAACTTTCTCCTTTTACCACATCGTTTGAGTTAATTATTTGTTTTGAAGCATCCAAACAAGGTTTTTCATTCGCGGGTACATCTTAGCTTTGGAACCATATGCATTATAGTACCGTACGAGTGTTTGTCCGTCTGTACGGGGCACGTGTTCCACGTGCAACAACCGAAAACGGCAATAATTGGGCTTCGCAGAATGGAATTTGGGTCATTTTCAAACGCCGCCACAGAAAAAACTACATGAATTTAAGCTACAATTCTTTGACGCACTCATTGTACTATTTCAACCCTACGATTTAAGCATATCATTCACTGTCTTAACTTATTTTTAAGTACCAACAACAAGGAAGGCTAGGACACATATCACAGCCTATTTTGGGCTTAACCCAAACCCAACTTTCTCCTTTTACCGCATAGTTTGAGCTCATTATGTGTTTTGATGCATCCAAACAAGGTTTTTCATACTCGAGTACATCTCAGCTTTTCAACCATGTGTATTATAGTACCGTACGAGTGTCTGTCCGTCTGTACGGGACACTTTTTCGACGTCGAAAAAACTGAAACGGCCATTTCACCCTTTTTGGCTCACGAAGTCAAGGTAAAAAATCTCCCTTTTTAAAGATTTTGGACTGTTTTGACTTTTTCCATTTACTGCTATAGACATGGAAGTTGTGGAAAAGCTATGGTTTGATTGGATAAGACCGTCCATCTGTCTGTATAAGAACTTACAAAATAGGTATATTTTGTCGAAAAACACCACAAATCGACCGGTACACAAATATTAGAAAATTCTTATGTATTTTTTTTCAGTTATGGGACGTGTGGCAAAAGAATGCCCAATCTGCAAGGAGGCTAAAAAGAGGGGAGAGGTGGTCAAGCAGGTCCTCTTCGTCAAACTTACTCAGCACCTGCGTGAGAAACATGGCATGCAGGCAGAAGAGGCCGGCAAGATTACTAACAACATGAAAGGGGCAAAGAACCATGAGCGTTCATCCACCAATGGACGTTCATATTTTATTTGTAATTTGGATGGGTAAGTTGTAAATTTCTAATATTAATATCAAAGAAAAGGAGCATTGTTGAACTCTGCATTCTTTTCCTGCAATGTTTTCGAAATGGATTATTATCAAGATAATCTACACCAGAGATTTGGGAAAGTGTCGGATGTTAACCAGTATGTATATTATAGCACAGAAAACTATGTGGGAAAGGTATATATCTTGCTGATAAAAAATTCCCTTTTCTCCCAATGTTTTCTCTTAATAGATGTCTGCATCAACTTTATATATGGTTCTTGTAAAGGATTATACTAACTCAAATATCAGGGAATTATCGTTGTACAGCAAACATTGAGGGAAATGGAGAAAATGATGATTTTTTCTATTCTTTTCAATGTTTTCCTACTTTTTTCAGATGTGGGAGGAAGGTCCTTGACCGCAAGCAGCACTTAAATTCAAGCTGCCACAATTTAGGAATACGGGATGTGAAGGAAGCCTTTCCCTTCTTCGAGAGAAGTAGGGTAAGGCTTCCTTCACAGGAAGAGAGACGACCGAGACCGAACCCGAACCCAAACCCAAACGAAACAGAGGAGAATATGGAAGAACACGAAGTGGAACATGTAGAGACCCTAGGGTTAGAGGAGAACAAACCCTACATGATGAAGGACGACATCAACTTCACAAAGTACGGAAGGCTCTTGCCAGACAAATTTAGACTGTGTAAGTAATTATACTTTTTTAAGGTAAAAGTGTCATGTTTCCCAGGCGAGGACTCACGTGGCACATAAGGGTGAGTTAAGGTTTATTGTATATCAGCCAGCCTGTCTGTCTAACTTAAGGTGTGTCTGTCTTTCGGTAATTGCTTCCAAATTATTTAACATATCCCAGGCGGGGAATCAAGTTGCACATAAGGGTGAGTTAAGGTTTATTGTATATCAGCCAGCCTGTCCGTGTAACTTTAGGTGTGTCTGTCTTTCGGTAATTGATTCCAAATTATTTAACATTTCCCAGGCGGGGAATCACGTGGCACATAAGGGTGAGTTAAGGTTTATTGTATATCAGCCAGCCTGTCTGTCTAACTATAGGTGTGTCTGTCTTTCGGTAATTGATTCCAAATTATTTAACATTTCCCAGGCGGGGAATCACGTGGCACATAAGGGTGAGTTAAGGTTTATTGTATATCAGCCAGCCTGTCCGTCTAACTATAGGTGTGTCTGTCTTTCGGTAATTGATTCCAAATTACTTAACATTTCCCAGGCGGGGAATCACGTGGCACATAAGGGTGAGTTAAGGTTTATTGTATATCAGCCAGCCTGTCTATCTAACTAAAGGTGTGTCTGTCTTTCGGTAATTGATTCCAAATTATTTAACATTTCCCAGGAGGGGAATCACGTGGCACATAAGGGTGAGTTTAGGTTTAGTGTATATCAGCCAGCCTGTCTGTCTAACTATAGGTGTGTCTGTCTTTCGGTAATTGATTCCAAATTATTTAACATTTCCCAGGCGGGGAATCACGTGGCACATAAGGGTGAGTTAAGGTTTAATGTATATCAGCCAGCCTGTCTGTCTAACTATAGGTGTGTCTGTCTTTCGGTAATTGATTCCAAATTATTTAACATTTCCCAGGCGGGGAATCACGTGGCACATAAGGGTGAATTAAGGTTTATTGTTTATCAGCCAGCCTGTCTGTCTAACTGTAGGTGTGTCTGTCTTTCGGTAATTGATTCCAAATAATTTAACATTTCCCAGGCGGGGAATCACGTTGCACATTTTCAAAAAAATCATTGCAGTCTGATATGGTTCCTTAATGCTGTTTTTTCGTTTACAGTCCCTTGCGTTGCCCAATGGCATGAGTTTCGAATACAACGGGCCGGAGGCAACAAGAAGGCAGCAACCCATAAAGAAGATGCGGGTTATGTGAACCGTTTTTTGGCTCACGCTGACTTCGGTCTTCACGGCTGGAGCAGCGTGAGCCAGGCTCACGTAACCCTCCATGATAATACAATCCGGGATAACTACGAGGCCGGTAGCTGTGGCCGTATACTGGCAGCGATTGGGGACTTTTTGGCCTGGTGCAGCCACACCCGGAGGATAGCCCAGGCCACCTACGGACCTCTTAAAATGTTTATAGATGGGTGTAAAAGCAGTAATGCAAAAGAAATTGCCGTAAGTGTTATTTAACTCAAAATATCTCTGTTATTTGAAGTCCAAACCCTTGGGTGTGGGCATTCATTTTCATTGTCTCGTCGAGACTTCAAAATTCAGTCATTTTGTAACTTTGAATTAGCAATAGGGGTACATTTCAAGGTCAATAAACTCCCTTGTCAAGGATTTTAGAATCTTGCGACTTTTTCCATTCACTCATATAGACTTTGAACTAATGGAAAAGTGAGAATTACACCGGGTATTAACCCCCACCTGTCTGTATAAGTACCAACAAAAGAGGTATAATTCAGCGAAATTTACCAAAATTTGATTTGTATAGAAATGGTATATATATTTAATGTACTTTTAACTTCAATCAGATAAGAACAACAAAACGAAGAGTGGAGGAAGGGAGAAATCTGGTGGGCCCCGATATATACGACAGATTCCAAAAGTCGGACTTCTGTACAACCACGATGAAGAAATTTAAGGAAGCGCCTTCCACCTACCTTTATGACATGGCGCAGGTACTGATTGTACTAATCAGTCAGTACAACGCACCGAGGTCCTCAGTATTGGCCAACATGAGGGTGAGTAAATGTTTATTGTATATCGGTCTGTCCGTCTAACTAGGGGAGCGTCTGTCTTTCGGTTATTGAATCCAATTTGTTTCAGATTTCCCAGGTGGGGAATCACGTGGCACATGAGGGTGAGTTAAGGTTGATTGTATATCTGTCTGTCCGTCTAACTAGGGGTGTGTATGTCTTTCAGTAAATGATTCCAGATTGTTTAAGATTTCCCAGTCGGGGAATCACGTGGCACAATTTTCAAAAAACAACAATAATTATAAGGTTGGATCCATAGAAGGTGTAGAAATGAAATGAATTAGCTACAGGAGGTTTATATTTCTAAAGAAAATCCTTTTTTTTAGGTAGTTGACGTCACAAACGCTACAACGGAGACAACGGGCTGGCGTACCATAACAGTTGGTAAACACAAAACCAGCTGTTATGGTATGACAGCCCATCTCACTATCAGAGATGAAGTTTACCAAGCCCTAATCGACTACCTAAAAGCCTTAAGAAGAATTGATCCAAACATAAACGGCACCGACACTTTGTTCAGGAACACTAAACTTGAAGAATGCACGGAAAAGTCAATATGCCGCATGTTAAGGCGCGCGTTTGAACTGTAAGCAGTACAATTGTAGACATGTCTGTCCCCACCAATGACACAGATAGTGTAGAATGAATGAGTGAATGAATAGTGTTTTAAGGCCCGTCGACTACAAAGGTCATATTGGGCGCAACAGCAACACACACCTGGATGTATACAAAATTACTGATATGTATATAGTTACATAAACATCCAGAAAGGTAAATTATAGTGACTATATATCTAATTCAAGAATAGATAATGTTACCTTGTATAAAATTAATCAATACTAGTATTATAACACAATATTAAAACTAGACAAAAACAACCATGAACCATGAATAATCCGATGTGAGGACGAATAGACATGGGCTCCTCCCAGATCAGAGAATACCCATGTCCGAGTCCACCCGACCGGAAAATCCACAGAACAAATATAGAATATTAGACGTAACTAAAGTATCACAGATCAAATATCACAGACTATAATAAAACGAGCTAAATCTTTCTAAAGAGATTACACTCTTTAAGAAAGTTAAAAATCGACTCAGGCCTCACGGTATCAAATAACGATTTAAAATTATCAACGTTAGAGTGCCTGTTTCTTATGATGGCAAGATCTACACAATCAATGAGTAGATGTTGGACAGTAAGTGTCTCATTACAAGGAATACACTGCGGTTCTACCTCGTTCTTTAATAGGTGCGAATGGGTCACAGATAGTGTAGAATCCTAAGAATTCTACAATATTGAATATCATGTTAGATCAAGAAAAAAGTCAATGTAATATGATATTCACGATAGCATAATTCCAAAACTACTCTAAATGTTAAGACAAAAGGAGAAAATGTTGGATAATTCCAAAGATTATCAAAATGTTAAGGCAAAAGGAGAAAATGCTGATTTTTACCTCCACTGGCCGAAGGCCAGCGAGCTATTGTCATGGCGCTGTGTCCGTCCGTTATTTTTTTCTCTAAACATCTTCTCCCCTTATACCAGTGGGCCAATTTTGACCAAACTTGGCAGGAACGTTGCTTGAGTGAACCTTTTCAAAACTTGTGTGCGAATATTTTATTCGTCAAAAAATGTGGGCGTGGCAGGGCGGGGCTTATCAGACTTAGAGAATCATGAAAAAAATCTTTTAAAATCAACCATTGGTTTGTGTTGAAAAACTCAGGTGAGCGATTCATGGTCCTCTTTTGTTTTTCAAAACCTATGATTTTGCCCATATTGATTCATGTTTGTCTTTTCAAATGTCACAAGAACTTTTGTCTCTCCCACAACCCGGCTCATGTTTATTTATTTCAGATTTTCTCAACGGAGATATTGCATTGCGAACACCATCTCGACTTCGATGGAAAACAAATTATGGACAGCTTACTATCTTCGATTCGATATTCTGCAAAACCGAAAAGTGTTTCATATCGTGATTTTCTGACGGAACTCATTCCTAGACAAATGAAGTCTGTGTATGATTTATGAGAAATTACTCTTGAAGAAATGTATGACATAAGTTTGATTTGTCCTGCATTACAACGGATGTGTTATGCCACTCATCTTAACCTACTAAACATGGCTACTATGAAATTGCTTAGAATGTTTGCTAACTTTAGCTCGCACGAGATATACCAGTCCTTAAAGTTGTGGAAAAGCTATGGTTTGATTGGATAAGACCGTCCATCTGTCTGTATAAGAACTTACAAAATAGGTATATTTTGTAGAAAAACACCACAAATCGACCGGTACACAAATATTAGAAAATTCTTATGTATTTCTTTTCAGTTATGGGACGTGTGGCAAAAGAATGCCCAATCTGCAAGGAGGCTAAAAAGAGGGGAGAGGTGGTCAAGCAGGTCCTCTTCGTCAAACTTACTCAGCACCTGCGTGAGAAACATGGCATGCAGGCAGAAGAGGCCGGCAAGATTACTAACAACATGAAAGGGGCAAAGAACCATGAGCGTTCATCCACCAATGGACGTTCATATTTTATTTGTAATTTGGATGGGTAAGTTGTAAATTTCTAATATTAATATCAAAGAAAAGGAGCATGGTTGAACTCTGCATTCTTTTCCTGCAATGTTTTCGAAATGGATTATTATCAAGATAATCTACACCAGAGATTTGGGAAAGTGTCGGATGTTAACCAGTATGTATATTATAGCACAGAAAACTATGTGGGAAAGGTATATATCTTGCTGATAAAAAATTCCTTTTTCTCCCAATGTTTTCTCTTAATAGATGTCTGCATCAACTTTATATATGGTTCTTGTAAAGGATTATACTAACTCAAATATCAGGGAATTATCGTTGTACAGAAAACATTGAGGGAAATGGAGAAAATGATGATTTTTTCTATTCTTTTCAATGTTTTCCTACTTTTTTCAGATGTGGGAGGAAGGTCCTTGACCGCAAGCAGCACTTAAATTCCAGCTGCCACAATTTAGGAATACGGGATGTGAAGGAAGCCTTTCCCTTCTTCGAGAGAAGTAGGGTAAGGCTTCCTTCACAGGAAGAGAGACGACCGAGACCAAACCCGAACCCAAACCCAAACGAAACAGAGGAGGAGAATATGGAAGAACACGAAGCGGAACATGTAGAGACCCTAGGGTTAGAGGAGGACAAACCCTACATGATGAAGGACGACATCAACTTCACAAAGTATGGAAGGCTCTTGCCAGACAAATTTAGACTGTGTAAGTAATTATACTTAAAAGTTTCATGTTTCCCAGGCGAGGACTCACGTGGCACATAAGGGTGAGTTAAGGTTTATTGTATATCAGCCAGCCTGTCTGTCTAACTAAAGGTGTGTCTGTCTTTCGGTAATTGCTTCCAAATTATTTAACATATCCCAGGCGGGGAATCAAGTTGCACATAAGGGTGAGTTAAGGTTTATTGTATATCAGCCAGCCTGTCCGTGTAACTTTAGGTGTGTCTGTCTTTCGGTAATTGATTCCAAATTATTTAACATTTCCCAGGCGGGGAATCAAGTTGCACATAAGGGTGAGTTAAGGTTTATTGTATATCAGCCAGCCTGTCCGTCTAACTATAGGTGTGTCTGTCTTTCGGTAATTGATTCCAAATTCACGGGTGGGCATCAGGGGAGCTACCTCGACAATGTGTTAACGTAAATTTGTTCCCACGCCACATCCGGTAACTGTCGAGGTAGTGGAAATCCCCGTATTTTGACAAACGGACAAAGGTGAGCTCTCGCTTTTATTTGTTTTTTCTTCCAAAGAGCGCATTACTTAAAAATCTGGCGATGCAGTGCAATGCTACCATGTTTTAGCAATGCATGAAGACCGAAAACCCCATTATATAGTGGAAAATACGAGCAGGACGACATTAATTCCAGGACTGGTGGATTGCATTTTAGCCCTGTGTTGACATTTCGGCAGGCATCTCGAGGCAGATATTGTACTTTATTTTCATTCTCTGACCACTATCACATGTTTTGATGAAACACATAGTCAAATTGACTACAATGACGCAAAAAATTAAGATGTTCTGGTCTCCTGAACAGATTACCTGCCCAAAAACGCATTCGAGTTGTTCCCAGACCATCGAGGTAGCGGTAATTTATCGAGATAGTTCCCATGCGTCCCAAACATCTAGCCTTCTGATATATTGATGTGTTGATACACTTTAATGATTCTGGGCAGCGACCTAATGGATAGTTGGCGAAAATCAGTTCCGCTAGTCACAGAACTGTGAATGCACGTGCAATATCTAATTATAGCAGATTCTTTGAGAACTTTTGAAACAATGATCAGGAACTGTCCCAATCACAACATAAATCCCAACCTGAAACCCATTCATGAACAACAGATACAACTATTAATCTTAATTCCCAGATTACCGGAAGTGCCTATCTTGAATTTAGTCCTCCGTAAATAGCATACAAACCCACCTAGAAACAATACAGCTGATGAATTTCTCTTTTCTGCAGGTACATTTGGGTTTGGCGGAATCAGTACTATAACTTGATTTTCATGTGTAGGTCTCTGACTGGGGTAAGCAGTACTGCGTTTTGTTTTGATGTAGATGTTCCTGAAAAGTTGAATAAGTTAAATTGTGGATTTTTATGCTTTTCAGTCATTTTATTTGTCCAAACACGTTCATTTTCTGGTGACTGAGTGACAAAAAAAAAAAAAAATCTCGGGAAAAAGGATGCTAACGCGGCTTACAATATGTTCTCTTTGTATTGGTACTTAAAATGTATTTTTTGTTGTTTCCCACTTGGGTTTCAGGTTGGGTTTCAGGTTGGGATTTATGCTGTGATTGCGGCAGTTCCTGTTCATTGTTTCATAAGTTCCCAAAAAATCTGCTATAACTAGATATTGCACGTGCATCACAGTTCTGTGACTAGCGGAACTGATTTTCGCCAACTAACCATTAGGTCGCTGTCCAGAATCATTAAGGTGTATCAACACATCAATATATCAGAAGGTTAGATGTTTGGGACGCGTGGGAACTATCTCGATAGATTACCGCTACCTCGATGGTCTGGGAACAACTCGAATGCGTTTTTGGGCAGGTAATCTGTTCAGGAGACCAGAACATCTTAATTTTTTGCGTCATTGTAGTCAATTTGACTACGTGTCACATCAAAACATGTGATAGTGGTCAGAAACTGAAAATAAAGTACAATATCTGCCTCGAGATGCCGGTCGATATGTCAACACAGGGCGAAAATGCAATCCACCAGTCCTTGAATTAATGTCGTCTTGCTTTTATTTTCCACTATTTAATGGGGTTTTCGGTCTTCATGCATTGCTAAAACATAGTAGCATTGCACTGCATCGCCCGATTTTTAAGTTATGTGCTCTTTGAAAGAAAAAACAAATGAAAGGGAGAGCTCACCTTTGTCCGTTTGTCAAAATACGAGGATTTCCACTACCTCGACATTCCCGGATGTGGCGTGGGAACAAATTTACGTTAACACATTTTCGAGGTAGCTCCCCTGATGCCCACCCGTGAAATTATTTAACATTTCCCAGGCGGGGAATCACGTGGCACATAAGGGTGAGTTAAGGTTTATTGTATATCAGCCAGCCTGTCCGTCTAACTATAGGTGTGTCTGTCTTTCGGTAATTGATTCCAAATTACTTAACATTTCCCAGGCGGGGAATCACGTGGCACATAAGGGTGAGTTAAGGTTTATTGTATATCAGCTAGCCTGTCTATCTAACTAAAGGTGTGTCTGTCTTTCGGTAATTGATTCCAAATTATTTAACATTTCCCAGGAGGGGAATCACGTGGCACATAAGGGTGAGTTTAGGTTTAGTGTATATCAGCCAGCCTGTCTGTCTAACTATAGGTGTGTCTGTCTTTCGGTAATTGATTCCAAATTATTTAACATTTCCCAGGCGGGGAATCACGTGGCACATAAGGGTGAGTTAAGGTTTAATGTATATCAGCCAGCCTGTCTGTCTAACTATAGGTGTGTCTGTCTTTCGGTAATTGATTCCAAATTATTTAACATTTCCCAGGCGGGGAATCACGTGGCACATAAGGGTGAATTAAGGTTTATTGTTTATCAGCCAGCCTGTCTGTCTAACTGTAGGTGTGTCTGTCTTTCGGTAATTGATTCCAAATTATTTAACATTTCCCAGGAGGGGAATCACGTGGCACATAAGGGTGAGTTTAGGTTTAGTGTATATCAGCCAGCCTGTCTGTCTAACTATAGGTGTGTCTGTCTTTCGGTAATTGATTCCAAATTATTTAACATTTCCCAGGCGGGGAATCACGTGGCACATAAGGGTGAGTTAAGGTTTAATGTATATCAGCCAGCCTGTCTGTCTAACTATAGGTGTGTCTGTCTTTCGGTAATTGATTCCAAATTATTTAACATTTCCCAGGCGGGGAATCACGTGGCACATAAGGGTGAATTAAGGTTTATTGTTTATCAGCCAGCCTGTCTGTCTAACTGTAGGTGTGTCTGTCTTTCGGTAATTGATTCCAAATAATTTAACATTTCCCAGGCGGGGAATCACGTTGCACATTTTCAAAAAAATCATTGCAGTCTGATATGGTTCCTTAATGCTGTTTTTTCGTTTACAGTCCCTTGCGTTGCCCAATGGCATGAGTTTCGAATACAACGGGCCGGAGGCAACAAGAAGGCAGCAACCCATAAAGAAGATGCGGGTTATATGAACCGTTTTTTGGCTCACGCTGACTTCGGTCTTCACGGCTGGAGCAGCGTGAGCCAGGCTCACGTAACCCTCCATGATAATACAATCCGGGACAACTACGAGGCCGGTAGCTGTGGCCGTATACTGGCAGCGATTGGGGACTTTTTGGCCTGGTGCAGCCACACCCGGAGGATAGCCCAGGCCACCTACGGACCTCTTAAAATGTTTATAGATGGGTGTAAAAGCAGTAATGCAAAAGAAATTGCCGTAAGTGTTATTTAACTCAAAATATCTCTGTTATTTGAAGTCCAAACCCTTGGGTGTGGGCATTCATTTTCATTGTCTCGTCGAGACTTCAAAATTCAGTCATTTTGTAACTTTAAATTAGCAATAGGGGTACATTTCAAGGTCAATAAACTCCCTTGTCAAGGATTTTAGAATCTTGCGACTTTTTCCATTCACTCATACAGACTTTGAACTAATGGAAAAGTGAGAATTACACCGGGTATTAACCCCCACCTGTCTGTATAAGTACCAACAAAAGAGGTATAATTCAGCGAAATTTACCGAAATTTGATTTGTATAGAAATGGTATATATATTTAATGTACTTTTAACTTCAATCAGATAAGAACAACAAAACGAAGAGTGGAGGAAGGGAGAAATCTGGTGGGCCCCGATATATACGACAGATTCCAAAAGTCGGACTTCTGTACAACCACGATGAAGAAATTTAAGGAAGCGCCTTCCACCTACCTTTATGACATGGCGCAGGTACTGATTGTACTAATCAGTCAGTACAACGCACCGAGGCCCTCAGTATTGGCCAACATGAGGGTGAGTAAATGTTTATTGTATATCGGTCTGTCCGTCTAACTAGGGGAGCGTCTGTCTTTCGGTTATTGAATCCAATTTGTTTCAGATTTCCCAGGTGGGGAATCACGTGGCACATGAGGGTGAGTTAAGGTTGATTGTATATCTGTCTGTCCGTCTAACTAGGGGTGTGTATGTCTTTCAGTAAATGATTCCAGATTGTTTAAGATTTCCCAGTCGGGGAATCACGTGGCACAATTTTCAAAAAACAACAATAATTATAAGGTTGGATCCATAGAAGGTGTAGAAATGAAATGAATTAGCTACAGGAGGTTTATATTTCTAAAGAAAATCCTTTTTTTAGGTAGTTGACGTCACAAACGCTACAACGGAGACAACGGGCTGGCGTACCATAACAGTTGGTAAACACAAAACCAGCTGTTATGGTATGACAGCCCATCTCACTATCAGAGATGAAGTTTACCAAGCCCTAATCGACTACCTAAAAGCCTTAAGAAGAATTGATCCAAACATAAACGGCACCGACACTTTGTTCAGGAACACTAAACTTGAAGAATGCACGGAAAAGTCAATATGCCGCATGTTAAGGCGCGCGTTTGAACTGTAAGCAGTACAATTGTAGACATGTCTGTCCCCACCAATGACACAGATAGTGTAGAATGAATGAGTGAATGAATAGTGTTTTAAGGCCCGTCGACTACAAAGGTCATATTGGGCGCAACAGCAACACACACCTGGATGTATACAAAATTACTGATATGTATATAGTTACATAAACATCCAGAAAGGTAAATTATAGTGACTATATATCTAATTCAAGAATAGATAATGTTACCTTGTATAAAATTAATCAATACTAGTATTATAACACAATATTAAAACTAGACAAAAACAACCATGAACCATGAATAATCCGATGTGAGGACGAATAGACATGGGCTCCTCCCAGATCAGAGAATACCCATGTCCGAGTCCACCCGACCGGAAAATCCACAGAACAAATATAGAATATTAGACGTAACTAAAGTATCACAGATCAAATATCACAGACTATGATAAAACGAGCTAAATCTTTCTAAAGAGATTACACTCTTTAAGAAAGTTAAAAATCGACTCAGGCCTCACGGTATCAAATAACGATTTAAAATAATCAACGTTAGAGTGCCTGTTTCTTATGATGGCAAGATCTACACAATCAATGAGTAGATGTTGGACAGTAAGTGTCTCATTACAAGGAATACACTGCGGTTCTACCTCGTTCTTTAATAGGTGCGAATGGGTCACAGATAGTGTAGAATCCTAAGAATTCTACAATATTGAATATCATGTTAGATCAAGAAAAAAGTCAATGTAATATGATATTCACGATAGCATAATTCCAAAAATACTCTAAATGTTAAGACAAAAGGAGAAAATGTTGGATAATTCCAAAGATTATCAAAATGTTAAGGCAAAAGGAGAAAATGCTGATTTTTAGCTCCACTGGCCGAAGGCCAGCGAGCTATTGTCATGGCGTTGTGTCCGTCCGTTATTTTTTTCTCTAAACATCTTCTCCCCTTATACCAGTGGGCCAATTTTGACCAAACTTGGCAGGAACGTTGCTTGAGTGAACCTTTTCAAAACTTGTGTGCGAATATTTTATTCGTCAAAAAATGTGGGCGTGGCAGGGCGGGGCTTATCAGACTTAGAGAATCATGAAAAAAATCTTTTAAAATCAACCATTGGTTCGTGTTGAAAAACTCAGGTGAGCGATTCATGGTCCTCTTTTGTTTTTCAAAACCTATGATTTTGCCCATATTGATTCATGTTTGTCTTTTCAAATGTCACAAGAACTTTTGTCTCTCCCACAACCCGGCTCATGTTTATTTATTTCAGATTTTCTCAACGGAGATATTGCATTGCGAACACCATCTCGACTTCGATGGAAAACAAATTATGGACAGCTTACTATCTTCGATTCGATATTCTGCAAAACCGAAAAGTGTTTCATATCGTGATTTTCTGATGGAACTCACTCCTAGACAATTGAAGTCTGTGTATGATTTATGAGAAATTACTCTTGAAGAAATGTATGACATAAGTTTGATTTGTCCTGCATTACAACGGATGTGTTATGCCACTCATCTTAACCTACTAAACATGGCTACTATGAAATTGCTTAGAATGAATGAATGAATAGTGTTTTAAGGCCCGTCGACTACTAAGGTCATATTGGGCGCAACAGCAACACATACCTGGATGTATACAAAATTAGTGATATGTATATAGTTACATAAACATCCAGAAAGGTAAATTATAGTGACTATATATCTAATTCAAGAATAGATAATGTTACCTTGTATAAAATTAATTAATACTAGTATTATAACACAATATTAAAACTAGACAAAAACAACCATGAACCATGAATAATCCGATGTGAGGACGAATAGACATGGGCTCCTCCCAGATCAGAGAACACCCATGTCCGAGTCCACCCGACCGGAAAATCCACAGAACAAATAAATATAGAATATTAAACGTAACTAAAGTATCACAGATCAAATATCACAGACTATAATAAAAAGAGCTAAATCTTTCTAAAGAGATTACACTCTTTAAGAAAATTAAAAATCGACTCAGGCCTCACGGTATCAAATAACGATTTCAAATTATCAACGTTAAAGTGCCTGTTTCTTATGATGGCAAGATCTACACAATCAATGAGTAGATGTTGGACAGTAAGGGTCTCATTACAAGGAATACACTGCGGTTCTACCTCGTTCTTTAATAGGTGCGAATGGGTCAAATGAGTATGACCGATTCGCAATCTGGCCAAAACTAACTCTTCGCGGCGGTCAGACCGAAGACCTGGCAGCCATTCACCAAGTGAAGGTTTAATCGAAAACAATTTATTTCGTTGATTTGCTTGGTCACTCCAACAGTTCTGCCATACATTGTGGATAAAAATATTAATTAGAGGTTTAAAATCAGTAAAAGGAACTTTAAAAGGTAAAACATCTAGTGACAACGCGTCCTTGGCAGCCCTATCTGCCTCTTCGTTGCCACGTAGACCACAATGGCTTGGAAGCCAGCAAAAGACAATATCAGTATCTTCATCAGCAGCATAGATACGAGACAGCTTTTCAAGAAGTTTAACTATGATAGGGTTGTCCGTTTTCTCGTGTTCCAGCGCTTGCATACTAGATAAAGAGTCAGTGAAAATAATGTAACGCCAATAACCATTTTCAATAATGTGCTCAAGCGCAAGGTCAATAGCCTTAAGCTCGGCAGAGAAAATGGATGAATTATCAGGCAGACGATACTGATATTTGTAGCCATCCAAGATGGCAGCTGAAGCAACTTTTTCTTCATTTTTAGACCCGTCTGTATAAATTTGAAAGTGCATAATGTGTTTTTCCTGTATTTCAAGGAATTTAGTTTTAAATACAACTTGATCAGTTTCAGATTTTTTAGTTGAAGCTAGATCATAAATAAAGGTGGGACTTTTAGACGACCACAAAGGAACGTCTGGAACTTTATGTTCGGCCACATCATCTAGATCGAAATCTAGAGATTCTATGTCAGCTCTACAACGTAAACTAAAGGGTGGAATTTCTGATTCCTTCTTTTTGAAGTCCTCTTCGTAAAGAGGTTCAAAAACAGAATCATGTGTAGGATTATCTGGATTTGATTTCAATTTCAAATAGTAATCCATAGACAATTTCTTTCGACGTAAGTTTAAAGATGGTTCGTTTGCTTCAGCATAGAGACTATTAATTGGCGATGTTTTAAATGCACCCAACGCAATACGTAGACCTTGATTGTGTATTGAATCAAGTTTGCGCAAGTAAGATTGACGGGCAGAGCCGTAAACAACGCATCCATAGTCTAATTTTGATCTCACAAGAGATCTATAAAGGCGTAATAAAACTTTTTTGTCTGCTCCCCAGTCCATACTGGAGACTACACGTAAAAGATTTAGAGCTTTCTTACATTTATTGCTCAGATATTCAATGTGCGGGATGAACGATAATTTAGAGTCAAATAAAAGACCCAGAAATTTAAATTCTGGGACAACTTCGATTCGGATCCCGTCCAAAGTGAGTTCTGGATCGGGATGGAGTTTTCTCGATTTACAGAAATGCATACATTTTGTCTTGGTTTTAGAAAATTTAAAACCATTTTCATTCGACCATTTACTCAGGTTATTTAAAACCTGTTGTAACTGTCTTTCGATGGTATGCATATGTTTCGAACGATAACAAATACAAAAGTCATCAACGTAAAGAAAATATTCAATACCAGGGCAAGTAGCCTTAATAATATTGTTTATTTTAACACTAAAAAGTGTAACAGAAAGAATGGAGCCCTGGGGAACGCCCATCTCCTGTTCATGAGGATCAGAGAGCGTATCTCCAACCCTGACTCTAAATTGCCGTTCATCCAAAAATGCAGAAATAAAATAAGCAAGGCGACCTCGTATACCGAAATCATGGAGGTCATTCATGATTCCATACTTCCATGTGGTATCATATGCACTCTCTAAATCAAAAAAGACTGAAACAACGTGTTCTTTCTTAATAAAAGCTTCTCGTATAAAAGTCTCGAAGCGAACTAAATGATCGAGAGTGCTTCTTTGCTTACGAAAGCCACTTTGGGCCGACGTAATAAGTTTGTTTTTCTCAAGAAACCATACAAGACGGTCATTGACCATTCTTTCCATGGTTTTACAAACACAACTTGTTAAGGCTATAGGCCGGTAATTTGAAGGATTATCTGAATCCTTGCCAGGTTTGGGTATTGGAATGACAATAGCTTCCCGCCACGAGGCTGGAAGTATTCCCGTTTTCCAAACACTGTTAAAGATATCAAGTAAACACTGAAGGGACTGGTAAGGTAAATGTTTAAGAAACTGATAGTGGATATCATCAGATCCGACTGCAGTGTCATGGCACTTCTTTAGAGCTGTTTTAAGCTCTTTGATGGTAAAGTCTTTATTATAGTGTTCTGTGTTTTTAGATTTAAAATTCAATTTAACTTTTTCTTTTTGTTCTTGATATTTTTGAAATTCTGAGGAATAATTCGTAGAAGAGGATTTCTTTGCAAAGGTATCTGCTAAAACATTTGCGATGTCGGGTTTAGATGAAACTACGCCATTGTCAGTGTTCAAATGCCCAACACTGAGCGAAGAGTTCTTGCCACTAATTTTTCTTACCATATCCCAAGTCTTTTTGACAGATGATCTAGAATTTAATCTAGATACATACTGTCTCCAAGACGTACGTTTACTGCGTTTAATAGTGCGTCGTGCTCTTGCACGTGCAACTTTAAACTTTATGAGATTTTCCTTAGTCGGTCTTAGATCAAACTCTCTAAGAACCGACTTTTGTTGTGCTATAGCCTTCTTACAATCATCGTTGAACCACGGCTTATTTGGATGTTTTGGATTTTTAGACGTTCTTGGAATTGCCTTTTCTGCAGATGCATATAACAATGATGTAAACAATTCTGCAGGATTCTCGCAATCTTCAAAAGATTGCGGGGTAATGGACTGTTCACAAACAGTTTTGAATAAGTTCCAGTTTGCTTTATGGAGTTTCCACCGTTGTGGTCGCTCCTGTACTGATGGCCCAATTTCCGATACAAGAATCGGAAAATGGTCACTACCATGCAGGTCGTCATCAACTTTCCAGTTAAAATCTGGAAAAATTTGAGGACTGCAAACTGTCAAATCTAATGATGAGTACGAACCAGTAGCAGGATGTAGGTAAGTAGATGACTTATCGTTTAAAAGAGAAAGATCGTGCCTCGAAATAAAGTCTTCAACAATATAGCCTTTGTTGTCTGTCTTTGAACATCCCCATAAAGAATGGTGAGAATTAAAATCTCCCATTAAAACAAAGGGTTTGGGTAATTGTTCAATAAGACGATCTAGTTTCCTGCTGTCAACAGGATAACTAGGGGGTAGATAAATGGAACAAAGGGTAATGGTTTTGTTGAGAGAAATGCTAACGGCAACTGCTTGAAGATTTGTGTCCAGATGAACAGGACGGTGAGGAACATTGTTATTTACAATGATTCCAACACCTCCTGAAGCTCTTTCACTTTCCGTAAAGTTTTTAAGATAGCAGGAGTGATACTTTAGCGTAAACTTGTCAGTATCTTTAAGGAAAGTTTCCTGCAAACAAACTGCTACTGGTTTTTCTTTGGAAACTAAGAGGTTAAGTTCCTCAAAGTTTGATTTAACACTGCGGCAATTCCATTGTATAATAGTATTCGCCATAATGAAAAATGTTGTTAATAATATACCAACAAGTATTGGAAGGATGGAATTATTCATCTCTTATTTAATTTGATGATTGTGTTTCCTTGCTTATTTTTACTGGAATCTGCATTATCAAAATCATCGGTTACCATATCTTCGTCAAGACAATGGTACCGATTAAATTGTCTTATCGGATCCTCGGATCCTTTAGGCTGGCGGTCAGAGACCACCGTTTTTGAAGGTTTAGACCTTCGAGCTTGACTTACATTATCATTTGATGCACTACTTGTTTCGGATTTGGACTCGGAAGTCAAATTTTGTTTCTGTCGAGATTCTATAACTGGCGAAGAATTAGTCGTTTTACGTACGGAAGTCTTCGGGTCGGGGTTTTGAGGTTTAACGTTATCAGCTTTCGGAGGTGCAGAAGGTACAGATGCAGGAGGTAAAGGTGTTTTGGGGGAAAACAGTTTTGCTATTTCCTCCTTCTTTTCGGGAAACAACAAAACTAGTTTTCCAAACAGGTCTTTACAATTTTGGCACCCATTATCATCCTTATTAACGTTTGAATTTCCTTTAGCTGTGTTAGCGTACGAAGGG
The DNA here is from genome assembly GCA_963680895.1 of Fragum sueziense. Classification (NCBI taxonomy): domain Eukaryota; kingdom Metazoa; phylum Mollusca; class Bivalvia; order Cardiida; family Cardiidae; genus Fragum; species Fragum sueziense. The sequence goes on along the minus strand of OY804596.1, from coordinate 65,475,947 downwards.
ATATTAGTGCGACTGTCAACTATTTTACGTGCCTCATAGAAAGAGAGGCCTTCCCTGTATTTAACAGTTACAATATCCTTTTCCCTCTTCCAGTGTGAACATTCACGAGAGTTTGAAGGATGTGCCTCACCGCAGTTGTGACACTTTGGTGTATTACTGCACATGCCGAAGTCGTGAGTCTCAGTTGACTCACAACAACGACCACATACAATTTCCTTTTGACAATTCTTCTCGTGATGTCCGTATTTATAGCAGTTGTAACACTGGAGAGGGTTAGGTATGTAAACATCAACCTTCACCCTCAAATATCCAACCTTTAAACTTTTAGGAAGTATAGCCGTACTGAATGTCAAGATGATGGTATTCGTTGGTGTTTTAACTCCTTTTTTGAAAATAGAAATTCTTTTTGCAGCAGTAACGTTCTGCAATGCCAGCTCTGATACAATTTCCTCCTCAGACACGCCCTGAAGATCAGGGCAACGAATGAGGCCTTTTGAACTGTTCAGAGTAGGATGTGCAGAACACTTTACCGGGGTTTCAAAGAACTTTCTGACTTTGAGTAAATTATCTGCGTGTGATTTCCTGTCTACTTCAACTAGAAGAGCACCAGATCTTAATTTCTTAATCGATCTGGGTTCACCAGCATAAGACAAAATGCATTTATTAATCACAAAGGGCGACAATGTTGCCAACGATTTACCATCATCTTGCGATTCAATGATCAAAAACCTAGGGAAATTCGTGTTGCATTGAGTGTTTTCCGAGTCCGAGTCAATTTCACTGCGCGTTCTTTTTAGCTTTTGTGTATCCATGTTTGAGGTTTAAAAGTTCATCATCCGGGCCCCCACCCGCCACAGAGTCCAACAAGGGGACATGGAAAATGGAGCGGATATCCAGCTCCCCATGCCAGGGATACCCAGATGGTATACTCAAGCCAATCAAACAAACAAAAGCGGCAAAGACATACATGGCCAATCTCTGAAATAAAGACTCATCATGTATTTCAACGCCGATCAAGCCATTCAATCAACTCAATTAACCCATAAGCCTATATAGACAAGAACAAATCATATCAAGTATGAAAATGAGTACAGCAACAATTGCTATTACGATTACAGTATAAAATGTAGTGTTATACATGTATGAAATGACATAAATGTACAAAAAAGTCCAAGTCTAAAGCGACCAGCCGATTGCCTAGACCGGGTCCATCTAAGCTCCCATTTACACCGAAGCCGAGGCCAAAGCCAGCGTGTTGGGAAGCTGGAGAGCCCTGAGCTTCCCTCAACTGACCAGGATCCCCTTTTCCGGCTTACGAGTATCCACTCACGGCCAACAAGCGGGTCCGTTACAGACACACTGTCCTTTGCTTGGGGTCTTACCATTTGCTACAGGACACGGCAGCCGGGATATTTCTAATCCCCCTCCACAGCTGGGGGTGAAATTGCTTAGAATGTTTGCTAACTTTAGCTCGCACGAGATATACCAGTCCTTAAAGCGTGCTCCATTTATAACAGCGACCAGTCCAATTTGAAAGCAGATGCAGACAACAAAATGGATGATGGCAAAAGTAGAAAACACATGGTATGGGCACAGAAAACGTGCAGGGAAATGGACAAAGTTGCTGTTTGAGCACTCAGATAACAGAGCTTCAGATAGAAAGCAACATCTTGTCCGAAAAAAGTTTAATATCTATTTGGCCATCATTTTATTGAAAACGATTACGCAAGGGCATCTTACTACACGAGCTTTCTGAATAACAAAACCTTTGTTGATATATTTGAATTGGCCGTAAGGTTAGTGAACAGGAGGAATACTACTGACTCATCAAGATGAAATACTTTTGACAATAGTTAAATTGAAACAAAACCCAAATATGGGGGACATTGTGTATAGATTTGGCTTAAGTGACTCTCTTGTCGCAAGAATATTTCATACTTGGCTTGATGCCCTGTACCAGGTTCTTGGCGGTTTGATTACATGGCCATCAACAGACTATGTAGAGTTGCCAGAAGATTTAGAGTTGCCAGAAGTGCTAGTAGTCTAATTTCCAGAGGAGTAGACACACCCGAGCAAAAAACACCCGAGACTCTGGAATGGTAAAGGTGGTCTAAAAATAGAAAGAAACCGGTCTCGGGTGTGTCAACTCCTCTGGAATGGTAAAGGTGGTCTAAAAATAGAAAGAAACCGGTCTGAGGTGTGTCTACTCCTCTGGAATGGTAAAGGTGGTCTAAAAATAAAATAGAAAACATTCGCGCGTTTTACGCTACGTTTTCTGTCCTTTGAAGAGTTGAAACGTGTTCCATGCACCTACCGACCCCCAATCCCCCCCCCAGTTCGCCGAAGGATAATTTCAATTTGAGCTACGAAAAATTTGGATATTTGGTAAAGGTATGCTTACAAGCTCACAAAGTAAAAGTTCAACCGAATTAACCCAAATACCAGAATTTGAAAGTTATTTGAATAATCTCGAATACCAGACGTGCGTATAATTGAGATAAGTAAACCTAATTCACGCAGTTTCCGGTAAATTATAAACTGTCCAGCTAGCATTTTTTACTAGGTCGACTCCTCGGGACTCAGTAGGTCAGGAAACAAAGCGACCTAGTTTGCCACGATTCGCTCTTATGTTTACAAGTCACAACAAAATGTGATAAACTTGATTTCTATTGAAATCCCTCTTCAAAACACCGCCATTTCATTATTCAAGCTATATACGACCGAGGTCATACTCATTCGCTAACAGCTTAAAAAGTGGTAAAAATTAATCGATAAGGGTCGAAATGATGAGAGCTTCGAAATGTCAAGGTTCGGGGGGGGGGGGGCATATGTTTTACAAATAATATGTCGATTATTTAACATTTAGCTCTTTCCCAAACATGCATCTTTATATAGAAAAGAAAGCATTTCTCTGTTGCATTCGCAAATTGCGTTCACTGTCACATTGACTTTGTACAGAAAAGCTTCCACTGTAAGCAGAATATTACCTACAAAGCTGAACTAGTTCTCAGAACATACGTGGCAAATTGACACACATTTAACAAAAACTCCCACAAAATCTTGCTCACTCGGCATAAAATTTCAGTAATCATCCCGTAATGGATATGAAATTTCAGTAATCATCCCGTAATGGATACGAAATTTCAGTAATCATCCCGTAATGGATACGTGTAACCTGACTACCCAAATGTTGCTCCAATGACCTATCTTGATGCTGACGTGTCAGTCCAAATTCAAGCCTATAAAAGCCTGGAAGTAGACAAGACGATATTCAAAAATGTCGAATATGGATGAGCGATTGTTGAATGTTTTGGAGAAATCGCAGAACATGAATTCGGCTTTTGCCGAATTGTTGCTCGAGTCTCATAAACAGCTCCGACGTCTCAAAGAGGAGCGAAGGCAGTCGGACAGAAATATAATCCAGAAATTAGAGTCAATGTAATGTCTCTTAAACGACGACATGAATCGACTCCGACGCCTACCACTCCGACGCCTACCAGATCAGTATCAATTGCAGAGACGCCGCTTTTCATCGGCGGCGAACGACGACATGAATCGACTCCGACGCCTACCAGATCAGTATCAATTGCAGAGACGACGCTTTTCATCGGCGGCGAACGACGACATGAATTGACTCCGATGCCTACCACTCCGACGCCTACCAGATCAATATCAATTGCAGAGACGCTGCTTTTCATCGGCGGCGAACGACGACATGAATCGACTCCGACGCCTACCACTCCGACGCCTACCAGATCAGTAACAACTGCAGAGACGCCGCTTTTCATCGGCGGCGAACGACGACATGAATCGACTCCGACGCCTACCACTCTGACGCCTACCAGATCAGTAACAACTGCAGAGATGCCGCTTTTCATCGGCGGCGAACGACCACATGAATCAATTCCGACGCCTACCACTCCGACGCCTACCAGATCAGTAACAACAGCAGAGACGCCGCTTTTCATCGGCGGCGATTATTGCGGGTACAGCGGGGGCTTACCAATAACGTCGGGTACATTCTTCACTGGCGAATATGGCGGGGCTATTCAAACAACGTCATCGCTGCAATCGACGGCGCCGACGCTGGTAAGCCGACTAAATTCGTCGACGTCACCTATCATCACGCCGATTGGTAGCACGTTAGAGCGACTCGGTCCGCCAGTCAACAAAATCAGACGAAAAGTGCGGATCACACCATCTACTGCACCATCTGCTGCACCAACGTCGACAAGAACGACAATATCTTATGGTCAGTAATATTCTGTGAAAGTTTTGATTAATTAATACTTATGGTTGTAAAAGTGAAAATAAAGCCGAAAATAGCAATTTTGTCAATTTCAAGGGCACATAACTCAAGAAGTAAAGTTCAGATCAAGCTGAAAATTGTACCAAGGCAGGATCTTATAATCACCAACATTCTGTACAAGTTTTGTCTTGATAAGTCAATATTTGTAGTTGCCAGAGTGAAAACAAAGTCAAAATAGAGCCGAAAATGGCAATTATGTCAATTTCAAGGGCACATAACTCATGATGTAAAATTGAAATCAAGCTGAAAATTACACCAATGTAAGATCTTATGGTCAACAACATTCTGTACAAGTATAGTCTTGATTAGTCAATTTTTGTAGTTGGTTGAGTGAAAACAAAGTCAAAATAGAGCCGAAAATGGCAATTATGTCAATCTCAAGGGCACATAACTCATGATGTTGAAATCTAGCTGAAAATTACACACATGTAAGATCTTATGGTCACCAACATTCTGTCCAAGTTTTGTCTTGATGGTCAATATTTGTCTTGATGGTCAATATTTGTAGTTGCTAGAGTGAAAATAAGTCAAAACGGCCATTTTTGACATTCAAGGGCAGATAACTCCAGACGTTCTACTTCAATCAGAATTCTATGAAAGAATCTGAGAGAGGGTCACCCAAGGATCAATCCTGTGAAGTTTGGTTGAAATCCATCTGGTAGTTTTTGAGAAGAAGATTTTTCAAGGAAAAGTTTACGGACGGACGGACGCACGACGGACACAGCACCATGACAATAGCCCGCTGGCCTGTCGGCCAGTGGAGCTAAAAATGACAAATAATCTCACAACCCAAGTATACCTTACTTGATCAACAATCCGTAAAAAAATAAATATCAAAAATTTAAAACATCAAAAATACATACATGTAATACTGTTTCACTCATATTCGCCCTTTTCTTTATTTCTTTTCTGCGATTTTGTACTTAAGAAAAGAATCTGGTGAAAGATAGAAATTGTTTTTTGTGGAAAGCAATTTCTTCTTTTCCAAAAGTATTTTCATTAAATGTTTCATTTTGAATCAATTCATGTTGAAATGATGTCTGCAGTCTCGATCAATTTGGACAAGTCTAGAATTAGAAACCACGAAAAAGGTTGAAAATGTGATTTTAAAAACATAAACATATTGTTTACATTTCAGATGTTAAACCGATGAAAGCCGAGGTTGGTCAACGCTTTTAACAATTGAACAAGATATCAACAAACAATCGTGATAAAAAAAGATTTACAGTGGACATTCCTCTTTAATGTCTAAAACCTGTGATAATTTGTTTTAATGCTAAGTTATGCCTCTCTGTGTCACGCCACCTATGCTAAGGACCACAATGGAAATAAGAGCTGGCTCTTTATTGTGATATCCTTGGTATTGGTTGGCGTGGCATAGTTTTTCTTATACATGATATTGAATTTTACATTTATTATCTTGTATTTTGTTAATCTGTGTACATGCTTACTATGCCGAAACAAATCTATCTAAATCTAAGGACATTGACCATCTGGTTTGGGAGAAGAAGTTTTTTTTAAAGTTTGTGCAATTTTATCCCATTTTCTGAAGACATTGCAGCCAGAGATTTTTTAGAGTATCAAATTCTTTACTTTCTTTAAACGCCTTTCCGCTACGAATCATTCCTGCCTAGTTTCATGAAGATTGACCTGCAGGTTTGGCAGCAAAAACTTTCTGTGTAGTATTTTAGCTATTACAAGTATCTCACTGCTACCCATTTATACAGCTGGGTAGACTGGGGCATTGCCAATTAGCCTGACATCCCGTGGTTTCGATAGCCTTATCTAAAACCAAGTTCGTGTACATTTGCAAACTGATTTTATAAAATTCTGACCACCTCAATAGATTCAATAACCAAAGTTGTTAACAAAAAAATAGGAAAACAAATTTTGTGAACAGACTAACAAAAGATATATTTGCCAGAATATTCAAAGCATGTGATCTCGCGGCGTCAATGTGATGCTCTCGTCATTTCGATAGGGCTTTGTTTTAGTCCCCATTTAAAGCACTAGGATGACCTAATAAAATCGCATTTTTTTGGATAGGGACTTGCTCAAACATGGAGAAAATCAAGCGTCTTGAAAACCTTGCCGGGTTGGAAAGAGGCTTGGATAAGGTTGAATGATTTTTACCCTGACCTTGATTTTCTAGTTTGTTTTGTTTTCCAAAAATATTGTTTTTCCTGTAATGACCAGTTATCTCAAAATTTCTATGACCCAAGACTTTGTCTTTTCACAAAAAGAATTCAGATGGAAATTGGAATGATATTCAGATTGTAAGCACTTTTGAAAAACACAAGGCTATCGAATGCATGGAACCTATCGAAAGCATGAGAGGAAAGGATAAGTGTTTTGCCCATAGACACACCTCCCCGGATAGGACTCGAACCCGGGTCCTCCGGGTTACAAGTCGAGTGCTCTCACCGCTCGGCTATCGAGGCTGGACAGTTTAATTATTAAAGGGTCTCATTCTATGTTTTTATGCTTCCGAACTGTTCGGAAACTCATATTTGTGCATGGAAAAACAATTAGCAATGCATAAAAACCTCAATCTCGGCGAAAAACATCTTTCCTTTGCTATAGATCAATCCTTTACAAGCGTGTTTACACATTCTATTTTTACTTCAAAACAAGTTAAGGTCAAGGTCAACGAGACACACCTCCGCGATATTTACACACCGTACAACCAGCTGTGTCGATGACTGTGACCTTACTTGCGAGGAATACATGAAAAGGTTTATTTTGATCAAGCACTGAACATTTATACGCGTATTTATCAATTATAGAATACCAAAGATCCTTTCGTTTATTTATAAAAGTAAATTCATTTGACCTACCATGCACATGACATCAGATACCGAATCTGTCTTCGCTGACTTTCTACGCAGCCGGTTGTATGGTGTGTTAAATCTCGCTGAGCACAGATGACGTATCTCTGACGTAGTTGATTTTTGAAGGTTGGGCATATGTAGCCGTTACAAAACAAAAACAAGGACGACTAGCATGTTATTAATTGACTTGGATTTTAATATACTCCTCACAAAAAGTTAAGCAACAAAGATGCTTTTCTTTCTCAAATGTGCTTTATCACATCTAATGATCTATGTTTTATACAATACAAAGTTGGGGTCTTATTACACAAATTACGTTAAATGAAAATCTTCAAACAATATCACAGATCCCCGAAAACCGTCCCGACGAAACAATGGTGCAAAACGTCACTCGCCGGCAGTTCAGAATGTGTAAAAAGTTGTTTTCCGGCCACTTCAGGCCATGATCGAGCATCAAGTACCTGGTATGACCCCTACGATGTTCAACACACGCCGAACACACCTTGGCATCAAGCAGATTTGTCTGTCTAATGTCCGCTGTGGATTGATCCTCCATTCTGTCTGCAAGACCTGTTGCAGTTCATCCAGAGTCTGTCGGCGAACATGCTGACCATAGACACGCCCTCAAAGAATGTCCTATGCATGTTCTATCGAATTAAGGTCTAGAGACGTAGCATACCGGTCTATATGTCTGATGTTGTTGGTCCACAGAACTTCAGTCACAATTCCAGACCGATTGGGACGGGCATTACCATCCATTAACATAACAGTTGGGTCTGTTTACTGTGCCAGAAGGATGATAACAGGCGTGATGATCTCGTAAATGCACCTTACACCAGTCATTGAACCTCGTCTGATGACAACCAGCTCTGTTCTGTGGCAAACACTGATACCTCTCCAGACCATCAAACTCCCACGTTCATATTCGTCGTGTTCAGCGATGTTACAGTCGGCAAACCGTTCATTACCGTTTCTCCACACACGTGGCATACCATCATTAGAATCGAGACAGAATCTTGACGAGTCAGTTAAGAGTTTGTGACGCCAACGAGTGACCCTCAGTTTTGATGTTGATGTTCCAATATTAATCTTTGCCGTCGATGTTTTTGGGGAAGTTTGATCCGTTGAAGTGGTATCCAGGACCTTAGACCTTCTGTGTTAAACATGTTCCTCACGGTTTGGATGGAAATCCTGTTTCCTGACACCCTTTGGAGATCATTTTCCAGCGATCTGGCCGTTGTAAGCCAGTTCCTACGGACTAAGGTTGCAACATATCGGTCTTCACAAGGTGTTGTTACTCTTAGACGACCTGGATGTGGTCTCTCTGACATCTGTCCACTTTGATTGTATCGGGTTATTGCTCTTCAGTCAATACTGCGATGAAATTTAAAGTGAATGGCAGCAGCAGTCTTGGTTGCCCCACCCTGTAGCATTCCAACAATTTGAGCAACTTCAATTGGAGGCAAGTGACATATTGGCATGATTCAAATGTTGATGACATCAAAGTTGTCAAATTGATGCGTTTTAAGCACATACGGAGCTAATGCCAAGTTTGAAATCCGTATATGCGACACATTTTGCATGCATGTTTTGGGGGTGAGTGTGTTCTAATCACGTGATAGCTGTTTTTGGAGACGATAACATTCTGTATTCTTTTAAGTGTGTTTAAGCATAGATATGGCTGTCCGAAAAACAAATCTGTGCAAAAATTTCCGCATGTATAAAAAGAATATTGAGAGAATTACTTATGTTGCTTGACTTTTTGTGAGGAGTATACTTAATAAAGCTCGACGAGTGGTAACAATGGACATAAATGATTTACCCCTTCAGGTTGGTAATTTCATACGTTATAATAACTTATTTCTTGTTTGTTATTAGTGTGCCATTTGCATTTTCGACAGCCTAGCTCGTCCCCCTTTAACCCTCATCCTACCAACTGGGGTCAATCTGACCCCACGTGTCATTTTTTGCGTGTCATATTTTTACCGCATGCACCCTGGTGTCCAAATTTTAGGAGTTTGTTGGTCTATTACAACTATTTTAACTTATTTAAATTTTTTGTTAAAACAAGAGCTGTCACTGTAAGATGACAATGCCCCCGACACCGCTTTGATTTTAAATTATGGCCAATCTATGTTCAAGGTCAAGGTCATCCAGGGGTCAAGGTCACCAAAGTATGTGCCTACAGAAAGGTAATGTACCAAGGAATGTTGTGGTAAAGTATGAAGCGAATATGTTAAGTAATAAGGAAGTTATGGCCAATGTTAAAGTTTTTGGACGGAATGACGGACAGTCAGACGGACAGACGGACATACAGACGGACAGACGGACGGACAAGTCAAATTTATGATGCCTCCCTATCGGGGGCATAAAAAATCTCCATCTAAAAAACCACTGAATGCATTTCAACCAAACTTCACAGGAATAATCCTTGGGCAACTCTCTCTGAGATTCCTTCAAGGAATTTTGATTTGATAAAAAATACCCGACTTATCTGCCCTTGATTGCCCAAAATTGGGGTTTAGACTAATTTTTTACTACTTTTACTCTCACATCAACAAATTCTGACTGATCAAAACAAAACGTGAACAGAATGTTGATGACTATGATATCTGGCCTGAGTGCAATTTTCAGCTTGATTGAAATCTTAGATCATGAGTTATGTGCCATTGAATTTTATGCAAAAATTGCATAAAATAGTAAAATAAATACAGGCCTATGAAGCGATTCAAGCCCTTTAGGGCCTTCTAGTTTTTCATTTCCGTATGTTTTTGTGCTATTATCATTTATTAGTAACCAATATAACATTTAACCAAAGAATATGTCTTTTGTGAAACATATTTTTGTCATGAAATTCAAAATTACGTGTGGGGTCCAAATGGACCCCAGTTGGTAGGATGTGTATGTAAAATATGTTGGTCGGATGAGGGTTAATACATAAACAGTGTATGTATCGTGTATTGCAAGCGGTAATTTAATTGTACCATTAGAATAAAATAAAATAGGTCAAACTCGAAAGCAATAGACACATCCTCTTTCTAAATAATCATCTTCTTTTATTGGTAATTGCCAATGTACCTATTGCCTTCCGGAATGTATACATCACACCAGGTTAATAGAAGAAACGCTAGGAAATGCATATCTCCACCCATATCTCGGTAGTGTCACTGAAGGTCATTGCACTGCATCATTTCCGGTAGGATATCTGTGGTAAACTAGGTCGTGTTGCAAGCGGTAGACGTAACGTAAATCTACAAACGGGAGGACATAATGATCTTGAATGGTCTGACTGTTATACTCCCCGACCCCCAGCTGTGGAGGGGGATTAGAGTTTGAGTTTATTCGGGTTTTACGCCGTTTTCAACTACCAGGGTCATATCGCGGCGGGGAGGGGGATTAGAAATATCCCGGCTGCCCTGTCCTGTAGGAAATGGTAAGACCCCATGCAATGGACAGTGTGTCCGTTTTAAGTGCGGACCCGCATGTTGGCCGTGAGTGGACACTCGTAAGCCTAGTTGCAATAATGTAACCGAAACCTTTTTGAATTTTGATCTGGGTTTCACAAACCAATACCCATCATCAAGTTTGTGGCTAAGATATCGCAGCTATCGTAGGCCGGAAAAGAGGACCCCGGTTAGTTGAGGGAAGTCCAGGGCTCTCCAGCTTCCCAACGCGCTGCTAAAGTTGGCCTCGGCTTCGGTGTAAACCAGGCCCGTAGGAACAGGGGGGGGGGGCTAAGCCCCCCCAAAGTTGGCGAAAAATGCCGAATTTTCTTAATTTTACGCTGAAAATTTTGCGAAAATCTAAATTAGAACCCCCCCCCCCCCTATTTAGGAAAAGGGCTTTAGCCCCCCCCCCCCCATATGAAATTGCTTCCTACGGGCCTGTAAACGGTAAACTGGTACCCCGTCGTCTCTCTGTAAGACAACGGGCACTGTACGAATTTTCCTGTGATCTAATTGGTTAATGAAATTATCAATGTATTTTTCACAACAAGTAAAGTCTTACAACACCGGAGAAAATTCCCCGTCATTCATTTCAATCACAGGTAAAAGTATCTACTGAAAACACGATGGAAAAAGGACATTAGATAGATTAATTGACAAGGTTGATTAGATTGAAATCCACTCGATTTTTCGGATAATTTTTTGAGCAATTGCAAGTAACTCAACTAAAAACTTAAACGTTTCTTTGAAGTTCATATTAATGACTTCACGTATGCGAAATTTCGTTGTCGCCGGCCTTATACTTTCGAAATGACAGGGACAAATGCATAAAACAGTTTACAGGAGAAAGATGTGGTGACAATTTGTTTTTGTAAAACCGAATTTAAATGACGATTTCGCCGAAATATTCGCGATCATCACTAATAAATCAGCATTAATGGTAAGTACAATGTTTGTTTGTTTGTTTAGAAGCCTTAAATGTATACCTTTTTCAGTAGGCGTCTTTATTAATCGATATTGAAGAGCACAATGTACAGTTTATTTTCCAAAGCCTTCCATCTTGCCTGGATTAGAGGTTATCCGAATGATGTTTAGTGTCGCAATTTTTCATTGGCTAATTGAAACACACCTCCATTTCGTCATCGTGTCAAGTACACGGAGCCCCAAATAAAAACTATTTAAAGGGGCCGAGATCACCAAATGACCATTTTCCCCTTAAAATCACAATTTCAAATAAATTCAAAGGCAAACGTTTATGAAGATTTTATTATACTAAAAATTAGATAGATTTCAAATAATAAACCTACTTTTAGAATTATGTTACGTAAGTACAAAGAGAAAATTGATAGGCTGCACACTCCGTGGAATAAACCAATGAACCCATATGTTTATATCTGATGCTGGCGCCAATATTTGAAATGGCTCATGTAACTTGGTAAATATGTTTATATAAACATCTAGCAAATTTAAATCTAGCAAAAACCGTTTCCCAATTTATTATTCTACATACGATCAAAAAGGCTAGTTAACCCTTTCCCAAACAAGACCGGGTTCAGTGTTAGACTCTAACGTTCTCAGTCAAGGAATCCATCGGACTCCTATCTTGAAAATTCAGGGAGTCCAATGGATAATTAAGGAGTCCAAATATTTTTTCGTTCAATCTCCAAAGCAAATAATCTTATTATTTCAAAGTTTTGCCAGACTTGATTCTACGGTTCAGATCTCATATATCCTTTATGTATTTACCCTGACAATGTTACATGACCACCCAAATTTCCTAGGAGTCTAGCGGACTCCTTGGGTTGAAAATTCGGGAGTCCGACCATTTTTTAAGGAGTCTCGGACTCGCGGACTCGCGGACTGGACTCCCCTTAGTGTCGAACCCTGGGGTTTTGACCTCCCTGATAGAAAAGGCTTGGGAAAACATTGAGGCAAAAGAAGAAAGTGCTGATAATTAGCACTTTCTCCTTTTGCCTCATAATTTTCTGTCCTATTCTATAAACAATTCCTTTCTTTAGCTACATTCATTTGGTCTTTTGCAGCAACTTTCAAATTGGAACAACCTCAACTTTTACTGTTTGGGAAAGGGTTAAACAACTTCATATGGAGCATGCGTTGATCCAAGGGCTGTCGACCTGTAATTTCTACCTAAAGATAGACTTAGGCCTACTATACCATGAAACCCCTCTGTAGCCTGATGATTTCATTTTCATGCAGGAATTCGATCAAAATTGTATTTAATTATTGTTAAATGATCCCCTTTTTGTAAAAACGAACCCCCTTCACATAAATCCTGGATCCACCGAAGTGCTTCAATCTGAGGCAGACGACAAATTGTATGTTGATAGAGATAGGACACAGGTAAAAGTATCTACAGAAAAAATATATAAAAACACAATTAGAAAAAAGGAATATGTGCACAAAATAGCACATAATTATTGAGACATGTGGAGAAATCACTAATCATCAGTAATTTTTTTCTTTATGCCTAATTTTTCCAAAGCTTTTACTAATATGACCAGGTTTAATACCAGGTCTTGTTTGTGAATTGTTAAACTTTTTTCAACCCGACAAAAAAGATTGTTCCAATTTAAGAGCAGATGCAGACAACACATGTATGTGGATGAAGATGAACTTGTTCTATTAAACTTGTCCACAAAAAATTCATTGAACATATTGAGACAAAAGGAGAAAATGCTGGTTGTAAGCAATTTATTTTTTTAATCGTGTATTCCAAGCCTTTAAGAATAGTAAATTACTTTCTGAAATTGCTCAAAATCTCAGATGAATAGGTCTATATCTTTATAGTGAGAAACGTCGGGTGGTTATCGTGGGGGGGGGGGGGGGCAAATCAAGGATTTCATCAAGGGGGTGTCATCATTTACATAATGAATATTTACATCATTGACGGAAATCTTTAATTCATTAACAGACGACAAAATTTTAAACTGGTCCAAATTCAAAGACGATGAAGAGGGCAATATCAAGTGAATGAAATTTTACACTTTTTTGGTCTTTCTGGATATATAACATTGTGGAATATGAAGAAAATGCATGACACTAGCTATTTCATTATTTTCCACAATTTTTTCCAAAACCTTTATTTTGTGGGGCATGTGATACTCATACTGGTACTCGAGTATTATGAGTACAAGTACCAATTCCCCATACTCACTGGTACTCAGTACTCACGGGGAAATGAGTACTCATACTCATACTTACTCAAGTACTGACCCTTCAGTACTCCTGAATCTTTTTGAGTACTTTATATTAGAAAAAAGATTTCAAAAGAACAAATGTTTCAATCAGAATACAAATGCATGGACCACATTCAGTATACCAGTCATTATTTTATAGTGTATGAAAGCACAGTATTTGTACAAACATAGATAAAGTTGCTTATTGAGGAATATTAACCCTCTCCAAAAGAAAACCTGGTTTTGACCTGTCATAAAAGCAAGCCTGGGAAAAGATTGAGACAAAAGAAAATGCTGATAATCCTTTTTGTCAATATTTTCTGTGTTATATTGTACACAAATCTTATCTTTGTCAACAGTCATTTTGTTGTCTGTAGGATCTTTCAAAATTGATCACCCTAAAAGTGCTCTTTGGGAAAGGGTTAAACTCCTAAAAGTGCTCTTTGGGAAAGGGTTAAACTCCAGGCCCCGGTTTCTCGAAAAAACTTAAGTCTGTTCTCATGCTCAAATCTGAGCATCTTGCTCAAATCGCACGAAATCCACGTGAACTTCAATTGAATACCAATCAACGTTGATTGGTATTGAATAGAAGTTGAGCATGAACTCATGAGAATATACTTAAGTTTTTTCGAGAAACCGGGGCCTGATCTTAAGATTTGAATGTATAGTTTAATGCTGTCCCAAACAAGAACTAGTTTCGACATGTCTATTAAAGAAAGCTTGAGAAAAAAAAATTGTTGATAATCAGCAATTTCTCCTTTTCTCTCAATATTTTTTTTTGTTTAACATACACATTTTCTTCTTTTGACTTCAATTATTTTGTCGTCTGCAATTCCTCTTACATTTGACTGACCTAAAAGTTCACTGTTTGGGAAAGGTTTAACAGTAATGTTGGGTACACATGTCTATGCCAGCAGTTTTACCTGTGTTAACCCTTTCCTAAACAAGACCTGGTTTTGACATACCTACAAGAAAATGTTTAAGAAACATTGAGGAAAAAGAAGAAAATGGTGATAATCAGTATTTTCTCCTTTTGTCTCAATATTTTCCAAGCTATAATGTACACAAATCCAATCTTTCTCATTACCCTTTTTGTCATCTGCATCAGCTTTCAAATTAGTCCAGCCTAAACTTTAGCCATTTAGGAAAGGGTTATCAATGACACAATTCACACCTTTAGGCAATTATGATAAACTAATCCTTTGTCATGTATTGTTTGTAATGTTTGACAAAACATTTGAAAATCTGATGATGATCAGATGTCAGTGTGACATTGTACTGTGTATAAACTTTCAAAACATGCAACATCAGTGTAATTGCTAAGTACAACATAAACATATTTATTTTGCTTAGCAGGATTTCTTGTTGATCAATAAACCATGTTAATCACAAAATGTACCATTTCTTTATTAAAATTTCGGTGTAATATACTGCATGTCATTCTAGTACTCAAAAATATTCAAGCACTACTCCAGTACTACTTAACCCTTTCACAGACAGCCAACTTTTAGGGTAGTATAATGCAAAACTGCATGCAGACCACAATATGGATGTTGATAGGAAAAAGATTTGTGTACAATATAACCATGAAAATATTTAGGCAAATGAAGAAAATGCTGATAATTCTTAGAAACATCAAAACCAGTTCTTGTTTGGGAAAGGGCTAGGTACTGTAACCGATTTAGTACTCAGTACTATTTTTAACAGCTTAAATGCAAAGTTTACAGAGAAATTCAACACTTTCTTCCTAATATTTTTCCCAGTCTCTCTTCAATCTTAGCTCAGCACAGTTTCTGTGATACCAGGTAGAACAGGAGCTGCACTGTATCCACTGGACTCCCTCCCTTCCAATCTTCTGGCAGTGACCACAGAGTTCCTCATCAGATGTTGAGTCAGAGGATGAATCATCCCCTAATACCACTTGCGCTGTGGATTCTGTGGCTGTCACGCCAGTTGATGTGGAAGGCTGGGTTCTTCATGTACAGCTGTTCTTTGTGTTGTTTCTTTTGAAGTTGAAGCCTTGGCAGTTTGAGGATCCGAACTTGAAGACAGTGAATCCAAAAAATTAGCGTTCGGCATACCAGTAGAATCCATTATGCATTTGCGTACTATTTCAATCAATGAGCCCTTTTTTGTGTTTTGCTTACCAGTAACACCGTATGCCTTGCCATTTTTTTCTATTTCAAATTTCTTCATCTGATCTAAAACATTAACATTGCTCATCAAAAGTCCTCGCAGGAGAGAATGAGACATTTCTATGTTTTTGGTTTTATCTTCCAATATTGATTTGAACGACACCGTTTTCCTTGACGTCTCCTTCTTTTGTTGTTTGATCAGTATTTGTTTTCTGTGTGCCATGGTTCGGGATACAGCAAATGAATGCAGAAGGTATTTCCTAAATTGATTCATCATGACCATCACATGACCAGTTGTCCAAGTTTTTGGTGAGAAAAGACTTAATGCTTTCGAGACTCTTGAAATTCGATGATAAGCCTGAAAATTATCAGATGTGGAAGACGTCATTCAAAAGTGTAGTCGAAGAGTTTGGTGTCGATAGTAGGGAAGAGTTAGACTTGCTTGTAAAATGGCTTGGCAAGGACTCTGTGCGTCATGCCATTAACATAAGAGCCTCAAGCTCGCCTGATCCGAAAGCGAGCCTCAGTCGGTTATGGGAAAGACTCGATGAACGTTATGGCTCGGTCGAAATGTTGGATGCAGCCCTGCGCAAGAAATTAGAGAGATTCCCGAAGCTCTCACCCAAGGACACCAGCTATAAATATACGAACTAGCAGATTTGGTGGAGGAAATCGCTAGTCAAATGGAGAATCCAAAGTATAAAGACTTAATGGCATATTGCAATACATCGATAGGTATCGTACCTGTGGTCAAAAAGTTGCCAGTCTATCTACAAGAACGTTGGACTGTGAAAGCCTTTGAGTACAAAAAGAAAGAGAAGGTTCTGTATCCTCCCTTTAAATATCTGGCCCATTTCATCAGAGAAATGAGTCTTCAGAAGAACGACCCGGGATTTGTCTACACAGACAAAGTGAACAGGCCAGCAGTATCAACAAGTGCGCAGAGTTTGAAACTTGTTTCAACAATGAAAACCAATATTGACAACTCAACTGACCATACCTGCTTTTACCATAATACCACTGGGCACACATTAAATGAATGTAGAACATTCAAATCAAAACCTATTACAGTACGCAAAAAACTTCTAAGGGACAAAGGGGTATGTTACAAGTGTTGCGAATCATTGGCCCAATCATTGGCCCACAGGGCCAATGAATGCCCCGCCAGTGTGGTGTGTGATGCCTGTGGGGGGAATCATGCGTTTGCTGTTCACGTGACAAATTATGGCGGGGAGAACAAAGGCGGGGAGTGCGACAAACTCAAATGTAAACACTGCATGCGTTCAGGTCTGTGGTAATAAGAACTCTAAGGGTAAACCATGTGCCAAGGTCGTTTCAGTGATAATCTACCCAAAATCGGATCCAATCAATAGGGTTAGAGCGTACGCGTTACTCGATGACCAAAGTAACAAAACATTAGTTTCGCCGAAGTTTTTTGACATATTTCCGGGTCAATTTAATGAGATTAGTTACTCGCTCTCATCGTGTGCCGGAAAAATAGACACTACCGGTCGACGAGCCGCTGGTTTTATTGTCGAAAACCTGCAAGGTACCAGATCCCATGAATTGCCCGATGTTACAGAGTGTTGCGAGATTCCAGACGTTAGGGACGAGATTTTGTCACCGCGAATAGCCAAAGCATAGACCCATTCACATGACCTTGCTCATTCTATTCTTTACTCATCCGTGCAGTTCCAAGGTGTATCATTAAACTCAGTCTTATTACAGGGACAAGACTTGATGAATAGTTTGTTAGGAGTCTTGATGAGATTTAGGCGTGAAGAAGTAGCAGTTATGGCAGACATTCAACAGATGTTTTACCAGTTTCAAGTTAAAGAAGAACACAGAAACTTTCTTCAATTTTTGTGGTATAGGGACAATGACCCAAGTCAGGATATAATTGAATATAGAATGTGCTCACATGTTTTTGGCAACTCTCCATCACCAGCCATTGCTTCTTATGGTCTATTGAAAACTGTTGTTTAGACAGAACACATGTATGGTCATGACGTCAGAGATTTGATCCATAAAGACTTCTACGTGGACGATGGATTGTCATCTTTAAAGTCCAGTGCAGAAGCCATAGACACTATTTCACGTACTCAAAAGGCCCTCAGAGAAGGTTGGAACCTCGCATTACATAAAATTGCGTCCAATAACAAAGATGTCATGCAAGCCTTCCCAAAGAAGATTTAGCCAAAGATTTACAGAATTTGTCTTTTGGTGAAGATTCTCTCCCAAAGCAAAGAAGCTTAGGCCTTACATGGAATTTGAATACAGACAGTTTTACCTACTCGGTGTTTCAGGAAGACAGACCACTTACGCGAAGAGGTATACTTTCAACGGTCAACTCGTTATACGACTCCTCGGTTTCGTTGCCCCAATTGTAGTTCAGGGGAAAATTTTGATGCGCGATCTGATCCAAGACACATCGGATTGGGATCAGCCTCTCGAAGAAGAGCGTTTGTCAGATTGGAGAAATTGGAAAGACTCGTTTTATCAGCTTTGGAAAGCTTAAGTATCCAAAGAATGTACTTGCCGATTTATTCGATAGACAAAAGTAGAATTCACATTTTCACAGACGCGTCGGAGAAAGCATTGTCGGCCGTCGGGTATATGACGAATGATGAGATCCCGGACAAAGTAGCTTTCGTTTTTGGTAAATCGAAGGTGTCGCCACAGAATGGCCATACCATTCCTAGATTAGAGCTGTGCGCTGGGGTTTTGGGAACAGAAATAGCGGGAGCCATATCTCAGCATTTGGAAATACCCATAGATAAGATGAGTTTCAAGAATACTAAAAAGTACCGATCGCAATCAGTTGCATTATGTCCCGGCACATGATAATTCCGCAGACCAAGGAACGCGCCCAGTACTTGCTTCGACGTTGCAAGAAAGTAAGTGGATAAATGGCCCAGAGTGCTTGAAAACAGAAATGCTCGTAGATGAGCCCGAGTAAAAGCTTGTATCTTCAGAAGAGGATAAGGAAATTCATTCATAGATTAACAGCCTGAAAGTATCCATACCGCACACCGCCATCATCGCGTAAAGTCAGCAAATCTCATTTGAAGAGGAGATAACCGCGTTGCGAGAAAATCAGACAATTTCTAAGAACAGTTGTATTAAGAATCTTCAGCCATGGTTGGATGAACAAGGTTTTCTGCGTGTTGGTGGCCGCTTAAAGTGTGCAAAAGACTTGCCGTTAGATGTAAGATGTCCAGTCATTTTACACAAAAACATTTTATCACCGATCTAATAGTTACCCATTACCGTGAGAAAGTGTATCATCAAGGGTGCCACTTTTTCAGGAGAAATACAAACGGGTAAATCTCGCCCTAAAAGAAAAGGAGAAGAACAAAGTAACGGCGAGACTTCCATTCCCGAAACCAGTGCGGAAGACGGTAACAGCGAGATTTCCATTCCCGAAACCAGTGCGGAAGACAGTAATAGCGAGGCTTCTATTCCCGAAACCAGTGCGGAAGATCTTCAAAGTAACAGCGAGGCTCCCATCCCCAAAACCAGAGCGGAAGATCTTCAAAGTAACAGCGAGACTTCCATTCCCAAAACCAGAGTGGAAGATCTTCAAAGTAACAGCGAGGCTTCCATTCCGAAAACCAGAGCGGAAGATCTTCAAATCAACAGTGAGGCTTCCATTCCCGAAACCAGAGCGGAAGATCTTCAAATTAACAGTGAGGCTTCCATTCCCAAAACCAGAGCGGAAGATCTTCAAAGTAACAGAGAGGCTTCCATTCCTATAAACAGAGCAGTAGACCTTCAAATTAACAGCGAGGCTTCCATTCCCAAAACCAGAGCGGAAGATCTTCAAAGTAACAGCGAGGATTCCATTCCCAAAACCAGAGCGGAAGATCTTCAAAGTACAGTTGGGAACATCATGAAATTGACATTCATTCCATTCAATTCCATTCCGCTTATCTGATTTATCATTCATTCACCATTCCGCTCTTTCCATTCCATAAAAACATTCAAACCATTCACTCAGAACGCTCAGAACGTTTATAACATTCCATCGTCTGATTGGCTGATATTTTAAATGGTTAAACGCGATTGGCTGAAATTTTTGATTTCGTTTAAAATAATTCGGAAATTTATGCAACCCGTTTGACCTAATTCGGAGTTAATAACAACAATAATATATCGATTAAGTAGAAGTGAAAGTAGATTAATATCGGAAAGGGAAGATGGAAAATGATTAAAGAGGAAATCAATGAACGTTACAAGTTCGAGCAAAGGTGGAATCATACGCTGCGAGGGGTGACACTGCGGTGGCCATTCCGAGGATTTTGAGGGCCCAGCATAATTTCGTAGCGTAACAGCAGTCACACGGCGGTGAAAGGGATCGCAGTGAAATGCATTTCTAACAACAAGTCATCCTTATTTCACATTGCATTCTAAATGAACAAAATTGATTATCCACGAAAACATTCAACTTTTCAATCTCCAATGACTATTTTAAAATACACTGTTTTAAAAGCAGTTTTTATTCGAAATAGTCAGGTGCCCGCCGTAAAATAACGAGCAAAAATTTACTAGCGGGCGAACCGACTGTGACGAATTTAACACTATCTCTCTTCAATATTGGACTAATAATTTTACCAACTTTTTGTTGTATGATGATCGGAAATCCTGATTTCGTGCATAGAATATCACGACACACAATAATTACGAGAAAAGAAGAAGATTCCAGCGAAATCCTCATCTAAATTCTACTACAAAACCATCTGTGCAGAGATATACTGCACTTGATGTCAATTAATTAAAACGGATATAAAAATCGCTAGTCTGTTTCGGAAACAAATAGGTTTTCGACCGATGAAATAGGTTTTACCCTATCTCCGAAATTCGTTTTTATTCCAGAGACAATACTGACTGTAAGAATTGTACTTCTCTCCAATAAGCCTTGATTTTCAAATAGTCATTACAAAAGGTTTGGTAAAATATTGAGAGAAAAGAAGTTATTATATTGATAATCTGAATACTTTGTGTTATATAAGTTCCCTTTCCCAAACAACAAAATATTTGACCCCTCAAACTCGAAAGTATCAACAGCCAACGAAATTGGTGCATACAAAAATGATTTACTGTACATACGTTTAAAAACCTTTCCCAAACAGGACACCTAATAATCAACATGCCCGTAGGAACAGGGGGTGGGTAGGGGGCTAAGCCCCCCTACAATAAAATTTTAGGGGAAATCATAATAAGCCCCCCGCCCAAAATATTCAGACAAGCCCCTCAATGCGAAATTGTTTCCTACAGCCCTGATTAAGACATAAAATTTGGAAAACATTGTACAAATGAAAATGCTAATAACCAGCATTTTTACCTTCTTACAATATTTTCTATAGATAATTCTTTATTTATAAATCCCTTTTGTCATCTGCACCTGGTTAAAGATTGGGTCAGTCTAAAATTGTGTTGTCTGTACAAATGAGTGTAGTGTACCTCCTCTCTCAACATATTTCTGGGTTATATCATAGTAGGTGGAGCATCTGCCTATGGAATTTGGTTGCTTCTCTCACAACATCCTTCCCTAGCCTACAGCTATTCAACCATAAAGGTTTTACAATTATCCACCAATTAGTGGCAGAAAAAACAATATATTAAGGTAGAATACACGTAATGTGGCCATTTTGAGATTCTTAAAGCATCAGATTTTTCCGAGCAGAGTTGTTAATTAGACCAACCGTAAACATTCGGTAGTGATAGTTTGACCGCCGAATGCGAGTAAATAAATGTAGTGCAATTCCTCTCTTAAGAGATTTCTTGGTCATATCCTGGCAGGTGGAGCATCTACCTGTGGATTTTGGTTGTTTCTCTCACAAGAATTACAACATCCTTCCTTAGCCTACAGCTACTCAACCATTTAGGTTTTACAGTTATCCACCAATTAGTGGCAGACAAAACAGGATTTTAAGGTAGAATACCCGTAATGTAGCCATTTTTAGATTCTTAAAATATCAGATTGTCCGAGCAGCATCGTAACGTAGACGAACCTATTCAGGCGCGGTTGTAAATATTCAGCGGAGGAAAGTTCCATCGCTGAATTTTTTCGACTTCGCTTGAATAATTCGGATGTCGTGCAAATCTCATTAGGGGTGGACTACATTAACCCTGGCTGGAGAGCTTGGGCGTCATTATCAAGTTGAAGCACTGGACCTCATAATTGAGTTTGATGCACTCTGTCATTTGTGAAAGGACTATATGGAAAATATTGAGGGAAAAGGAGAAGATACTGATTATCAGCATTTTCTTTTCTCTTAATATTTTTATAAATCTAGCTATGATGGAATACTGATGCCATGAGTGACATTAGGCCTTGATACAGCAGATTTGCTTTGGAAATTGATTGGGGTTTAACACTTTTTTGCCACAATCTATGTTTGCTTCGGCCGAAGATCATACCTGGGACTTCACAAGTGAGAGTCAGATGGGCTGCCAACTGGGCTATGACCGCTGCTTTGGGAATGTATCATATTACTTTGTATAAAAGCAGGTCTAGATAAGAGAACTGGTCACCGAATATTCATTTAATGTAGTTTTAATTATCAATAATATGTCCATGTATAGTATTCATTATTCAGTTCATGCATATACAGTTGACACTCTGGATGTATGCAGGCCACAAGGGACATTGTATTACCTCAAAATATCAGAAGTGTGAGACACATCTGATTTTGCAGTGTTTTGAAAATTCATGAAACAATATCCCGGTAGTAAAGGTTGGCTACATGACAAATGTCAATCACATCGCACGAAAAATTCCGATGTCACATGAATCTCATTAGGGGTGGACTACCTTAAGATTTTTCTTAAGACTAAACCCTTTCGAAAACGATAAAATTTTAAGATGATGCAATTCAAAAGCTGCTTGTGGTAACAAAATGGATGTAGAAAAAGATTGGATTTGTGTACACTCTTTATGTGTGCAAGCCACACGGGACATCACATTACCTCGAAATATCGAAAGTGTGAGACACATCTGGCTTTGCAGTATTTTGATACATTGTTTATTAAGGTAGTCCACCCGTGATGAGATTCATGCAACAACCCCCCAAGTTGTAAAGGTTGACTACGTAACAAGGGTTTAATCACATTGCACAAAAAATCCAATGTCACATGAATATAATCAGGGATGGACTGCCTTAAGATTTTCTTTGAACTAAACCCTTTCCCAAACAACAAAAGTTTAGGATGGTGCAATTAAAAAGCTGCTTGAGGTCACAAAATGGATGCAGAAAAAGATTGGATTTGTGTACACTTTTCATGTGTGCAAGCCACAAGGGACATCACATTACCTCTGAATATCGAAAGTGTGAGACAAATCTGATTTTGAAGTGTTTTGATAAATTGTTTATTTAGGTAGTTGGATCCGGATGAGATTCATACCACTTCACCTGAGTAGTAACGGTTAGCTACGTAACAAATGTAATTCACTTCGCACAAAAAATAAAGACGTAGCGTATAACTTATCAGGGGTGGACTACCTTAAGATTTTTTGTTGAACTTAAACATTTCCAAAACAACAAAAATTTAGGATGATGCAATTCAAAAGCTGCTTGAGATGACATAATGTATATGTAGATTTGTGTTCATATAACACAGGTGATATAAAGGCATAAGGAGAAAATGCTGGTCCTCAGCATTTTCTTCTCTTGCCTCAATGCTTCCCCATGTATTTCATATTGTATTCTGTTTTTAGGTGATTTTTACAAGATTTTATGAATTTCATTTGAGAATAACATGGATAGATCTTCATAAGTCTGCATGTATTAGGTCTTTCTCTTATCTAGGCCGATAAGGTGGAATGCCCATACTGTGGCCATTTTGAGATTCATAAAACATCAGATTTTTTCGAGCACGCTGTGTCTTTAGGTATCGAAACCTATTTGGGCATAGTCGTAAACATTTGGCGGTGGAAAGTTCCACTACCGAATGTTTTCGATGTCACCCGAATAATTCCGATGTTGTGCAAATCTCATTAGGAGTGGACTACCTTAAACTTTTCTATAAGGCAAAAGTTTGGCTAGTCTACAAATCTATTGATGAATGAGGGTAATATCTTTTCCTGATGAAAAATATCTTTCATAATTCTCCCAATTCTATGTACTCTTCTAAAAAACATTCAATGTGACTATGTACCCACAAGAAAGGGTTTGGATTGAAGTAAATTTAAAATCCTATTACTTTATCTTATCTTATAATTGCTGTGTCTAAATTGGAAATGAGATGTCTAGATGTTAAAGGGACCCATGCTAGGTTGTCGGACACGGAAACATGTTAAAAATATATATTCAGGAGAACTAGGAGGAAGATAAATCGAACAAAGGGTAACAGTTTTGTTCATTGAAACACTAACAGCTACTGCTTGCAAAGTTGTGTCAAGCTGGACAGGACGATGAGGAACATTGTTATTCACAATGATGCCTACGCCACCTGATGCTCTGTCACTTCCCGTAAAATTCTTTAAATAACAAGAATGATATTTAAAGGTAAATTTATCCGTATCTTTGAGAAAGGTTTCTTGTAAACAAACTGCTACTGGTTTTTCTTTGGAGACTAATAAATTAAGTTCTTCAAAATTAGATTTGATACTGCGACAATTCCATTGAATAATAGTATTCGCCATGATGGACAGTAAAATTAAAAATATAACACACAGTAATGGAAGTCTGGATTTATTCATTTTTTATTAAGTTTGATAATATTACTACCTGGCTTATTTCTGGAATCTGCATATTCATCCGTTATCATATCCTCATCGAGAGACCGATAACGGTTATACTGTTGGATCGGATCTTGAGATCCTTTTGGTTGGCGATCAGTGATCACCGGTTTTGAAGGTCTTTGCCTTCGATTTTGATTAGACGAAGTATTATCAACGTGACTTGTAGATGCTTTGTTATCTGACTTGGAGGCTTTCGTGACTGAATTGTCAACATTGGTTTTTGCACATAAAGGCGCATTCGGTTCTACAGATTTAGTAGTGGTCTCTGTTTCAGGAGAAGGTGGTCCCAGATTAGAGGAAGGAAATAGCTTTGATATTTCCTCTCTCTTCTCAGGAAACAAAATGCAAAGCTTTTTGAATAGACCTTTACAGTTCTCACAATCACTGTCATCTTTACTTGTAGCTTTAACTTTAGATGCTTGGGCATAGGATGTTATGTTTGAGCGATTTTCGACAATCTTACGTGCTTCAAAGAAGGACAGGCCTTCCCTACACTTGACTGTTACAATTTCCTTCTCCCGCTTCCAGTTTGGACAAACACGGGAGGTTGAACTGTGTGCACCGCCGCAATTAACACACTCTTCAGGGTTCTCACACGTGTCGAAGGAGTGAAACTCAGCCGAAGTCCCACAACGACGACAGAGCGCTTCCTCTTGACATTTTTTCTCGTGATGTCCATACTTGAAGCATTTATAACATTGAAGTGGGTTAGGAATGTAGATATCAACATTTACTTTCAGATATCCCACTTTCAATGATTTAGGGAGCAAAGCTGTACTGAAGGTCAAGACAATTGTGTTTGTAGGTTTTTTCTGTCCACCTTTAAAGATATTAATCCGCCTGGCTGCCGTGACATGTTGTGAAGCTAGTTCAGTAACTATCTCTTCCTCAGACACTCCCTGAAGATCAGGGCAGCGAATGAGTCCTTTGGACGAATTAAGTGTCGAGTGTTCAAAACAGTGAACAGGGATGTCAAAAAAACTTTTAAGTCGCAGTAAATTGTCTGAATGGGACTTTTTGTCAACCTCTACTAATAGTGCACCAGACTTTACCTTTTTTATTGACTTTGGCTCACCAGCGTAAGAAAGTATACATTTGTTTATTACAAAAGGTGACAGTGATGTAAGCGATTTCTGTTCATCTGTAGATTCAATCAATAAAAACCTTGGGAAATTCAAATTGCGTGGTCGATTGTCCGAGTCCGAATCATCATAATCTGAGCGCGTCCTTTTAAACTTTTGGTTCTCCATATTTGAAAAATTGGTATTCATCATCTGGGTCCCCCAACCCGCCACGGAGTCCAACAAGGGGACATGGATAATGGAGCGGATCTCCAGCTCCCCATGCCAGGGATACCCAGATGGTATACTCAAGCCAATCAAATAAACAGGCGCGACAATGACATACGTGACTCATCTCTTAACCAAGACAAGCCATGCATTTCAACGTCGATCATGACATTTAACCAACTCAATTAGCCCATGAGCCTATATAGACGAGGACAAGACACAACTGTAATAACATTAACTGATACAAGAAATAGTATAACCTGTACAATTAACAAACGAGGGGCGAGATTGCATACGGGTACAAGCAAAATAAGAAAGTCCACGTCTAAAGCGACCAGCCGTTTGCTTAGACCGGGCCCATCTAAGCTCCCGTTTACACCGAAGCCGAGGCCAAAGCCAGCGTGTTGGGAAGCTGGAGAGCCCTGAGCTTCCCTCAACTGACCAGGATCCCCTTTTCCGGCTTACGAGTATCCACTCACGGCCAACAAGCGGGTCCGTTACAGACACACTGTCCTTTGCTTGGGGTCTTACCATTTGCTACAGGACATGGCAGCCGGGATATTTCTAATCCCCCTCCACAGCTGGGGGTTTTTAAAGTTTTAGAATCCATGGTTGAAGTTAGGTTTTCATCATCTGGGTTCCCCAACCCACCGTGGAGTCCAACAAGGGGACATGGAAAATGGAGCGGATCTCCAGCTCCCCATGCCAGGGATACCCAGATGGTATACTCAAGCCGACCAAACAAACAAGCGCGGCAAAGACATACATGAGTAATCTTTAAAACAAAGGTCAATCATGCATCTCGACGCCGATCAAGGCATTCAATCAACTCAATTAACCCATGAGCCTATATAGACGAAAACAAACCAAAACATTTTATCATAACATAAGTAGTGACAAGAAAGTGTAGATCTATAACATGTACAATTTCGAGACATTTGGCGAGATAGCATATTGGTACAAACAAAAATGTCTTCGTCTAAAGCGACCAGCCGATTGCCTAGACCGGGTCCATCTAAGCTCCCGTTTACACCGAAGCCGAGGCCAAAGCCAGCGTATTGGGAAGCTGGAGAGCCCTGGACTTCCCTCAACTGACCAGGATCCCCTTTTCCGGCTTACGAGTATCCACTCACGGCCAACAAGCGGGTCCGTTACAGACACACTGTCCTTTGCTTGGGGTCTTACCATTTGCTACAGGACATGGCAGCCGGGATATTTCTAATCCCCCTCCACAGCTGGGGGTCATACCATTGAAAGACAGTTGCAACAGGTTTTAAACAACCTGAGTAAATGGTCGAATGAAAATGGTTTTAAATTTTCTAAAACCAAGACAAAATGTATGCATTTCTGTAAATCAAGAAAACTCCATCCCGATCCAGAACTCACTTTGGACGGGATCCGAATCGAAGTTGTCCCAGAATTCAAGTTCCTGGGTCTTTTATTTGACTCTAAATTATCGTTCATTCCGCACATTGAATATTTGAGCAATAAATGCAAGAAAGCTCTAAATCTTTTACGTGTCGTCTCCAGTATGGACTGGGGCGCAGACAAAAAAGTTTTATTACGTCTTTATAGATCTCTTGTGAGATCTAAATTAGACTATGGTTGTGTTGTATACGGATCTGCCCGTCAATCTTACTTGCGCAAGCTTGATTCTATTCATAATCAAGGTTTACGTATTGCGCTGGGCGCATTTAAAACATCGCCTATTAACAGTCTTCATGCGGAAGCAAATGAGCCATCTTTGAATTTACGTAGAAAGAAATTATCAATGGATTATTATTTAAAACTTAAGTCTAATCCAGATAATCCTACACATGACGTTGTTTTTGATCCCCTCTATGAAGAGGAATTTAATAAGAAGGAATCATTTATACCTCCTTTCAGTTTACGTTGTAAGGCAGATGTAAATTCTCTAGATTTCGATCTAGATGACGTGGCCGAACATAAAGTTCCACATGTACCTTTGTGGACGTCCAAAAGTCCCACCTTTATTTATGATCTTGCGTCAACAAAAAAGTCGGAAACTGATCATTTAGTGTTCAAAAATGAATTCCTTGAAGTGCAAGAAAAGCACATGCTTCATTTACAAATTTATACCGATGGTTCTAAAAGCGAAGAAAAAGTTGCTTCTGCTGCCATTTTAGATGGCTTCAAATATCAGTATCGTTTGCCCGATAACTCGTCCATTTTCTCTGCCGAGCTCAAGGCTATTGACCTTGCGCTCGAGCACATCATTGAAAATGGCTACTGGCGCTACATTATTTTTACGGACTCTCTGTCCTGTATGCAAGCGCTCGAGCACGAAAAAACGGACAATCCTATTATTGTGAAACTTCTTGAGAAGCTGTCTCGTCTCTATGCTTCTGATGAAGATACTGATATTGTTTTTTGCTGGCTTCCAAGCCATTGCGGTCTACGTGGCAACGAAGAGGCAGACAAAGCTGCCAAGGAGGCGTTGTCACTAGATATTTTACCTTTTAAAGTCCCTTTTACTGATTTTAAACCCCTGATAAATAGTTTTATTCAAAATGTATGGCAAAATTGTTGGAGCGACGAGGCTAATCACCAAAATAAATTGTTTAGTATTAAACCTGCACTTGGTGAATGGCTGCCAGGTCTTCGATCTGACCGCCGCGAAGAGTTAGTTTTGGCACGACTGCGAATTGGGCACACTCATTTGACCCATTCGCACCTATTAAAGAACGAGGAAAAACCTCAATGTATTCCTTGTAACGAGGAGCTGACTGTCCAGCATCTCCTCATTGATTGTGTGGATTTAGCCATAATTAGAAACAGGCATTTCAACGCTAACAGTTTAAAGACATTATTTGATACTGTTAGGCCTGAATCAATTTTTAACTTTCTAAAAGAGTGCAATCTCTTTAAAAAGATTTAAGTATGATATTTACTCTGTGATATTTTATATGTTCTATGGGTTTTCCGGTCGGGTGGACTCGGACATGGGTGTTCTCTGATCTGGGAGGAGCCCATGTCTATTCGTGCTCACGTCGGATTATTCCTGGTACATTGTTATATACAATATTTCGTATGATATTTTTAATCATTTATACTTCAGTTATTTTTAATAGGTTATATGCCCTATGAATTTTCCGGTCGGGTGGACTCGGACATGGGTGACCTCTGATCTGGGAGGAGCTCATGTCCTTTCGTGCTCACGTCGGATTATTCGGCGAGGTGCATTGTATTTTTTGATATGATTTTCCGGTCGGGTGGACTCGGACATGGGTGTTCTCTGATCTGGGAGAAGCCCATGTCCTTTCGTGCTCACGTCGGATTATTCATGATATATTCTTTTTTTTTTCATCCTCTATATGATATTTTTATCTGGTTAATTTCAGTCTGTTTAATTTATTTAGATGATCTGTGGATTTTCCGATCGCGTGGACTCGGACATGGGTATCCTCTGATCTGGGGGGAGCCCATGCCCTTTCGTGCTCGCGTCGGATTATTCATGGTGTTTTGTTATTTTGCTAAGAATTTTATCTGTTGTATAGAATATCGTATTTTTAGCATATCCCCTCTGGATGTTTATGTAACTAATACATATCCTAATACATCTTGTAGTGAGGTAACGTGAGTGCGCCCAATATGACCTTAGTTGTCGACGGGCCTTAAAACTCCATTCATTCATTCATTTAAATAGTTTTGATTAGATCATTCAAATGAATACCCACATCACAGGGTTTGATAAACATTGAAAGATATTTTACAGTTTGGAAATCCCTTAACCTCTCCTATTTGAATCTCTAGTCTTTAGATTTATAATCAGACTTGCTTCTATTTTGCAACTAATATTTTCTTTTTAGCTCTTTACCAAATCATTATAAAATTAATTATTTTGCAATGAAAAAGGGCACTATGTTGTTGATTCTTGGGGTTTATATAGGGGTTAAGAGTTCGATCTCTAACATTTTGATCTTTGACTTGGAAAACCTTTTCATCTCAAAACGGCTTTTTTCCATAGGGCCCTATGTTGTTGATTCTTGGGGTTTATATGGGGTGAACTCTGTTGATAATTGGAACCTTCTCATTGATATCACGGGAAAAGGGGCCTTAAAGACAAAATTCTTGTTAGAATTGTATAGGCTACAATTTTAGCCCAATGTTCATAAAAATTGGTCAAAATGTTTGTGTAGTCACAGAGAATTGGAATATTGAATATATCGTTGGATACCACGGGAAAAGGGGCCATAATGACAAAATCCGTGTTGGCACTGTAGAGGCTATAATTTTGGCCTAATCTTTGTTAAAATTGATCAGAATATTTGTCTAATCACAAGGATATAGCTTATCAACAATCCGAATATTCCATTTTGATATCATGGGAAAAGGGGCCTTTATGACAAAATCTTGTTAACACTCTAGAAGCAACAGTTTTGGCCTAGTCTTCATGAAAACCAAAAGAATGTTTGTTTTAGTCACAAGGATAAACCCTATAAAAAGTTGGAATATTCCAGTTGATATCATGGGAAAAGGGGCCTTAATGACAAGATCCTTGTTAGCCCTCTAGAGGCAAAAAATTTGGTCTAATCTTCATGAAACTTGTGTTTGTCTAGTCACACCGATGAAAATAGGAATGTTCTATGGGATAGCATGGAAAAAGGGGCCTTAATGACAAGATCCTTGTTAACGCTATAGAGACAATAATTTTGGCTCAATATTCATGAAATTTAGTCAGATTTTTTCTTTAGTCACAAGGAATAAGCATATTGACAATTGGAATGTTCTGTTGGATGTCATGGAAATGGGACCTTATAGACAAAATCCTTGTTGGTAATGTAGATGCTACAATTTTTGTCCTATCTTCATGAAACATGTTCAGGATGTTTGTCTAGTCACAATGATGAAGACTATTGAAAAATATAATGCTCTTTTGGATATCATGGGACAGAGTGCAATCATTTCTCACCTTGTGAATCTCAGTTCAGGTGAGCGATTAAGGACCATCATGGTTCTCTTGTTTAGTAATTCAAGTGGTTTCGTTTGGCTAAAACAATAGTTAGCAATAGCCAAAATGATGCTAGCCATACCATAGTTGTTTTGTCAGTTATCCCATTACCAAACGACAAAATTTTAGACTGCTCGAAATTCAAATATGTTGCTGACGACAATTTAAAGTGAAAGAATTTATTCATTCTTTGGAATTCTTGTTTAGAAAATATTGTGGGAAATGAAGAAATTGCTTGTCACAAGCACTTTCTTCAATTTCCACAATGTTTTCCAAAGGCAATTTCTTGTGGGAAGTCAAAAAGAGTCACTGTGTGGTAATGGGTTAAATCATCTTTGATGGGCAAAGCATTCAATGTTTAGTAGATTCATGAAGTCTTGAGATTCACATGAGCACAAATTAACAATTACTCGACTGTTAAACTTTTGCTTTACTAAATTAGAATGCATCAGGCTTCTAGTGTCAGCTACTGCGAAATAACTTAAACCATTACCACACGGACACCTTTTGATGCCCTGCCAGGTAAAACTTATGAAAACTTTGTGGAAAATGAAGAAATTACTATATCTAGTGAAAAGCAATTTCTTCATTTCCCATGTTTTCTAATTAGAAAGACAAAAAAACATGATTTCATTTACTTCAAATAGTTGTCTGCATCATCTTTGAATTTGAACAAGTCTAAAATTTGGATATGGCCCCTTGCGTTAGTTTATACAGTTGAATGTTTTAATTACATATTAAGAAAGCTGCTGCTGTTTGTCAATCGTGTGGCAAAGGGCCATGGCCCCTTTTATAAGTTTATACAATTGAATGTTATAATGTGGTAAAAATAAAGATAGTTGTTTATCTTTTGACAGAGGGTCATTGCCCCTTCCAATGGTTTATACAACTGAATTTTATAATTGCGTAGTGAGAATAAAGATGGTTTGTCATCTTATGATAAGGGACCTGGTCCCTTGGTTTAGTTTATACAATTTAATGTTATTACATAACTCCATAGTAAGTCATTTGTTCATCCATATTGTAGCAAAGGGCTCTGGCCCCTTGTATAAGTTTATACAATTGAATGTTATAATGTGGTAAAAATAAAGATAGTTGTTTATCGTGTGACAGAGGGATGTTGCCCTGTGGTTAAGTTTATACAATTTAATATTATAATTTATTATATAACTCCATAGTAAGTCAGCTGTTTATCCATATTGTAGCAAAGGGCTGTGGCCCCTTGTATGAATTAATACAGCTGAATTGTATTATTACTTTGTAAGGATAAAGATTGTTGTATGACTTTTGACAAAGCCTGAAAGAGCTATTGTCCCGTGTATTTGTTTATACAATCAAATGTTTATTTCCCAAGCGACCCCCAGCTGTGGAGGGGGATTAGAAATATCCCGGCTGCCTTGTCCTGTAGCAAATGGTAAGACCCCAAGCAAAGGACAGTGTGTCTGTAACGTACCCGCTTGTTGGCCGTGAGTGGATACTCGTAAGCCGGAAAAGGGGATCCTGGTCAGTTGAGGGAAGCCCAGGGCTCTCCAGCTTCCCAACACGCTGGCTTTGGCCTCGGCTTCGGTGTAAACGGGAGCTTAGATGGACCCGGTCTAGGCAATCGGCTGGTCGCTTTAGACTTGGATTTTTTATGTACATTTATGTCATTTCATACATGTATACCACTACGTTTTATATATTTATTGTGACATCAATTATCGCTGTATACTCTTTTATACTTGATATGTAAGTCCTTGTCTATATAGGCTCATGGGTTAATTGAGTTGATTGAATGGCTTGGTCGGCGTTGAAATGCATGACTGGTCTTTGTTTTAGAGATTAACCATGTATGTCTTTGCCGAGCTTGTTGTGATATTGGCTTGAGTATACCATCTGGGTATCCCTGGCATGGGGAGCTGGATATCCGCTCCGTTTCCATGTCCCCTTGTTGGACTCTGTGGCGGGTGGGGGCCCAGTTGATGAACTTTAAACCTTCAAATATGGATTCTAAAACTTTAAAAAGGACGCGTATGGATTTTGACTCGGACACGGAAAACAGATCATGCCTATTAAACTTCCCTAGATACCTAATTATTGAATCAACGGATAACGAAAAAGCACTTTCAACTCTTTCGCCTTTTGTCATTAACAAATGTATCTTATCGTATTCAGGTGAACCAAAATCGGTCAAAAAGTTACGATCTGGTGCTCTTCTTGTTGAGGTTGACAAGAAGGCACATGCTGACAATCTTTTGAAGATCAACAAATTTTTCGATATTCCTGCTAAATGCACGGAACATGGATCATTAAATACTTCAAAGGGCCTTATACGCTGCCCTGATCTTCAGGGGGTGTCAGAAGACGAAATAGTGCATGAATTACAATCGCAAAACGTTATGGCAGCTAGGAGAATTCACGTTTACAATAACGGAACAAAAAAAGCGACCAACACAATCGTCTTAACCTTTAAATCAGCCATACTTCCAAAATCTTTGAAGGTTGGTTATTTGAAGGTTAGAGTTGAGATGTATATTCCTAACCCGCTCCAGTGTTATTGTTGTTTTAAGTTCGGGCATCATGAGAAGAACTGCAAAGCGGCATTTGCTCTGTGTCATAGGTGTTGTGAATCACCTGAGACACATGACTACCACAATTGTAGTAACACACCAAAGTGTCACAATTGTGGTGAAGCCCACAAATCAACTTCTCGTGCTTGTTCCCACTGGAAGCGGGAAAAGGAAATTGTGACTGTTAAATGTCGCGAAGGCCTCTCATTTTTTGAAGCCAGAAAAATTGTCGACAGTCGTGCAACACTTACTACTTCTTATTCCCAAGCCACCAAGGTCAATACAAACAAAGATGATAACGGATGTGATAATTGCAAAAACCTCTTCACGAAATTATGCATTCTCTTTCCTGAGAAGAAAGAAGAAATTTCAAAACTTTTCTCTTCTCCAAAAAACCCTCCAACTACTTCCACTCCTACTTCTGACCCAATTCCTCATCCTATCAAAACTCCAGAGAAAAAAACAACTGCAATCACTCCTATAACTCCTGCTCCAGCTGCCAAAAATGTATCAAAACCAGATTCTAAGTCCGAGTCTAAGACTACAAGCAATGAATCAGTTAACCAATCTAGTCGTGATGCAATAAATCCCAACCGAAGGCCTGTACCTTCGAAACCGGTGATCTCTGATCGCCAGCCGAAGGGGTCTCAGGACCCTATCAAACAATATAATCGGTTTGAGTGTCTTGAAGAAGACATGCTTACCGATGACCACCCTGCACATTCCAGATAGAATAAGCAAGGTAGTACTATTATAAAACTTAATAAATGAGTAATTATAGACTTCCATTACTGTGTGGTATATTTTTAATTTTATTGTCTATCATGGCGAATAATATCATTCAATGGAATTGCCGTAGTGTTAAATCAAATTTCGAAGAACTTAATCTTTTAGTCTCGAAAGAAAAACCAGTAGCAGTCTGTTTACAAGAAACTTTCCTTAAAGATACCGACAAGTTTTCTTTAAAATACCATTCATGTTACTTTAAAAACTTTACGGGAAGTGAAAGAGCATCAGGAGGTGTTGGACCCCCAGCTGTGGAGGGGGATTAGAAATATCCCGGCTGCCGTGTCCTGTAGCAAATGGTAAGACCCCAAGCAAAGGACAGTGTGTCTGTAACGGACCCGCTTGTTGGCCGTGAGTGGATACTCGTAAGCCGGAAAAGGGGATCCTGGTCAGTTGAGGGAAGCTCAGGGCTCTCCAGCTTCCCAACACGCTGGCTTTGGCCTCGGCTTCGGTGTAAACGGGAGCTTAGATGGGCCCGGTCTAAGCAAACGGCTGGTCGCTTTAGACGTGGACTTTTTTATTTTGCTTGTACCCGTATGCAATCTCGCCCCTCGTTTGTTAATTGTACAGGTTATACTATTTCTTGTATCAGTTAATGTTATTACAGTTGTGTCTTGTCCTCGTCTATATAGGCTCATGGGCTAATTGAGTTGATTAAATGTCATGATCGACGTTGAAATGCATGGCTTGTCTTATTTAAGAGATTAGCCACGTATGTCATTGTCGCGCCTGTTTATTTGATTGGCTTGAGTATACCATCTGGGTATCCCTGGCATGGGGAGCTGGAGATCCGCTCCATTTTCCATGTCCCCTTGTTGGACTCCGTGGCGGGTTGGGGGACCCAGATGATGAATACTAAATTTTCAAATATGGAGAACCAAAAGTTTAAAAGGACGCGCTCAGATTATGATGATTCGGACTCGGACAATCGACCACGCAATTTGAATTTCCCAAGGTTTTTATTGATTGAATCTACAGATGAACAGAAATCGTTAACATCACTGTCACCTTTTGTTATAAACAAATGTATACTTTCATACGCTGGTGAGCCAAAGTCAATTAAAAAGTTAAAGTCAGGTGCATTATTAGTAGAGGTTGATAAAAAATCCCATTCTGACAATTTACTACGACTGAAAAGTTTTTTTGACATCCCTGTTCACTGTTTTGAACACTCGACACTTAATTCGTCCAAGGGACTCATTCGCTGCCCTGATCTTCAGGGAGTGTCTGAGGAAGAGATAGTTTCTGAATTAGCTTCACAACATGTCACGGCAGCAAGACGAATCAATATCTTTAAAGGTGGACAGAAAAAACCTACTAACACAATTGTCTTGACATTCAATACAGCTTTGCTCCCTAAATCATTGAAAGTGGGATATCTTAAAGTAAATGTTGATATCTACATTCCTAACCCACTTCAATGTTACAAATGCTTCAAGTTTGGACATCACGAGAAAAAATGTCAAGAGGAAGCGCTCTGTCGTCGTTGTGGGACTTCGGCCGAGTACCATTCATTCGACACGTGCGAGAACCCTGAAGAGTGTGTTAATTGCGGCGGTGCACACAGTTCAACCTCTCGTGTTTGTCCAAACTGGAAGCGGGAGAAGGAAATTGTAACAGTCAAGTGTAGGGAAGGCCTGTCCTTCTTTGAAGCACGTAAGATTGTTGAAAATCGCTCCAACATAACATCTTATGCCCAAGCATCTAAAGTTAAAAGTAAAGATGACAGTGAGTGTGACAACTGTAAAGGTTTGTTCAAAAAGCTTTGCATTTTGTTTCCTGAGAAGAGAGAGGAAATTTCAAAGTTATTTCCTTCCTCTAATCTGGGACCACCTTCTCCTGAAACAGAGACCACTACTAAATCTGTAGAACCGAATACACCTTTACGCCCAAAACCAAATGTTGACAATTCAGTCACGAAAGCCTCCAAGTCTGATAACAAAGCATCTACAAGTCACGTTGATAATACTTCGTCTAATCAAAATCGAAGGCAAAAACCTTCAAAACCGGTGATCACTGATCGCCAACCAAAAGGATCTCAAGATCCGATCCAACAGTATAACCGTTATCGGTCTCTCGATGAGGACATGATAACGGATGAATATGCAGATTCCAGAAATAAGCCAGGTAGTAATATTATCAAACTTAATAAAAAATGAATAAATCCAGACTTCCATTACTGTGTGTTATATTTTTAATTTTACCGTCCATCATGGCGAATACTATTATTCAATGGAATTGTCGCAGTATCAAATCTAATTTTGAAGAACTTAATTTATTAGTCTCCAAAGAAAAACCAGTAGCAGTTTGTTTACAAGAAACCTTTCTCAAAGATACGGATAAATTTACCTTTAAATATCATTCTTGTTATTTAAAGAATTTTACGGGAAGTGACAGAGCATCAGGTGGTGTGGGCATCATTGTGAATAACAATGTTCCTCACCGTCCTGTCCAGCTTGATACAACTTTGCAAGCGGTAGCTGTTAGTGTTTCACTGAACAAAACTGTTACCATTTGTTCGATTTATCTTCCTCCTAGTTCCCCTGTTGACAACAGGAAACTAGATCGTCTTGTTGAACAGTTACCCAAGCCTTTTATTTTGATGGGAGATTTTAATTCTCACCATACTATGTGGGGATGTTCAAATACAGACAACAAAGGCCATATAGTCGAGGACTTCATTTCAAGACATGATCTTTCTCTTCTAAATGATAAATCATCTACTTATCTACATCCTGCTACTGGTTCATATTCATCACTAGACTTGACAATTTGCAGTCCTCAGATTTTTCCAGATTTTAACTGGAAAGTTGATGAAGACCTGCATGGCAGTGACCATTTTCCGATTCTTATTTCGGAAATTGGGCCATC
The DNA here is from genome assembly GCA_963680895.1 of Fragum sueziense. Classification (NCBI taxonomy): domain Eukaryota; kingdom Metazoa; phylum Mollusca; class Bivalvia; order Cardiida; family Cardiidae; genus Fragum; species Fragum sueziense. The sequence continues at coordinate 65,438,816 of OY804596.1, read as the reverse complement.
AGTTCAGGAGCGACCACAACGTTGGAAACTCCATAAAGCAAACTGGGACTTGTTCAAAACTGTATGTGAACAGTCCGTTACACCTCAAGCTTTTGAAGACTGTGAGAATCCTGCAGAATTATTTACTTCCCTGATATATGCATCTGCAGAAAAGGCAATTCCAAGAACATCTAAAAACCCTAAACATCCAAATAAGCCATGGTTTAATGATGATTGCAAGAAGGCTGTAGAAAAGCAAAAATCGGTTCTTAGAGAGTTTGATCTAAGGCCGACTAAGGAAAATCTAATGAAGTTTAAAGTTGCACGTGCGAGGGCACGGCGCACAATTAAACGCAGTAAACGTACGTCTTGGAGACAGTATGTATCTAGATTAAATTCTAGATCGTCTGTCAAAAAAGACTTGGGATATGGTACGAAAAATTAGTGGCAAGAACTCTTCGCTCAGTGTTGGGCATTTGAATACTGACAATGGCGTTGTTTCATCTAAGCCAGACATTGCAAATGTTTTAGCAGATACTTTTGCAAAGAAGTCCTCGTCTTCTAATTATTCACCAGAATTTCAGAAACATCAAGAACAAAAAGAAAAAGTTAATTTGAATTTTAAATCCAAAAATACTGAGCATTATAATAAAGAATTTACTCTTAAGGAGCTTAAAACAGCTCTTAAGAAATGCCATGATACTGCAGTCGGATGTGATGACATCCACTATCAGTTTTTGAAACATTTACCGCACCAATCCCTTCAGTGTTTACTCGATATCTTTAACAGTGTTTGGAGAACAGGAATACTTCCAGCCTCGTGGCGGGAAGCTATTGTCATTCCAATACCCAAACCTGGTAAAGATTCCGATAATCCTTCTAATTACCGGCCCATAGCCTTAACAAGTTGCGTTTGCAAGACCATGGAGAGAATGGTCAACGACCGTCTCGTGTGGTTTCTTGAGAAAAATAAACTTATAACGTCAGCCCAAAGTGGCTTTCGTAAACAAAGAAGCACCCTCGATCATTTAGTTCGCTTCGAAACCTTTATCAGAGAAGATTTTATCAAGAAGGAACACGTTGTTTCAGTCTTTTTTGATTTAGAGAGTGCATATGACACCACTTGGAAGTACGGAATTATGAATGACCTCTATGATTTCGGTGTACGAGGTCGCCTTGCTTATTTCATTTCTGCATTTTTGGATGAACGGCAATTTAGAGTCAGGGTTGGAGATACGCTCTCTGATCCTCACGAACAGGAGATGGGTGTTCCCCAGGGCTCTATTCTTTCCGTTACACTTTTCAGTGTTAAGATCAACAATATAATTAAGGCTACTTGCCCTGGTATTGAATATTTCCTTTACGTTGATGACTTTTGTATTTGTTATCGCTCAAAACATATGCATACCATCGAACGACAGTTACAGCAGGTTCTAAACAACCTGAGTAAATGGTCAAATGAAAATGGTTTTAAATTTTCTAAAACCAAGACAAAATGTATGCATTTCTGTAAATCGAGAAAACTCCATCCCGATCCAGAACTCACTTTGGACGGGATCCGTATCGAAGTTGTCCCAGAATTTAAGTTCTTTGGTCTTTTATTTGACTCTAAATTATCGTTCATCCCGCACATTGAATATTTGGGCAATAAATGTAAGAAAGCTCTAAATCTTTTACGTGTCGTCTCCAGTATGGACTGGGGAGCAGACAAAAAAGTTTTATTACGTCTTTATAGATCTCTTGTGAGATCTAAATTAGACTATGGTTGTGTTGTTTACGGATCCGCCCGTCAATCCTACTTGCGCAAGCTTGATTCTATTCATAATCAAGGTTTACGTATTGCGCTGGGCGCATTTAAAACATCGCCCATTAATAGTCTTTATGCGGAAACAAATGAGCCATCTTTGAATTTACGTAGAAAGAAATTATCAATGGATTATTATTTAAAACTTAAATCTAACCCAGATAATCCTACCTATGACGTTGTATTTGAGCCTCTCTATGAAGAGGAATTCAATAAGAAGGAATCAGTTATACCTCCTTTTAGTTTACGTTGTTAGGCAGATGTAAATTCTCTAGATTTTGATCTAGATGACGTGGCCGAACATAAAGTTCCAAACGTACCTTTGTGGACGTTTAAAAGTCCCACCTTTATTTATGACCTTGCTTCAACGAAAAAGTCGGAAACTGATCCTTTAGTATTTAAAAATAAATTTCTTGAAGTACAAGAAAAACACATGCTTCATTTGCAAATTTATACCGATGGTTCTAAAAGCGAAGAAAAAGTTGCTTCTGCTGCCATTTTAGATGGCTTCAAATATCAGTATCGTTTGCCCGATAATTCGTCTATTTTCTCTGCCGAGCTCAAGGCTATTGACCTTGCGCTCGAGCACATCATTGAAAACGGCTATTGGCGCTACATTATTTTTACAGACTCTTTATCCTGTATGCAAGCGCTCGAGCACGAAAAAACGGACAATCCTATTATTGTAAAACTTCTTGAGAAGCTTTCTCGTTTGTATGCTTCTGATGAAGATACTGATATTGTCTTTTGCTGGCTTCCAAGCCATTGCGGTCTACGTGGCAACGAAGAGGCAGACAAAGCTGCCAAGGAGGCGTTGTCACTGGATATTTTACATTTTAAAGTTCCTTTTACTGATTTTAAACCTCTCATTCATAATTTTATTCAAAATGTATGGCAGAACTGTTGGAGCGACGAGGCCAATCATCAAAATAAATTGTTTTCAATAAAGCCCGCACTTGGTGACTGGCTGCCAGGTTTTCGATCTGAGCGCCGCGAGGAGTTAGTTTTGGCCCGACTACGAATTGGTCACACACATTTGACCCATTCGTACTTATTAAAAAACGAGGAAAAGCCTCAATGTATTCCTTGTAACGAGGCACTAACTGTTCAGCATCTACTCATAGATTGTGTAGATCTAGCCATCATAAGAAACAGGCACTTTAATGTCGACAGTTTGAAAACATTGTTTGAAACTGTAAGGCCTGAATCAATTTTTAACTTTCTGAAAGAGTGTAATCTCTTTAAAAAGATTTAGCTGTGATATTTTATCTGTGATATTTTTATGTTCTATGGATTTTCCGGTCGGGTGGACTCGGACATGGGTGTTCTCTGATCTGGGAGGAGCCCATGTCTATTCGTGCTCACGTCGGATTATTCATGGTACATTGTTTCCCTAGATTTCGCATGGTATTTTATCCTTTTCACTTCGGTTGTGCTTTATCAGTTATATGCCTTGTGGATTTTCCGGTCGGGTGGACTCGGACATGGGTGTTCTCTGATCTGGGAGAAGCCCATGTCCTTTCGTGCTCACGTCGGATTATTCATGGTCTATTATTATTTTATGCTCTATATTGTATTTTTATCTGTTTAATTTCAGTTAAGTTTGATTTGTTTAGATGATCTGTGGATTTTCCGGTCGGGTGGACTCGGACATGGGTATTCTCTGATCTGGGAGGAGCCCATGTCCTTTCGTGCTCACGTCGGATTATTCATGGTGTGTTGTTATTTTGCTTAGAATTTTATCTGTTGTATAGAATATTGTATTTTTATGATATCCCCTCTAGATGTTTATGTAACTAATACATATCCTAATACATCTTGTAGTGAGGTAACGTGAGTGCGCCCAATATGACCTTAGTTGTCGACGGGCCTTAAAACTCCATTCATTCATTCATTCAGGAGGTGTTGGTATCATTGTAAATAACAATGTTCCTCATCGTCCTGTGCAGCTTGATACTACTTTACAGGCAGTAGCTGTTAGTATTTCTCTGAACAAAACTATCACCCTTTGTTCTATCTATCTTCCTCCTAGTTCTCCTGTCGACGGGAGGAAGCTAGACCGGCTCATTGAACAATTGCCCAAACCTTTTATTTTAATGGGAGATTTTAATTCCCACCATACTTTGTGGGGGTGTTCTAATACTGACAACAAAGGTCTTATTGTAGACGATTTCATTTCAAGGCATGATCTTTCTCTTTTAAATGATAAGTCATCGACTTATCTACATCCTGCTACTGGTTCCTATTCATCATTAGATTTGACAGTTTGCAGTCCTCAAATTTTTCCAGATTTTAACTGGAAAGTTGAAGACGATTTACATGGCAGTGACCATTTTCCGATTCTTATTTCGGAAATTGGGCCATCTGTACAGGAACGACCACAACGGTGGAAACTCCATAAAGCAAACTGGGACTTGTTCAAAACTGTTTGTGAACAGTCCATTACTCCTCAAACTTTTGAAAATTGTGAAAATCCTGCAGAGTTATTTACTTCTTTATTATATTCATCTGCAGAAAAGGCAATCCCGAGAACGTCTAAAAATCCTTAACATCCAAATAAGCCATGGTTTAATGATGATTGCAAAAAGGCTATAGCAAAGCAAAAGTCAGTTCTTAGAGAGTTTGATCTAAGGCCGACTAAGGAAAATCTTATAAAGTTTAAAGTTGCACGTGCGAGGGCACGGCGCACTATTAAACGCAGTAAACGTACGTCTTGGAGACAGTATGTATCTAGATTAAATTCTAGATCGTCTGTCAAAAAGACTTGGGATATGGTGCGTAAAATTAGTGGCAAAAATTCTTCACTAAGTGTTGGGCATTTGAATACTGATAATGGCGTTGTTTCATCTAAGCCAGACATAGCAAATGTCTTAGCAGATACCTTTGCAAAGAAATCATCCTCTTCTAATTATTCGCAAGAATTTCAGAAACATCAAGAACAAAAAGAAAAAGTTAATTTGAATTTTAAATCCAAAAATACAGAGCATTATAATAAAGAATTTACTCTTAAGGAGCTTAAAACAGCCCTTAAGAAATGCCATGATACTGCAGTTGGATGTGATGACATCCACTATCAGTTCTTGAAGCATTTACCGCACCAATCCCTTCAGTGTTTACTTGATATCTTTAACAGTGTTTGGAAAACGGGAATACTTCCAGCCTCGTGGCGGGAAGCTATTGTCATTCCAGTACCCAAACCTGGCAAGGATTCAGATAATCCTTCAAATTACCGGCCTATAGCCTTAACAAGTTGTGCTTGTAAAACCATGGAAAGAATGGTCAATGACCGTCTTGTATGGTTTCTTGAGAAAAACAAACTTATTACGTCGGCCCAAAGTGGCTTTCGTAAGCAAAGAAGCACTCTCGATCATTTAGTTCGCTTCGAGACTTTTATACGGGAAGCTTTTATCAAGAAAGAACACGTTGTTTCAGTCTTTTTTGATTTAGAGAGTGCATATGATACCACATGGAAGTATGGAATCATGAATGACCTCCATGATTTCGGTATACGAGGTCGCCTTGCTTATTTCATTTCTGCATTTTTGGATGAACGGCAATTTAGAGTCAGGGTTGGAGATACGCTTTCTGATCCTCATGAACAGGAGATGGGTGTTCCCCAGGGCTCCATTCTTTCTGTTACACTTTTTAGTGTTAAAATCAACAATATTATTAAGGCTACTTGCCCTGGTATTGAATATTTTCTTTATGTTGATGACTTTTGTATTTGTTATCGTTCGAAACATATGCATACCATCGAACGACAGTTACAACAGGTTTTAAATAATCTGAGTAAATGGTCGAATGAAAATGGTTTTAAATTTTCTAAAACCAAGACAAAATGTATGCATTTCTGTAAATCCAGAAAACTCCACACCGATCCAGAACTCACTTTGGACGGGATCCGAATCGAAGTTGTCCCAGAATTCAAGTTCCTCGGTCTTTTATTTGACTCTAAATTATCGTTCATTCCGCACATTGAATATTTGAGCAATAAATGCAAGAAAGCTCTAAATCTTTTACGTGTCGTCTCCAGTATGGACTGGGGAGCAGACAAGAAAGTTTTATTACGTCTTTATAGATCTCTTGTGAGATCTAAATTAGACTATGGTTGTGTTGTTTACGGATCCGCCCGTCAATCCTACCTGCGCAAGCTTGATTCTATTCATAATCAAGGTTTACGTATTGCGCTGGGCGCATTTAAAACATCGCCAGTTAATAGTCTTTATGTGGAAGCAAATGAGCCCTCTTTGAATTTACGTAGAAAGAAATTATCAATGGATTATTACTTAAAACTTAAATCTAACCCAGATAATCCTACACATGACGTTGTATTTGATCCTCTTTATGAAGAGGAATTTAGTAAGAAGGAATCAGTTATACCTCCTTTCAGTTTACGTTGTAAAGCAGATGTAAATTCTCTAGATTTTGATCTAGATGACGTGGCCGAACATAAAGTTCCAAACCTACCTTTGTGGACGTTAAAAAGCACCACCTTTATTTATGACCTTGCTTCAACGAAAAAGTCGGAAACTGATCCTTTAGTATTTAAAACTAAATTTCTTGAAGTACAAGAAAAGCACATGCTCCATTTGCAAATTTATACCGATGGCTCTAAAAGCGAAGGAAAAGTTGCTTCTGCTGCCATTTTAGATGGCTTCAAATATCAGTATCGTTTGCCCGATAACTCGTCCATTTTCTCTGCCGAGCTCAAGGCTATTGACCTTGCGCTCGAGCACATCATTGAAAATGGCTATTGGCGCTACATTATTTTTACAGACTCTTTGTCCTGTATGCAAGCGCTCGAGCACGAAAAAACGGACAACCCTATTATTGTGAAACTTCTTGAGAAGCTGTCTCGTCTGTATGCTTCTGACGAAGATACTGATATAGTTTTTTGTTGGCTTCCAAGTCATTGTGGTCTACGTGGCAACGAAGAGGCAGACAAAGCTGCCAAGGAGGCGTTGTCACTAGATATTTTACCTTTTAAAGTCCCTTTTACTGATTTTAAACCCCTGATAAATATTTTTATTCAAAATGTATGGCAAAATTGTTGGAGCGACGAGGCTAATCACCAAAATAAATTGTTTAGTATTAAACCTGCACTTGGTGAATGGCTGCCAGGTCTTCGATCTGACCGTCGCGAAGAGTTAGTTTTGGCCCGACTACGAATTGGTCACACACATCTGACCCATTCGTACTTATTAAAGAACGAGGAACAACCTCAATGCATTCCTTGTAACGAGGCACTAACTGTTCAGCATCTACTAATTGATTGTGTAGATGTAGCCATCATTAGAAACAGGCATTTTAACGTTGATAATTTGAAATCATTATTTGATACCGTGAGGCCTGAATCGATTTTTAACTTTCTTAAGGAGTGTAATCTCTTTAGAAAGATTTAGCTCTTTTTATTATAGTCTGTGATATTTGATCTGTGATACTTTTGTTATGTTTGATATTCTATATTTATTTGTTCTGTGGATTTTCTGGTCGGGTGGACTCGGATATGGGTGTTCTCTGATCTGGGAGGAGCCCATGTCTTTTCGTCCTCACATCAGATTATTCATGGTGCACGACTGTTTTTGTTTAGTTTTAATATTGTGTTATAATAATAGTATTGATTATTTTATACAAGGTTACTTTATCTATTCATGAATTAGATATATATTCACTACACTGTACCTTCCTGGATGTTTATATAATTATCTACATATCTGTAACTTTGAATACATCCAGGTATGTGTTGCGATTGCGCCCAATATGACCTTAGTAGTCGACGGGCCTTAAAACACTATTCATTCATTCATTCATTATTTCCCAAGCATTTACTTGTTTAGTTTTCTTTATTTACTTTCAGGACAAAGGGTTCGTTGGACAGCTGCAGAAACAAATGAACTTAAAATGTATTCCAGAATGTACCTAGATAAAAAGAAGACACCAACGAGAGAAGTGTGCAGGTCATTTATTGCCATGAGTAAAAAAGCTGGAGGAGAGCTGCATAAGAGTTCAGCAGACAACATCGTCAAAAAGCTCAGTGCAATAAATGTGAAAGCTATAAAGTCTTGTCTGAAAAAAATCCTGACCAAAAAGCGACTAACAGATCCATGTTGCGGTTCTCTATTAATTCTAGCCCCAACCCAATTTTTAGATTGGGCTATTTATAGCCCAATCTATTAAAACCAGTTTTTCGCTCCAGACATCACTCCAGACACTACGTTCTAACCCTAACCCGCTGAGCTATGTGTTCAAGCCAAACTATGTTAACTTCAAAGTTTTTCATCTCTTTCACTTTTGCGACAAATAAGGAGAGGGTTAATAATTACATTTGATGAAATTTTCCCTTAAATTAAATACCTATTAGTATTTTCAGCGTTTTTACAATCTTATCCGTTGAGTAAAGAGCTTGAAAGCAAAATAGTGTAACTCTCAGATAAATTCCATATAGTTACAATATTACTGCTCTGACTTTCAATGGTCGTTTACCAGTGAATGCATTGCCAGGTGTTTAACTGGGTCACTGCTTGACACTGCCACTGTTAGTGTATTTATACCCTTAGCCCATTCACTAGATACAATGTGTGCGCTTTACCCATTCCTATATTCTGACACCTTTAGGTTCCCATGAAATATTGTGTGTTTGGAAAACATGGTAGAAAATGAAGAAATGGTTGTGAAAAGCTAGTTCTTCATTTCCCACAATATTTTCTTCTCAGAAAGACCAAAGTAACGATTTATTTGCTTGAAATTGGGTTAAGGATTTATTCTGCATTGATCGCTTTATCTTTATTTTTTTTTTAACTCAGTGTGTTAAAGGCTCTTCCAAACGACAAAATCTTAGAGTGGTTCAAATTAGAAAGAGATGCAGACGACGAAACGGGTGACGATAAAGATGAAATCATGTTATGTACAATGAAGTACAGAAAACATTGGGACAAAGGAGAAATTTCCGGTTATCTTTGTATGTTTCATATTATTTGCTTCACAACAATGTCTTGTTTGGAAAAGGACGAATGGTTCGAGGCTATAGAGTATAAACACTGTGATTTTAAATCATGTTAATCAAAATAAAATCATCGTCTTAAATTTGCCGTTTTGTAGAATTTTAACATTTTTACCACATATACTTTTCTTAGACTGATCATTTGATCCAATGAACAAGTGCATTCTATTTAATCGAAATATGTTTGCAGACCGAGTTGCAGATCAGAGATCAGTTAGGCTAAGCCTCTATAATGGGTCCGTATTTGGTATTATTCTGATTAGCTAAGAATAAGAATAATTCAACATGTTGATTTAATGTAAAATCCGGTAAAGTGTAACATTTCCTTTTCCCAAACAGCCTCACCTTTTGGATTCACCTGGAGGGTGTACATTCAACTTGTTTTTATCACCTATGCACGTTTGCGTACACATTGATTAACCATTTTCCAAACGATGACGCCTTTTTACTCGCTTCATAGAAAATGCTTAAACAAGAGGCCCAAGAGGGCCTGAATCGCTCCACTGGCTAAAGTAAAAGAATTATCTCATGATTTCTTGTAAGCCTTGCACTGCCAAATCTTGAAAAGGGTCACCTATGGAACATTTCTACCAAGTTTAGCCTGAATTGGCCCATTGATTTATTTTTAAAGAACTATTTCATGGTTTATCCAATTCTGATAAGCCCTGCCTGGCCACACCCACATTTATAGACCAATCAAAATTTCACTGACATAGTATTACCAAGGGAACATTTCTGACAAGTTTGTACTAAATTGACCCAATGGTTGTTTTTAAAGAATAATTTCATGATTTCTCCCATTCTGATAAGACCCATCCTGCTTTGCCTACATTTATTGACCAATCAACCATCCTGCTTTGCCCACATTTATGGACCAATCAAAATTTTACTACCAATTGAAGTAATTGGACACCCAAGGAACATTTCTACCGCGTTTGGTCAGAATTGGCCTTGTGGTTGATTTTTTAAAGAATTTTTCGTGATTTCTGCCATTCTGAAAAGCCCCGCCTGCCATGCCCACATTTATGGACCAATCAAAATTTCACAGACAACTTAAGTATACGGTCACTTAAGGTGCATTTCTGCCAAGTTTAATTGAAATTGGCCCCACGGTTGATTTTAAAAGAATTATTTTGTGATTTCTCTAAGTCAAATAAGCCCCACCCTGCAACGCCCACATTTATAGACCAATCAAAATTTCATGGACAAGTTAAGTAAAGAGTCAACCAAGGTACATTTCTGCCAAGTTTGCTAAAAATTTGCCAAATGGTTGATTTTTAAAGAATTATTTTGTGATTTCTCAAAGTCTGATAAGCCCCGCCCTGCCAAGCCCACATTTATGGACCAATCAAAATTTCACAAACTAATCAAGTACAGAGTCTTCCAAGGTACTTATCTTCCAAGTTTGGTCAAAATTGGCCCCATGGTTGATTTTTAAAGAATTATTTTTTTGATTTTTCTAAGTCTGATAAGCCGCGCCCTGCCACGCCCACATTTATGGACCAATCAAAATTCTTTGAACAATTTAAGTAAAGTGTCATCCAAGGAATATTCCTGCAAAATTTGGTCAAAATTGGCCCATTGGTTTGAGAGAAGAAGATTTTTAAAGAATTATTTTGTGATTTCTCTGAGTCTGATAAGCCCCGCCCTGCCACGCCCACATTTATGGACCAATCAAAATTTAATGGACAATTTAAGTAAAGAGTCACCCAAGGTACATTTCTGCCAAGTTTGGTCAAACTTGGCCAAATGGTTGATTTCTAAAGAATTATTTTGTGATTTCTCTAAGTCTGATAAGCCCCGCCCTGCCACGCCCACAATTATTGACCAATCAAAATTCTTTGAACAATTTAAGTAAAGAGTCACCCAAGGAACATACCTGCAAAGTTTGGTCAAAATTGGCCCACTGGTTTGTGAGGAGAAGATTTTTAAAGAAAAAGTTAACGGACGCACGCACGGACGCACGCACGCACGCACGCACGCACGACGGACACAACGCCATGACAATAGCTCGCTGGCCTTCGGCCAGTGGAGCTAAAAATCATTAAGACCCCCTTTCTTAGTCTAGATCTGCCCAATTCAAGACAAGCTTCTCTTTTTAAGTGACAAACACTTTGACTCAATCAAATTCAGTGTAAGAAAATGTCATAAAGACCCCTTTTCCCATGTTTTAACACAAAACCTTTCCATGTTCAAAAAGGTTCATTCTGTATGCTGAAACAATTATTTTGACCAGTTGTTTTTTCAGATTGAGCTGAATTTGTGGCCTTCAGTATATAAACATTGGAAATGTCATTAAGATCTCTGTATGCTTAAACAATTATTTTGACCAGTTTAATTATGACCAAGTTTCAATAGGATTGAGCCAAATTTGTGGCCACTAGAGTGAAACAGTGAAAATGTAAATAAGGCCCCTTTTCCTGTGTTTTCAAAAGGAATAAAATTCCTTTTAAAACTTTGGTAGAGCTTAACCCAAAGAAGATCCCTGCAAAGTTTCAGGTCGTTTGGCCTTGTGATTTAGGAAAAGACTTTTAAAGCAATTGTTGGACGATAGACAACAGACAGACGGACAACGGACATTCACCGATTACAATAGCTCACCTTGAGTACTTTGTCTTCACGTGAGCTAAAAGTTGAACGCACGGACGGACGGACGCACGCACGCACGACGGACACAACGCCATGACAATAGCTCACTGGCCGAATAATGGAAAATAAGCCCCGCCCACAGTGGCCATGTTTTTCGAATTATCAAAATTTCTTCAAGGAATCTGAAAAAGGGTCACCAAAGGAACATGCCTGTCAAATTTCAAAGAAATCTGATAAGTTGTTTGGGAGAAGAAGATTTTTTAAGTTTTTTCTAAAAATTCGTATTTGTTACCATAGCAACCAGAGTTTTCAATGGAATTGAATTCTTTGAAGGAATTTGAAAGAGGGCTATGCAAGGAACATTTCTGTGAAATTTAATTAAAATTGGTCCAGTAGTTTTTGAGAAGAAGATTTTTTAAAATTACACTATGCGCCATATATGGAAAATAAGCCCCGCCCACAGCGGCCATGTTTTTCGAATTATCAAAATTTCTTCAAGGAATCTGAAAAAGGGTCACCAAAGGAACATGCCTGTCAAATTTCAAAGAAATCTGATAAGTTGTTTGGGAGAAGAAGATTTTTTAAGTTTTTTCTAAAAATTCGTATTTGTTACCAAAGCAACCAGAGTTTTCAATGGAATTGAATTCTTTGAAGGAATTTGAAAGAGGGCTATGCAAGGAACATTTCTGTGAAATTTAATTAAAATTGGTCCAGTAGTTTCTGAGAAGAAGATTTTTAAAGAAAAAGTTAACGGACGGACGGACGGACGCACGGACGGACGGACGCACGCACGCACGACGGACACAACGCCATGACAATAGCTCGCTGGCCTTCGGCCAGTGGAGCTAAAAATTGCAAAAAGTCACCTAAGGAACATTCTGGCAAAGTACACTCATAATATGTCCAGTGATTACAGAAGCGGCAATCAATGAAAAATTTTCTAATGATTTCTGATAAGCCCCATCCTGCCATGCACCCATTTTTGGACAAAAAACAGTTTTTTTCTAACATTTGACCGCTTGACCTAGTTTTCAACCCCAGTGACCCAATTTCAATCCTTCAATGATTTCATCAAAACAATCACTCTGACCTCTTTTCAGATTGACTGGGCAGAAAATATGACCTCTGAAGGGCATACAAGGTTTTTCTAAGATTTGACCTAATAAAGATTTATGTTTAATTAAAGAACTTTTTCATGGTTTGTCATATTCTGATAAGCCCTACCCTGCCGCACCCAAATTTATAGACCAATTAAAATTTTACTAACAAAGTATTATTGAATAACAAAGTATGGTCGAAAGTAACAAAGTATGGTTGATTTTAAGAATTTCTCGTGATTTCTCCCATTCTGATAAGCCACGCCCTGCAATGCCCACATTTATGGACCAATCAAAATTTCATGAACAAGTTAAGTATAGGGTCACTTAAGGTGCATTTCTACCAAGTTTAATTGAAATTGGCCCAATCGTTGATTTTTAAAGAATTTAACAATTATTTTGTGATTTTTCTAAGTCAGATAAGCCCGGCCCTGCCACACTCAAATTTATGGACTAATAAAAATTTCACGAACAAGTTAAGTAAAGACTCACCCGATGTACATTTCTGCCAATTTTGGTCAAAATTGGCCGAATGGTAGATTTTTAAAGAATTATTTTGTGATTTCTCTAAGTCTGATAAGCCCAGCCTGGCCACGCCCACATTTATGGAGCAATCAAAGTTCTTTAAACAATTTAAGTATAGGGTCACCTAAGGAACATTCCTTCAAAGTTTGGTCAAAATTGACCAACTGGTTTGAGAGGAGAAGATTTTCAAAGAATTATTTTGTGATTTCTCGAAATTCGATAAGCCCCGCCCTGCCACACCCACATTTATAGACCAATCAAAATTTCGCTGACAAGTTAAGTAAAGAGTCACCCAAGGTACATTTCTGCCAAGTTTGGTCAAAGTTGGCCAAATGGTTGATTTTTAAAGAATTATTTTGTGATTTCTCTAAGTCTGATAAGCCCCTCCCTGCCACGCCCACATTTATGGACCAATCAAAATTCTTTGAACAATCTAAGTAAAGGGTCACCCGATGTACATTTCTGCCAAGTTTGGTCAAAATTGGCCGAATGGTTGATTTTTAAAGAATTATTTTGTGATTTCTCTAAGTCTGATAAGCCCCGCCCTGCCACGCCCACATTTATGGACCAATCAAAGTTCTTTAAACAATTTTAGTATAGGGTCACCTAAGGAACATTCCTTCAAAGTTTGGTCAAAATTGACCAACTGGTTTGAGAGGAGAAGATTTTCAAAGAATTATTTTGTGATTTCTCAAAATTTGATAAGCTCCGCCCTGCCACGCCCACATTTATAGGCCAATCAAAATTTCACTGACAAGTTAAGTAAAGAGTCACCCAAGGTACATTTCTGCCAAGTTTGGTCAAAGTTGGCCAAATGGTTGATTTTTAAAGAATTATTTTGTGATTTCTCTAAGTCTGATAAGCCCCGCCCTGCCACGCCCACATTTATGGACCAATCAAAATTCTTTGAACAATTTAAGTAAAGGGTCACCCAAGGAACATTCCTGCAAAGTTTGGTCAAAATTGGCCCACTGGTTTGAGAGGAGAAGATTTTTAAAGAAAAAGTTAACGGACGCACGGACGCACGGACGCACGCACGACGGACACACCGCCATGACAATAGCTCGCTGGCCTTCGGCCAGTGGAGCTAAAAATTGCAAAAAGTCACCTAAGGAACATTCTGGCAAAGTACACTCATAATATGTCCAGTGATTACAGAAGCGGCAATCAATGAAAAATTTTCTAATGATTTCTGATAAGCCCCATCCTGCCATGCACCCATTTTTGGACAAAAAACAGTTTTTTTCTAACATTTGACCGCTTGACCTAGTTTTCAACCCCAGTGACCCAATTTCAATCCTTCAATGATTTCATCAAAACAATCACTCTGACCTCTTTTCAGATTGACTGGGCAGAAAATATGACCTCTGAAGGGCATACAAGGTTTTTCTAAGATTTGACCTAATAAAGATTTATGTTTAATTAAAGAACTTTTTCATGGTTTGTCATATTCTGATAAGCCCTACCCTGCCGCACCCAAATTTATAGACCAATTAAAATTTTACTAACAAAGTATTATTGAATAACAAAGTATGGTCGAAAGTAACAAAGTATGGTTGATTTTAAGAATTTCTCGTGATTTCTCCCATTCTGATAAGCCACGCCCTGCAATGCCCACATTTATGGACCAATCAAAATTTCATGAACAAGTTAAGTATAGGGTCACTTAAGGTGCATTTCTACCAAGTTTAATTGAAATTGGCCCAATCGTTGATTTTTAAAGAATTTAACAATTATTTTGTGATTTTTCTAAGTCAGATAAGCCCGGCCCTGCCACACTCAAATTTATGGACTAATAAAAATTTCACGAACAAGTTAAGTAAAGACTCACCCGATGTACATTTCTGCCAATTTTGGTCAAAATTGGCCGAATGGTAGATTTTTAAAGAATTATTTTGTGATTTCTCTAAGTCTGATAAGCCCAGCCTGGCCACGCCCACATTTATAGAGCAATCAAAGTTCTTTAAACAATTTAAGTATAGGGTCACCTAAGGAACATTCCTTCAAAGTTTGGTCAAAATTGACCAACTGGTTTGAGAGGAGAAGATTTTCAAAGAATTATTTTGTGATTTCTCGAAATTTGATAAGCCCCGCCCTGCCACACCCACATTTATAGACCAATCAAAATTTCGCTGACAAGTTAAGTAAAGAGTCACCCAAGGTACATTTCTGCCAAGTTTGGTCAAAGTTGGCCAAATGGTTGATTTTTAAAGAATTATTTTGTGATTTCTCTAAGTCTGATAAGCCCCTCCCTGCCACGCCCACATTTATGGACCAATCAAAATTCTTTGAACAATCTAAGTAAAGGGTCACCCGATGTACATTTCTGCCAAGTTTGGTCAAAATTGGCCGAATGGTTGATTTTTAAAGAATTATTTTGTGATTTCTCTAAGTCTGATAAGCCCCGCCCTGCCACGCCCACATTTATGGACCAATCAAAGTTCTTTAAACAATTTTAGTATAGGGTCACCTAAGGAACATTCCTTCAAAGTTTGGTCAAAATTGACCAACTGGTTTGAGAGGAGAAGATTTTCAAAGAATTATTTTGTGATTTCTCAAAATTTGATAAGCTCCGCCCTGCCACGCCCACATTTATAGGCCAATCAAAATTTCACTGACAAGTTAAGTAAAGAGTCACCCAAGGTACATTTCTGCCAAGTTTGGTCAAAGTTGGCCAAATGGTTGATTTTTAAAGAATTATTTTGTGATTTCTCTAAGTCTGATAAGCCCCGCCCTGCCACGCCCACATTTATGGACCAATCAAAATTCTTTGAACAATTTAAGTAAAGGGTCACCCAAGGAACATTCCTGCAAAGTTTGGTCAAAATTGGCCCACTGGTTTGAGAGGAGAAGATTTTTAAAGAAAAAGTTAACGGACGCACGGACGCACGGACGCACGCACGACGGACACACCGCCATGACAATAGCTCGCTGGCCTTCGGCCAGTGGAGCTAAAAACCATCGAATAGAGAATGGGGCAATTTTGCAAATCAGCATATTGTCCTTTTGTCACAATATCAATTTCTCAGTGATGCCCAATCTACAGTGCTGACAGCACTTTGATTTCTCATTGGACTGATTGTAGATAATATACAAATTGTTATCTACTTAATTTTCTACTAGTCCTGCAGGACGACCATGGCTCATTTTTTCACTCGTCCTCTCCAATTTTTACCCGTAAATACGAGCGGACGAGTGGATATCTTGGACCCTGCACAGAAAACAGTTATTACCTTGTTTAAATGACAAAAAATATTCAGGCAATGAAATCTCTTCTAACTGGCCATAATCAACATATTCATTAAGGCGTGGACCATTATTATGTCTTTTCTTAACAATACCTGCATTTGGTAATTTTTCCTTTGGCTTTGCATCCTCCACTGACTTTTCAGAAAGTCTTCTAATCAATTGCCGAAGCGGGTAATTTGGCTTCCTTACAAGTTTCTTCAATTTGCCTAAATAGCTTTCAAAAGGGAAAGCTGAATAATTGTCAAGCTCCCCAAACCTCAATACGTCTTTGGCTAGATGGACTAAGCCATGTATGTTATAAACATTTTGATTCTCACCATAGAAATGACTGAACTGCCTCACAAATGTAACAAGAAGTTGATTGGCAAACTCACGATATGGTTGACAGAAAACAGAGCTGGAAAGGCAATATATTGCTACAAACAATAACCTAAAGTGTCTATACAATGTCTTTCAGTACTACTTGGCCGGTATACACCAGAAATGTGCGAAATTCAATAGCCTTCCACCTATCTAGTTCACTCACTGATCTAACCTTTCTGAGGAATTCCCTAGGCATAAATTACTCAACCCATCCAGACGATCAGATGCACGCGTGATAAATGTGACGCCTCACGCGAAAATCCTGCCACCTGCGCTCGAGACGTTTCCGAGAAATCACGCTTTTAAGTTGCATGGCCGAAAAACGGCGGTTACATTTGCGTTTTGACGCATTATTAATGCAAATAGTACACTAGTCATGCACTTTCGTGACTATAATTCAATTAAAGAATATATTAGGATACCTTTCGATTACCTAAAATCGTGAAATTATCGTAAATTTAACAGTAGGACACCTTTAATCGATCGGCCTCGACCGGAAATATTTCTATATCCGGCGAAAAACATGAGCTAGAATATGCGATCTAAATCATGAATTCTTCCAATCTTAAGGATATTTGAGATCAAATACCTAGATGTGAAGTTTAATTAGAGTGTCCTCTCGGTTCTGAGCGAGTAAGTACTTTTTACTTTACCGTTTTATTAGCTCCACTGGCCTTTCAGGCCAGCGAGCTATTGTCATGGCGGTGTGTCCGTCGTGCGTGCGTCCGTCCGTCCGTAAACTTTTTCTTTAAAAATCTTCTTATCAGAAACTACTGGATGGATTTCAACCAAACTTCACAGGAATGATCCTTGGGTGACCCTCTCTCAGATTCCTTCAAAAAATATGGATTGAACCAGTATAGCCTGAGTTATCTGCCCTTGAATGTCAAAAATAGCAGGTTTTGACTAGTTTTCTTCTAAAATCTACAAATATTGAACAATGAAGACAGAACTTTGACAGAATCATGCTGACTACAAGATCTTGGCTTTGTAAACTTGATCTGAATTTTACATCATGAGTTATGTGCCCTTGAAATTGACAAAATTTCCATTTTCAGCTCTATTTTGACTTTGTTTTCACTCTAGCAACTACAAACATTGACCAAACAAGACAAAACTTTGACAGAATAATACTGACTATAAGATCTTGCCTTGGTAAAATTTTCAGCTTGATCTGAATTTTATAGCATGAGTTATGTGCCCTTGAAATTGCCAAAAATTGCCATTTTCGGCTCTATTTTGCTGGTTTTGACTTTATTTTTACTCTAAAATCTACAAATATTATCCAATCAAAACAACTTGGACAGAATATATATAAGCATTATATGCTGCCTGGGTGTAATTTTCAGCTTCATCGGAATCTTACATCATGAGTTATGTTCCCTTGAATTTGACAAAATTGCCATTTTCGACTTTGTTTTCACTCTAACAACCACTAATGTTAACCAATCGAGATGATACTTGGAAAGAATCTTGTTGACAACAAGGTCTTGCTTATCTGTAATTTTCAACATTATCACACTTTTACAATCTTAGTTATGTGCCCTTGAAATTGACAAAATTTCAGTTTTTTGACACTTTTTCCACTCTTGAAGCCACAAATATTGACTAATATAGACAAAATTTGAACAGAATGATAGTGACCATAACATCTTGCATGTGTTTAATTTTTTTATTTGATTTTAAATATACATACTGAATTATTTGTCTTTGAATTTGGAAAAATCACAGTTTTCAATTTTATTATCGCTCTAACATCCCTAAAATATTAGTCAATCATTTACTTTCTTTTTGCATTGACCACATGATTGCTGCTTTTGACTTTGTTTTTGCTGTAAGAACCATAAGTATTCAAAAATCTAGTCAAAACTTGGATTTGATATTAAAAGAAATTCAGGCCTGTGGAGCGACTCAAGACCTTCAGGTCTTTCTAGTCGACTTAATCATGTAATTTTTGATGCAAGCTATATTACCGGAAGTGTCCAAAATCCGGATATTTACCTATAGGGATCATACCAGTGCATTTAATTTTTAGTCTTTTTGTCATTTTCCGTAACTATCGAAAGTTATTATCCAAGCACAAATGTCCGATTGAAGTTGAGGAAAGCAAATGTTACAAAAACGTGTCCTGTCTCGTAAATCCATGCATTTTTAAATCCATTCAAGGAAAGACAACATTCTCTGTTTGGCGAACGACCTCGAATTACAAAATTGTTCAGTGAATTTCTTCGTTTTCTGGTTTAACATGGATTATGATTTGTTTATCATCACATTGACTGTGACATTAACTCGTATAATGCATGTAATACTTATAGCAAAGAAGATATTGAGACAAAATGAGAAAATACTTGTAATTTGCATTGTCATCTTTTGTCTCAAAGTTTTCATAAAATTTTCATATAGCCTCAAAAAGGTCTTGTTTGGGAAAGGATTAAACATGTCATTTTATTTTATGCAAGGTTGTATAAGATTGATGGGATAGTATTGATGTATGGCAGCTTTTCTGTAAATGAAAGTCTTTATCCATGTTGATTTTTCTACATATTCCCACTAGATATTTGACAAAGTTAGTTCATCAACAGTTACTGATTACTACTTTTGTCTGTTATGGAGAATCTTGTACAATGTATAATATCATTTCAAATATTTTAGACTTCAACAATTTCTAATTTCATCCATTTGTTGTCATGAAAACTCTAGACTGGGAAGCCAGGCCCCATCCTCTTAAGAAGACTAATCCACGGCTTTGGTAATTTATATAGGCTGATGATGATGATGAAGAAGATGAGGATAATGAAAACCATGTCAAAACAGTTTTAATGCCCCCGTATCGAGAGATCGGGGGCATATTGTTTTACTCATGTCCGTCTGTCTGTCCGTCCGTCTGTCCGAAAACTTAACCTGAAAACTTAACCTTTGCCAATTCTCCAAAACTATTTGACATACAAAGCTCAAATTTGGTATGCAGCTTCCTTTCAACAATATCTATCTGTTTCATGCAATTTGACCTTCCTCAATGTCATCTATTAACCCTTATCAACCCTTTACTCCACGAAAACTTAACATTTTCGAAAAATGGCCATTTCGGGGCATTTGTGTTTCATAAACACATCTTGTTTTATACTTTGTTTCTTTTATGGTATAGAATAATATGACTTAAGAATTTGCAATACGTGTAAAGAAACAATGGAAAGAAATGATATTTACACCTGAAAAATGTTTTTTGCACAAAAACTGTTGTTTTAGTAACCATAGCAACCAAATCAGAAAGGATCTTGAGTAGAAAAATAATGCTTGTTTTCATGTTTGATTCAAATCCATTTAGTAGTTTCTGAGAAGATTTTTAAAGAAAAAGTTGACGACCGGACGCACGCACGACGGACACAACGCCATGACAATAGCCCGCTGGCTTTCGGCCAGTGGAGCTAAAAACTGTTTGTAACAAGGAAACATTTCCTTAATTTTCCCAATATTTTCCTAAACCTTTATCTTCAGATGCATCACGAAGTATTGTAACAATGGGACAAATTATGATGAATGAATGAATAGTGTTTTAAGGCCCGTCGACTACTAAGGTCATATTGGGCGCAACAGCAACACATACCTGGATGTATACAAAATTACCGATATGTACATAGTTACATAAACATCCAGAAAGGTAAATCATAGTGACCATATATCTAATTCAAGAATAGATAATGTTACCTTGTACAAAATTAATCAATACTAGTATTATAACACAATAATAAAACTAGACAAAAACAACCATGAACCATGAATAATCCGATGTGAGGACGAATAGACATGGGCTCCTCCCAGATCAGAGAACACCCATGTCCGAGTCCACTCGACCGGAAAATCCACAGAACAAATAAATAAAGAATATTAAACGTAACTAAAGTATCACAGATAAAATATCACAGACTATAATAAAAAGAGCTAAATCTTTCTAAAGAGATTACACTCTCTAAGAAAGTTAAAAATCGACTCAGGCCTCACGGTATCGAATAACGATTTCAAATCATCAACGTCAAAGTGCCTGTTTCTTATGATGGCAAGATCTACACAATCAATGAGTAGATGTTGGACAGTAAGTGTCTCATTACAAGGAATACACTGCGGTTCTACCTCGTTCTTTAATAGGTGTGAATGGGTCAAATGAGTATGACCGATTCGCAATCTGGCCAAAACTAACGCTTCGCGGCGGTCAGACCGAAGACCTGGCAGCCATTCACCAAGTGAAGGTTTAATCGAAAACAATTTATTTCGTTGATTGGCTTATTCACTCCAACAGTTCTGCCATATATTGTGGATAAAACTATTAATTAGAGGTTTAAAATCAGTAAAAGGAACTTTAAAAGGTAAAACTTCTAGTGACAACGCGTCCTTGGCAGCCCTATCTGCCTCTTCGTTGCCACGTAGACCACAATGGCTTGGAAGCCAGCAAAAGACGATATCAGTATCTTCATCAGCAGCATAGATACGAGACAGCTTTTCAAGAAGTTTAACTATGATAGGGTTGTCCGTTTTCTCGTGTTCCAGCGCTTGCATACTAGACAAAGAGTCAGTGAAAATAATGTAACGCCAATAACCGTTTTCAATAATGTGCTCAAGCGCAAGGTCAATAGCCTTGAGCTCGGCAGAGAAAATGGATGAATTATCAGGCAGACGATACTGATATTTGTAACCATCCAAGATGGCAGCTGAAGCAACCTTTTCTTCATTTTTAGACCCGTCTGTATAAATTTGAAAGTGCATAATGTGCTTTTCCTGTATTTCAAGGAATTTAGTTTTAAATACAACTTGATCAGTTTCAGATTTTTTAGTTGAAGCTAGATCATAAATAAAGGTGGGACTTTTAGACGACCACAAAGGAACGTCTGGAACTTTATGTTCGGCCACATCATCTAGATCGAAATCTAGAGATTCTATGTCAGCTCTACAACGTAAACTAAAGGGTGGAATTTCTGATTCCTTCTTTTTGAAGTCCTCTTCGTAAAGAGGTTCAAAAACAGAATCATGTGTAGGATTATCTGGATTTGATTTCAATTTCAAATAGTAATCCATAGACAATTTCTTTCGACGTAAGTTTAAAGATGGTTCGTTTGCTTCAGCATAGAGACTATTAATTGGCGATGTTTTAAATGCGCCCAACGCAATACGCAAACCTTGATTGTGTATTGAATCAAGTTTGCGCAAGTAAGATTGACGGGCAGAGCCGTAAACAACGCATCCATAATCCAATTTCGATCTCACAAGGGATCTATAAAGACGTAATAAAACTTTTTTGTCTGCGCCCCAGTCCATGCTGGAGACAACGCGTAAAAGATTCAGAGCTTTCTTACACTTATTGCTCAGATATTCAATGTGAGGGATGAACGATAGTTTGGAGTCAAATAAAAGACCCAAAAATTTAAATTCTGGGACGATTTCAATTCTAATCCCGTCCAAAGTAAGTTCTGGATCGGGATGGAGTTTTCTGGATTTGCAGAAATGCATACATTTGGTTTTGGTTTTGGAGAATTTAAAACCATTTTCATTTGACCATTTACTCAGGTTGTTTAAAACCTGTTGTAGCTGTCGTTCAATAGTATGCATATGTTTTGACCTGTAACAAATACAAAAGTCATCAACGTAAAGAAAATATTCAATACCAGGACAAGTAGCTTTTATAATATTGTTGATTTTAATACTAAAAAGTGTAACCGAAAGAATACAGCCCTGGGGAACACCCATCTCCTGTTCGTGAGGATCAGAGAGCGTATCTCCAACCCTGACTCTAAATTGCCGTTCATCCAAAAATGCAGAAATAAAATAAGCAAGGCGACCTCGTATACCGAAATCATAGAGGTCATTCATAATTCCATACTTCCATGTGGTATCATATGCACTCTCGAGATCAAAAAAGACAGAAACAACATGTTCTTTTTTGATAAACGCTTCTCTTATAAATGTTTCAAAGCGAACTAAATGATCAAGAGTGCTTCTTTGCTTTCGAAAGCCACTTTGGGCTAACGTAATAAGTTTGTTTTTCTCAAGAAACCATACAAGACGGCCATTGACCATTCTTTCCATGGTTTTACAAACACAACTTGTTAGGGCTATAGGACGATAATTGGAAGGGTTATCAGCATCTTTACCAGGTTTGGGCACTGGAATCACAATAGCTTCCCGCCATGAGGCTGGAATTGTTCCCGATTTCCAAACACTGTTAAAGATGTCAAGTAAACACTGAAGGGACTGGAACGGTAAATGCTTTAAGAACTGATAGTGAATATCGTCAGATCCAACTGCAGTGTCATGACACTTCTTTAGAGCTGTTTTAAGCTCTTTCATGGTGAAGTCTTTATTATAGTGCTCCGTGTTTTTAGATTTAAAATTCAATTTAACTTTTTCTTTTTGTTCTTGATGTTTTTGAAACTCTGTAGAATAGTTAGAAGAGGATGACTTTTGTGCAAAGGTATCAGCAAGGACGTTAGCAATTTCAGGTTTTGATGAAACAGCACCATTATTAGTATTTAAATGTCCGATACTAATAGAGGAGTTTTTACCATTTATTTTTCGTACCATGTCCCATGTCTTTTTGACAGACGATTTAGAATTTAGTCTAGATACGTACTGTCTCCAAGACTTACGTTTACTTTGTTTAATAGTTCTTCGTGCTCTAGCACGAGCAATCTTAAATTTGATAAGATTTTCTTTAGTTGGCCTTAGATCAAACTCTCTAAGGACCGACTTACGCTTTCCTACAGCCTTTTTGCAGTCATCATCATACCATGGCTTATTTGGATGTTTTGGATTAACAGTGGTTCTAGGAATTGCTTTTTCTGCAGAAGAATATAATAGAGAAGTGAACAACTCCGCCGGATTGTCACATTCTTCAAAAACCTGTGGTGTAATGGACTGTTCACAAACAGTTTTGAACAAGCCCCAGTTTGCTTTATGGAGTTTCCACCGTTGTGGTCGCTCCTGTACCGATGGCCCAATTTCCGAAAGAAGAATCGGAAAATGGTCACTACCATGCAGGTCGTCATCAACTTTCCAGGTAAAGTCTGGAAAAATTTGAGGACTGCAAACTGTCAAATCTAATGATGAGTACGAACCAGTAGCAGGATGTAGATAAGTAGATGACTTATCGTTTAAAAGAGAAAGATCATGCCTCGAAATAAAGTCTTCAACAATATAACCTTTGTTGTCTGTCTTTGAACATCCCCATAAAGAATGGTGAGAATTAAAATCTCCCATTAAAACAAAAGGTTTGGGTAATTGTTCAACAAGACGATCTAGTTTCCTGCTGTCAACAGGAGAACTAGGGGGTAGATAAATGGAACAAAGGGTAACAGTTTTGTTGAGAGAAATACTAACGGCAACTGCCTGTAAAGTGGTATCCAGCTGCACAGGGCGATGTGGAACATTGTTGTTAACAATGATACCTACACCACCGGAAGCCCGTTCGCTCTCTGAAAAGTTCTTGAGATAACAAGAATGATACTTGAATGAACATTTATCAGAGTCTTTAAGAAAAGTTTCTTGCAAACAAACTGCTACTGGTTTTTCTTTAGAGACCAAAAGATTAAGTTCGTCAAAATTCGATCTGATACTGCGGCAATTCCATTGAATAATTGTATTCGCCATGATGGACAATAATAAAAGTGTCAATAAACCACATAAATATGGAAGTCTGGAATTAATCATCTTTTATTTAGTTTTATTATATTGCTGCCTTGCTTATTCTTATTTGGATCTGAACCGCTGGGTTCATCCGTAACCATGTCTTCTTCAAGACCATGGAAACGGTTGTATTGTTTTATAGGATCATCCGATCCTTTGGGAAGGCGATCTGAAATCACCGGTTTTTGTTGTTTTTTCTTCTTTACATTTTCATTCGTTTCATTACTGGCTGAATTGCTATTTGAAGGCGAAGACACTGAATTAGTTTTTGATTCTTGACTAGATTGCGAATTTATTGTTGGACGTGCGGATATATTTGCTGTAGGTGTTTTCGGGTCAACGGATTTGGAAGAAGATGATTCTACACTTTGTGAAGAGGAAGAATTAGAAGAGGGATTTGTGGTTTCAAATAATTTGGAAATTTCTTTTCGTTTCTCTGGGAATAATATACACAGCTTTCCAAATAAATCTTTACAATTTTGACACCCACTTTCTTTCTTCTTGTTATTAGTGTCAATTGAAGCAGCTTGTGCGTATGAGTTGTTCAAATTTATTCGATTTTCTACGATCTTTTTGGCCTCTGGAAAGGATAGACCTTCTTTGTACTTTATAGTCACGATTTCTTTTTCTTTTTTCCAGACGGGACAGGAGCGGGAAGTTGACATGTGCTCCCCTCCGCAGTTAAGACATTTCAAGGGCTTTTGACATGATTCTGTATTATGCGTCATCGCTTCTCCAGCACATCGTGGACATGATTCATCTTTGTCACATTTCTTTTCGTGGTGTCCAAATTTATAGCAATTAAAGCACTGTAGAGGATTTGGGATGTACATCTCTACAGTGACTTTAAGGTATCCGACTTTAATAGATCTCGGGAGAATAGATGTTCCAAAAGTAAGTATGATTGTGTTTGTGGGTTTCTTTTTGCCTTCTCGATAAATAGAAATACGCCTAGCTGCTGTGACTTTTTGTGAAGACAATTCTTCTACAATTTCTGATTCAGTGACACCTTGCAAATCTCGACAACGAATGATTCCTCTTGAAGTGTTGAGTGTATCATGCGGTCTGCACTTAGCAGGAATATTGAAAAAACTTTTCAGTTTCAACAGATTCTCTGCATGTTTTTGTTTGTCGACTTCAACAAGTAGTGAACCAGATCTCAGCTTTTTCACCGATCTTGGTTCTCCAGCCAAAGAAACGATAACTTTCTGTATAACAAACGGCGATAAATTGGTCAAGGGCTGATCTAAATTGTCTGAATCGATAAGAAGGAATCTAGGAAAAGATCCTACACAGTCTGGTCCGTTATCTGTAAAATCCATGCACTTTCTTTTTGTAGTTTGTGTATCCATGTTTAGGTTTTAAATATTCTTCATCCGGGCCCCCACCCACCACGGAGTCCAACAAGGGGACATGGAAAATGGAGCGGATATCCGACTCCCCATGCCAGGGTTACCCAGATGGTATACTCAGGCAAAAGTTACAAAATGGTATGATAAAGAAATACAGGGACAGTTCCCCCAGATCAACGCCATGCATTTCGGTACCAGATCAAAAAGCTCATTCCACCCAATTAACCCATGAGCCTACATAGATGAGGTATAAAACAAAATAACATGACAATTCAAAATATGACAAAAGTAGCATTATGTTATGCTTGTGAAGATAAGATTGAAAATGTGAAGATATTCTAATTAGATAGATAAGAGTAAAAAGAGCAGGTGGTTCATCAATTGTACCAAAAAAGTAAGTGCTGTCTTAGACAACAATAATCAAGACAAAGATATAAATGCCTTATCTAAAGCGACCAGCCGATTGCCTAGACCGGGTCCATCTAAGCTCCCGTTTACACCGAAGCCGAGGCCAAAGCCAGCGTGTTGGGAAGCTGGAGAGCCCTGAGCTTCCCTCAACTGACCAGGATCCCCTTTTCCGGCTTACGAGTATCCACTCACGGCCAACAAGCGGGTCCGTTACAGACACACTGTCCTTTGCTTGGGGTCTTACCATTTGCTACAGGACACGGCAGCCGGGATATTTCTAATCCCCCTCCACAGCTGGGGGAACAAATTATGATGAAGTAAACTTATTACCCAGAAGCAGAAGACACTAGTCATTAGCAAAGTAGGTTTAACCCTTTCCCAAACAAGATCTGGCTTTGCATCCCTGATAGAAAATTTTCGCAAAAACGATGAGGCAAAATGAGAAATACTAATGAAATCAGCATAATTTTACTTAATTTGCCTCGTTGTTTTCTATACTGCATCTTCAACATTTGTACCTTCCGTAATATTTGTTTTGTAGTCTGCATTAGCTTTCCAATTGGACCCCCTTATGATTACGTCATTTGGGAAAGGGTTAAGTAAAATTATTAATATTTTCACAGGTGACAGTAAATGTGATAGTACCCAGTATAGACAAACCTAGGGAAGTACACACGATGTATGGGCAGCGAAACATTCTTGACCGCAGAATTGGTGACACATCAATAGTAATGACCATGACTGTGTGGTCAACGGAACCACAGGAGAAATTGGATCTGGACGCTTGCTATACGATCACCAACCTCAGATGCAAAATATTTGAAGGAGAAATGCATCTGAACACGACAAGCAACTCTACGATAAATGTTATCACTAATTTCCAAAATGTTGTTGAAGATGAACATAAAATACAAGAATAAATCACAACAGAATTTGAAAATGTCAGAGTAAGGCAGGGGTATGGAAATATGGAATTTTCCACTTGAAAGTTTACTTGTCCAGAAAAAACAACATCTAGACAGGAAAATAATATCTAAACTTTATTTTAACTCTATTTTCAGTAAACATATAAAACTGAATGAACACAATTCAAACACATGTTTACCTTTAAAAATTAAAATGTGATTTGATTGAAATGGATTTTTTTTCAGACGGATCGTGAGCAAAAATAACATTAAAATTTTGTTTTTATCACATTTTGATCCCCTTGATATGCACTTGCCCACGGACAAGCTCACTTGAAAAAAGCCCTTGCCCGTCCACCACAAAACGCAGGTCGGGCAAGTCGGGCATGTGAATTCCACACCCCTGTAAGGAAAACGTACAGATGCAAAGCGGGCACAACTTACCAACCCCGCATATGTATGCCCAGCATGTACGTACAAACACAAAACAGCAAAGATACACACCAAAATTACAATTGAAGCCACGCTGGAAGAAACGTCAAAACGAATCACCATCCCAGAAGACGGCATTACTGAATTTCTTTTGATACTCCAAAAGCAAGAACTATTGTCAGACATGGACAGTTTGGAGGACCATATGTTTTTGTGTGGTCCATTCACTGTAAAAGTAGATATAAAAAAAACAATACAACATCTATGAGTGAACCAGTCACAGATGAAGCTGATTTAGATTTATAGACTAGTGGTTGATTGACACATTCCCAAGCATCAATATTTCTGGATGATCAAGTTTCGGACCAACAGCTGTTGATGAAACATATCGTCGATGTAAATGCAAAACCTCGTTTGTCGATTTTTGCGTTTTTAAAAGTACAAAGTTGTGTATCGAGTTTAGACAATTCTAGCAGGTTTTGACATATTTTTACTGATCAGTTGTAATGACAATTTATTTGTAAATAATATGTCAAAATTTCAAGTAAAACCTTTCAGATTTGGAAAAGTTATTACACCATTTCCCCTTACCCTTAAAAATTCAAAAAAACGAGATACGAGGTTTCGCATTTACAACGACGATATATAGATATGTATTGGATTTGTTCAGATTTTTTAAGGAATTTGGAGGAAATTCGTATAAGGAAGATTCCTTTGCAATTTGGTAAAAATTGGTCAAATAGTTTTGGAGAATAAGATCTTTAAAGATGTTTCGAAAATTTAATTAATTTAAGATGTTTCGAAAATTTAATTAATTTAAATTAGTTATAATTCAAGTTCTACACGGAATTTAATTTTTGAAGGAATTTGGAAAAGGTTCATGCAACGAAGATTCCTGTGAAGTTTGGTTGAAATTGGTAGTTTTGGAGAAGATGTGTAAAGAAAAAGTTGACGCACACACGGACGCACGACGGACACAGGGCCTTGACATTAGCCCCGCTGGCCTTCAGCCAGTGGAGCTAACTACTTATAGATAGAAAAAAAATCGGGGGTTCTCAAAATACGTTATTAAAGTTACGGCACCATTCGCAATTCAGCAAATTGATTTTCACATTTTAGAATTAAGATGAACCAAGAAAATCATAGCGGACCAGGTGTATTGTACCCTTTTAATTTAATGTATTAATTATTTTTTAGGTTCAAAGAAAATTGTCTTCGGGAGTAATGAAGGACTGGTTAAATTTAGAAGTCGAATTCGGGAGTCGTTTCCATTACTAGAAGAAAATCCTTTTGAATTGAAAATGGTGAGAAAAGAAACCGGAAATACCTTGGTGCCAGCAGCCAACAACAGCCTCAGAGATTTGAAGTTGGGAGATAAGTGGAGACAGGTGGAGAGTCAAGTGGACTAATTAGTGGACACACTATTGGAGAAACTAGTTGAGCGACTGTCGGGGGTTCCACTGTGAAGCAAGCTTTGTCGGTGAAGAAGCCAGTTCAGAGATAACAAGTGAAGAGATCTGAAGAAACAGCACCGCTACCAAAGTCCCAGCCCATGCATCAAGTTCTCCACCTTCCAGAAAACGAGGAGTATGTGGCAATGTTGGATAACTACCCACAGTCAACAGAGGTAGGTTTCAGCAAACTTGGATAAACATATCTTGCTTTTGTAAAATGTCTTTTACAAACTGTTTTCATGTAAATTTCATGACAAATGGAAGAAAAATAATCAGAAGCATTCTCAGTAAAGATTATTTTGTTTAAAAGAATCACCGCAAAGATTGTTTTGCCTGAATTGTAGTCAAGATTCTTAACTAAATCATTTGGTAAAATGAGTAGACTTTGATGAAGCGGCTTCCGTCTGATTTAAGACGTGTATGCAGGGTCTGGAAGCAAAATTATGAAAAGTATGAAACATATCAAATTTTGTTGTTATTTCCTAGAATCATGCGAGGTGGTCCTGGTGCTGTGCCTGCTACCTGGCCTGACATCAAACGATACAAAATTGCTCTGATCATCCAACTTATGTCAGCTCTGCCCAAGAACAGGACCAGACTTGATGATGTCATGAAAGCGTACAAGCATATTCGCCTTCTCATACTCCAGAATGGAAAGGTGATGCCAGAAACATGCCTTCAACTACCAGAGATCAGCCGAGGGACAATGCTACAATGCTAAATAATTAAACAATAGTGTACAGTCTATATGTAAATTTGAATTTACGCACAAGGCTTGTGTGATGTTGATTTATATGAGAAGTTTTCTGCTTAACTTGTCTCCCAAACAAGACCTGGTTTTGATGGCCCTTATTAAGAAAGCTTTGAAAATCACTGGAAGAAAAGAGAAAACAAGAGGCCCAGAGGGCCTTATCGGTCACCTGAATCAAATGAGCAGAAACAGTAATGGAAAATGTTAAACATTAACTAAAAGCGCTATCCCCCAGTACCATCATTTCTTGACAGTCTTTTTTTCTCTTGTCCAAACTTATTTAAAGACTCAAATACCGAATGTAAATTAAATCCAACAATAGAACATTTCTTAATATGTACCGTATTTACTCCCTTTTGGGGCCCCAAAACTCCATGATTTGTAAATATCTGAAGCGGCTTCCCATTGGGATACTTTCTGCCAAGTTTGGTAGAAATCTGTCAAATGGTTCTCAAAAAGAAGTAGAAAATGTTCAAAGTTAAGTAATAACACGAACCCCTCCCATCCCCCATCCCCAGCACAGCCATTTATTGACGGATTTTTTTCTCTTGTACAAAATTTATAGTCCTTGCCCTAAAGACTTTAACTTCCAAATGTGTATCCAATGCAACAGCTGGTTCATGAGTAGGAGATTTTTTAAGATGTACCCAATTTACCCCCTTTATGGGACCCCAAAGAGAGATAACTCCATGATTTGTACAAAATCTGAAGCGGCTTCCTATTAGAATGCTTCCTACCAAGTTAGGTTGAAATCCATCCAATGGTTCTTAATAAGAAGTCGAAAATGTTAAGTTAACTAATAATGCAACACCCCCCCCCTCCCATCCCCCCTCCCCAGCACGGTCATTTCTGGACGGATTTTTTTCTCATGTACAAACTTTATTGTTCTTGCCCTAAAGACTCTAAATACCAAATGTGAATCCAATCCAACAGCTGGTTCATGAGAAGAAGATTTTTTAAGATGTACCCTAATTAACCCCTTCTGGCCCCTTATGGGGCCCCAAAGGGAGATAACTCCATGATTCATACAAATCTGAAGCGGCTTCTCATGGGGATGCTCCCTGCCAAGTTTGGTTGTAATCTGTCCAATGGTTCTCAAAAAGAAGTCGAAAATGTTAAGTTAACTAATAACTCGACCCCCCCCTCCCATCCCCCATCCCCAGCACGGCCATTTCTGGACGGATTTTTTTCTCTTGTACAAACTTTGTTGTCCTTGCCCTAAAGACTCTAAATACCAAATGTGAATCGAATCCAACAGCCGGTTCATGAGAAGAAGATTTTTTAAGATGTACCCTATTTTACCCCTTTTTGGCCCCTTATGGGGCCCCAAAGGGAGGTAACTCCATGATTTGTACAAATCTGGAGCGGCTTACCATGGGGATGTCTCCTGCCAAGTTTGGTTGAAATCCGTCCAATGGTTCTCAAGAAGAAGTCGAAAATGTTAAAAGTTAACGCACGGCGCACGACGCACGGCGCACGACGCACGACGACGGACGAAACACGGTCGCAATAGGTCACCATGACCTTCGGTCAGGTGACCTAAAAACTGATGAACAGCATTTTCTCCCTTTCTTTCAATACTTTGCGTGCTTGGGCACACGTATACCCAACATTTGTTATCTCTTTTGGACCACCCTGAAATTAAGCTGTTTTTGAAAGGGTTAAACACAGAAAGATCAGTTCACCAATCGATTTAATATGTACATGCACTTGGATATTCAATATTACGAAGAGCTCATAGCACTACTATGAAGTATCTTGATGCTTTCAAATTTGGTCAGACATTTGGTAATACTTCTTTAAACTTCAAACATATTTTGCTTTGTCTGTATGTATGACGAGTTTTATTTAAAGTATTTGTCCTGTGATTTGTAAATACTGTACAAATGTAATGCAACAAGAGCTATCTTGCTTTACATTCATACTGCATTTATGGCATTTTCTATAATATTCACGAAATTAATCCTTCAAAATAATGATTCAAGAATATTTTAAAAAGGTCTCTTCATTGAATTTCAGGCACACCTCGTATGGAAAGACCCTGGACAAGCTAGTCGTACAGCAGGGCTCGAGAATCACACCACCATCTGCTGCGACTTCTTTAGGCATTCCAGCAGCAATTGGCCATCCAATTGAATTTTCAACCGGCAGCATGGAACCTTATAATTATGTTTTCGTGTCCTGTCAATACTGCAGAAGTGCAAAGTTGTTAGTTCAGCGGAAGAGAACAGCGGAGAGGTCACAAGTGGTCACTGCTCCCGCTCAGCTCCCAGCGGCAACCTCTATCACTCCATTTGTCATTTTGCCAAAGCCAGGTTCTAAAACTGCCCCAGCGTCAATGGATTCATCCCCTGCCTCCCAGTCAACTAACTGTTCCTGTAACTTGCCAGCAGCCCACTCCTGAATCTACTGTACATTTTCCCTACAAAACAAGTTTATACAGAAAGAGGAACATAAAAAATGGGCATCTTCAAGAGGAAGCACATTCCAAGAAAACCTCCAATTTGTAAAGAGTGTGGACAAGAACGTGTGCCGCCATCCCACAAGCATTACTTTATGAATTGGTTCTGCGCTGTAAAGTCAGAAATTACTTTTGAACAATTCAAAGCTGATTTGGTGAAGAAGGGTTATGGCAAGAAACGCAAACAATGAAACTCACCTTATGATTGTATGGGGTTTTACGTCCTACTCAACAGCTAAGGTCATATGAAGACGGGACCTCTATACATAGTCTCATTCGAAAGACTGGTGAAGCAGGAGATGGAACCTGCGACCCCTGTGTTACAAGTCCAGCGTGTTACCACTGCACCAAATTCGCCCCTGACAATAACTGTTAAATACTGATACGAGTTATAATAGAGGGACGTATAATTGTATGGAGTTTTACGTCCAACTCAACAGCTTAGGTCATATGAAGACGGACGGAACAACGGTTTATAGTCGCATCCGAAAGACTGGTGAGGCGGGGGATGGAACCTGCGAACCCTATGTTACAAGTCCAGCGCGTTACCACTGCACCAAATTCTCCTCTAGGGGACATATAAACTATAGTATTGAACTAAAAGTTATACTAAGTAGACATATAAACTACGGCGATGTGGTTCACGTTATATTAAGTGGACATATAAACTACGACAATGTGGTACAGCTGATGCGAAGGGGACATATCAACTACGGCAAAGTAGTACGAGGCATATTAACTGGACATATCATCTACAGTAATGCGGTAAGAGGCATATTAAGTGGACATATCAACTATGGCAAAACAGTACAAGTTATATTAAGTGAGAAAGATCATGTTACAGACTTTATAGATTTTACAAATTTTAAAAAGAATGACTCAAGGCACATTCCTGCCAGGTTTGATTCAAATTGGCCCAACGGTTGATTTATCTTATGATTTCTCTAAGTCTGATAAGCCCCGCCCTGCCACGCTCACATTTTTTAACGAATCAAAAAATCGCGAACAAGTTTGAAAAGGGTCACTCAAGGAACATTCCTGCCAAGTTTGGCCAAAATTGGCCCACTGGTATAAGAGGAGAAGATGTTTAAAGAAAAAGTTAACGGACAGACGCACGCACGCACGACGGACACAACGCCATGACAATAGCTCGCTGGCCTTCGGCCAGTGGAGCTAAAAACAACTCCTGGAAGACGGGAATGTTTGATGGCAATAGAGCGGAGTAAAGCTAATCATGGGATGTTGTGCAAAAGATCCTTGGAGACAATAAAAAAGAAAATTTGTAATATAATTAAGAAGCTGTAGTGTGGCGATTCTATTCATGATAACTTTGATCGCTTAGTGGAAAACTATTGTAACTCGTTCACAATCGTGAAGCAGCTACAATAGCTTTCCACTTAGGGATAATTTGTTCGCCCTGATGACTTTTTTGATTTCTAGGAAATCAAAAAGGTTCCATTTTAGGAACCCCCAGCTGTGGAGGGGGATTAGAAATATCCCGGCTGCCATGTCCTGTAGCAAATGGTAAGACCCCAAGCAAAGGACAGTGTGTCTGTAACGGACCCGCTTGTTGGCCGTGAGTGGAAACTCGTAAGCCGGAAAAGGGGATCCTGGTCAGTTGAGGGAAGCCC
This sequence comes from Fragum sueziense, assembly GCA_963680895.1. Classification (NCBI taxonomy): domain Eukaryota; kingdom Metazoa; phylum Mollusca; class Bivalvia; order Cardiida; family Cardiidae; genus Fragum; species Fragum sueziense. The sequence goes on along the minus strand of OY804596.1, from coordinate 65,405,145 downwards.
AGGGCTCTCCAGCTTCCCAACACGCTGGCTTTGGCCTCGGCTTCGGTGTAAACGGGAGCTTAGATGGGCCCGGTCTAAGCAAACGGCTGGTCGCTTTAGACTAGGACTTTTTTATATTTTGCATGTACCCATGTGCAATCTCGCCCCTCGTTTGTTAATTGTACAAGTTATACTATTTCTTGTATCAGTTAATGTTATTACAGTTGTGTCTTGTCCTCGTCTATATAGGCTCATGGGCTAATTGAGTTGATTAAATGTCATGATCGACGTTGAAGTGCATGGCTTGTCTTATTTAAGAGATTAGCCACGTATGTCATTGTCGCGCCTGTTTATTTGATTGGCTTGAGTATACCATCTGGGTATCCCTGGCATGGGGAGCTGGAGATCCGCTCCATTATCCATGTCCCCTTGTTGGACTCCGTGGCGGGTTGGGGGACCCAGATGATGAATACCAAATTTTCAAATATGGAGAACCAAAAGTTTAAAAGGACGCGCTCAGATTATGATGATTCGGACTCGGACAATCGACCACGCAATTTGAATTTCCCAAGGTTTTTATTGATTGAATCTACGGATGAACAGAAATCGTTAACATCACTGTCACCTTTTGTTATAAACAAATGTATACTTGCATACGCTGGTGAGCCAAAGTCAATCAAAAAGTTAAAGTCAGGTGCATTATTAGTAGAGGTTGAAAAGAAATCCCACTCAGACAATTTACTTAGACTTAAAAGCTTTTTTGACATTCCTGTTCACTGTTTTGAACACTCGACACTTAATTCGTCCAGGGGACTCATTCGCTGCCCTGATCTTCAGGGGGTGTCTGAGGAAGAGATAGTAACAGAATTAGCTTCACAGCATGTCACGGCAGCCAGGCGAATCAATATCTTTAAAGGTGGACATAAAAAACCTACAAATACAATTGTCTTGACCTTCAATACAGCTTTGCTCCCTAAATCGTTGAAAGTGGGATATCTAAAAGTAAATGTTGATATCTACATTCCTAACCCACTTCAATGTTACAAATGCTTCAAGTTTGGACATCACGAAAAAAAATGTCAAGAGGAAGCGCTCTGTCGTCGTTGTGGAACTTCAGCTGAGTTTCATTCTTTCGACACGTGCGAGAACCCTGAAGAGTGTGTTAATTGCGGCGGTGCACACAGTTCAACCTCTCGTGTTTGTCCAAACTGGAAGCGGGAGAAGGAAATTGTAACAGTCAAGTGTAGGGAAGGCTTGTCCTTCTTTGAAGCACGTAAGATTGTTGAAAATCGCTCCAACATAACATCCTATGCCCAAGCTTCTAAAGTTAAAGCAACAAGTAAAGATGACAGTGATTGTGAGAACTGTAAAGGTCTATTCAAAAAGCTCTGCATTTTGTTTCCTGAGAAGAGAGAGGAAATTTCTAAGCTATTTCCTTCCTCTAATCTGGGACCACCTTCTCCTGAAACAGAGACCACTACTAAATCTGTAGAACCGAATAAGCCTTTATGTCCAAAACCAAATGTTGACAATTCAGTCACGAAAGCCTCCAAGTCTGATAACAAAGCATCTACAAGTCACGTTGATAATACTTCGTCTAATCAAAATCGAAGGCAAAAACCTTCAAAACCGGTGATCACTGATCGCCAACCAAAAGGATCTCAAGATCCGATCCAACAGTATAACCGTTATCGGTCTCTCGATGAGGACATGATAACGGATGAATATGCAGATTCCAGAAATAAGCCAGGTAGTAATATTATCAAACTTAATAAAAAATGAATAAATCCAGACTTCCATTACTGTGTGTTATATTTTTAATTTTACTGTCCATCATGGCGAATACTATTATTCAATGGAATTGTCGCAGTATCAAATCTAATTTTGAAGAACTTAATTTATTAGTCTCCAAAGAAAAACCAGTAGCAGTTTGTTTACAAGAAACCTTTCTCAAAGATACGGATAAATTTACCTTTAAATATCATTCTTGTTATTTGAAGAATTTTACGGGAAGTGACAGAGCATCAGGTGGTGTAGGCATCATTGTGAATAACAATGTTCCTCACCGTCCTGTCCAGCTTGATACAACTTTACAAGCAGTAGCTGTTAGTGTTTCACTGAACAAAACTGTTACCATTTGTTCGATTTATCTTCCACCTAGTTCCCCTGTTGACAACAGGAAACTAGATCGTCTTGTTGAACAGTTACCCAAGCCTTTTATTTTGATGGGAGATTTTAATTCTCACCATACTATGTGGGGATGTCCAAATACAGACAACAAGGGTCATATAGTCGAAGACTTCATTTCAAGACATGATCTTTCTCTTCTAAATGATAAGTCATCGACTTATCTCCATCCTGCTACTGGTTCTTATTCATCTTTAGACTTGTCAGTTTGCAGTCCTCAAATTTTTCCAGATTTTAACTGGAAAGTTGATGACGACCTGCATGGCAGTGACCATTTTCCGATTCTTATTTCGGAAATTGGGCCATCAGTTCAGGAGCGACCACAACGTTGGAAACTCCATAAAGCAAACTGGGACTTGTTCAAAACTGTTTGTGAACAGTCCATTACACCTCAAGCTTTTGAAGACTATGAGAATCCTGCAGAATTATTTACTTCCTTGTTATATGCATCTGCAGAAAAGGCAATTCCAAGAACATCTAAAAACCCTAAACATCCAAATAAGCCATGGTTTAATGATGATTGCAAGAAGGCTGTAGCAAAGCAAAAGTCGGTTCTTAGAGAGTTTGATCTAAGGCCGACTAAGGAAAATCTTATAAAGTTTAAAGTTGCACGTGCGAGAGCACGGCGCACTATTAAACGCAGTAAACGTACGTCTTGGAGACAGTATGTATCTAGATTAAACTCTAGATCGTCTGTCAAAAAGACTTGGGATATGGTACGAAAAATTAGTGGCAAGAACTCTTCGCTCAGTGTTGGGCATCTGAATTCTGATAATGGCGTTGTGACATCTAAGCCTGACATCGCAAATGTTTTAGCAGATACCTTTGCCAAAAAATCCTCTTCTTCTAATTATTCGCCTGAATTTCAAAAACATCAAGAAAAAAAAAGAAAAAGTTAATTTGAATTTTAAATCCAAAAATACAGAGCATTATAATAAAGAATTTACTCTTAAGGAGCTTAAAACAGCCCTTAAGAAATGCCATGATACTGCAGTTGGATGTGATGACATCCACTACCAGTTCCTGAAGCATTTACCACACCAATCCCTTCAGTGTTTACTTGATATCTTTAACAGTGTTTGGAAAACGGGAATACTTCCAGCCTCGTGGCGGGAAGCTATTGTCATTCCAGTACCCAAACCTGGTAAAGATTCAGATAATCCTTCAAATTACCGGCCTATAGCCTTAACAAGTTGTGTTTGTAAAACCATGGAGAGAATGGTCAACGACCGTCTCGTGTGGTTTCTTGAGAAAAATAAACTTATAACATCAGCCCAAAGTGGCTTTCGTAAACAAAGAAGCACTCTCGATCATTTAGTTCGCTTTGAAACCTTTATCAGAGAAGCTTTTATCAAGAAGGAACATGTTGTTTCAGTCTTTTTTGATTTAGAGAGTGCATATGATACCACATGGAAGTATGGAATCATGAATGACCTCCATGATTTCGGTATACGAGGTCGCCTTGCTTATTTCATTTCTGCGTTTTTGGATGAACGGCAATTTAGAGTCAGGGTTGGAGATACGCTCTCTGATCCTCATGAACAGGAGATGGGTGTTCCCCAGGGCTCTATTCTTTCTGTTACACTGTTTAGTATTAAAATCAATAATATTATAAAGGCAACTTGTCCTGGTATTGAATATTTCCTTTACGTTGATGACTTCTGTATTTGCTACCGATCAAAACACATGCATACCATTGAAAGACAGTTGCAACAGGTTTTAAACAACCTGAGTAAATGGTCAAATGAAAATGGTTTTAAATTTTCTAAAACCAAGACGAAATGTATGCATTTCTGTAAATCGAGAAAAATCCATCCCGATCCAGAACTCACTTTGGACGGGATCCGTATCGAAGTTGTCCCAGAATTCAAGTTTCTTGGTCTTTTATTTGACTCTAAATTATCGTTCATCCCGCACATTGAATATTTGAGCAATAAATGCAAGAAAGCTCTAAATCTTTTACGTGTCGTCTCCAGTATGGACTGGGGAGCAGACAAAAAAGTTTTATTACGTCTTTATAGATCTCTTGTGAGATCTAAATTAGACTACGGTTGTGTTGTTTACGGATCCGCCCGTCAATCCTACTTGCGCAAGCTTGATTCTATTCATAATCAAGGGTTACGTATTGCGCTGGGCGCATTTAAAACATCGCCAATTAACAGTCTTTATGCGGAGGCAAATGAGCCATCCTTGAATTTACGTAGAAAGAAATTATCAATGGATTATTATCTAAAACTTAAATCTAATCCAGATAATCCTACACATGACGTTGTATTTGAACCTCTTTATGAAGAGGAATTTAATAAGAAAGAATCAGTTATACCTCCTTTCAGTTTACGTTGTAAGGCAGATGTAAACTCTCTAGATTTCGATCTAGATGACGTGGCGGAACATAAAGTTCCAAACGTACCTTTGTGGACGTGTAAAAATCCCACCTTTATTTATGATCTTGCTTCAACGAAAAAGTCGGAAACTGATCCTTTAGTATTTAAAAATAAATTCCTTGAAGTACAAGAAAAACACATGCTTCATTTACAAATTTATACCGATGGTTCTAAAAGCGAAGAAAAAGTTGCTTCTGCTGCCATTTTAGATGGCTTCAAATATCAGTATCGTTTGCCCGATAACTCGTCCATTTTCTCTGCCGAGCTCAAGGCTATTGATTTTGCGCTCGAGCACATCGTTGAAAATGGCTATTGGCGCTACATTATTTTTACAGACTCTCTGTCCTGTATGCAAGCGCTCGAGCACGAAAAAACGGACAACCCTATTATTGTGAAACTTCTTGAGAAGCTTTCTCGTTTATATGCTTCTGATGAAGATACTGATATTGTCTTTTGCTGGCTTCCAAGCCATTGCGGTCTACGTGGCAACGAAGAGGCAGACAAGGCTGCCAAGGAGGCGTTGTCACTAGATATTTTACCTTTTAGAGTCCCTTTTACTGATTTTAAACCACTGATAAATAGTTTTATTCTAAATGTATGGCAAAATTGTTGGAGCGACGAGGCTAATCACCAAAACAAATTGTTTAGTATTAAACCAGCACTTGGTGAATGGCTGCCAGGTCTTCGATCTGACCGCCGCGAGGAGTTAGTTTTGGCACGACTGCGGATCGGGCACACACATTTGACCCATTCGCACCTACTAAAGAACGAGGAAAAACCTCAATGTATTTATTCCCTGTAACGAGGAGCTGACTGTCCAGCATCTTCTCATTGATTGTGTGGATTTAGCCATCATTAGAAACAGGCATTTCAACGCTAGCAGTTTAAAGACATTATTTGATACTGTTAGGCCTGAATCAATTTTTAATTTTCTTAAAGAGTGTAATCTCTTTAAAAAGATTTAGTTATGATATTTACTCTGTGATATTTTATATGTTCTATGGGTTTTCCGGTCGGGTGGACTCGGACATGGGTGTTCTCTGATCTGGGAGGAGCCCATGTCTATTCGTGCTCACGTCGGATTATTCATGGTACATTGTTATACAATATTTCGTACGATATTTTTAATCATTTATACTTCAGTTATTTTTAATAGGTTATATGCCCTATGAATTTTCCGGTCGGGTGGACTCGGACATGGGTGACCTCTGATCTGGGAGGAGCCCATGTCCATTCGTGCTCACGTCGGATTATTCGGCGAGGTGCATTGTATTTTTTGATATGATTTTCCGGTCGGGTGGACTCGGACATGGGTGACCTCTGATCTGGGAGGAGCCCATGTCCTTTCGTGCTCACGTCGGATTATTCATGGTGTTTTATAAATTTGCATAGAATTTTATCTGTTATAGAATATCGTATTTTTTTATCATTTCTCCTCTAGATGTTTATGTAACTAATACATATTCCTATACATCTTGTAGTGAGGTATAATTACAGTGAGTGCGCCCAATATGACCTTAGTAGTCGACGGGCCTTAAAACTCCATTCATCATCATCATCCATTTTAGGACCATTTTGGAAACTAGAGGACCCAGGTTTACGGCGTGTATATATTTTCAATATCCCTTTGAAAACATATCTTTACATTGTTTTACATTTGAATGTTAACAATATTTCTTCAATAGACGGGGCACATGTGTCGCATGGACACATTTCTAGTATCATGTGTAATTTTCTGTTTATTTGCTAAAGTATTTTTTCTTCATTTTCTGCACGCAACAGTAAGCGAAGATCATGTCTACACATATAATCCAGTGTTGTGCGGATTTTCACGGTATATCCTCACCAGAACAAACTGTGCTACCAGAGTTCAATGGATCAACCGAACAAGAACAACTGTTCAGTATAGCCAAGTAACACTAGATTCTATATTATCCAATCTGCATCGCTATATCAGTCGATATTAAGTATACAACTAGACAGCCCTGGCGGTCTGGAAGCGCTCCACAGGCCTGATTGTTTGTCTTGTTGAATGCAATTCCAAAGGTTCAGGCTGCACAAACAAGCAAGCTGAAAATTTCAAGCAAGTAAGATCTTATGGTCAGTAAAATTCTGTGAAAGTAATTGTATTCATTGATACTAATGGTTGTAAAAGTGAACACAAGAGGACCATGATGGTCCTATATCGCTCACCTGAACCAAAATGATGAGCAACACTTATGTTCAATTCAATTGATATTCATGACTTTAAGACTGAATATGAACTAATGGTCAATAACGTTGTGAAAATCAAACTCATCCAAGCTCTTATGGAGCCCAACATTGTTTTTTTTTTTTTAAATAATTGTAGATTCTAGAGTGTAAACAAGGTCGAAAACAGCCAAAAATGGCAATTTTATCAAATTCAAGGGCACACAACTCGTCTTTCTGGTCAAATCAGACTGAAAATCAAAATCATCTGAGATCTTACGGTCTCCAACATTGTGTCCAAGATTTGTCTTGATTAGTCAATAACTGTATATTCTAGAGTGTAAACAAGGTTGTAAACAGTAAGGTTAAAAAGTGTACATTTCGTTTGTTTTTGACAAATTTTGGTTCAAAATCTGGGAAATAGTAGCTTTAAACTCTTGTGGTACAGTTGTTCAACTGCTTGTTTGAAATGACCATTGCTGGAAAGTATAATACCTAAATATTTGTTTTTATCAACAATCTCAATAACTGAATTATTAAAGTTAAAATTGGGATTTTCTGTTTTAATTTTCCTTGTACTGTCTGAAAACCATTACTTTTGTTTTATCAATGTAAATATATATAAATATATAATGTATCTCGTATCGAAAACTCCGACGTGAGCACGAATGGACATGGGCTCCTCCCAGATCAGAGAACACCCATGTCCGAGTCCGCCCGACCGGAAAATCCACAATGCACAAAACCAATGAAACATAACTGAAGTGAAAAGGATAAAAATTGCAAAATATAGCACAATATATAACGGGTTTCTTTAAACCGTCTGTATAGAAATAATGTTCTGTATAGAAATAATGTATTGCAAGCGGTGAATTAACTGGGTCATGCAGCTCTTAAAGTAGGTCAATCGAATAATAGGAATTTTCTTTTACTGGCCTTGTCAATGACAATATTGTCATTAGTAATATAAAAAGCACACCAATTCACTTCGAATGCGTCTTGATGCTTTTTTATAAAGTATGATTTGGGTGTCATTGAATGTTCAAGTACTGACTCATTTCCGATAGTATTTTCTCGGTTAAGTAGGTCGTGTTGCAAGCGATATGTATGTATTTACCCACGTTATTCTGATTCCCGCCAATCAATAAAAGCTTTACCCATATGTGATTTACTAACTACAGGGCATAATGATCAAAACAAATCCATATCGATGACAATCAAATCTTTAGCTCACCTTAGCACGAAGTGCTGATGGTGAGCTATTGTGATCGCTCATCGTCCGCCCGTCCGGGTTGACAAAGATTATGCTTCGAAATTCTTGAAATAAAAAATCTGCTTCGGTTTTTCCTATGAGACTCTCCGATGTGACAGTCCCATAAGAAAATGTCTAATATGAAAGTAGGCAAAGCCTAAATACGGACGAAGCAAACAGAAATCTCTATCTCTTTTCCCAAAGACAAGACCGAAACCTTTTCAGGAAAACGAGATCTGTCTAATTTAGACACATTCTTACACCACAGTTTCGTTTCAAGTAGATCCCAACTTTGACTGGTCTGAAATTAATGTTATGCGTCTTTTCAAATAAGGACCATGTAGATTATCCAAACAAGACTTGGCTTTACGTTCCAAATTGAAAGAACATAGGGAAAAAGTTAAACAAAACAAGAACATGTTGATTTCCAGCATTTCATCATTTTGCCTATGTTTTGTCAGAGACATAGATAAACAGAGATTGGAAACTTCGCGAAATATCGCGGAGTCTCGTGAGCCGAGATTTTATCGCACACCTTAGTATCTATCTACCTGGCGTTACGTTGCTAGGCAATGATCTCCGGGTCGGGATTCTTTGTTGATTATCGATATTTTGCATTTAGTTAATTGACAACTTTAATCGCATAATTTGAAAACAAGAAATATTTTCAAACAACGTAGAAAGTTTTTATCAGGATACTTAAAGTGAGTTGCAATCTTTCAAAAGATCGATTGTTTACCAAAATGTTTACTTACTTTGCACAGCGGCACACAACTTAAGCTTTCCAAATGTTAGTTTTCCTTTCAGTCCATTCCAATTGTACTTTGTAGCAATCTCTGAAGTCATCACAGCTGACAGGGCCCTTCTGGTACCGTCTGTCACATTCCTTCCTCATTAAGCGTCAAATAGTTCACCTTGAATATATAGAAAAGGACTCTTTATGTTTTTATATAATATGAAATTCTACATGGTTGGTGATAATGTGTAGCTTGATACTGACAGGAGTGTATCTAAAATTGTATACTAATTTTTTTTTTAAAGTTATAATTCTGAATGGTTACTATTCAAAGTTATTGATTTTTACTCTTTCATAGATTTTGTCAGATCAATATGAAAGAAAAAATCAAGTGAATCTTACACCAGAACTCGTAGATATACTAAGTATAGGGGTTATATAAGTCAGCTCTTGTGAGAGCATCAAAATCAAAGGAAGATGTTTATTATCACCAGATGGAAAGCATTGGCATCTATACATAAAATGAACAGTTAAACCTTATATTTTTTTTTACATGTTTATAGATTAAATACTAACTGACTAAACCATTAAAGGCCTCTTTCTTTTCAAGCAGGATTTCTGCATTTTGCAGCATTTCAATTGTTTGTATTGGTAAACCCAATTCATCCGGCTTCGTAAATTCCTCTCTACCACTACTTGGAATTGATGAAGTCATCGCTGTTAGGGCTGCTGTAACTTTGCCGTACATTATCTTTATTTCCTCCTGTCCATTTATTAATTTTTCTTAACAGGTGAATAACCTGGCATCTCGAGCTAAAATGAAGAACAAACAAATATTGCCAAAAACTTGATTACCACATTACGCATTTTTAATCAATACTTTTATTCACAATGTATGACAGAACTGTTGGAGGGACCAGGCTAATCAACGAAATAAATTATTTTCGATTAAACCATCACTTGGTGAATGGCTGCCAGGTCTTCGGTCTGACCACCACGAAGAGTAAATTTTGGCCAGATTGCGAATCGGTCATACTCATTTGACCCATTCGCACCTTTTAAAAAGGAGGTAGAATCGCAGTGTATTCCTTGTAATGAGACACTTACTGTCCAACATCTTCTCATTGATTGTGCAGATCTTGCCGTCATAAGAAACAGGGACTTTAACGTTGATAATTTGAAATCATTATTTGAAACCGTGAGACCTGAATCGATTTTTAACTATCTTAAAGAGTGTAATCTCTTTAGAAAGATAAAGCTCTTTTTATAATAGTCTGTGATTTTTTATCTCTGATACTTTAGTTATGTTTAATATTTTATATTTATTTGTTCTGTGGTTTTTCCGGTCGGGTGGGCTCGGACATGGGTGTTCTCTGATCTGGGAGGAGCCCATGTCTATTCGTCCTCACATCGGATTATTCATGGTGCATGGCTGTTGATTAGTTTTAATATTGTGTTAAAAGAATAGTATTGATTATTTAAATACAAGGTAACTTTATCTACTCTTGAATTAGATTAATATTCACCATACTGTACCTTTCTGGGTGTTTATGCAATTATCTACATTTCTGTAACTTTGTATACATCCAGGTAATGTTGCTATTGCGCCCAATATGACCTTAGTAGTTGACGGGCCTGAAAACACTAATCATTCATTTATTCATTTATAGTCAAACGTCACACAAAATTGACAATGTTTTCCAATTTTTTCTTGGTCTGGGTTGCAGTTAACGATTTATTTGCTTTGGATTGTTGAAAGAGTATTATCTCGAGCTATATTAAGATTTATAGCTTTTTGAGCTTTTCTTTTATTATACATCAAAATTTTACAATTTTTGGTAAATCATCAGGGCAATACGGGCATAATGCTTAAAAATTTACATAACAAATTTCATTAAAATGTTATAACTTTTAAAAAGGTTTTTGAAAGTGGCCGGTCAGGACTTTTGGCCAGTATACATGTATTTACAGATTAGTCCTCAATCATAATAAATGCACACATCGAGGGGCAAGAGGCAACTCCTTTGAAAAGTAATTATTTAAGCATTTTCCACTCTGCCGATTTAGTTCAAAAACACTTTTAACATAGCAGTTTCTTTAGTTCCCTTATATTTGAACAGCAAAAAAATGCTAGTCCCATAAATCATTATCATTAGGGGTTTCCATGGTTGTTTCAACGGTTGTTTCCTGTCTTCTGCCTTTCTTGAGTCTCTTACGGCCACCATCCCTGTTGCTAGCCATCCGAAAACACTCTCTGCAGTCTTGTTCTACTTATGATGCAGTAACCTTTTTGCACTTCATGACCGATTCTACAACAGAAATAAAAAAGGTAAGAGTAAATTGTACAACCTTTAGTTGTGGCCAAAACAAAAACAAGAAGGAAGTAGCAAACTAAAACATCATACCGCCATCGATCTGCATACCTCAATTTGCTTTATAACTTGGTGCTGAAGTAAAGGAAAACAAGAGGGTCACCCGAGATTGCTTATCTTGTTGAAATTAATAACAGTTCAGAACATCATGAAATTGACATTAACGCCATTCCGATCAAAATCATTCCACTCAAGCCTTGAAACACCATTCATTCATTCCGATCACAAAACATTCAAAACACTCAAGTAAACATTCCCAACCCTAAATAAACGTTTTAATCATTCACTGGTTTAATTGGTTGTTATAAAAAGAAGGCATTTCATTGGCTGAAATATCATCGTGGGCGTATTATCGATAAACCTTCATACCTATAATATTGGTAAAATTCCGATATCGGACTGTTACTATTTTAAGACCACGTTTGATTGGTTAAAGGGGTTTGTGAGCGTGTTATCGATTTTCTAGATACACATAATCATTCAAAACGCTTAAAACATTCCACAAAATCATTCAAATCGCTCATTCCATTCGTCCATTCATTCGCTCATAAAACATTGCCATTCCACTCAGAATGTCAATTTCATGATGATCTCAACTGTAAACATTTTTACATGTTAAGCAGTACGTTTTTAGCTCCACTGGCCTTTCAGGCCAGCGGGCTATTGTCATGGCGTTGTGTCCGTCGTGCGTGCGTCCGTCCGGTCGTCAACTTTTTCTTTAAAAATCTTCTCAGAAACTACTGGATGGATTTCAATCAAACTTCACAGGAATGATCCTTGGGTGACCCTCTCTCAGATTCCTCGATATAATTCAGATTGAATAAGAAAGTCTGGAGTTATCTGCCCTTAAATATCAAAATGTCCGTTTTGGCTTTTTATCACTCTAGCAACAACAAATATTGACCAATCAATAAAAAATTTGGACAGAATGTTGGTAAATGGTAGGCCTTGCATGACTGTATATTTCAGTTTGATCGGAATTTCACTGCCTGAGTTAAGAGCTCATTTATATGGCATAAACTCAGCCAGGTAATGAGTAAAGTGTGAAATGGGTGGAAGGGTACTGATTGCTGTATATAATTATCTCTTAGACAGGGCTACCGATAAGTGGGGTGAAGACATTATAACTTCATTATTTCAATTCCAAACTCTATGTTGTGGGTACTCATTTGAATTGTCTCGACAAGACGATACAAAGGAGTACCCACAACATAGAGTTTGATGAACAATAAGAGAATTATTGCTGTTTGAAAAGTCACCACTCCCTCTTATCTGGAGCTCTGCTTAGAGGTTAAGTTACAAGTTAACCTATTACCAGAGGGCAAAATTTTAGGCTAGTCTAAATTCTAAGACCTTGCAGACAACAATTTTAGGTTAATTTTTGGTCTCATGGGGAAGTTAACATTGTGGAAAATGAAGAAAGTGATAGTCACATGCAATTTCTTCATTTTCCACAATGTTTTCAAAGTATCTTTGTGTGGAAATGGGTTAAATTAGCAATAGATAGTTTCAATTGATCATTGAGCAATTTTATGGACTATGACTGTATCTGTTTAGATTGCCAGTATCATCCTAAGCTGGAATTTCCACTCTTTCCTTTACTTTCTTCTTGTTTTAGAGTCACTGTGTGGTAATGAGTTAAGGGTATACTTAGAAGTGCACACTGTAATTAGGGAGATCTACAGTTCATGAGTAAATTTAGATCTATTTGGCACAAGGAAGATTTTCATTACTTGTATCGCCGAGCCCGGATAGCTCAGTCGGTTACGTCGAAGTCTGTCAATCCAGGGGTCTGGAGTTCGAACCCTGCTCGGCCAGTATCCATTCTGACATTTGACAAGTCATTTGTCTCTAACCAATGGGTGTGAATCATCTATGTGCGAGAGCAGCTGGAGGCTCGGTTTGGATATTTTGGTTGTACTGGTGTGATAAATACCAGGAACCCACCTTAGGTGCTCCAGCCGCCGTGATATGACCATAGAAGTTGAAAACGGCATAAAACCTTAAGTGGAATTATCTCCCATTTCATTTAACCCTTTCCGAAATGGCAATTATCTGGTTAGAAACGTAGGATATTAAGGAGTAATTGATAAACAAATTTAGATCTGGTTGGAAGAAGGAAAATATTCATTGCTAATATTGACCTAAGCTGGAATTTCCTTCAACCCTTTCCCAAGTAGCAAACTTTAGTTTTACATTCTTCTTGCTCTAAGAACCACAGGTATTGAACATTCTGATCAAAATTTGGATTAAATATTAACCCTTTCCCAAACGGCAAAATTTTAGGTTGATCCACTTCAAAAAGTGCCACCAATGACAAAATGGATGCTATTAAAGATAGAATTTGTGTAAAATATGGCATAGAAAATATTGAGACAAAAGGAGAAAATGCTGATTATCAGAATTTTCTTCTTTTGTCTCAATGTTTTCTCAAGTAAATTCAATTAAGGACGTCAAAACCAGGTCTTGTTTGGGAAATGGTTAAATGAAGCTCAGGCCTGTGGAGCGACTCAAGACCTTCAGGTCTTTCTAGTTACAATTGCTCTGTATTTCCCATTAATGGTGCCAGGACAACCAGAAATTTTGACATAACCAAACTTTTAAAACAGCTTAGAAAACTTATAACCCAGTGTCCATTTCTGTCAAGTTTCAGGAAGATTGGTCTGTTGGTTTCAGAGTAGAACCTTTTTGTTCATCATTTAACTATTTTGGGCCAACTTTTTTGGTGCCATGACAGTCAAAAGTATTAGCAATGTTCAAAGCCGTTCACCCAATAGAAATTCTTGCCAAGTTTGAAGAAGATTGGACGGCTGGTTTGGCAAAAAAAACATTTTAAGAGTTTTTGCAATCTTGCCCTTTTTCTCGTGCCATGGCACCAAAAGTTTAAGCGAAAATCAAATCCTTTGAACAACTTCCAAAGCCCTTCATCCAAGGATCATTCCTGTAAAGTTTCAAGGATATTAACACCATTGCAACAGTTTGTAATTATAATCTGTCAATAATAAAGATACCAGGTTTCTTCACTTCTATATTGCTCTAAACTATTACATTATAGGTCAAAAGTACTATCATTTTTACCATTTCCCAAATGACAAAATTTTAGGGTGGTCCAGGTTGGAAAGGGCTGCAGACAACAAAATAAAAGTTAATTTATGAATGAAAGTTGTGTGAGTAAGCAGGGAAAGTATTGAGGCAAAAGGAGCAAATGCTGATTATTATCTCAACATTACTACTGTGGATACTACCTCTTTCACTCTATCATCAACTAATAAAGATGCTACTAAAATGCTATTATCTGGCTGGAGCCCGATGGAATGTGCTCATCGAGGAACTAACACGGCTTGGAAATTGGAATGTGACAAAAATGATCAACAAATTACCTTCAGTGAGGGCTGAAACTATCTTATGCTATTCTGGGAACTGCAGTTTCTGTCCAGGGGAGCCATTTGTATGCTCTGGAGTGTCCGAGGGAAGCTGGTTGCCTTAATACAAACACATCGTCGTTGTAAATGCAAAACCTCGTATCTCGGTTCTGGAAAATTTTAAAGGCGATGGAAAAAAGTGTAATAACTTTTCCCAAACTGAAATGTCTTACTTGAAATTTGGACATATTGTTCACAAATAATGTATCATTAATACTGATCAGTAAAAATATCTCAAAACCCGCGAGAATTGTTTTGACTGGGAACACAAGTTTGTACTTTGAAAATTGCAAGAATCGACATACGAGGTTTTGCATTTACACCGACGACATGTCTCTGGTTCCCCACTGTCAGAACAAAATTCTTACCATCTCGATCAAATCTCCGAGTATTCTTCCTACCAAAAAACCTTCAGTAAACTTGCAATCTATGAAAAAGGCGAATAGCAACTCGCATGCGCTTGGAATTTGAACATCATCATGTCCGTCGAACGCAGAATTCGTATGAGCTGGACTATATCAAATGACAAGCATATGAACTGTGGCACACATATACCTCAACAGCAACATCTGAACCCAAACAGAAACAATATGTAAATAATATTGCAGTATAGGGTGATTAGCCATGCATATTCCTTAAAGTAAACTCCTGGACAATCACACTACCAAGCAGAGGTCAATATCTGGCCATGCTCGTTGCCTACGTTTGTAAACCACAAGGCAGTTCTTGCAGGTCTTCCAGCTAACTTCTTAACAATATTTTTTGTCGAATCCTACCACATGCTGGTAAACAATCACCATCTGCTCTAACACTGACTGGCACATAATCGGATTGATAATCATCTGGATACAAATCCACCGCAACACAATCAACTGAAAGTGTATCTACAAGAACTGACCTAGGCTTTCCAGCAACAGGTTCTAAACTGAAAGATCTACACACATTTTGTATGCCATGTAATGTTTTACATTGGCTAAGGATTTCCATGTAATCATGGATCGGTGAACAGATCATCTGCATTCTACAAAACGTGTTCCTGGCTGACACATGCTTCCGGTCTGTCTGCAACTTTGAAGTGTTTCAAAACATGAAGGTTACAGACAGTGTCACGACAGTGATAGCTAACATCACTATAACATATTTCTCCATATGAAGGGACAATTATTTGGTGAATTCTAAGAGTTCAAGGTACAGTTCCTATTTTTCCATCCAACTTGTTTCATATGGTTTTATGGCTTATTCTCTAATTTGAAATAAAGCAATCTTTGTTTCACCTTTTTCCAATTCAACCACTAGATCTTCAGCATTGGTAATATCTGCACCATATAAGACTCTTCTATCAGCGGCTCTCTTAAGACTTGCCCCAATACCATCTAGTATGCCCTTTCCATGGCCTGCTTCATGAAAATTTCATGATGCACCTTTAAATCCTAGAGCGAATATTCCAGTAGAAAGGAGATAAAAATTATTTTGCTGTCGATATTGATTGCTAGGTCCATCACTGAAAAAGTGAACATGTTCAACTGTTGGATATGTTGT
The DNA here is from genome assembly GCA_963680895.1 of Fragum sueziense. Classification (NCBI taxonomy): domain Eukaryota; kingdom Metazoa; phylum Mollusca; class Bivalvia; order Cardiida; family Cardiidae; genus Fragum; species Fragum sueziense. Next base: position 65,389,084 of record OY804596.1, on the reverse strand, counting down.
CCTAATTTCTAGATGCACTGGTGACAAATATGCCCAAATAGCATGGTGGACCATGATTTAGACTGTCTGACACATCAGCAAATGACACTGAACCTGATAAACTACCTACTTGATAAAAACCAGTATGCATAGTGATTTGAGTTTGTGAAGCTCCATAATGCATACTGCTTGTTTCTGGCTTTATCATATTCCTGCATTTTAACCTTTTTGCCATTGCATTCGTCACAAAGTCCATACATACATGACTGATCATTTATTGAACAGACAATCTGCTCAACTATTTTGGAAATATCTGGAGTTTCAATTACATTTGCTCTGTAGAGGTTATTTGCCATTATCTGTAAGTTGTCGCATATCGAGGTGGGTAGGGCTTTTAATCCAAAATGGCTTGAGTCTCCAAAATGGCTTGAGTCTCCAAAATGTGGTGTAACTAACTTTCTCGTTTGTTTCAGCAATGTATTTCTTATAAACATTGTCAACAGTGTCATTTAAAATTCGTTTCTGCTTTTTAATTTTCCCTTTTGTGACTGTTTGTTTCTTTCCTCTTGTTTATACACCCCAGGTTGTCACAAGCCATATTATAGTAGCCATCTATATCAATGACTTTACGAACTTTTTGGTTAATGCCAGCAGAAGCCAGTTCTCTGTTGTTACACCCTGGCTGGACGCAGCAGAGCTTCACCCTCCATTGTTTCCTAAGCATCCACAGAAAAAGTAGCTGCGCAAAGTATCTGTCGACACCTGGTACATTGTTTACTGCAACAGCTGGTTGTGGTGGTACTGTCCCAGCGAAATAAAGCCGTTGAGGTCCATTGCTGGTCCGACTTACGAAGAGGTTTCTTCCATCTTTCAGGAAGGCAAAGCTCTGAAATTACAGGTCAGCATTTTATGCTTTTATTTACCCAGATATAACAACAAGAGGACCAGAATGGCCCTATATCGCTCGCTTGATTTTTTTGTTTCAAATCTGGCATTGATGGTTAACCCCTTCCCAAACGACAGAATTTTAGGATGGTCAAATTCAAATGCTGCTGCAGACGATTAAATAGATGTTGATAAAGATTGTATATGTGTACAATAAAGACCAGAAAATATTGAGGCAAAAGAAGAAAATGCTGATTATCAGCATTTTCTTCTTTTGCCTGAATTTTTCCCAAAACTTTTCTGATCTCCGCCGCGATATGACCCTGGTAGTTGAAAACGGCGTAAAACCCGAATAAACTCAAACTTTTCTGATCTCTATTAGAGATGTCAAAACCCGGTCTTGTTTGGGAATTGAATGATAAAGTGTTTAGGAGTATAACCTGCATTTTCTCCTTTTGCATCATCATTTTCTTTCCAATTTTGTACATGAATGCAGTCTTACTCAACATTTTGGTTTGTCATTTACAGCAGCATTGAAATCTGATGTTATGTTGTTAGGAAAAGATTTAACCAAAATTAAATCCTAATTTTGTTCAATGAATAGCGTATTTCCCCTATGTTGTGGATTGATTTATAGGTTACATATCCAAATGATAAAGAGAGCAATGTTTGACAATCTTTTCGCAAATTATAAGGCCTGAAATTTTTTTATGAAAAGTTAGCTCCACTGGCCGAAGGCCAGCGGGGCTTATGTCATGGCCCTGCGTCCGTCGCCCGTCCGTGCGTAAACTTTTTCTTTAAACATCTTCTTCTCCAAAACTACTGGACCAATTTCAACCACACTTTTCAGGAATTTTCCTTGCATGAATCTCGTCCAAATTCCTCCAAAAAAATAAATTCCGTGCATAACTTAAATTTAATTAATGAAATTAAATTTTCAAAAAATCTTTTAAAAATTTTCTTCTCCAAAACTACTGGACCAATTTCATTTTAACCTCACAGGAATCTTCCTTGCACGAATCTCTTTTAAATTCCTTAATAAAAATAAATTCCGTATAGAACTTAAATGTTAATAAAATCGAATTATATTTTCGAAAAATCTTGAATAATCTTCTTTTCGAAAACTACTGGAACATTTTCAACCAAACTTCACAGGAATCTTCCTTGCATGAATTTCTTCTAAATTCCTTAAAAAATTCAATGTAGAACTTATATTTTAATTGAATTAATCAAATAAAATGCTTCTGCCTCAGCTTTCACTGGAGCTGGCGGTGGATTTATTTATACCTTCCCCTCTCCTCCTCCTCCGCAGGGATCCCAGTCATAGGGCCAGTCGGGAAAATTTTGGTGGCACTGGTAACAACCAGTGCGTTTGGTTTCCTGATAATGTTTCGAAGTATCAAGGCATTTCCAACCTTAAATTTGGAAAATTTCGTCTCGTCGTTAACAGTCACTTTGACGGCTTCTGTCTCATCAACCACTGTCAGGTTTAACAGGCTCTTCTCCTCCTGCCTGTCGTTCTTGTACTTAAAGACATTATCAACAGCAACAACTGTACAACGTACACCCTTTTGTTAGGGTGTCTGTCCTTGTCCCTGGCCCAACAAATCCTTAAACGGGGTTGCTCCAGCCTAAAACAAACAATAGGTATTTGAATATAAGTGCCAAACCGCAACTTGTTCCATTTACTTTTGTACATGTTTCAGAGCAAAATTAAAAGAGGCAAGGAATTTGCATAAGAGAAAGACATTTTGAATAATGAAATTAACATCAATTGTTTTTATGCCCCCGATAGGGAGGCATCATAAATTTGACTTGTCCGTCCGTCCGTCTGTCTGTCCGTCTGTCCGTCATTCCGTCCAAAAACTTTAACATTGGCCATAACTTCCTTATTACTTAACATATTCGCTTCATACTTTACCACAACATTCCTTGGTACATTACCTTTCTGTAGGCACATACTTTTCTTTTTCAATAATGTTTCTGTAGAGGGTGTTTTGAATTGTTTTAAAGGGTAGAAATAGGGTCAGGGCTTGTTAGAACATGCAAAACTTTGAATCCCCCCTGCTAAAGTTTCGCTACTTGTTAGCACTACCGCTTAAAAAAGCGGCTTCAGAAAATCCCGGGGAGAACCCTGAATGTAATCCTCTTCGAGCAAAAGCGGACCAAAACACTGTATTTTGACATGATTGTTTTGTGAAGTCGGTTGTTTAATGTTTATTAGGGCTTCGGTTACCATTTTGTATGAAATTTATGAGAATCAAAATAATCGCCCACGAAATTTTCCACTCATCCTGCAGGACGAGTGTGACACTTTTTTCCCTCGTCTTCGCCAATTTTCATTCGTAAATACGAGCGGACGAGTGAATTCTTTGGACCCTGGGAGTGTAACATTTCTTTGTTATCTGCTTCTTGATTTTACAATCATAAATGTTTAGAAGGGATATGCAGTATGCTGGATAATATAACGAATTTTACACCCCTAATAACTTGTCTAGATTGAATGAACATTAAAAAGATATTTGACAAAACATATGTATCATTGAATATAAAACAAAATCCTTCGAAAAACAAGACCGGGTTTTGACGGCCTTATTAGAAAAGGCTTGGGAAAATATTGAGGCAAAAGGAGAAAGTGCTGATTATCAGCACTTTTTCCTTTTGCCTTAATATTTTCTGGACTATATTGTACAAAAAATTCTTTTTTAGCTACTTAAATGTTGTCATCTGCAGCAGCTTCGAATTTGGACAACCCTAACATTTTGCCGTTTGGGAAAGGGTTAAAGATTTCAAAAGTCCGCCCCGGAGTTCTAGTGGTTAGAGCTTCCGCCTTGGTCTATGGTTCGATCACGGACCAGATCATACCAAAGATTTAAAAAGTGGTAGTTGTATCGGTGCTTTACATTGGGCACATAAAAAACCAGGGAGCCCTAAATTAATATTATTCCAGGTCAATGCAGACTCTGGGAAAATGACAAAAATGTCTCTTATGTAAAGGCTTAATTAAAGGGTATCAAAAATAATGTTTGAAACAAATTGTTGAAACTTACTGTGCGTTGTCCGACTGGACATACACCTCGACCTCTAATTCACTTTGAGACACAATTTTGGCAGGCCAAAATATCTGTGTTCTTGGGAATTTTATCCACAGGAATTTCTGAAAATGTACAACAACAAGATTCATTCACAGTCTCACAGTTAATAGCAATTCCAATCAAGTTCTCCAACTACACAAAGTCATTTTCACCACTTGATGCTAAAATTCATGTGTTTCTTGAAAAGAACACTTTTGCATTTTTGACGCAAAAAAATTGTTGATAAACTAATTGGGTCAAGTAAAATGGGACCTGTGAGTTGCGGGTTTTTTACGGATTCACACCTTTTTGTCACTATGCCTCTGACTGCATACCCACATGATCTGAAATTCAGAACAGCAATGAGTGCAATTTGGCCAGTGAAAAGATCACTACTATTCCGATTCGAAACCGGATCAGGGCTAGCGCTGGCTCGAAAAAAGTTTGAGCCACACTTTGAGCCACTTGGAAGATTTCCTGAGCCATTTTTTGTGCCACTGGAGCCAATGACTGTCTTACCCCCCCCCCCCTTTCTTACCCCACCCCACCCCACCCCAATCTGCGGACGAATAATGCACACGCTTGTGACAATTATGTCTCAATGAATAAAGTTTAATACTTGTGAATGTTGATTGGAGATACCGCTAATTAAATATGTCCAAGCATCCCCAAAAAGAAACTAGACAAGAAAACAGAGTAAACTTATGTTACTCATTTGCTACTTGAAGTTTTGGTGTACCTAGACAACAATGAATGAATGAATGGAGTTTTAAGGCCCGTCGACTGCTAAGGTCATATTGGGCGCACTCACCTTACCTCACTACAAGATGTATTAGGATATGTATTAGTTACATAAACATCTAGAGGGGATATGACAAAAATACGATATTCTATACAACAGATAAAATTTTAAGCAAAATAACAACACACCATGAATAATCCGACGTGAGCACGAAAGGACATGGGCTCCTCCCAGATCAGAGAATACCCATGCCCGAGTCCACCCGACCGGAAAATCCACAGATCATAAAAAATATTAAACAAAACTGAAGTAAAACAGATAAAAATGCAATACGGAAGGTAGAATGACAATGAACTATGAATAATCCGACGTGAGCACGAATAGACATGGGCTTCTCCCACTTCAGAGAACACCCATGTCCGAGTCCACCCGACCGGAAAATCATATAAAAACAATGCACCTCGCCGAATAATCCGACGTGAGCACGAATGGACATGGGCTCCTCCCAGATCAGAGGTCACCCATGTCCGAGTCCACCCGACCGGAAAATTCATAGGGCATATAACCTATTAAAAATAACTGTATAAAAGTATAAATGATTAAAAATATCATACGAAATATTGTATATAACAATGTACCATGAATAATCCAACGTGAGCACGAATAGACATGGGCTTCTCCCAGATCAGAGAACACCCATGTCCGAGTCCACCCGACCGGAAAATCCATAGAACATATAACCTAGACAACAAATCCTTTATCCTTCAAATAATACTCCCTTAGAAGAATATCTTGCAATGTAAATAATCTTGTCACATTGTAGCCTGACAAGCGAAATCGAATCAACTTCAAAACTAATCAAGTGTTCCAAGGGGTTTATATCCTTTCTCTTATAACAATTACCGCCAACTTACTTATAATGCATAAATTAGAATTGACACCTCACAAAATCATAATTAACAAGCAAATTCGTTGAATTGATATCCCACGCCGAATATATTTTCATTGTCAATAAAGTAGCGCGGAAACGAATATAACTCTGTATGTATATGGCTTCAACAGAACGAATATCACTCTGTATGTATATGGCTTCAACAGAACGAATATCACTCTGTATGTATATGGCTAAAACAGTCAGGGGCAGTAACTCTAAATTCGACGGTCGAACCGGGTAACCCCGACGATATGCACATGTCCTCATTGTAGTAAAGCTGTGTGCCAAGTTTCATTGAAATCCGGTGTATAATTTTCAAGAAATAGCGCGGAATCGAATATAACTGTATGTATATGGCTTAAACAGTCAGGGGCAGTAACTCTAAATTTGGCGGTCAAACTGGGTAACCCCGACGATATGCGCATGTCCTCATTGTAGTAAAGCTGTGTGCCAAGTTTCATTGAAATCCGGTCTATACTTTTCAAGAAATAGCGCGGAAACGAATATCACTCTGTACGTATATGGCTAAAACAGTCAGGGGCAGTAACTCTAAATTCGACGGTCGAACCGGGTAACCCCGACGATATGCGCATGTCCACTTTGTAGTGAAGCTGTGAGCCAAGTTTCATTGAAATCCGATCTATAGTTTTCAAGAAATAGCGCGGAAACGAATATCACTCTGTATGTATATGGCTTAAACAGTCAGGGGCAGTAACTCTAAATTTGGCTGTCGAACCGGGTAACCCCGACGATATGCGCATGTCCACTTTGTAGTGAAGCTGTGTGCCAAGTTTCATCGAAATCCGGTCTACAGTTTTCAAGAAATAGCGCGGAAACGAATATCACTCTGTATGTATATGGCTTAAACAGTCAGGGGCAGTAACTCTGAATTCGACGGTCGAATCCGGTAACCCCGACGATATGCGCGTGTCCTCATTGCAGTGAAGCTGTGAGCCAAGTTTCATTGAAATCCAGTCTATAGTTTTCAAGAAATAGCGCGGAAACGAATATCACTCTGTATGTATATGGCTAAAACAGTCAGGGGCAGTAACTCTAAATTCGGCGGTCGAACCGGGTAACCCCGACGATATGCGCATGTCCACTTTGTAGTGAAGCTGTGTGCCAAGTTTCATCGAAATCCGGTCTACAGTTTTCAAGAAATAGCGCAGAAACGAATATCACTCTGTATGTATATGGCTTAAACAGTCAGGGGCAGTAACTCTAAATTAGACGGTCGAACCGGGTAACCCCGCATATCGGTTTATAGTTTTCAAGAAATAGCGCGGAAACGAATATCACTCTGTATGTATATGGCTAAAACAGTCAGGGGCAGTAGCTCTAAATTCGACGGTCGAACCGAGTAACCCCGACGATATGCGCATGTCCACTTTGTAGTGAGGCTGTGTGCCAAGTTTCATTGAAATCCAGTCTATAGTTTTCAAGAAATAGCGCGGAAACGAATATCACTGTATGTATAAGGCTAAAACAGTCAGGGGCAGTAACTCTAAATTCGGCGGTCGAACCCGGTAACCTAGTGAAGCTGTGTGCCAAGTTTCATCGAAATCCGGTCTACAGTTTTCAAGAAATAGCGCGGAAATGAATATCACTGTATGTATATGGCTTAAACAGTCAGGGGCAGTAACTCTAAATTCGACGGTCGAACTGGGTAACCCCGACGATATGCGCATGTCCGCATTGTAGTAAAGCTGTGTGCCAAGTTTCATTGAAATCAGGTTTATAGTTTTCAAGAAATAGCGCGGAAACGAATATCACTCTGTATGTATATGGCTAAAACAGTCAGGGGCAGTAACTCTTAATTTGGCTGTCGAACCGAGTAACCCCGACGATATGCGCATGTCCACTTTATAGTGAAGCTGTGTGCCAAGTTTCATCGAAATCCGGTCTATAGTTTCTAAGAAATAGCGCGGAAACGAATATCACTGTATGTGTATGGCTTAAACTGTCAGGGGCAGTAACTCTAAATTCGGCGGTCGAACCGGGTAACCCCGACGATATTCGCATGTCCACTTTGTAGTGAAGCTGTGTGCCAAGTTTCATCGAAATCCGGTCTACAGTTTTCAAGAAATAGCGCGGAAACGACTATCACTCTGTATGTATATGGCTTAAACAGTCAGGGGCAGTAACTCTGAATTCAATGGTCGAACCAGGTTACCCCGACGATATGCGCATGTCCTCTTTGTAATGAAGCTGTGTGCCAAGTTTCATCGAAATCCGGTCTATAGTTTCCAAGAAATAGCGCGGAAACGAATGTCGGACGGATGGACGGACGGACGGACGGAAGGACGGACGGACATGGCAAAAACAATATCCCCCCGAAAAAATTTTTCGGCGGGGGATAATAATTCACAGGGGTAATGCTTGCTACAAATGAATATACCTTATGATAGCCCTTAATTGTTTTTCTTCTGTTTTGGATTCGTGTTTTGTGAGACTCAGAAGTTCCCACTGAGGGAAGCATGTGTCGGCGCCGACTTTTCTTCTTCACACATAAGATGTCAGTTTATAGATGTAGGATTGTACTTCAACGATGGTGATAATGAAAATGTGAAAAGAATAACGTTCGATCGCTTGACTAGATCAAATCTGATGATAGACAATTCAATGAAATTTGAACAGTTGGATGTGCTAGACACACGATTCGATAATCGTAAACCATTTGAGATGGCGGGCTTGAAGAATTCAGTCAGTCAAAGGTGGACCCCTAATTTTACTATGTTGGAAAAGCTATGATCAATCCATGCCTCTGGTTTGGTTAAAGTAGTTTTGTTTAATTCTTCATGTGAATGCCTTTATTAAAATATCCATTCCTAATACCAAAAACACCCACCAAAAAAACTAGGTCAACTATCTTTCAACATTGCAATTAGAGTCATTTTGCAATTGATATACATTTAGACATTAGATGAATAGTATTCCTCTTAATTATAGATCAACACTACCTTAGCAAGTAGATCATCCACAAAGAAACCAGCCATAAGAACGTCCACAAAGAAACCAGCTATAACGACATCCACAAAGAAACCGAGCATAACGACATCCATAAAGAAACCAGCCATAACGACGTCCACAAAGAAACCAGCCATAACGACGTCCACAAAGAAACCAGCCATAACGACGTCCCCAAAGAAACCAGCCATAACGAGTTCGATTTCGAGTCAGATCGGACTAGAAAGTCGGGAGTTATGTGCCCTTGAACGTTAAAAATGGCTAGTTTTGACTTTGTTACCACTCTAGTATCTACAAATATTGACCGATCTTAACCAAACTTGGTCAAAAGATGTATGACCATAGCTTCTCAGATGAGTTCGATATTGAGTCAAATCGGACATGGAAGTCCGGAGTTATGTGCCCTTGAACGTAAAAAATGGCTAGTTTTGACTTTGTTACCACTCTAGTATCTACAAATATTGACCAATCAAGACAAAACTTTGCCACAATGTTGGTAACTATAAGATCTTTGATGAGTTCGATTTTCAGTGTGATAGGAGCAGGAGGTCTGGAGTTATGTGCCCTTGAATTTGACAAAATTGCTGTTTTCGACTTTGTTTACACTGTAGCATCTACATTTAATGACTAATCAAGACAAAACTTGGCCACAATGTTGGTTACCATAAGATCCTTGATGAGTTAAATTTTCAGCTTGATTTGGCCAGAAAAACAAGAGTTATTGGCTCTTTAATTTCATAAAATCACCGTTTTCGACTTTATTTTCTCTCTAACAAACAAATATGGACCGATCAAGACACAACTTGGTCGCAATGTTGGTGACCATAGTATCTTAAATGTTTTAATTTGTCAGATTGATTGGACAAAAAAACAGAGGCGCCTGGACTAAAAACAGAGTTGTGTGCTCTTGACGGTTACAAAATTGCCGTTTTCTACTTTGTTTTCTTTCAGACAGCAATAAATATTAACCAATAAAAAAAACTTGGACATAATGTTGTTGAGAATATCTTTATCAGAACAGAGTTATGTGCCCTTTACTGTGACAAAATCGTTGTTTTCTTCCACTTTGTTTTTACTTAAACAGCTACAAATATTGATCATTCAAGATTGTGAAAGCAGTTTTCAGCTTGATCATAATCTCGCATCTTAAATTATGTGCTCTTGAACTTGACAACATTGGGACTTTCATTCTATCTAGGTGCAGGTGAGCGATTAAGGACCATCATGGTCCTCTTGTTATATATATTTCATTTATTAGAAATAAAAACTGTATCAAAAAATGGTCAAACCCACACGGGCTTGCCTACATACATGTAGGTCCTACATAGGCATACCCATATGGGCTTACACATATATCATATGGGTTTATAATTGTAGGTTGGATGTCTAAAATAACACAAAACAATTCGACTAATACTACTAATACTCTACATGATAATACTTCTCCGATGACATCTTCTTACTCTTCCACTAAAACGACTAACAATGGAGCAGATGGTTCTTCATACGCACAAACAGAACGTTCTACTTTATCATTTGAACATTACTCAAAGAATGCCTTTTCCAAGGAAAATGTGCTAATTTCTGTAGTGTCTACTACATGGGGAAGTGTTTGTTTGCTTTTAATACTGTATATTGTACGTCAGAGAATAATGAAATACCATAACACCGGATTTTCACCATTGTCCTCCAATGAGGCTGACAGTTTGGAGTCATTTGAGTGTGAAATTGTTGTTTAGTTACAATTACAATAATTATGTATGGGACTGGAAAAGGGATCCATTCTCTAGATTATTGCTCAAAAACATTGCATGTTATATTATAATTCCATATTTTTTAGATACACTTTACATAACTATCCCCATCATTGCTCTCCTAGTAGTGGTTCTGGTGTTGGTGTGGCATGTTGGCGAAGACGGAGCAGACGACGAAACATTGCAAATCCAACTTTTGAAACTATGGAAATGTACTCTGGTCCCAGTACAATTGTAGACATGTCTGTCCCCACCAATGACACAGATAGTGTAGAATGAATTAGTGAATGAATATTGTTTTAAGGCCCGTCGACTACTAAGGTCATATTGGGCGCAACAGCAACACACACCTGGATGTATACAAAATTACTGATATGTATATAGTTACATAAACATCCAGAAAGGTAAATTATAGTGAATGAATGAATGAATAGTGTTTTAAGGCCCTTCCACTACTAAGGTCATATTGGGCGCAACAGCAACACATACCTGGATGAATACAAAATTACTGATATGTGACCCGTCACGCTAAAAGGGACCTTATCCGACCTCTAAAAATCCAAATTTTGACAAACTTGTCAGACTCGGTACAGGTCAACCAGATCCCGTATGCGACAAATGAACATATAGTAAGATAGTGAAACAATTCCGGAATTAGAAATTTATATAAAAGTGAAAAGTGTCGGCCCTAGTCTGGCTGCGCGGACTGCGCAGACTGACTAGGGTAGATATTTTTCACACACCCGATAAGGTCCCTTTTAGCGCGACGGGTCACATATGTATATAGTTACATAAACATCCAGAAAGGTAAATTATAGTGACTATATATCTAATTCAAGAATAGATAATGTTACCTTGTATAAAATTAATCAATACTAGTATTATAACACAATATTAAAACTAGACAAAAACAACCATGAACCATTAATAATCCGATGTGAGGACGAATAGACATGGGCTCCTCCCAGATCAGAGAACACCCATGTCCGAGTCCACCCGACCGGAAAATCCACAGAACAAATAAATATAGAATATTAAACGTAACTAAAGTATCACAGATCAAATATCACAGACTATTATAAAAAGAGCTAAATCTTTCTAAAGAGATTACATTCTTTAAGAAAGTTAAAAATCGACTCAGGCCTCACGGTATCAAATAACGATTTCAAATTATCAACGTTAAAGTACCTGTTTCTTATGATGGCAAGATCTACACAATCAATGAGTAGATGTTGGACAGTAAGTGTCTCATTACAAGGAATACACTGCGGTTCTACCTCGTTCTTTAATAGGTGCGAATGGGTCAAATGAGTATGACCGATTCGCAATCGGGCCAAAACTAACTCTTCGCGGCGGTCAGACCGAAGACCTGGCAGCCATTCACCAAGTGAAGGTTTAATCGAAAATAATTTATTTCGTTGATTTGCCTGGTCACTCCAACAGTTCTGCCATACATTGTGGATAAAAGTATTAATTAGAGGTTTAAAATCAGTAAAAGGAACTTTAAAAGGTAAAACATCTAATGACAACGCGTCCTTGGCAGCACTATCCGCCTCTTCGTTGCCACGTAGACCACAATGGCTTGGAAGCCAGCAAAAGACAATATCAGTATCCTCATCAGCAGCATAGATACGAGACAGTGTAGAATCCTAAGAATTCTACAATATTGAATATCATGTTAGATCAAGGAAAAAGTCAATGTAATATGATATTCAAGATAGCATAATTCCAAAAATACTCTAAATGTTAAGACAAAAGGAAAAAATGTTGGATAATTCCAAAGATTATCAAAATGTTAAGGCAAAAGGAGAAAATGCTGATTTTTAGCTCCACTGGCCGAAGGCCAGCGAGCTATTGTCATGGCGTTGTGTCCGTCCGTTATTTTTTTCTCTAAACATCTTCTCCCCTTATACCAGTGGGCCAATTGTGACCAAACTTGGCAGGAACGTTGCTTGAGTGAACCTTTTCAAAACTTGTTTGCGAACTTTTTATTCGTCAAAAAATGTGGGCGTGGCAGGGCGGGGCTTATCAGACTTAGATAATCATGAAAAAAATCTTTTAAAATCAACCATTGGTTTGTGTTGAAAAACTCAGGTGAGCGATTCATGGCCCTCAGGGTCCTCTTGTGTTTTTCAAAACTTCACTACGACAAAATTTCTTCAATAGGAATATAATATCGTCGAAACTTTCTTTCTTAGAAGATAAATGTCAAAATCCTTTACCAAGAACATTATTTCGTAACTATATCGATATCGTGACTTGTTTCCCCTTACATAATTATTTTTCATAACAGCGCGAAAAACGGTTGGCACAATTTTCTTGTTGTTTTGCGTATTCATTTCAATAAACGCGGTGATCTTCCTGGATCATGAGTGTGACGAGGACATCGTTTGTACACCATCCTATTCCGATGCTTACGTGTACCAATTTTCATCGCTAACGAAGGTTCAAAGGCTGTCATTCGAACGATTCGATGGGATGATAAAGATCGACGAGATGACGTCTGACTTGGGCTACATCACCGTTCAGTATTCGATGGAAAGTGCCTGTAACCTGATCGAAACCTATAGATGTGTAAAAGTCGAGCTTTCTGGAATTATTGAATGAATTGAGGTTTAAGGCCTGTCGACATCTAAGGTCATATTGGGCGCACTCACGTTCCCTCACTACAAGATTAATTGGGATATGTATTAGTTACATAAACATCTAGAGGGGATATGATAAAAATACGATATTCTATACAACAGATAAAAATCTAAGCAAAAAAACAACACATCGTGAATAATCCGACGTGAGCACGAAAGGACATGGGCTCCTATCTATTCTGTCGTCTGCAGCAGCATTTGAATTGGACCATCCTAAATTTTTGTCATTTGGATAGGGGTTAACCATCGATGTCAGATTTGAAACAAAAAATCAACCGAGCGATATAGGACCATTCTTGCTACTATATCTGGGTAAATAAAAGCGATGCTTACCTGTAATTTCAGAGCATTGTCTTCCTGAAAGATGGAAGAAAACTCTTCGTATGGTGGACCAGCAATGGATCTCAAATGCTTTATTTCGCTGGGACAGTAAGGGGAAGAAGGAGCTTGTGCCACAGAGCCAGAACCAACTTTGGTGGTTCCCACCACAACCAGCTGTTGCAGTAAACAATGAACCAGTCGTCGTAAGATACTTTGCGAAGCCACTTTTTCTGTGGATGCCTAGGAAACAATGGAGGGTGAAGCTCTGCTGCGTCCAGCCAGGGTGTAACAACAGAGAACTGACTTCTGCTTGAATTAACCAAAAAGTTCGTCAAGTCATTGATATAGATGGCTACTTTAATATGGCTTGTGACAACCTGGAGTGTATGGACAAGAACTGCAGACGACGGTATCTAAGCTGGAGTCATGCTATCTTGTCTCAGCTTGATGTCGGCCATAGAGTACAGTTCCCCTGTATACTTACTGCAAAGCATGCATGTGACCTGAAAGTTGTGCGTCTGCTGAGAAACAGGGGAAGGAATCAGCTGCCGCCAGGTCTCGAGAAAGCTTGAAGAACGGCATGGTGAACAAGAGGGCCATTGGCCCTGAAGCGCTCACCTGATAATTTTGTATACCAATTTTCAGGTTGATTGGACAAAAAATGTGATCTCTAGGGTGGACACAAGGTTTAACTAAGATTTGACCTAATGACCTAGAAGTGATCAAGACAATCATTCTGATCAATTTTCAGGTTGATTGGGCAAAAATGTGGCCTCTAGGGTACACACAAAGTTTTTCTAAGATTTGACCTCATGACCTAGTTTTTGACCCCAGATGACCCAATTTCAAAGTTGTCTGAGATTTCATCAATACAATCATTCTGATCAATTTTCGGGTTGATTGGGCAAAATATGTGGCCTCTAGAGTGCACACAAGGGTTTTCTAAGATTTGACCCCATTACCTAGTTTTAGACCCCAGATGACCCAATTTCGAACTTGTCCGAGATTTCATCACGACAATCATTCTGAGCAAATTTCAGGTTGATTTGGCAAAAAATGTGGCCTTTAGAGTGCACACAAGGTTTTTCTAAGATTTGACCCCGTGACCTAGTTTTTTACCCCAGATGACCCAATTTCGAACTTGTCCGAGATTTCATCAAGACAATCATTCTGAGCAAGTTTCAGGTTGATTGGGCAAATAATGTGGCCTCTAGAGTGCACACAAGCCAAAGGTTGACGCCCGGACACAGCGGTATCACAATACCTCCCCATGAGCACTATCGTGCTCAGGTGAGCTAAAAATCACTGTCTGTTTTAGAAGCCCTTTTGGACAGAGTTATGGAAGAGACCGAAGTATCTGTAGAAGATCGATATTCAAGGGCAGATACAAGTTTTTCAGGTTCAATCAAAATTCTTTTAATGAATCAGAGAGGGTCACCCAAGGATCATTCTTGTGAAGTTCGGAGTTTTTGAGAAGATTTTTAAAGAAAAAGATTACGGACGCACGCACTGATGCACGACGGACACAGCGCCATGACAAGCTAAAAACCCCGAAAATGATTTTGAGAAAGATAGTCAGTGATGGTCGGCTAAAACTGGCGAAATTAAACTTCGGCAGGGACAACAGAAAATATATTTGTTTGAATTACTATGCCGGGACATATACATCCATATAAACTAGAAGACCTGAAGGTCTTGAATCGCTCCACAGGCCTGAGATTCTTTTAATATTTAATCCAAGGGTTGATTAGATAGTGAAAACAAAGTCACAATTAGCATTTTTTTTCAAATTGAAAGGCATATAACTGAGGATTTATCTTCCTATCAAGCTAAGAATCACACTTATGCAAGATCGAAACTTTGTCTACATCATGTTTAAGTTTTGAAGTGCTTGTTCAATATTTGTAGATATACAGAGAGTAAAAACAAAGTTGAAAATAGCAATTTTGTCAAATTCTAGGGCACATAAAACAAGATTTAAGATTCAGATGATGCTGAAAATTATATCGATGCAAGATTATGTGAAAGTTTCATATTGATTGGTATGGGAGATATTTATGGCTGTTTGGGTAAAAGTAAGGTCAAAAATGGTAATTTTGTCAATTTCAAGGGGACATAACTCATGATGTAAAATTCAGATTAAGCTGAAAATTGCATTCTGGCAAGAACGTATGTTCACAAAATATTATGTCAATGTCCTGTCTTGATAGGTCAATATTTGTAGTTGCTAGAGTGAAAACAAAGACAAAATAAAGCCGAAAATGACAATTTTGTCAATTTCAAGGGCACATAACTAATGATATAAAATTCAGATCATTATACTGAGCCAAGATCAAATTGTCATCAACCTTCTATTAAATTTTTGTCTTTATTGGTTAATATTTGTAATTGCTAGAGTGAAACAAAGTAAAAATTTAGCCGAAAATGACAATGTTGTCAATTTCAAGGGCACATAACTCGTGATATAAAATTAAGATCGATTGCACTCGGTCAAGATCTTATTGTTACCAACATTTTGACCAAGTTTTGTCCTGATTGGTCGATATTTGTAAGTGCTAGAGTGAAAACAAAGTCAAAACAGCCATTTTTTTTAATTCAAGGGTAGATAACTCCAGACTTTCTGGTTCAATCAGCATTAATTGAAGGAATCTGATAGAGGACCACCCAAGATTTATTCCTGTGAAGTTTGATTGAAATCCATCCAGTAGTTTCTGAGGAGAAGATTTTTAAAGAAAAAGTTGACGACCGGACGCATGGACGGACGCACTCACGACGGACACAGCGCCATGACAATAGCCCGCTGGCCTGAAGGCCAGTGGAGCTAAACACAGTAATGGGACCAAATATGTGAGCCTAGGGATCGACGAATACGAGGAACTGGCCGAGCTGCTGATGGACTCGTTAAAAGAACTAGACGAGAGATTCAAAGATGAGGTATGTACATTTTTATATGATAATTTTGTGAAAACAAGAGCTGCCACTGTAAGATGACAATGTCCCCGACACCGCTTTGATTTTAAATTATGGCCAATCTATGTTCAAGGTCAAGGTCATCCAGGGGTCAAGGTCACCAAAGTATGTGCCTACAGAAAGGTAATGTACCAAGGAATGTTGTGGTAAAGTATGAAGCGAATATGTTAAGTAATAAGGAAGTTATGGCCAATGTTAAAGTTTTTGGACGGAATGACGGACGGACAGACAGACGGACGGACAAGTCAAATTTATGATGCCTCCCTATCGGGGGCATAAAAATAGCTATCGTTCACTACGGTTATTGAAATTTATATTTACACGGATCCGCGAACACGTATTGTCTTAACTAATTCTCGAATTTTCATACTGTACGATACTGTACGTACTTACGACTTAAAGTTTTTACAAATGAAATGTTTATATCGATTAAATTATTAAAATGATCCTTACGATATATTCACAGGATGCCGAGCTTAACAATGACGAGGATATTGCCGCTTCCCAAACTTACGACGAAGACTTGGAGACTGAGCAGGTCTTCAAGGACGAGTACGCACAGGGAGCTGGTCCATCGAGCAGCAACAAAAAGAGGAGGGTGGTCGGAATAAGTAACAGCGACGATGATGGCGTCGGCGCGTCAAAGAAAACCCTTGGCAAAGGGTGAGTATGAATCTTCGTCTTCGTTTCTTATTATGCATTTTCCCTTTCAAGAGATGAAGCTATTTATGTAAATAGACCTACTTTAGGTCAGGACTAGATTTTCACGTACATATATGTATTATCTATTTGTAGATTAAAATACACAAGCATCCGCCAGACACTAGTAAATAGGCTTTTAGTCATCCCGTAAAGTAACTTTTACTTATTTCTATTACAAAAAACCGACAATTTCATTTTTAAATGCTTAAATTCTTTATCTTTCTTATACAGGAAAGGAGTCTAAGTGAAGAAATCGAAGGTGTGATGTCAAGACATTTACTTACATCGAATAATTTAAGAACAATGTAACAGTGTGATTAAGTAGCAGTGCGATAAAAAATATGCGTTTCATTATTCAAACAAAATATATAGCAGTATGATACGATACATTTTCTGAATCGCGTATACTTATTTTAACCCTTTCCCAAACAAGACCTGGTTTTGACGTCCGTAATAGAAAAGGCTTGGGAAACCATTGAAACAAAAGAAGAAACTGCTGATAACCATCAGTTTCTCCTTTTGTCTCAATATTTTCTGTACCATATTTTACAAAAATCCTATCTTTAATAACATCCATTTTGTCATTTGTGACAGCTTTGAAGTGGATTACTCTAAAATTTTGCCGTTTGGGAAAGGGTTAAGTATATCCATACAGATGTCACAGGATTTGAGGGACGTGGCCCTTATTAGTGTTCGAGAATAATATGAATCCAGATCAGCCTGTGCCTACGTTCAGTCTGATCAAGATCCATGCTGTATTCATATAGTTTCTTTTTAAGGTAGAATGCTCGTAATGTGTCCATTTTGAGATTGATAAAACGTCGGATGTTTTCGAGCGCGTCGTTACGTATCAAACTTATTCGGGCGCGGTCGTATACATTCGGCGGTGGAAAGTTCCACCTCCGAATGTTTTCGACGTCGCCCGAATAATTCCACCCTCTTGCGAATCTCATTAGAGGTAGACTACCTTAATACTTGAACATCTGTAAGATATCAATTGAACTTAGTTAAGCCTATGATTTTGCCCATGTTGATTCATGTTTGTCTTTCAAATGTCACAAGAACTTTTTTCTCTCCCACAACCCGGTTCATGTTATTTATTTCAGATTTTCACAACGGAGATATGCACTCCAGACAGCGTACAACTTTTGTTCTTGTGTGAACTGCAGCGAACCCTTTGCACACAAACACTAACCACATACAAAATTCAAAACTCAAGATGTTTAAGTTAATGTAAAAAGTCTTGTTATATTGTTATTCTTTTATTGTTATGTATTTAGAAACTAGAAAGACCTGAAGGTCTTGAGTCGCTCCACAGGCCTAAATTTCTTTTAATATTAAAACCAAGTTTTGACTAGATTTTTGAATACTTGTGGTTCTTACAGCAAAAACAAAGTCAAAATCAGCAATCATGTGGTCAATGCAAAAAGAAAGTAAATGATTGACTAATATTTTAGGGATGTTAGAGCGATAATGAAATTGAAAACTGTGATTTTGCCAAATTCAAGGACACATAATTCAGTATGTATATTTAAAATCAAATCGAAAATTAAACACATGCAAGATCTTATGGTCACTATCATTCTGCTCAAACTTTGTCTATATATTAGGGATGGGAACGAGTACTCGAGTAATCGAGTACTCGATCGAACGTCCGAGTATCGATTACCCATGTCTGAGTCCACCCGACCGGAAAATCCATAGAACATATAAAATATCATAGATTAAATATTACAGTTAAATCTTTTTAAAGAGATTACACTCTTTAAGAAAGTTAAACATTGATTCAGGCCTAACAGTATCGAATAATGTCTTTAAACTGTCAGCGTTAAAGTGCCTATTTCTAATGATGGCTAGATCTACACAATCAATGAATAGATGCTGAACGGTTAGTGCCTCGTTACAAGGAATACATTCCGGTTTTTCCTCGTTCTTGAATAAGTACGAATGGGTCAAATGTGTGTGACCAAATCGTAATCGGGCCAAAACTAACTCCTCGAAGACCTGGTAGCCATTCACCAAGTGCAGGTTTAGAATTAAACACTCGCTTGGATCACCTCTGTAAAACACATCCTGACGTCACATTTTGGCATCACAGAGGATTTTGGGGCAGGGATCTCAAATTTTTGGCCAGAGACGGAATTCATCTCAAGTGTTCCAATCACGACCAATATCAACACATGAGAAAATACTTTCAGAGTATTAGAAGTGCGGTCCTCAGGGTCTCCAACCAGTCTCCATGATGTTCATGATGATTTATTTACATTCAGATAAGTACAGTTATTCTGTTTAATTTTCTCATTGCAATACAGAATGCTGTCATTGTCAACAATTAAAACCAAAATATTAATTGTTTCCAATTCGACACGCCAATTATTTTGTAGTTTCACAACATTTATTTGTGCTACAGAATTGCAAAATTCGTGTAGCATGAATTTCGATGATTTGTAAAATGAGTCTTCATAAAACTAATTCTTTTACAAACAATATTTAATGGCTATTACACCTTCCAATAAATTATTATAATATTTTTTTTTCAAATTAATTGGCAGTGTAAAATGACACCATCAGTTATTTATTGTTGATTCAGACAAATTACAATCCTTTTAGAAAATTGTACATTAGCAATTCATGGCATAATTGGAAAATTCTCGGCTTTGCCGGATCGTATTTGGGATACTTCCCAGCTATTGCAGGGACATTATTTATTATTTCCCAGCTATTGCGGGATATTTATTTGCTATTGCAAATTAATTTTACTTCCCAGCCATTGCAGGGACTTTATTATTTCCCAGCTATTGCGGGATATTTATTTGCTATTGCAAATTAATTTTACTTCCCAGCTATTGCAGGGACATTACTTATTATTTCCCAGCTATTGCGGGACATATATTCAATTTTACTTCCCAGCTATCGCAGGGATATTGATGCTTTTCCCAGGTATTGCAGGTTATTATATTTTTCCCAGCCATTGCAGGGAAAAAATTGTTTATTTCTGCTATTGCAGAATTATTATAATTATATCTCTCAATTAAAGTGCAGGGCCTTGGCCAATATTAGCTAATTGCTAATTCGCCATTTCATGATTTGGTCGATACGCAAATTTAATTGAGAATAGGACTATTATATCAGGGAGGCATTTCATATTTGTTTAATTCAACCTGATATCAATGCTAATATTTTCTGGTTTATCACATATTTGCTATTCATCAATGAAAACATTAGCTAAATCACATAACTTTGTAAGTTAATTGGTAATTACCTACTTATAATTACACAATGTGTAGGTTTTTTCTGCATACTTTTGCATTAAGTATCTCACAATAACTATGATAATTGGAAATACAGATTTTTAAATATTCAGGCTGGCCGCAGCAGTCTTGCGCCAACAACAGAAACAATCTCAACAAGTGGAATCAGCGCCTCAATCGCCTGCTATACACCTGGACCCACAGCCATCTACGTCTACCACAGACCCACAACCGTCCACGTCCGCAGCTTCGACAGAGGTCAAAAATATCGACAGCCAACCGACGGACGATAATATTGAACTGTCAGGCATTCACAGCCTTCTTACAAATATCCTAGCAGGTGAGACTGTGGCTCAAAACGGTCCAGTGGTCATGCCGTCATTTGTAGATAACGGTATTCCATTGGGCGCTACCGTTGCTCAAAAAATCAAAAACAAAATCTGGTCCAATGAATTCATTGAACTAAAAGTTCTACTTCCTTCTTACAAGGAGTCAGAGCTGTCAATTAGAATTGAAAAAAAAAATCCGTTCAATTTTCTAATGCTGCAAATTCGTCTGCTAATTTAGGTATTGATCAGTGGACACAGGCCTTTTATATTTACATGGCCATCTATCAAGAACAATTCCAATCTGAGACACCTCATCTACTAAAATATGCATTAAAAGTCCGAGAATGAATGAATGAATAGTGTTTTAAGGCCCGTCGACTACTAAGGTCATATTGGGCGCAATAGCAACACATACCTGGATGTATTAAAAATTACTGATATGTATATAGTTACATAAACATCCAGAAAGGTAAATTATAGTGACTATATATCTAATTCAACAATAGATAATTTTACCTTGTATAAAATTAATCAATACTAGTATTATAACACAATATTAAAACTAGACAAAAACAACCATGAACCATGAATAATCCGATGTGAGGACGAATAGACATGGGCTCCTCCCAGATCAGAGAACACCCATGTCCGAGTCCACTCGACCGGAAAATCCACAGAACAAATAAATATAGAATATTAAACGTAACTAAAGTATCACAGATCAAATATCACAGACTATTATAAAAAGAGCTAAATCTTTCTAAAGAGATTACATTCTTTAAGAAAGTTAAAAATCGACTCAGGCCTCACGGTATCAAATAACGATTTCAAATTATCAACGTTAAAGTACCTGTTTCTTATGATGGCAAGATCTACACAATCAATGAGTAGATGTTGGACAGTAAGTGTCTCATTACAAGGAATACACTGCGGTTCTACCTCGTTCTTTAATAGGTGCGAATGGGTCAAATGAGTATGACCGATTCGCAATCGGGCCAAAACTAACTCTTCGCGGCGGTCAGACCGAAGACCTGGCAGCCATTCACCAAGTGAAGGTTTAATCGAAAATAATTTATTTCGTTGATTTGCCTGGTCACTCCAACAGTTCTGCCATACATTGTGGATAAAAGTATTAATTAGAGGTTTAAAATCAGTAAAAGGAACTTTAAAAGGTAAAACATCTAATGACAACGCGTCCTTGGCAGCACTATCCGCCTCTTCGTTGCCACGTAGACCACAATGGCTTGGAAGCCAGCAAAAGACAATATCAGTATCCTCATCAGCAGCATAGATACGAGACAGCTTTTCAAGAAGTTTAATTATGATAGGGTTGTCCGTTTTCTCGTGTTCCAGTGCTTGCATACTAGATAAAGAGTCAGTGAAAATAATGTAACGCCAATAACCATTTTCAATAATGTGCTCAAGCGCAAGGTCAATAGCCTTGAGCTCGGCAGAGAAAATGGATGAATTATCAGGCAACCGATACTGATATTTGTAACCATCCAAGATGGCAGCTGAAGCAACTTTTTCTTCATTTTTAGACCCGTCTGTATAAATTTGAAAGTGCATAATGTGTTTTTCCTGTATTTCAAGGAATTTAGTTTTAAATACAACTTGATCAGTTTCAGATTTTTTAGTTGAAGCTAGATCATAAATAAAGGTGGGACTTTTAGACGTCCACAAAGGAACGTCTGGAACTTTATGTTCGGCCACATCATCTAGATCGAAATCTAGAGATTCTATGTCAGCTCTACAACGTAAACTAAAGGGTGGAATTTCTGATTCCTTCTTTTTGAAGTCCTCTTCGTAAAGAGGTTCAAAAACAGAATCATGTGTAGGATTATCTGGATTTGATTTCAATTTCAAATAGTAATCCATAGACAATTTCTTTCGACGTAAGTTTAAAGATGGTTCGTTTGCTTCAGCATAGAGACTATTAATTGGCGATGTTTTAAATGCGCCCAACGCAATACGTAAACCTTGATTGTGTATTGAATCAAGTTTGCGCAAGTAAGATTGACGGGCAGAGCCGTAAACAACGCATCCATAATCCAATTTCGATCTCACAAGAGATCTATAAAGACGTAATAAAACTTTTTTGTCTGCGCCCCAGTCCATGCTGGAGACAACGCGTAAAAGATTCAGAGCTTTCTTACACTTATTGCTCAGATATTCAATGTGAGGGATGAACGATAGTTTGGAGTCAAATAAAAGACCCAAAAATTTAAATTCTGGGACGACTTCAATTCTAATCCCGTCCAAAGTAAGTTCTGGATCGGGATGGAGTTTTCTGGATTTGCAGAAATGCATACATTTGGTTTTGGTTTTGGAAAATTTAAAACCATTTTCATTTGACCATTTACTCAGGTTGTTTAAAACCTGTTGTAACTGTCGTTCAATAGTATGCATATGTTTTGACCTGTAACAAATACAAAAGTCATCAACGTAAAGAAAATATTCAATACCAGGGCAAGTAGCTTTTATAATATTGTTGATTTTAATACTAAAAAGTGTAACAGAAAGAATACAGCCCTGGGGAACACCCATCTCCTGTTCGTGAGGATCAGAGAGCGTATCTCCAACCCTGACTCTAAATTGTCGTTCATCCAAAAATGCAGAGATGAAATAAGCAAGGCGACCTCGTATACCGAAATCATAGAGGTCATTCATAATTCCATACTTCCATGTGGTGTCATATGCACTCTCGAGATCAAAGAAGACAGAAACAACGTGCTCTTTCTTGATAAAAGCTTCTCTTATAAATGTTTCAAAGCGAACTAAATGATCAAGAGTGCTTCTTTGCTTCCGAAAGCCACTTTGTGCTGACGTAATTAGTTTGTTTTTCTCAAGAAACCATACAAGACGGTCATTGACCATTCTTTCCATGGTTTTACAAACACAACTTGTTAAGGCTATGGGACGGTAATTTGAAGGGTTATCAGCATCTTTACCAGGTTTGGGCACTGGAATCACAATAGCTTCCCGCCATGAGGCTGGAATTGTTCCCGATTTCCAAACACTGTTAAAGATGTCAAGTAAACAATGAAGGGACTGGTACGGTAAATGTTTAAGGAACTGGTAGTGGATATCATCAGATCCAACTGCAGTGTCATGACACTTCTTAAGAGCTGTTTTAAGCTCTTTCATGGTGAAGTCTTTATTATAGTGCTCTGTGTTTTTAGATTTAAAATTTAATTTAACTTTTTCTTTTTGTTCTTGATGTTTTTGAAATTCTGAGGAATAGTTCGTGGAAGAGGATTTCTTTGCAAAGGTATCTGCTAAAACATTTGCGATGTCAGGTTTAGATGAAACAACGCCCTTGTCAGTGTTCAAATGCCCGACACTGAGCGAAGAGTTCTTGCCACTAATTTTTCGTACCATATCCCAAGTCTTTTTGACAGACGATCTAGAATTTAATCTAGATACATACTGTCTCCAAGACGTACGTTTACTGCGTTTAATAGTTCGCCGTGCTCTCGCACGTGCAACTTTAAATTTTATAAGGTTTTCCTTAGTCGGCCTTAGATCAAACTCTCTAAGAACCGACTTTTGCTTTGCTATAGCCTTTTTGCAATCATCATTAAACCACGGCTTATTTGGATGCTTTGGATTTTTAGATGTTCTAGGAATTGCTTTTTCTGCAGATGAATACAACAAAGAGGTAAATAATTCTGCAGGATTCTCACAATCTTCAAAAGCTTGAGGTGTAATGGACTGCTCACATACAGTTTTGAACAAGCCCCAGTTTGCTTTGTGGAGTTTCCACCGTTGTGGTCGCTCCTGTACTGATGGCCCAATTTCCGAAACAAGAATCGGAAAATGGTCACTGCCATGTAAATCGTCATCAACTTTCCAGTTGAAGTCTGGAAAAATTTGAGGACTGCAAACTGTCAAATCTAATGATGAGTACGAACCAGTAGCAGGATGTAGATAAGTCGATGACTTATCATTTAAAAGAGAAAGATCATGCTTTGAAATAAAGTCTTCAACAATTTTACCTTTGTTGTCTGTGTTTGAACAGCCCCATAATGCATGGTGAGAATTAAAATCTCCCATTAAAACAAAAGGTTTGGGTAATTGTTCAATAAGACGATCTAGTTTCCTGTCGTCAACAGGATAACTAGGGGGAAGATAAATAGAACAAAGGGTAATAGTTTTGTTGAGAGAAATACTAACAGCCACTGCCTGTAAGGTAGTATCAAGCTGCACAGGGCGATGTGGAACATTGTTGTTTACAATGATACCAACTCCTCCCGAAGCCCTTTCACTTTCCGTAAAGTTTTTAAGGTAACAAGAATGATACTTGAATGAAAATTTATCAGTATCTTTCAAAAAGGTTTCTTGTAAACAAACTGCAACTGGTTTTTCTTTCGAGACTAAAAGATTAAGTTCCTCGAAATTAGATTTGATACTTCGGCAATTCCATTGAATAATAGTATTCGCCATGATAAATGATAATAATAATGTAACTAAACCACATTTTGATGGAAGTCTGGATATATTCATCTTTTATTCAATTTAATGATATTGCTG
The DNA here is from genome assembly GCA_963680895.1 of Fragum sueziense. Taxonomy (NCBI): domain Eukaryota; kingdom Metazoa; phylum Mollusca; class Bivalvia; order Cardiida; family Cardiidae; genus Fragum; species Fragum sueziense. The sequence goes on along the minus strand of OY804596.1, from coordinate 65,363,998 downwards.
CCCTGCTTATTCCTATTAGAATCTGCACTAGGTAGTTCATCCGTAACCATGTCTTCTTCAAGGCCATGGAAACGGTTGTAGTTTTTAATAGGATCATCCGATCCTTTGGGAATGCGATCAGAGATCACCGGTTTTGGTTGTTTTTTTCTTTTTTACATTTTCATTTGTTTCCTGGTTTTCTGAATTACAACTTGAAGCCGTAGACACTGCATTTGATTTTGGTTCTTGTCTCGTTGTCGGATTGACTGGCAGACGTGCTGATGAACTTGCCACAGGCGTTTTTGGATCTTTTGCTTGAGTAGGGGATGTTGTTTCTGCACTCTGAGAAGAGGAATGATTAGACGGATTTTTTGAAGTTTCGAATAATTTGGAGATTTCGGTTTTCTTTTCAGGGAACAAAATACAAAGTTTTCCAAATAAGTCTTTGCAATTTTGACAACCACTTTCTTTCTTATTGTTACTAGAGTCAACGGTAGCAGCTTGAGCGTATGAGTTGGTTAGGTTAATTCTATTTTCAACTATCTTTTTGGCCTCTGGGAAAGATAAACCTTCTTTATATTTGATAGTAACAATTTCTTTTTCTCTTTTCCAAACAGGGCAGGAGCGTGAAGTTGATATATGCTCCCCTCCGCAATTAAGGCATTTCAAGGGTTTCTGACAAGTTTCTGTATTGTGGGTCATTGCCTCTCCAGCACATCGAGGGCAAGATTCGTCTTTGTTACATTTCTTTTCATGGTGTCCAAATTTATAGCAGTTGAAGCACTGTAGAGGGTTTGGGATGTACATCTCTACAGCGACTTTAAGATATCCGACTTTGATTGATCTAGGTAGAATTGAAGTTCCAAAAGTAAGAATAATTGTGTTAGTGGGTTTCTTTGCACCGCTTCGAAATACAGAAATACGTTTGGCTGCTTTGACATTTTGTGATGATAGTTCTTCTACGATTTCCTGTTCAGTTACTCCTTCTAAGTCCCGACAACGAATTATCCCTCGTGAAATGTTCAAAGTATCGTGTGGTCTGCACTTAGCAGGAATACTGAAAAAGCTTTTTAATTTCATTAGATTTTCTGCATGCTTTTGTTTTTCTACTTCGACAAGTATAGATCCAGATCTGAGCTTTTTGACCGATTTGGGCTCACCGGCCAAAGAAACAATTACTTTCTGAATAACAAAAGGCGATAACTTTGTAAGTGGTTGTTCTAAATCGTCCGAGTCGATAACGAGGAATCGTGGGAAAGATCCTACACAGTGCATTCCGTTGTCCGTAGTTTCCATGCATTTTCTTTTAAAAGTTTGGCTATCCATGTTTAGTTTTTTAAATTTCTTCACCCGGGCCCCCACCCACCACGGAGTCCAACAAGGGGACATGAAAGCGGAGCGGATATCCGACTCCTCATGCCAGGGTTACCCAGATGGTATACTCAGGCAAAACTAACAAATCGGCCTGATAACGAGATACATGGACGGTTCCCCAAGATCAGGGTCCCGCCATGCATATCGTCACCAAATCAAAAAGCGTATTTCACCCAATTAACCCATAAGCCTATATAGATGAGGAATAAAACAATACAACGCAACATTTAAAAATATCACAACAGTAACATTACATTATGCTGATTTAAAGAGGATTCTAATTGTGAAAATATACTAGTTAGATATATAAAGGAAGAAAAAGGACAGGTGGTTCGTCAATTATTCCAAAAAAGTAAATGCTGTCTATGACAACAATATTAAAGACAAAGATATAGATGCCTCATCTAAAGCGACCAGCCGATTGCCTAGACCGGGTCCATCTAAGCTCCCGTTTACACCGAAGCCGAGGCCAAAGCCAGCGTGTTGGGAAGCTGGAGAGCCCTGGACTTCCCTCAACTGACCAGGATCCCCTTTTCCGGCTTACGAGTATCCACTCACGGCCAACAAGCGGGTCCGTTACAGACACACTGTCCTTTGCTTGGGGTCTTACCATTTGCTACAGGACATGGCAGCCGGGATATTTCTAATCCCCCTCCACAGCTGGGGGTTTAAAAGTCCGAGAATTGGCCACGACAAGTGGTGACAGGTCAAGGCGTTATTATGACACAAATTTCCGTCGTTTGCGTGAAGTGTTCCCACTGCCGGGGCAGATTCCGGTACCTGAACTTTTACTGCAAGCTTCTTTGTTGAACAAGCATTTACACAATTCCAAACAACAGCCCTTTCGTGCAAAGGAAAAAACTTCCTTCTGCTTCAACTTTAACAATGGCACAAAATGCCTTAAATCACCATGTCCCTACAGACACATATGTCAATTCTGTAAGGACGGGCACCCAAGAATCAAGTGCCCAAGAAAAAATTTCACCAAGACCTCCAAATCAAACGCTCACACTTCCAACAACAATTAACTTTCAAATACTTGCACAAGAATTGGAAGGATATAATTCAAGAGACAGGGATTATCTTATCAATGGTTTTCAATATGGTTTTCGCCTAGGATGTTCAACTGACCCAAAATTTCAATTAGACAAATATCACCTTTCTGCCAGGTCTCACGAGGCAGAACCCCAGTGTGTTCCTTGTAACGAGGCACTAACTGTCCAACATCTACTCATTGATTGTGTAGACCTTGCCATCATAAGAAACAGGCATTTTATTGTTGATAGTTTAAAATCATTATTTGATAATGTGAGACCTGAATCAATTTTTAAATTTCTTAAAGAGTGTAATCTCTTTAAAAAGATTTAGCTCATTTTATTATAGTCTGTGATATACGAACTGTGATACCTTAGTTATGTTTAATATTCTATATGTATATTTTCTGTGGATTTTCCGGTAGAGTGGACTCGGACATGGGTGTTCTCTGATCTGGGAGGAGCCCATGTCTATTCGTCCTCACATCGGATTATTCATGGTTCATGATTGTTTTGTGTAGTTTTAATATCATGTTATAATAATAGTATTGATTAATTTTATACAAGGTAACATTATCTATTCTTGAATTAGATATATAGTCACTATAATTTACCTTTTTGGATGTTTATGTAACTATATACATATCAGTTATTTTGAATACATCCAGTTATGTGTTGCTATTGCGCCCAATATGACCTTAGTAGTCGACGGGCCTTAAAACACCATTCATTCATTCATTCATTCATTCATTCATTCTGCCAGGTCTCATAATGATATTGTTTTTCAAAAACTACAAAAGGAGTAAGCTCTTGGTCGGATTTCCACGCCATATATTGAAAAGCCCTTTCCTAACTTCATTTGTTCCCCTTTAGGTGTCATCCCAAAAAAGACCGCGGGTGAATTTAGGATCATTCATGATTTATCCTTCCCGGAGGGGCTTTCAGTTAATGATCAAATTCCGAATGAACATGCTTCTGTTCAGTACGACACAATCGATCATGTCACAACCATAATAAAAGAATTTGGCAACAATGCACTTATGGCAAAACTGGATATAGAAGATGGGTTTCGAAACATACCCATTAGTCCACTAGACTATCATTTAACTGGTTTTACATGGAATGGAAATTTTCATTATGACAAATGTTTACTTGAAGGCGCTCGAAGCTCATGTCAAATTTTTGAAAAACTTAGCACAGCATTACAATGCATCATGTTAAAAAAATATAATGCATCCGACATGTCACATTTAATAGATGATTTCTTCTTTATCGCACCAGGTAAATCTTCTAAATGCCTTCAAGATGTGAAAAATTTCGAAAAATTATGTCACAAACTTGGAATACCAATCAAAACTGCAAAAACAGTATATCCTACTACAAAATTTACCATTTATGGTATTGAAGTTGACTCTGTTTTGATGGAAGCCCGGCTACCTCAAGAGAACCTCTTAAAAATAAGAGAAGTTCTCAACAATACTAGGAATAGACATAAAATCAAATTAAAAGATTTACAATCCTTGATAGGACATCTCAATTTTGCATGCAATGTTGTCACTCCAGGAAGGGCGTTCCTTCGAAGACTGATCGATTTAACGTGCAAAGTAAACAATAAAAAGCATTTCATACGCCTGAACTGTGAAGCTCGATATCTCATGGCGCCGCATGGTCTCTTTTATCTGAAGCCCATGCTTGTGGCCTCTTTTTGGGCGCCAACGGATCATTATTTCATCATTGGCTTGGAATGATTATTATATTGAATTCAAAATCTAACAATTTGTCAAAACATTTTAACGATTATTATTTAGTAATCTTTTGTTCTTTCAAGGCCAAATTAATTAGAATAATATGTTTCACTTGTCGACATGTTTGTCGTCATTTATTATTGAATAAATGACCAAACCTCATTTTAATCTTGATTTATTCATTTACTTGTAACCTACACATGGACGACCAAAACGAAGGCTCAGATTGGATTATCTAGATACTGCATATTACCGATGGATCAAATTAGAAATTCCCCTATCATACTGAAACGAAGACTCAGCTTGGATGGTTAATATTACCGATGGATCAGATTAGAAATTCCCCAATATACTGAAACGAAGGCTCGGTTTGGATGGTTATTATCCCGATGAAAATGACGATGGCTTATTTTAGATTATTAGCATATCGAGGAAGAGTAGTGCGGATAAATAATGTTATGCAGAACAACAACTTAGAACAATGCAGCTGTCACCTCACTGTCGCATGCAAAAATGGAGTCCGGTGTCAGTTGATGAAATGAAGGTAAACATTCATTCTTTTTAATCGTTTATATCATACATGAACCCATTACATCATCATTTTTGTGTAATAAAACTATACAGATCATTATTTTATTGAAAGCAAAGGTTGTTTTCTATCTTATGATTGCGTCAACTGAAGTAGAAAAATAAAGTGAAAGTAGAATAAATAATTGGATGTAAACAAATATATTACTGGCATTTATTTGTTTTCTCAACACTCAATGCATGAGAAAATATGACAAATTCCTGGTACAAACTTACATTTTTGATTTGACAGCAATCCTTTGGATAAAAAAAAGATTTCATTATGTACATGAATGATTGTTTATTCAGGATTCAAAAGGTAAATTACACTGTTTGCAAATTCACTTCAAGTGAGTGGTGCTACAGTTTTACTTTGAAACTATGATGAACATACATAAAATCGATACTTTGCTGCTGTATTTGCATATTTATCGATAAATGTATAGTATTTTTACTATTTTTTCAGGTTGTCTTCTCGCTTATCATCGCCATGGGTTTGGCAAGAAAAAGCGACATAGACGCTTACTGGTCTAAGCAAGAGACCATATCGACGCCATTCTTCGGTAGCCGGATGACCAAGGTGTGAAATTCTTTCAGGTTTGTGAGGCTTCATCAGGCTATTGTGTAGGATATGATATCTACCATGGTACCACAGATTGCGTCCAGTATACGGATGCATTGGAGGAGGGGGATGGAAATACCTACCATGGTTTGACTGTGACATCAAAGGTCGTGTTGGGACTTCTAGCACAGTGTGGACTACTATCCAAAGGTCACAAAATCTACATGGATAATTACTACACATCACCAGAACTATTCACTGAACTCGAACTTCTACATACATATGCATGCGGCACTGTCAGACTGAATCGCCGTGATGTGCCAAAAGCTTTCAGTGTCGTGAAAAAGCTGAAACAGGGGGAGTGTATTTTCCGCCGGAAAGGAAATTTGCTGGCTGTGAAATTTCATGACAAACGGGATGTGCATATCAGTGATTCATTTACCTGCGCGTCCTGCGATTATCTCGCACAAAATCCGCCGAGGACGCATATTATTGAAAGATGTGAAACCCGCGGACGCAAACATTTTGTAGTCGAGTCCCGTCGTCAAAAAAAACTTCGAAAATTATTCGTACATCGTATAATGAAGCAAATGCACACCGATAATAATTTACTTAAGCACCGGTTTGGCTGGTTTCCTTCCTCAACTATGATGCATATTATGATAAAGATGCAGCGCGGGGACCCAGGTCCAAAAAGTCAAATCGATTTTTCATTGGTCTTTAAAGGTATTTACAGCCAATCAGCGCGTGCGGTAGACATCTCTTACGCACACGGGCTGAAAACGAAAGTAGCCCCCGAAAAAAACTTAAACCTCTCTCTGATGCCAAACAAATGACGATCAGAGGTCTGTTTAATAAGGGTCAGACCGGAGAAACGGACGCGAAAGATGGTACTCAGACAGATGAATGAGAACACTTCGAAGGACAATTAAGAAAAAGGAACCGAGTGAAGCACCGCCCCAAAAAAGGTTCGTACCTTTCAACAAAACCGGTTGGCGCTTTACAGTTGGCTGGCATATGATAAAGATAACAACTTCACTGGGTGGGAACGTACCCCGGAAATTGCTATAAAATGAGCTGAAATTCGACACGACGAACCGAAATTCCAAGCATCGAGTGTAAGTAAATGGATGTTTTCTTCGTTTTATTTCTTTCTCAGCACTTGACAGGTACTGCATGAAGTCTAACTATGGATACATTACACTCTGTCAACAGCATTTAGAACCCAACACATTTTAACGGCGAGAAAAATAACAAACTGTACGTCGTGCTCGCAGAAAACTTTGTGTCCCTTTCCTTGATTTTGTAATGTATTTCACAAATACAATCGAAATTAAAAAATCTGAAGCGAGCGATCTTTCAAAACATCGTCCAACTATTTATTCTGAAAATTACAGCGACATAGGTAAACATTTGACTGAGATAGAGGCACAAACCGATCGTCGGTTGGTCTCGTTCGGGGTACTGGGGATTGGTAAGAAGTGTACTGTAAATTGCATTTTGTGAGAATTTGGTGTACTGAGGATTGGTATTTTGACTTCACTCGCTTTTTGAAAAATGACGGGTTAACAAGTGTAAGGGACCTGTAAAAAGACACCAAATCGGAATAATTTTCATTCCTATCTCATGTGCGTTGTTTAAATACCTCCTATCCATGAATGTAGGACAAAACCCCAGACATAAGCCCCCACTCAATTTTTAATAGGCGGGCATAAGCTCCCCTAAGAAATTTTCAACTATGACAAAAGCCCCCTATTGATTTTTCAACTAGGACGTAAGCCCCCATAAGGACAAATGTTATGTCTCAATCATAATTGAATTCATTGTTAGTGAAGACTAAGTGAACTAAGTTAAAAGGTGCTTAGAATGTTCAAGTGATTCATTATATGTGTTTATGAATATGGGTCCATAATTCCTTTGACTCTGGTTAATGTATTGGTAGAGGAAAAACAGAAATGATTTTAAGGATTTAATAAATTTAATAAACATTTCGAATTCAATACATGGTCAGTCATTGTTAATTTTTCACATGTAATTTATTTACTGATAATTATCTTGTTAGGAAACTGTTCTGTTCAGGAAAATATTGTTAGCAATGGGAAGACATGTAATGTTTCCCCCCTCTCCCAAAATGTATAGGCCCTATTCTTGATGCCAATATACAAGGTATACGAGCTTATGTAGTCCTAGCTCTCTCCTAGTTGAAAAATCCTTACGGGGGCTTTTGCCAGTTGAAAAATCCTTATGTCCTATTTGAAAAAAATCTTAGGGGTGGATTATGTCTGGCTATGAAAATTTGATTGGTGGTTTACTGGGCTTATGTCTGGTGAAGCTGGACAGGCAATGATGCACCGACACTAGAAAGGCAGATTTAAACTACAGTAGACTTTTAATTACTTAGTGCTACAGAGTCACAATTTTGTATGAAAATATAAACTAATCAAGTTTGTTTAGAGATGAAATTGTGATTTCTTTTAGATTTTAACATTTCAGGAAAGTACATATACTGATCTTTAAAATGACACCAAATTTATTAACATTTTGTTCAAAATAAAAGATTTAATGCCTTGTGCCGTGTTTTCCGTCAATATCACCTTACATTTCCCGGCGGCATAACTTTGTCATTCCTTGATGGATTTGCGGAAATGTTTATCATCATGAGACGATGTGTCATGCACAAATTTCAAGTCAAGGTCACACTTAGAGGTCAAAGGTTAAAATAGGGCATAACTCATTCCAGGGTGGATTTTGAAATTGTTTGATAGAAATGTTTTCCATCATCATATGTAATTTCGGGGGCATTCATCACATCATGTGACATATCTTGTTGTTCTTTGTTTTCTCTATTTAACGTGGATCCCTGTACGGTGTTTAACTTTGAACCTATAATGCCTATGATCGTGAGACTTCTTCTTCTTGAAACATTTCACCCATCCATTGTCTGAGCTTCGGGCGTATTTGCCACGCCCAGCGGTGCTCTTGTTTACCTCAGTTCATTTACTTATGTATGTTTTCATCTTATATTTTCAGATCCAATATGTTATTCCAGTGCTACTATTGTGACAGAACTACGAAGAGCTATAAGGACATCATAAATCATTTAATTGAGACGCACGAACATGAAGAACTTAAGTTCAAACGGACAGAGGGTCAACACAGCAAGGTTGTTGGATACAAAGTCATACCGTATATTTGCAGGGAACAGGGGAGAGTGATACATTTAGATGAAACAAACAAAAGCATTCACGTATCCAGACGTAATGTAATTCCAAAAGAGAGTCCACTGAAGAAAATCTGTAAGATAATTGACCCATTGAGTGACACTGATGACCACAATCCAATTGAAGAAGTTAACTTTAGTGTAAACACAGATGACGACTTCCAGGAGCTCTCCGAGTTATTACCTGAAGTGATAAAGGCACTTAAAGAGTGTGGAAAGTATGATGACTACAAGGCTTTCAATAAACTTATTTGTGATGGCAAATTTCCTCTGGACAACATTGCTTTTTTGCTATTTCTAGATGTAGTCAGATGGTATTCGCTAAATAAATCAACTACTTTCATGAGATATAGTGAGCCATGCAAGTTATTTTGGAGAACAGGGTACAAGCTGTTTCGTGGGCGTTTTCTTAGATTTATGGGTGGACCTAAGAATAAAGGACTTACCACAGACGATGATAACCTACGTGGCCATTTCTCAGCGGATGACTCTAGTGTTAATTTTGTGGTTCCTGATCGAAAAATTCTGAAAGATGAGTGCAAAATGTTGTCTACTGACAAACCAGGAATCATAACGGAGATGATAGACGATATCTCTAGAATGGAAGAATGCCGTAGTCTTACATATAAAATATGTGTTGACGGGAAAAAGATTAACCCAAGTTCTAAAGGACAAGTTGATTTATGGGGATATGAAGGTGATCCAACATTGGATGCAAAACAGCAAAGAATGCGTCTAGAAACAAATTTACTGAACTCGTACATCAAAGAGATTGAATCTGAAATTCAAAAGGGTCATTGTGTAACAAGTGAATTGATTACTTCTGTAAAGAACAGTGTCGTTGATAGTTGTAGAAAGTCAATAACGTTGCTTAGCCACAGAATGAAAGATTTAAGAATGCTTAAAGTAAAGAAAATGATTGCTTTAAATAAGTTACAGGAACAGATTCAAGGTGATTGGAGATCCAGCAACTATGCAATTGTAATCAGCAGTATACGGACAAGTATTTATCAGATTGAAAATTGTCTGGAGGATATGCTTAACATCAACGGTAATTTATGCAGATATGCAGCTTTAATCGAAAAATCCGTAAATAGTCTCACAGCAGAAGTGGTAGATCTTAGTCGTCAGTGGAATTATGTTTGTCTTGGCAATTCAGTTAGTTTGAATGACTTGTCTAAACCCGAAATCACAAAACAGAGATCTCAAACATGGTTTAAGATACGAGAGAACAGCCTTGTTACAGGTAGTACAATCAATAAAGCAATCGGCCTTGAAGGCCTGGAAGAACAAAAGAACTATTTGGATACAAAAGCAGGTCGAAAAGATCCAGAGCCAATTTCAGATGAACTTCAACTCAGATTTGATCACGGAAAAGACAATGAACTGAATGCTATCGCAACCTTTGTATCAACATTTATCCCTGCATTTGAACCATTTGCATTTGTATTCGAAGAATGGTGTTATATTTTTAGAGAAGATGATAAAGCATATCTCGTGGTTAGCCCAGATGGTAGTGTTAGAACTTCAGACGGCGACAAGACACTTGCTGCCGTAGAAATAAAGTGTCCAACTCCTGGAAAGTTGTATACGACACCTGTCCAGTACACGTTACCGCATTACTATGTTCCACAAGTTTTGAGTGAAATGAAATGCCTTGATGTAAAGAACCTGTATTTTGTATCCTATGGAACTGAATCAACAGCTGTACACATGGTAGAATTTGACGAACAGTTGTGGAATGAGATTTGTGAAGAGATTAAAAAATTGGATCAGGATGCAAGCCCGAAAAGACTTGGTAAAAATGTCACTCTTCTGAAATCAAACATAGACAAATTCCGACACTCAAGAGTTCAACTGATTGCAGAAGTGAAATCAAGAAAAGCAAAAGCCTGTCAACATGAATCTGACCAAACGGACAGAATATATCATTTAAGTAGTAATGCAATACCCGACGACATACTTTTGACAGAGCTTCAGAGAGCATTTATTCGTGGAGTAGATGCTGTAAAGGCCAGTGATTCATTGTGCACCAATAAAGCAAATGAAGTCCTGGTATTTATGTTGGCTGACTTAGATAGAATACATAGACCTGAAATACCGTATGCATTCCCCATAGCTTATGCTCTTAAAGGATACAGCATGAAATCTTCTGCAATGAGAAGTATGATATCTGATGTTTTACATGAACTGTTCCTTAAAGGACTGTACACACCCGTCGTTTCTTATGACGGACAATGGGCCGTGCTGGCATATAGAGCAAATGATGGAAAACCACTGACATTGTTAGAACTGCAGAAGCAAGTATATAACGATGTGAAATCTAGGAAGAAAGGAGATCTCACAAAACTGATATTCGAAACAGGTGTAATAAAAACTGATCAAGACATGGCAAGCCAAATACAGTACACATACGATGCAAACAGAAAAGCAGCCGAAGTTTCGTTTAACGGAGATAAAAAGTTATTCCAGCCGTCCTTGAACATACGAGAACTGATTACCTGTGGCAAACAAAAAGGTACAAAACATGGAAATATAGACTCCGTTACAGATGAAACAGATACAAACTATGATATTGCATCAGCTGTTCCAACAGAAGCACTGGAAAATTTGACAGATGAAGAAATGGAAACGTTGCAAAACATGGACCATAATATTGTTTCTGGCCAACAAAATACAGAACAGCAACAACCAATTCAACGAGTTGAACGTGTGAATTTATGTGATACGATTTTTGCGACAACCGTAGATAATGCAGATGATAGTCACTTGGCTGCACAGATGGAAACTTGTAGTGATCTAACAGAACAGATAGAACAATTGGGCCTTAGTGGAGATTCGGTTGATATAAACAGTGATGAAGAACAAATGCCATGTGAAACAGTATTAGGACATGATGACATTGTAAAGATGTTGATTAGTCTTCAGACCAATGACAAAGCAAATACTGTGTGGAAAAACAGACGTGTGGATGAATTTAAATGTATTCTATTGAACACTGTGAAAGCTAAAAAAGAAATGTCGAAATTCGAATTGACGCTATGCCTGGAAACCGTATCAGAGACTCTTAAAAGTTCAAATATTCATTACAGTAAGTGCTGGAATAAATCCAAGATGGTTGATTTGCTTCAGTCGGCGGTCACTAAAATATCCATAGAACAGCGCTCACAAACTAGAGCAAGACGTCGGCGCAATCCAGACAAATTAATAACATTGTGTAAGAAGAAAGTAAACAGTTTATCTAAATCTGTTCTTAACTCTGTTGTAGCTGAATACGAAATGGTCGGCTGCATTGAACTATGGCGTCAAGAAAGCCCATTTTCACCAGAAACCGAAGTAAGTGATCAGCGAATTAGATGGTTCTCTACTCCCGAGTACAACCCTGGAACACTGTCCTATATATTTTCATTCCTCGACGTTCATCATTTGATAACAAACTGTCGAGTAAAGGTATGTAAAGATGGAATTCCCGAACGAGGTTTAAGTAAGCAAGCGTGGATAGATGTTGCTAAAGAAAACACTACTCGGTTGAAAGTACCACATGTTGTAGACCTTGTTGATAAGCAGAGTGATTCAATTGCGCGAGAAACATTCTCGGAAGAAGTAGAAAATGCTATGCGTAACCATTATCCTAATGAGGCCGCTTTCTGCAAAATGATAAGGGAATTTTATGACGGCGAGGATAATCCCGGTATCAGTGCAGAGGAGAGATGTGATCGAAGATTGACTCTAAGAAGATGGCTTCTGGAGGATGTAAACTTTTGTCACTTTCCTCCATATGGATCACACATTAGAGGCATTCCTAATGTTATGTTTCAAGGTTTCATCACGAACATAGAAAGACGCATCCAATTGTTTCCTTACGTTAAGTCTGGCACATACAATGTGAGGTCTCTTGGCAGCCTTGAAGCTGAAAACATGTTTGGACAATTTCAGGACCTGGACCCAAAGGGTAGCGGCATAATTCGTGCCGAAGAAGTACCATCTGCGTTGGAAAATGCCTGTCAGCTCTTGAGAGTACAACTAATGCCAGAACGACCGTTTCATATGTCTTTGTCTAAGGCAAAGGTATATCCAGTGCATGACCTCTTGGCCGAAAGCGAAATGGACTGTAACATTTCTAATCAGTATCTGTACCCGTCAATTGTCTGCAGTATAACTATAAGGGACCACATGTTTGATACCAAGTCACGGTGCAAGAGAAAGGCAAAGAGACGGTTGGTTGAAATAAAGGGTCCAGATGAAGCTGCTCGTGGTGTTTCAGGAGTTCGACAGTACCACAAATGTGACGAAAGCAAAATACTGCCACACAAACGACTTGGGATCGATATTTAGTTGAAGTGAATTTGTAATATTATGAGGTTATTGTACATGGTTGAATACAATACTGAGTTCTAGTAGTGGATGAGTGCTGAAAAACATCGGTTTCATGTAAATTTCACTGTGGCATGTCATGTAAATTTCAGACACTTTTAGTCTCGACACATTTATATATAAATATAAACTTGAGACACCGTCTGTCAATTTAAAGTCATATTCAGGTAAAAAAATTAATGCTCAAATTATTGCCTTGTACATTGGATGAATACTTCAAATAACAACCTTGTAGTTGAGTCCTGTTTGGATGTCCTTATTTGGATTTGGAAAATTCTTAGGAAAAGATTGAGTCAAAAATAGAAAATGCTGATTATCAGCATTTTCTCCTTTTGTCCCAATATTTGCTAGGCTTTATTACACACAAATCCAAATTTATCAACATTTTTCGTTTGTCTGCAGCAGCTTTCAAATTTGATCTATGATCATCATCATAAAATTGTGTAGTTTGGGAAAGGGTAATTGAAGATGCCCATCTAGTCACTACTTTCACGAGCGGTAATCACATGACTTTGTTATGATATATTTTCTTAACAGATGTAAACAAAAACACTCGATTCGTACACATTTTTCATAAATTTTAATTTAAATACTTTACTCTCCGCATTGAGATACATACCAACATATCCGCCTTACTTTCTGATTTATTTTGATACCTGACAGTGAGAATATTCAAACAAAGTGATTCTTTTCGGATCGTTTTCTTTCGAAACATTTGGTTAGAATGTTCTCAGTTTTTACAGGGAATTGAGGAAAGACTTTGGTATTAAAATAAATCGGAGAGTAAGGTGGGTATGTTGGTAGGTATCTGAATACGGAGAGTATATTTACAATAAAATTAAAGAAAAATTGTACTTACCGAGTGTTTTTGTTTACATATGTAAAGAAAATATATCATAACAAAGTCACATGATTACCGCCCGTGACTTTATGTGCTTTGAATTATATGTGAAGTTTAACCCTTTCCCAAACAAGGCCGGGTTTTGACGTCCCTATTAGAATAGACTTGGGAAAACATTGAGACAAAAGAAGAAAATGCTGATAACCAGCATTTTCTCCTTTTGCCTCGATATTTTCTTAGCAATTTCATACACAAATCCTATCTTTATAAACATTAATAGTGATGTCTGCAGTAGCTTTCAAATTGGACCACCCTATTTTTTGCTGTTTGGGAAAGGGTTAAGCTAGTGAAAATATATTTTGGTCTCTTTTGCTTAGCCCATTACAAAACAATAATTTTAGACTGGTCCGAATTGAAGGCATATTTTTATACAGACGACAAAATAAATGTGACTGAAAAATGTATTTAATTGGTGAAGGATGGAATACATAGAGGGAAAAGAAGAAAATACTGGTTACCAGCATTTTCTCATTTTCCCCATAATATTTTCTAAAGTCTTCTTTCTCAGGGGCATTAAAAGTAGGGATTGTGTGGTAAATGAACTAAAAAGAATGCTGATTATCAACATTTTCTCCTTTTGTCTCAATATTTTCTAGGCTTTGTTATACACAAATCCGAACTTTATCAACATTTTTCTGTTGTCTGCAGTAGCTTTCAAATTTGATCACCCTAGAATTTTGCTGTTTGGTAAAGTGATAACTATAAATGCCCATCTAGTCACTAGATCTACTTTATGTGCTTTAAATTGTATGTGAAGTTTAAAGTTGTGATAATAATTATATCATTTATATCATATGTATATTTTTTTTCCATTTTGTCTCTTTTGCTTAGCCCATTACAAAACAATAATTTTCAGATTGTCACTGGTCCAAATTGAAAGCATTTGCAGACGACAAAATAAAGGTGAAAATATAAATTTCATTTAGTGAAGGGTGGAAAATATAGTAGTGGGAAAAGAAAAAAATATTGGTTACCAACATTTTCTCAGTTTCTCATTATATTTTCTAGTATTCTTTCTCAGGGGCATCAAAAGTAGGGAGTGCGTGGTAATGGGTTAAAAACTTAAACTATGGAAGGGACCTCATGGATAACAGGCTGTTGCTGTAATTCAATTGAAATGACATTAAAAACGGCTTAAAACAGGTTAAAAATATGTCATTTATACTTTATACTAAAATCTTAACCCATTACCTCACAGTGACTCCTTTTGACTCCCCAAAAGATAATTACTTTGGAAAACATCATGGAAAATGAAGAAATTGCTTGTGACAAGCAATTTCTTCATTTCCCACAATGTTATCTACCCACAAAGACAAAAAATGTAAATTATTATGCATTTGACATTGTCGTCTGCAACAACTTTGAATTTGGACCAGAACAAAATTTCGCCGCTTGGTAATGGGTTAAATTTAGTTAATGCTACGAAAAAGCAATTTTAACCCTTTCCCAAACAACCAAATATATAAAGGCGGTACAGTTAGAAAGCTGCTGCAGAGGACAAAATATATGTTCACTTTATAAAGATAAGATTTATGTATAATAATGCACAGAAAATATTGAGACAAAAGGAGGAATTGCTGATTATCATCATTTTTTCTGGTGTCTCAATGTTATTCCATGCCAATTCTGTAAGGGATGTCAAGACCAGGTCTTGTTTGGGAAAGTGTTATTAAACATGGGTGAAAAATATTCTTTAACCCATTACCACACAGCGACTCTTTTAAACTCCCCACAAGATAATGGCTTTGGAAAGCATTGTGGAAAATGAAGAAATTGCTTGTGACAAGCAATGTCTTCATTTCCCACAATGTTTTCTAACAAAGAATACCAACACATTTAAAATTTCCATCACTTGAAATTGTCATTTGCAGGGAAATTTGCTTTTTGTCAGGGAAATGTCAGGGAAAAGTCAGGGAATTTTGCTTTGCTCAAACTGTGGACACCCTGATAAAATCACCCGGACATAATATGAAAATAACCAAAACACCGGGGGTAAATTGTATATTTACACCAGACCTCCAAATCGATGTCATTACCATCACATACATATGATCAAAACCTACGTTTGGTTTCTCTACGTTCCTGGGTTTCTCTAGGTTCCTGATGTCGGGCTGATGATGTCAGCCGATATTGGCCCGATATCGAAAGTGGTTGCAAATCAATATCGGCCCGATGTCGACAGCCGATGTCGGCCCGATGTAACTAGCCGATATCGGCCCGTCATCGAAAGTGGTTGTAAATCGATATCGGCCCGATGTCGGCGCCGATATCGGCCCGATATAGAAGGCGATATCGGCCCGATATCGGCCCGATATAAAATGCTTGCTGGATTATAATAGATTACATAATACACAAATAACTTTATATAAAACTTTATTTTTAAATTGATTGTGTATATCACAGGTAATAATCATTGAAAAATCACAGAAGAAACAAATTGTATAAAAAGATAGTCATTGTGATCATATATTGTTCACATTTCTACCAATCATCTCAAGACTAGTAAAATATTATTTTCCCATAACAACAGATAAAGAAGAGCTGTCAAAATGTTGATTATTTAAAAAAAACTCTTGTTCTGTTCAAGGTCAGGGTCAACAAACAAAGTTTCTACAATAAGTTGTTGTTTTTAGTGAATATTGTGTCTTAATATGAAGGAAATATCATCCGAATATGTTAAGTAATAAAGATGTTATGGCCATTGTCAATTATTCTAAAAACGTCTATATTCAAGGTCACCCAGAGGTCGAGGTCACAAAACAAAGTGTTTTCAGAAAGTTCCTGTCCTAACACTTCAAAATTTATGGTTCAAATTAAAAGACTATGTATGTATGGGTTGATCATCCAATGGGTTAATCATTCGTAAAACCAACAGATGTGCACACAATGAATGATCACAATAACTTTTATAAGGACCTTAATCCTTAATTTACTCACTGAAATAAAATGTAAAGGAAAAAAATAACCCTAGTTGCCTGACTAGTGAAACAACTACTAAACTTTATCTGTTCAGTTGTAAATATAAAATAAAAAGCACAATATGGTACTAGTTTGTAAAAGTAAATACATGTACATGCATGTCGTGAACATGCCATTACAAAACAGAACAAATACACGGTACGGAAACTACAGAGACAGAGCCATATCCGGCCACGTGCGGCTCTGCCTCTGAGCACACGATTTTTGGTGAGTTTTCCAATGTGTTGTCCAATTATTTTCTTTTGGTGCTTAAAAGCGAAAAAAGGAGAATGTCATGCTCCGCTAAGACCATTTATCTGTCTGTTCTATTTCTGTCGGCTTCAAAGTCGGTACGGTATTCACAGAATCATTTTTGTCGTGAGGTGACCCTATGTGATTTCCATGTTTACTCCATATATTTTTGTACATTTCAACGATAATCCTTCTAACCAAACATTTTATATGCTAATGGAGAGCTAGTCAAGATTGGGGAAACACTTTCCATGTCACAAAACCTAAGAAATAATGGCCATAATCGAAATATGAACATTTTTAACAGTGGCTCTGTCACTGTGGGGCTGGCTCTGGGACTGGCTCTGCCACGAAAGCAGAGCCAGTCGCACAGAGACAGAGCCACTGTTAAAAATGTTCATATTTCGATTATGGCCATTATTTCTTAGGTTTTGTGACATGGAAAGTGTTTCCCCAATCTTGACTAGCTCTCCATTAGCATATAAAATGTTTGATTAGAAGCATAAGCGTTGAAATGTACATAAATATATGGAGTAAACATGGAAATCACATAGGGTCACCTCACGACAAAAATGATTCTGTAAATACCGTACCGACTTTGAAGCCGTCAGAAATAGAACAGACAGATAAATGGTCTTAGCGGAGCATGACATTCTCCTTTTTTCGTTTTTAAGCACCAAAAGAAAATAATTGGACAACAAATTGGAAAACTCACCAAAAATCGTGCGCTCAGAGGCAGAGCCACACGTGGCGGATATGGCTCTGTCTCTGTAGTTTCCGTACCGTGAAATAGCAATTTTTTAATGACCAGGGACCAGAGACAATTTTCATACAGCATGTTAACGTCTATATAGTCCCATGTCACAATGAATTATCTTGATAACTTTTGTGATTGAGGACTTCATCATTAATACTTAATTTACTCACGGAGATAAAATGTTAAGGAAATAAAACAACACTAGTCACCTGACTAGAGAAAAAACAACTAAACCTTACCTGATTAGTTGTAAATGTAAAATAAATAACAATATGGTATGTAAATATAACTAAATCCATGTACATGTACATGCATATCATAAACATGTCATTACAAAACATTACAAAAAGCAAGTTTTAAATGACCCTACATGCATGCAGAGACAATTTTCATACAGCATGTAAAAAGCTGCCAATGTTTATATACATTTAGTCCCATGCCTCTGTTGTAGAGATTCTAGAAGACATTAAATTTAGAAAAAGATGTTGATAAAAAACATGCAATAACTGCTTTTCCCTCAATGTTTTAATCCCATCTGCCATCTGAAAATTTCAATTTTGAAAAGCTTAAAATCTGCATGAGTGGGAATAAAAAATAAGCCCTAGTTTGGATGACCCTCATGATAAAAGTTTAGAAACCCTTAACCCTTTCCCAAACCACAAAATTTAAAAGCATTATTTTCTCCTTTTCTTGCAATTGATTTTCATGTCATTACAAACAGGGTGAGTGTTTTCTGTCTGTGATGGTAAGTATCTAAAGTCATCTACACAATCACCGCCCTAAAATGACAGTCACGTGGCCACATATTAACCCTTTCCCAAACAGCCAAATTTTGGATTGTTCCCATTTTAAAGGAGTTGCAGTCGACAAAATTCATGTAGATAAAGAAAGGATTTATGTAAAATGAAGTCCCAGAAAATATTGAAGCAAAAGGAGAAAGTGCTGATTATCAGCACTTTCTTCTTTTGCCTCAATATTTCCAAAAGCCTTTTCTATCAGGCACGTCAAAACCCGGTCTTGTTTGGGAAAGGGTTAACATATTTCAACCAATTAACTTGCTCTTTTATCACGTGCACAATGTAAACGGTACAACTGAAATGAGTTGATTGGTTTTATAGCAGTAAGCACAGTAATATGTCACTTTCGTTTTAGGCCGGTTAAATAGTACATATTGGCTTTGAATGTATCCCTTGCACAAATGGCAAAAACAAACTGCTCAATTTTAACCCATTAACAAACGACAAAATTTTGGGCTGATCCAAATTAAAAGATGTTATAGACTGAGACGAAAATTTCAATGGTATGAAGTTTTACATGATTATTTACATTATTGTGTCTATCATGGTAGAAAACATTGTGGGAAATGAAGAAATGTTTTCCAAAGCCATTATCTTGTGTGCAGTCAAAACAAGCCACTGTGAGGTAATGGGTTAAAATCTGTTGCAGACAACAAAACGGATGTTGGTAAAATTAAGATTGGTGTAATTACATGTAGCAGAGAAAACTATTGAGGCAGGAGAAGAAAATGAAGCTTAACAGCATTTTCTTCTTTTGTCTCAATGTTTTCTCAAGCATTTCTAATAGAGGTCAAGAACACATCTTTTTTGGAAAAGGGTTAACCCATTACCACATAATGACTCCTTTGACTCCTCACAAGATAGAGGCTTTGGAAAACATCATGGAAAATGAAGAAATTGCTTGTGACAAGCAATTTCTTCATTTCCCACAATGTTTTCTGCCCAAAAAGACCAACATATTATAATAATAATAATAATAATAATAATAATAATAATAATAATAATAATAATAATAATATTAAATGTCATATACTTTAACCCCTTAAACCATTACCAGACAGCATAAGTTTAGACAAGAATGCTGCAGACGACAATTTCAAGTGAAATAACTTAACATTTTTGGCCTTTTTGGGTGAAAAACATTATGGGAAAAAAAGAAATTACTTGTCACAAGCAATTTCTTCATTTTCAACTACTTTTTCCAAAGCCTCCAAAGACCAGCAATAAATTTAGGCTATATTGTGCATACAAATAATATTGTCGTCTGGAACAAATTACATCTTTGAATTTGGATCACCCCAAAATTTTGCTGTTCGGTAATGGGTTAAAAAGTCCTGACGATTATCAAAATTATGACTAAAGTTTATATCATTCAAATTCCATTGTTTAATTAACCCTTTGCCAAACACGACCTGGTTTTGACATATCTAATAGAATTAACTTGGGTAAACATTGAGACAACAGTAGAAAATCCTGGTAACCAGCATTTTCTTCTTTGGTCTCAATATTTTCTGGGCAATAATAAGCAAAAATTCTTCATTTATTTCTATCAATTTTGTCATTTGTAACAGCTTCTAACCCTTTCCCAAACAGCACCATTTTAGGGTGGTTCAATTTGAAAGCTGCTATAGATGACAAAATGGATGAAGATAAATATTGGATTCATGTATAATATAGTCAAGAAAATATTGAGACAAACGGAGAAAATGCTGATTATCATAGCCTATTCTAATAGGGACGTCAAAACCTTGTCTTGTTTGGGAGAGGTTTAAATTGGACAAACCTAAACAGTAATTGTCATTTGGGAAAAGGTTAACACCATTTTCAACAGTATTTCAGTTATTATTGTGAAGGCTGTTGCACCTAACCATGCCTTCTTGGCATTTTTTAACCAACAAAAAACAGCATGCACTCTCAGCTACCTACTGATCATTGTGCCTACATATTTTGATATTTCTAGGTAGAAAACATTGTGGAAAATGAAGAAATTGCTTGTCACAAGCAATTTCTTCATTTTCCACAATGTTTTCCCAAGCAATTATCTTGTGGGGAGTCAAAAAGAGTCATTCTGTGGTAATGGGTTAGCAGGGTTTCAAAACAACCGTGTTATTATTACGTTTAATTGCTATAATTTGAAAGCAGCTACAGACAACCAAAATGACTCGAGTCCATCTCTTTCAAAGATGTCAAAATCAGGAGATGTTTGGCAAAGGGTTGGAGGGTTAACAAAATTTTAGGGTGGACCATCCAATTTGAAAGGAGTTGCAGACAACATAAAATTGACTTCAAAGAAGAAAATGTGTTTGCTACAGAATAGGAAATATTTTGGGAAAAAGGAGAAATTGCCGATTATCAGCAATTTCTTCTTTTCTTTAAATATTTTCCTATATATTATTTCTATAAGGGACATCCAAACCAGGTCTTGTTTGGAAAGGATTAAAAAGCTTAACAAAATTTAGGTCAATACCAAAATTTCTAGCCATTTTAACCCTTTTCCATACAAGACCTGGTTTTGACATCCCTATGAGAATTATAGACTTGGGAAAACATTTAGGCAAAAGAAGAAAATGCTGATGATCAGCATTTTCTCCATTTGCCTAAATATTTTCTTGACTACATTGTACACAAATTCTATCATAATTGACATACCGTAAATTAAATTGCCTACAGCAGCTTTCAAATTATACCACCCTAAAATTTTGTCGTTTGGGAAAGGGTTAACACTTACATTCTAAACAGGTCCAAAGTTACAAAGACTGATATTTTCCTATATTATAACATACATTTTTGCTACTTTTTGGCAATATTTATTTCGTTTCTGAAATACCTTCTAATTTGAAAATCAGCAATTTCTCCTTTTCCCCAAGCATTTTCTATGCAATAACATACACTGTCTCTACTTATGAAGTCAATTATTTGTGTTGTCTCCTTTCAAGTATGCATTTCGATGAAAAGTGAACTTTCTGTTTTCAAAAAACAGTCAAGTTTTTTTGCTTTCAATCAGATCTAAAATGATGTTGTTGTTAATCCATTACCAAACGGCAAACTTTTGGGGTGGTCCAAAGTCAAAGATGTTGCAGACCGCAATTTCAAGTCAATGAAATTGTATATTGGTTGGTCTTTTTTTGTAGAAAACATTGTGGGAAATGAAGAAATTGCTTGTTACAAGCAATTTCTTCATTTCCCACAATGTTTTCCATAGTCATTATCGTGTGGGGAGTCAAAAGGAGTCAATGTGTGGGTAATGGGTGAAGATATCTTAAGAAATCTCACTCTACAGAACGCACCTCTGATCAGCCTGAATTTATCCTTCTTCTTTCTATTATTCTCTTTGTTTTCATCTTTCTCTTGCGTTACCACCAGGTCTTGTTTGGGAAAGGGTTAAGATCATTTGTGGATCATAACAGAAATTATTTGTTAACCCTTTCCCAAACAAGACCCGGTTTTGATGTCCCAGAGAAAATAGGCTTGGGAAAACATTGAGGCAAAAGAAGAGGATGCTGATAATCAGCATTTTCTCCTTTTGCCTCAATATTTTCCATGCTATGATATTTACATTTACAACACTTTTTAACATTGATTTTATCGTCTGCAGAAGCTAAATGGGACCAACCTAAAATTTTGCCGTTTGGGAAAGGGTTAATCTCATCTGTTCATTTACATATCAGCCTGTGTTTTTGCAAAGATGACCTCCAAGCATATGCATTGCCACATTTCTGACATAAGTACTTTTTTGGACCATGCTTGCCTTTCTTGTGATAATTCAAGCTGTCCTTACTTTTAAAATCCTTACAGCAAACATCACATGTAAACTTGATTTCATCAGTTCCTGTAACTTCTGGATTCAAGGAACATATCAGTTTATGTCTCGCTAGAGAGCTGTGGCCTGCAAATGACTTGCTGCAAAAAGAGCACTTTTCAAGAAGTAAATTCAAGTGGGTTGCTACATGACAGCGATATTGAACTTTTTGGTTGTATCCCTTGCCACAAGAACCACACATGTATTTGAAGTCTTTATCATGAATGTTCTTTCTGTGAAGCTTTAATCCAAATGATGACTTGAACTCTTTTCCACATTGATCGCACATTTTTTTTGAATGTTCAAGTTGGTCTCCTGTACATGAAGCTTGGCCTTTATTTGGGGTACTGGTACCTATTGGACCAGTCGTCACACCTGGAATATTTTCATTCACATCATATTCTTCTTTCCAAAGATGTCTTTTATGGTGCCTGTCATAATTGAACTTTTTGTATGTGGTATAAAAACAGATTTGGCATTCATACAATTTTGTAACTGGCTTGTCATTTGATCCAGCAGATGAATCCTCTTCTGTCACTGTTGTCTCCAAAATGTTAAAGGATTTATCTGGCAATTCCATCTAGGCCTACAAATATAAAACATTATCAAATATTATACATGTACTTCAAACACTATTCAATGCTTTTAAACCTTTCCCACTCAGAAAGATTTGCAGACGACAAAATTAGAATTCAATAAAGACAAGAGGCCCAGAAGGCCTTATCGGTCACCTGAGTCGAAAGAGCAGAAAACTATGGGTTTAACCCATTTTTCGGTGCCTTATGGGATCCCAAGGGGAGATAACACCATAACTTGTACAAATCTGAAGCCCCTCCACATAAAGGGATGCTTCCTGCCAGGTTTGGTTGAAATCCGTCCAATGGTTCCTAAGAAACAGTCGAAAAAATATTAACGTTAACGCTTTTTTGGCCCTTTTTTGGTGCCTTACGGGGCAACGACTTGTACAAATCTGAAGCCCCTTGCTATTAGGATGCTTCCTGCCAAGTTTGGTTGGAATCCGTCCAACGGTTTTCAAGAAAAAGTAGAAAATGTAAAAAATTAACACATGACACATTCCCCACACCCCCCAACCAGACCCCCGCCCCTAGCTCGGCCATTTGTCCACAGATTGTTTTCATTTGTACAAACTATGTAGTCCTTGCCCCAAAGACTTTAAATGCCAAATGTGAATCTAATCCCACAGCTGGTTCATGACAAGAAGATTTTTTACGGTGTACCAAATTTACCCATTTTTGCCCCTTTTTTGGTGCCTTATGGAGCCCCAAGGGGAGATAACACCATGACCTGAACAAATCTGAAGCCCCTTCCCATGGGGATGCTTCCTGCCAAGTTTGAGTGAAATCTGTCTTATGGTTCTTAAGAAATAGTCAAAATTGCATTAAAGTTAACGTTTTTTTGGCCCCTTTTTGGTGCCTTATGGGGCCCCAAGGGGAGATAACACCATGACTTGTACAAATCTGAAGCCTCTTCCCATGGGAATGCTTCCTGCTAAGTTTGAGTGAAATCTGTCCAATGGTTCATCAGAAAAAGTCGAAAATATAAAAAAAATTACACATGACGCACCCCCCACCCAGAGCCCCGCCCGTAGCTCGGCCATTTTTCAACGTATTTTTTTCATTTGTACAAACTATGTAGTCCTTGCCCCAAAGACCTTAAATACCAAATGTGAATCCAATCCCACTACTGGTTCATGAGAAGAAGATTTTTTAAGATGTACCAAATTTACCCATTTTGGCCCCTTTTTTGGTGCCTAATGGGGCCCCAAGGGGAGATAACACCATGATTTGTACAAATCTGAAGCCCCTTGCCCTGAGGATGCTTCCTGCCAAGTTTGGTTGAAATCTGTCCATTAGTTTACAAGAAGAAGTCGAAAATGTCAAAAGTTAACGGACGACGCACAACGCACGACGGACGACGACGGACGAAACACGGTCGCAATAGGTCACCATGACCTTCGGTCAGGTGACCTAAAAACTGCATAGAGCTACTATGTCGCCCCCCCCCCCCCCAGGCTAGCTCATATGGTAGAGTGTTTGCTTCACAATCGGAAAATCAGTGGTTCGATTCCCAGCCAGGATAAACTTCTGTCTGGTGCAATTCACCTCTCAACACAGTCAGTGGCATGGAAAGTGTGCGTGTAGATCTACCAGTATGAGTAAGCCAATAAAACATTGGTAGGTTCACTTACCACCATGATATGACTGAAAGACTTTTAAAACGGTGTTGAACTCCATACAAAAAAAAGAAACAAAAACAAACAAAAAAACACAAATAGATCTATATATACTTTGAGCTTGGACCTATTGTGTCCATAAACAATCAGTCAATTAAACCACAGGGTGGGCGGGCACGTCTGTGGGTGTTACTACTCTATATATACTTCAAAAGGTCACCACCAATCGCCGGACTCCCTGTGAATTACATGTTCAGAGTAGGCCTTATTTGTGCTTGTCGTTTTTTTTATTTTACGGTGTCTTCCCACTTGTCACTAAATTCTGAACATCAGTATACAGCTTACCTGTTAGGGATAAGTGTGTCTTTTGCATAAAATTACATACATGTACTAGCTGTTAATCTTTTAGCATGAGTCTACAGCTATCAGACGATGGTGTTGACATCAGGCCTACAATGCAAAAATGGAGGCTATAATAACAAGAGAGACAACTGATCTGCCCTATAGTACAAATGGAGATTATTTAAGCAAGGGAGGCAACCAATACTACATTAACTAACTTGGTATATCTATATCCAGTATGCGCGATTCAGTGTGGAAACAATAAATGACATAAACACATATCAAATAACCAAATTATGTCCAGAAATCCGAGAAAATGGAAAGAATAGAATTCAATACACAGTACACTGAAATGTAATACCCGGTATATTAACTTCGGTTCGTTTTCAATCCCCAGTACCCCGAACGAGACCAACCGACGATCGGTTTGTGCCTCTATCTCAGTCAAATGTTTACCTATGTCGCTGTAATTTTCAGAATAAATAGTTGGACGATGTTTTGAAAGATCGCTCGCTTCAGATTTTTTAATTTCGATTGTATTTGTGAAATACATTACAAAATCAAGGAAAGGGACACAAAGTTTTCTGCGAGCACGACGTACAGTTTGTTATTTTTCTCGCCGTTAAAATGTGTTGGGTTCTAAATGCTGTTGACAGAGTGTAATGTATCCATAGTTAGACTTCATGCAGTACCTGTCAAGTGCTGAGAAAGAAATAAAACGAAGAAAACATCCATTTACTTACACTCGATGCTTGGAATTTCGGTTCGTCGTGTCGAATTTCAGCTCATTTTATAGCAATTTCCGGGGTACGTTCCCACCCAGTGACAACTTTATGTTATGTAAGATTTGCGCAGACGCCAATAAACAGACTGGGATGGTTAAAAATGCACCAATATCATGACGACGACCTTGCACTTTCCGATCATAATTCAATTTCTTCTTGTCCCTCAATATTTTCTAGTTTTGTTTAGTGCAGCAGAAATACCACTCTAAAATTTTGTTATTTTGGGAAAGATTTATTAACCCATTACCACACATTGAATCTTTTAGAATCCCCTCAAGAAAATAGCTTTGGAAAACAATGTGGAAAATGAAGAAATTGCTTGCAAGAAGTCAAACTTCATCTCAGACTGAATGCATTCTAGGCATAATGTCAAAATTCTAGTCATACTCATACATGTGTCACAATCATGTCTTACAAGTTAAAACTCGTGTTAGTGGAATTCTAGTCTGCTTTTTAACATGACTGTTTGCCTAGTTCACAAAATTATATATTAAAAAAAACACTTTAATTTGTTGCTGTTGTTTTCGGTAGTTGTTGAAAGTTGTCAAAATAATGGGACTCATAAATTTCCCAGAGGACTCATGAAATTTTGGTGTAGCGAGTCCCAGGACTCACTGTTGCAATTTTGTAAAATAATCACTGGCATATGCTGTCCACATTCCATCCAGATACCTATCATGTCAACCTCTAATATGGATGTCATCCATAGATGTGCGATTATCAGTGATTTGATTAAGCGATGTTATTGACTGAGAATCCTGTCCGGCTTTAAGCTTGTTTTCATCGCCGCAATAGACCACCTTTCTATTATACCATACAAGAGGACCATGATGGTCCTATATCGCTCACCTGAACCAAAATGATATGAGCCACTGTTTTGTATTTAAGACTGAAAACAAACTTATGGTCAATAACATTTTGTCAAGTTTTGTCTTGATTAGTCACTATTTGAAGTTTTTAGAGTAAAAGTTTGAATGGCAGATAACTATTCTGATTATCCTATAATTCATTTATCCAAGATCTTATCGTAATTAACATCATAATCCAAATTTCGTCTTGATTGTTCATTCGAAACAGCAATTTTGTCAGATTTAAGGGCACATGCATGACTGACCACTTTCTCATTTGATTGCAGAAAATTCAGCTCATGCAAGGTCTTACAATCAGCAGCATAGTGCCAAAGTATTGTCTTGGTTGATCAATAATTGTAGATTCTAGAGTGTAAACAGGGTAGAAAACAGTCAAGAACAGCAATTTTGTCAAATTCAAGGGCACATAACTCTTGACTTTCTGGTTCAATCAGACCAAAAATCAAACTTATTTGAGACTTTATGGTCTCCAACATTGTATCTAAGTTTTGTCTTGATTGGTCAATATTTGTAGATTCTAGAGTGTAAACAAGGTCGAAAACAGCAACTTTGTCAAATTAAAGGGCACATAACTCTCGGCTTTCTAAACAGATTTGACTGAAAATCAAACTCATCTGAAATTATATAGTCCTAAACAATGTGTCCAAGTTTTGTCTTGGTTGATCAATAATTGTAGATTCTAAAGTGTAAACAGGGTCGAAAACAGTCAAAAACGGCAATTTTGTCAATTCAAGGGCACATAACTCTCGACTTTCTAGTTCAATCTAACCAAAAATCAAACTCATTTGAAATCTTATGGTCTCCAACATTGTATCTAAGTTTTGTCTCGATTGATATATAATTGTAGATTCTAGAGTGTAAACAAGGTCAAAAAAAGCAATTTTGTCAAATTCAAGGGCTTATAACTCTAGTCTTTCTGGTCAGATCAGACTGAAAATCAAACTCAACCGTAATCTTATGGTCCCCAACAATGTGTCTAAGTTTTGTCTTGATTGATCAATGCTTGTAGATTCTAGAGTGTAAACAAGGTCGAAAACAGCCGAAAACGGCAATGTTGTCAAATTCAAGGGCACATAACTCTAGTCTTTCTAGTTAGATCAGACTGAAAATCGAACTCAACCGAAATCTTATGGTCCCCAACAATGTGTCCAAGTTTTGTCTTGATTGATCAATAATTGTAGATTCTAGAGTGTAAACAAGGTCGAAAACAGTCGAAAACGGCAATTTTGTCAAATTAAAGGGCACATAACTCTCGTCTTTCTGGTCAGATCAGACTGAAAATCGAACTCATCCGAGATCTTATGGTCTCCAACATTATATCCAAGTTTTGTTTTGATTGATCAATAATTGTAGATTCTAGAGTGTAAACAAAATTAAAAACAGCATTTTTTGACATTCAAGGGCAGATAACTCAGCACACTCTGGTGCGATCAGGCCCATAATCAAACTCATCCGAGAACTTATGCCCATACTTACTTTGACCAAGTTTGATCAAGATTGGCCAATTTTTGTCGATGCTAGAGTGTAAACACCAAATTGTTGACAGACGGACGGACAGACGGACAGACAGACGGACGGACGGACGACGGACATTGAGTGACCACAATAGCTCACCTTGAGCACTTCGTGCTCAGGTGAGCTAATAATTTCACAAAAGTGTGCATACTAAACCTAACTTCTGATGACAGAAGTATCATTGCTATTTGATATCCCATTTAAATTCTATAGACGCAATCCGAATAATTTTTTAACATCCCTCGTATAAGGACGCACGATGGGTTGTAAGAGAGGCTCAAAGAATTGTCCGGTCAATTCTTTGCTTTGTCCGGTCAATTTTTTGCTGCATGCAGTCTGCGTCCTAGTCGCGTGCGACAAAATTGTATGCTGCATGTGCGTGCATTGCACAGCTATGCCTACATTTTAGACCCATACCGCACAAAGGAGCACGTACGACCAGTTGTAAGAGAGGCTTTAAGCGATGAATAACTTGTTTTGAAAAGGTAAGTGCATAAGCATGAAAGTTTTGTCAGTTAAGGATTACAACCCATCATTATCAACAAAAACATTATGTGCATCTTCAGTTGTCATCCGTGACGATGGAAATTGACAAGGATATCCCTCGTCAATTTCTGTTGTCACAGATAATGCTAAGAAATTGACGAAGGCGTCCTATCATCAATTTCAGTTGCCGCTGATGAAGCCCCCAGTTGTATATGTTTAGTATATAATGATGGGTTGTAATCCTTAAAATAATACATACAAAATTCAAGACATACCTGCTAATATAGCCTGTGACTGAGCTGAAAATAACCCCTGAACAGCAGTGTTGAATTCTTCTGGATTTTGTAACATCTAAAATTGAAATTACACATCAACATTTTTTTTTTGCAATCATATCAAATATACAGTACAATTTTCAGTAACTCAAATCTTAACTTTAGAAGATTTTTTCAAATGCAAAATTCTGTTCACAAGTTAAGTTCTCTTCGTTTTATGGCTTTAATCCTTTTTAACCCTTTCCCAAACGACAAAATTTTAGGGTGATCCACTACAAAAACTGCCACAAATGGCAAAATGGATGTTAAGAAAGATAGGATTTGTGTTAATTATGGCAAAGAAAATATTGAGACAAAAGGAGAAACTGCTGTTTATCAGCAGTTTCTTCTTTTGTTTTAATGTTTTCCCAAGCCTTTTCTATTGGGTACGTCAAAACCAGGGGCCAGTTTCATCAAAACATTTAAGACGTATTTTTTACTTACCGATGTCTTACGACACATTTAGAGGAACAATAACGTATCGCCAATCAACCAAAAGCTATGTAATGCGATTGTTGTTATAAGTGTTTTTAAGTCGTTGGTAAGTCAAAAATATGTCTTAAATATTTTGATGAAACAGGCCCCAGGTCTTGTTTGGGAAAGGGTTAACAAGGTTTTTGGCCTTCAAATATAAATATCATTCGAAAAATTCAGTTATCTGAATATACTATAGAATAACATTGATTAATCAAAGATTTAGTGACAATGAAATCTGCTGATTGTTATGTTGAAATAAAGATATAAGGGTTTACCAGATTAGCATCCAGATGCATGGCTGTTGGTAAGTGACCTTTGTTGTATTGTTCTGCTGGTCGACAATCTACCACAAAATATTTTACACCATCTCCCTATAATGCCAAAGAAAACATTGAAAAGGCTAGCTTAATACCAGACAGCAAATCGAAATCAAAGTATACACGCAAGGCTGACTATTACAAAACTGTTACAAAACTAGAACTGATAATAATGACCAAATGGCTACTGTAGTGGCATTACTATTCGATGGCTCAGTGCAAACGCTTGTAACTGCCTATATGTTTATAGGCAGTTACAACTGTTTCGCGCTGAGCCATCGCATTATTCATTCAGGTTTACTAACACCAACTCAAGAATACAATGTTATCTAAATTCAAAGTAGTTATCATTTGATGTGCAAATGAAGTTCTGAAGAAATTGCCAATTTCAAAACTATGGAAAATATTTTGGAACTGACGAATATCATTGCATAATTAATGATTTTATCAGTTACCTATTTATATCCATCAATTGAAACACAATTTTGTGCTGTTCACAACTTATGTCAATTCAAATGAATCTGTAATTAGATTTTCCTTGAGAAGGGAAATATTCGAGGGCTCAGTGCAAAACTATTGTAACTACATATTTTTCAGAAATTCACTTTTTTGCATTTTCTGAATCTTTAGGAAGGAATACATCATGTGTTCTAATATTAGGTTTCAATTCTGTATACTTAAACAGATATTTAGAATTTCAAAAATATTTTTCCTTTTTGACTTTGAGAAAGTCAATAAGTGTTTTCCCTCTCCTGTAAAATTTTACAAAATGTAGTTACAATAGTTTTGCACCAAGCCCTCAATATATAAATACAAGAGGACCATGATGGTCCTATATCGCTCACCTGAACCAAAATGATATGAGCAACATTTTTGTTCAATTCAATAAATATTTATGACTTTAAGACTAAAAACGAACTTATGGTCAATAACGTTGTGAAAATCGAGCTCATCCAAGATCTTATGGTGCTCAACATTGTGTCCAAGATTTGTCTTGTTTGATAAATAATTGTAGATTCTGGAGTATAAACAAGATCGAAAACAGCCGAAAACAGCAATTTTGTCAAATTCAAGGGCACATAACTCTCAACTTTTTTTATCAGATCAGACTGAAAACCAAACTCATCCCAGAACTTATGATCCCCAACATTGTGTCCAAGTTTTGTCTAAATTGATCAATAATTGTAGATTCTAGAGTATAAACAAGGTCGAAAACAGTCGAAAACGGCAATTTTATCAAATTCAAGGGCACATAACTCTCGACTTTGTAATAAGATCAGGCTGAAATTCAAAATTTGTCTTGATTGGTCAATAATTGTAGATTCTAGAGTGTAAACAAGTTCGAAAACAGCCGAAAACAGCAATTTTGTCTAATTCAAGGGCACATAACTCTCGACTTTTTAATCAGCTGGGACTGAAAATCAAACTCATCCAAGATCTTATGGTCTCAAACATTGTGTCCAAGTTTTGTCTTAATTGATAAATAATTGTAGATTCTAGAGTGTAAACTATGTCAAAAACAGCCGAAAATGGCAATTTTATCAAATTAAAGGGCACATAACTCTCATTTTTCTGGTTAGATCCGACTGAAAATCAAACTCATTTGAGATCTTATGGTCTCCAATATTGTGTCCAAAATTTGTCTTGATTGGTAAAAAATTGTAGATTCTAGAGTGTAAATAAGGTCGAAAACAGTCAAAAACAGCAATTTTATCAAATTCAAGGGCACATAACTCTCGACTTTGTGGTAAGATCAGGCTGAAATTCAAACTCACCCGAGATCTCATGGTCCCAAACATTGTGTCCAAGTTTTGTCTTGATTGATGAATAATTGTAGATTCTAGAGAGTAAACAAGGTCAAAAACAGCCGAAAATAGCAATTTTGTCAAATTCAAGGGCACATAACTCTCGTCTTTCTGGTCAGATCAGACTGAAAATCGAACTCATCTGAGATCTTATAGTCTGCAACATTATGTCCAAGATTTGTCTTGATTGATCAATAATTGTAGATGCTAGAGTGTAAACAATGTCAAAACTAGGTATTTTTGGCATTCAAGGGCAGATAACTCCTGACTTTCTGGTTCGATCTGACCCATAATCTAACTCATCCAAGATCTTATGGCCATACATGTTTTGACCAAGTTTGGTCAAGATTGGCTTACATTTGTAGATGCTAGAGTGTAAACACGAAATTGTGGACGGACGGACGGACAGACAGACAGACAGACAGACGGACGACGGACAAAAAGTGATCACAATAGCTCACCTTGAGCACTTTGTGCTCAGGTGAGCTAATAAAATTAAATTGATTTAATTTAAAACAATAGATCTACCCACATCCGCGCACTTTGGACGCTATATTTTCATCCGGGTATTTCATTCCACCCATTTTGTTTCTGAAACAAAAGAAAGAAAAAGTGAAAAACTGGCTGAAATGAATGCGGACAGGAGGAGGATCAGTGCCAGGAGGATCGGACATCCAAATTCTAAAAATAGCACGACTCATCGGACGGGGGCGATTGAACATAGAGAGCGCACCTGCACTGAAAATCGTTGAGATCGACTTCTGTGTTGACTGCGATATATGCCAGACCTTCCTCCAGGGCTGATTATATATCTCCAGGGAAATTTGGTGTGTGAGGTAAGTTAAAGCTTACAAGAGTTTCTTAGATACATTCCTGTTTTAACTTTAGGAAAAAGTGTTCTCCGTACAACAATAGTGAGTAGGGGCCTCATATCAAATAAATGTGTTTTGATAATTGTCATTGGACCAATTGTATATGAAAAATAATGGGAAAAGAAGATATTACTTATTCCGTATATTGTACGTCAGAGAATAATGAAATACCATAACACCGGATTTTCACCATTGTCCTCCAATGAGGCTGACAGTTTGGAGTCATTTGTGTGTGAAACTGTTGTTTAGTAACAATTACAATAGTTATTTATGTAAACATGTCACAATTGTACATTTTAAAGTAGGATGTTTGTGTTATTTATAGAAAGAATTTAAACATTTTTCAAATCAGTAAGATAAATAGTTAGCAATTATAATATTTATGATTATGGGACTAGAAAAGGGATCCATTCTCTAGATCATTTTCTAAAAAACATTGCAGGTTACGAGGGACGTTCAATTAATTTTGGAACTGGGGTTCTATAAGCCACAGTTATGTCGCAATTCAATTTTAAGTTTCTCCAATCCTTCGAAGTAATCCTCTTTGACACCCACACACTTCTGAAGTTTTGAGATTCATTACTTATATGCCAGAAAATGAGCCTCTTTTGGAACACCTCGCAGACACTGGAAAATTGCACTTCATATGGAATATGACGGCCTATACCGACGACCAGAGGCTTTTTCCGTCATCATGGGGAACACAAAAAAGCCACACGGGCCTAAGCCCAGCTATAATGATGGATGAAGACGCTGTGCAGCATGTGTCTCTTTCAGGAAGTCTTGGACAAGATGACACCTGTGGACAGCTCCGCTGTCATGGATTTGGCACATGCCTCTTTAGCCGGTCCTAGACCTACTCTTTTCGTGATATTTCTTTACTTTGGCCGACATACATTTCTTGTATGAATGACCGGCGATAGTTGTACTATTTGAAACAGTAATATGAACAATACACCCGTTACATTTGAAAAATTACCGCGTTCAAAACTTTTGCCGCGCTTTTAATTTTTTTGCTATTACGGACCTTACCTGATATTTTCGCAGCCATTGCTTGCTTATGACACGTCATTGGTGCTCATAATAATAGATTATTGTTCAATCATATGTATAAAGCCATGAAAGCCCACATTGGTTGCATTTATTGCATTATTTCAAAATATATTTTGCATGGGTGCCTCTCAGTCCATAGGCAGCAGGTGTTGGACCCAATGGGCATAAACCTTTCTGTGTTCCAACCCTTTCGTCAAAATCGTATAACATGTCCCCGATGAAAAACCAACTTTATCTGCTATTTCTTGCACATTGAACCATGCCTCTTGTTCGGTCATGTCGGAATCTACAGCAACATTTGCTTTGGTACTAGCTCTACCCGGGTTGCCTGAGAGGGGGGCATCATTCAAGCCAGTTTTACCAAATTTAATTTTCATTATCTTCCTAAAATCTGACGCATATTAAACGTTCGAATGTCTACGAATCTGATATAGTTCATTATATACATGTGATGTAGATATTTCAAAGTCTTTGCGACCTTTCAGAGCTCCAGATAAGGTGCGTGATTGCGTTATTACGTATTCAAATATGTAAAAAACGCATTTCAAAGCAAACTGTGTGCGTCGGCAGACGCATTCAATGTTCAAGTAACGCATTTCGAACAATCGAGAGCGAGCGAAAGTTACTGGTTTCGTGCTAACGCATTCAACTTGTTTCTAATCGTCGAAGAGAAATTTCCCGTTATCTGTCACCGAATGCAGACCCAGTAGCGAAATCACTCATTTTGAATACTTTTTTGTATTTTACAACCTTGTTGAGCGATGTGAATCGAAGAAGTACATATACAAGGAAAGGAAATCGTATATACATGTATAATCAAGGGTTTAGTTTTCCCAAATGAACGGTGTTTTGTTGTTTTTCTCTATAAACGGATTATACCTACTGGGTTGAGAGTGAATCACTCTTTTGGTGCTCAAAGTAGGGAGTGATCACTCTTTTACCATAAAAATTATCTGGAGCTCTGCCTTTAATGTAGACCCGTACACCCTACTTCAGTTCGTTTTCCATTTTGCGCACAGCGAAATAGCCAGTGTATACGACTGAACCAACTTAAAAGTTCCGTAACTTTTGAAAGAGTCAACGAATTTGTCTCAAATTTTGACCAAGTATAGACAGTAACTTTCCCGTCAAGCAGTCGCAAGCACCACTAGTTTTATAGAACCGTGAGGTATGGTGGACCATTAGTACCACTTTTAATTGAACGCCCCTCGTATATTATAATTCCATCTTTTTTAGATACACTTTACATAACTATCCCCATCATTGCTCTCCTAATGGTGGTTCTGGTTCTGATCTTCCAAAGATTTAATAAATTTCTCGATCTAACTAGCTTACGTAATTCAAGATTTTTACAGAAGTTAACACTGCTTTCGTAAAAGTTTGATATATGTCTGAATATTCGTTAGTTAGCCAATACAAAGCCATATATGCAACGATTTATCATCATGTTACAGAAACCTTTTTGAATTTTGATCTAGCTTTGATTACAATTTCTTCCAATTTGTTGCAATAGCCAATAGAGCAGGTGCTGGAGTGATTCACACAAACAAGTTTCGCTGTCAAATTTCAAAACCCAGCACAGTTTTATGTTGGAAAGTTTGGAAATTTCAGTTTTGAAAATTGATAAATTCTTATTTTAAACTTTGTGAAAAAGGAGACCTTTTCAAATTGCGAAGCCACCGAATATATAGGCCTCTGTTATATGAGAAAGATAAGCCCTGAAAGTGGTCGTTGCCAGATGTGCATGACACAAACATGAAAATCAGCTAGATGATTTCTGATTAGCTGCGATATCTTGACCACAAACTTGATGATGGGTACAGTAATCAGGTGGTTTTCTCCTTTGGCAGGGGCTTGTAAAAGGCCCCTTCTCCTTGACAAAAGGCCCCTTTCCCACACACAACGCCATGACAATAGCCCACTGGCCTGAAAGGCCATTGGAGCTAAAAACTGTTTATAACAAGGAAACATTTCCTTAATTTTCCCAATGTTTTCCTAAACCTTTATCTTCAGATGCATCAAGAAGTATTGTAAGAATGGGATTACTTAGAAACAAATTATGATGAAGTAAATTTATTACCCAGAAGCAGAAGACACCAGTCATTAGCAAAGTAGGTTTAACCCTTTCCCAAACAAGATCTGGCTTTGCATCCCTGATAGAAAAATTTCGCAAAAACGATGAGGCAAAAGGAGAAAATACTAATGAAATCAGCATTTACTTAATTTGTCTCATTGTTTTCTTTACTGCATCGTTAACATTTTTACCTTTCGTAATATTTGTTTTGTAGTCTGTATTAGCTTTCCAATTGGACCCCATTTTAATTACGTCATTTGGGAAAGGGTTAGGTAAAATTTTTAATATTTTCACAGATGACAGTAAATGTGATAGTACTCAGTATAAACAAATCTAGGGAAGTACACACGATGTATGGGCAGCGAAACATTCTCGACCGCAGAATTGGTGACACATCAATAGTAATGACCATGACTGTGTGGTCAAAAGAACTACAGGAGAAATTGGATCTGGACGTTCGCTATCAGATCACAAACCTCAGATGCAAAATATTTGAAGGAGAAATGCATCTGAACATGACAAGCAATTCTACGATAAATGTTATCACTAATTTCCAAAATGTTGCTGAAGATGAACATAAAACACAAGAAGAAATCACAACAGAATTTGAAAATGTCAGAGTAAGAAAAACGTAGGACGGACATTCCAACATTTCAGGATTAAGTGTTTTTTTCTTTGATCGTTATGAAGAAAAGTGCCACATAAAATGGCATGGTTTAAGTGAAATTGTTCTTTATTTCATAGAAATTATGGACGGATTGAACCACATAAACACCCAAATGTTGGCCCGGACGGACGGACGGAATGACGGACGGACGGACGGACAGACGAAGTGGCGACTATATGCTCTCCCTTCGGGGAGCATAAAAATTGAAAACCCCACATATGTATGCCCAGCATGTACGTACAAACACAAGACAGCAAAGATACAAACCAAAATTACAATTGAAGCCACGCTGGAAGAAACGTCAAAACGAATCACCATCCCAGGAGACGTCATTACTGAATTTCTTGTGATACTCCAAAAGCAAGAACTATTGTCAGACATGGACAGTTTGGAGGACTATATGTTTTTGTGTGGTCCATTCACTGTAAAAGTAGACGTCGGTGTAAATGCAAAACCTCGTTTGTTAATTCTTGCGTTTTTAAAAGTACAAAGTTGTGTACCGAGTTTAGGTAAAGAGGCAAAGCAACTTCTTGTGAAAACCAGTAGCACATCAGCTAGCCAGGTTATCGATTTATTCAAGCCACAGTACTCAGAAAATGATGACGAAAAGGCTGTAGAGGAAATGGTCATCTAAAACTTTCACCAGTTCTTGAAAAATGTAGAACGTAAGTTATTTTATACTTCCAATTTTTCAGCCCCCAATATAAGGTGGTGACAGTTAGATTTGCACAAGTTTATCTACCCATCTGTGTAAGTGTATGAAAGTTCATGTATTATAATTTCGCGCGCAAGTGTGACCGTGAATTCATCATTTCGTGAATACATTCAGGGAACGGAATTGACAATTCATGTCACAAAAAATAAAATAGTTTTACATTATTCTCTATTTATTGAGTTTTAAGGTATCCAAACCCTCAAAAGCACCAAAGACCCAGATGCAAAATTTGAAAAGTGCCAGTAATTCCTAAACAGTGTTACATTTCGATTCCAAATACAAACCTAAACATTTTAAACGGTTTAGAATTTTGAATTAATGCATACTTATGGAAATATTTGACAACTAGAAAGACCTGAAGGTCTTGAGTCGCTCCACAGGCCTGAATTTCTTGTGGTTTACTATAAAAAAAAAATGACAAATTTATCTAAATGCTTAAACTGATATATTTTTAAATTCTTGTGATTCTTAGAGCAGAAACAAAGTAAAGAGAAGAAATTATATGGTCAAAGCGAAAAGAAGGTAAATGATTGACCAATATTTTGGGGATTTATAGTGATGATAAAGTTGAAAACTGTCATTATGCCAAATTCAAGGGCACATAATTCAATATGTGAGTTAATAATTGTGGTAGACTAAGGGAAGTAACTTTTGATATGAGCAATTTAAAGTTCAGTAAGATTTGTTTTTCTTTATGATAATTAGTTCAAGAAGTTGCGATTGCTCATGTAACATAGTGGTCATGAAAATAAAGACATTCTGATCTAAAAATATGATTTTGACTTGATAATTTATGTCTTGAACACAACAATAATCAAACTGAATATTAATCTCGAGCAAGATCTTATGGTCTGTCCAAATTTTGTCAGTATTAATCTATTTATGTGGCCACAAAAGTGAAAAAGTGTTGAAAACTGGAATTTTGTCAATTTCTAGGGCACATAACTCAGATTGTAGCAGTTCAATCATCCTGAAAATTACACAAAAGCAAGATCTTGTTGTCAACAAGATTCTGTCCAAATATCATCTTGATTGGTTAACAATTAAGGTTGTTAGAGTGAAAACAAAGTCAAAAATGGAAATTTTGTCAAATTCAAGGGCACATAATTCATGATGTAAAATTCCGATCAAGCTGAAAATTAAACCCAGGCAGGATATCATGCTTATATATATTCTGTCTAAGTTTTGTCTTGATTGGTTAATATTTGTAGATTCTAGAGTAAAAAGAAAGTCAAAACCAGCTTTTTTTGACGTTCAAGGGCAGATAACTCAAGTTATTCTGGTTCAATCCACACTCTTTTTAGGAATCTGAGAGAGGGTCACCCAAGGATCATTCCTGTGAAGTTTGGTTGAAATCCATCCAGTAGTTTCTGAGGAGAAGATTTTTAAAGAAAAAGTTTACGGACGCACGGACGCACGACGGACACACCGCTATGACAATAGCCCGCTGGCCTGAAAGGCCAGTGGAGCTAAAAATGTTCAAAAATACCTCCCTTGCGTATGAATAAAGAGTAAAATAATATTTGTAAATTATTTTCTTCTGGAAGCATAATCTTGAAATCTGACACGGTGAATCAACTTATTTGAAGTGTATTTACAAGTGTGTGTAATTTGATGCATTTCCTAAGGCTAGAAAGTGGGGATATTTTGAGGGTCTGTAAACCTTAAATGTATAATGACCTACCTGGTAGACTAACCATATAAAGTTAAATTACAAAAATAAACAAAACGCTCAAAAATTATGAATACATGTTATTCTTGTAAAAAGGTATTTGTAAATATAAAATATCAATTAATTGTTGACATTTAGACAGAAAACAGATTTTAGCTCGAGGTGAGCAATTTGGGTCGAGCCAATGTCCGTCGTCCGTCCGTCAACAATTTCATGCGTGCACTCTAGTAACTTCATTTATTGTGCATTCTTCATTATCCGTATGAAAATGTTTATAACCATAATGGATATGCATGTTTAATGACGGCTCATTTGCTTCCGCATTCAGACTTTGGAAACAAGCAAATGCATGACAAAGCTGGAAATTACAAGCAAGTAAGATCCTATGGTCAGTAAGATTCTGTGAGAGTTCTCGATTCTTTAATAAATGCTAATGGTTGTAAAAGTGAAAATAATGCCGAAAATGGCAATTTTGTCAATTTAGTCACTTTCAAGGGCACATAACTCATGCTATAAAATTCAGATCAAGCTGAAAATTTAACCAGGGCAAGATCTGATAGTCACCAACTAGCTGTCCTAGTTTTGTCTTGATTGGTCAATATTTGTAGATGCTAGAGTGAAAAAAAGTCAAAATAGAGCCGAAAATGGCAATTTTGTCAATTTCAAGGGCACATAACTCATGATGTAAAATTCAGATCAAATTGAAAATTATACCAAGGCAATATCTTATAGTTACCATCAATCCGTCAGTTTTGTATTGATAGTTCAATATTTGTAGATTTTAGAGTAAAACTAAGTCAAAACCAGCTATTTTTGACATTCAAGGGCAGATGACTCGGGTTATTCTAATTCAAATCCTTTGAAGGAATCTGAGACAGAGTCACCAAATGATAATTCCTGTGAAGTTTGATTGAAATTCATACAGTAGTTTCTGAGAAGATTTTTAAAGAAAAAGTTTACGGACTGACGGACGGTCTGTCAAGGTCACCAAAGTATGTGCCTACCAGAGCTCCAGATAATTTTTAGGGTAAAAGAGTGATCACTCCCTACTTTGAGCACCAAAAGAGTGATTCACTCTCAACCCAGTAGGTATAATCCGTTTATAGAGAAAAACAACAAAACACCGTTCATTTGGGAAAACTAAACCCTTGATTATACATGTATATACGATTTCCTTTCCTTGTATATGTACTTCTTCGATTCACATCGCTCAACAAGGTTGTAAAATACAAAAAAGTATTCAAAATGAGTGATTTCGCCACTGGGTCTGCATTCGGTGA
Organism: Fragum sueziense; assembly: GCA_963680895.1. Lineage (NCBI taxonomy): Eukaryota > Metazoa > Mollusca > Bivalvia > Cardiida > Cardiidae > Fragum > Fragum sueziense. The sequence goes on along the minus strand of OY804596.1, from coordinate 65,324,242 downwards.
CAGATAACGGGAAATTTCTCTTCGACGATTAGAAACAAGTTGAATGCGTTAGCACGAAACCAGTAACTTTCGCTCGCTCTCGATTGTTCGAAATGCGTTACTTGAACATTGAATGCGTCTGGCGACGCACACAGTTTGCTTTGAAATGCGTTTTTTACATATTTGAATACGTAATAACGCAATCACGCACCTTATCTGGAGCTCTGTGCCTACAGAAAGGTAATGTACCAAGGAATGTTGTGGTAAAGTATGAAGCGAATATGTTAAGTAATAAGGAAGTTATGGCCAATGTTAAAGTTTTTTGACGGAATGACGGACAGACGGACGTACTCACATTTGACAATTAGGAGTTAACGGAATTATGAGTTTAGTAACTCCTAATTACGAACTGATTTTTCTTTTTGTTCTAACATTTGACAATTATGGGTTTATCGAGTTCAAACAACGAGCTTTAACTCATAATGCTGCGAACAATTCCCTTCTTAATTAACTCCTTTTAACTTCATATGTCCAAAATATTAGTATTTCAAAGTCTAATACTAAGGGAACTTTTAATGTTGCATTTAGCAAATAATCATTATGCATTTAGCAAATAATCATTATGCATTTAGCAAATAATCATTATATAGTCACCAGATTTATCCCTAAATCAAAATTTGACCACAAGTAGGTACTTCGTCATTAAAAAAAGGGACCAATCTGTATTTTGCACCTAACAAATCCTGTAATGTATAGTGGTCCAAAGATATAAAATTAAGTTTACACAACCTTTTAATTCATAAAAACATGTTATTTAATTATATGGAGATACACATACAAATCATCTTATTAATAATATGGAAGTAGACAAAGCCTAAATAAGGACGAAAAGCTGTCCGCTCAATTCCTCTACTGATGAAAAACAACAATGGGACAAGGCCTACCTTGTTGTCCTTTCTGACACTAAAGAAACTGATTTACAAACTGGTAAAATACAAACAATATCAATCTATGAAACATATTTGCCTCTGCAAGAGAATTTTTTATCATCGCCAATCGACATACGTGTATTGCATGTAATGTATGTTAAGTTTTTCAAATGCATGGACGAGGGTTCCTGCTTTGGCCCACGCCTGAAACAAGATTATTTAGTAAAGCTTACACGACGTCTGATAGTGCGTTGGAACAAAAAAACGTTATGACCGCTAGTTTGATGACGTCGCATTAGCGTCACCCGAACGATAATGCGCGAAACATCAATGTCCTGGGAACGCAGAAAAAATAACGTTGATGTTATAACCGCATGCATGACGTCACGTTACCTAAAACATATGCTATCTCAATATATTGCCCCCCCAACCATTTCGGATTACTTCTAAAGCTTATGTAATTCGCATTAAAGGTATGCACAAATTTTGCAACATTTCGGACATTTTCAACATCCGGTTAAATCACATAACATTTAGATTTTCAGACTTGAACTGAGTATGTGTGACCTATGGACGGGATCACGTCTTAGTAAACTTGGCAGATGGTTCGTTTTGCTAATGTCTTGAACCGGCGTAAAATGTGTCGTTGTCACTTAAATGTCATCGAAAGGAAATTAGACGTTTGCAATCATGTTTTCAAAACAAAAAGATACAATTTTACAAGCTTCAGTCTGATAAACCGGAAAGTGCAAGAGTTAGACAAAAGCGTTACTGTACATGCCGTTGTCGCCCTTACGTCAACGTTTCAAAACTACACAATTTATGGTGATTCAGTGCAGTAAGCACATGTTAGCAACACCGGAAATCGGTGAAGGCAGAGCAACGGCCCATAAGAGATTTGAGACCATATGTTTTTAACATTATCAAGATACCAAAATCTTACGCTACGCCTGCATTATGCACATTGTCATCGGCACGGGACGCTTGAAAAATAGTCCTGAGTGTGGTGTAGGATCGAACATCTTTTCTCTCTGAGTTTTGCTGGATTTAGAGTATGATTAAAGAATTTGCTGAAAGAGAAATACATCTTGCAATATTAACGCAATAAAATTCCAAACGATACAATGAGACGTATATTCGATCCGTGAGACAACAAATGATTGTCGTCATTCATTAAACACATGTCACAATAGAAATTGAAGCAGAAGTCCCAAGGAAATTGGATTATTTATCTATGTCATGTTCGTCAGTATGTTCTGTGAATTTTGAAATTGACCACTATCTCTAATATCTTAAGAAAACACAAGCAATGTTCCATTTCACACAATTCAAAATACATCCGGTTATAATAAGGCAATCGAATTATCTTTAATTTGATACCAATATTACAAAATCAATATTCAAACTAATGCTAGTAAATCCAGTAATTCTCTGTGCACACTTTCTTTTTTGATTTGGCATATACTTAGTAAATGTGTGTGGTCTTTATTGTTTTCCTGGAATCAGTATATCATGGGACCACTATAAATAGACATCGAGTCGTGAGCCGTGACGAAAGGTTACCGTATATTGCAATACATGTAAATAAGGAGGAGTGCCTATTTTCCTCCGAATAAAAGCAAACAATGACAGGTATTGCGTGCTGTCCAACATTGCCGTGTGAGTTCAGTAGGTGTATACAGATAGTACTTTGTCGATTTATTACTGGGAGACGGGTTCGAGTCACGTATTTTTATAATTCGAAATCCCTCTTCCCCCGTCAATTTAGACTCGATGATCTTTGATCATTCACATGTCGTTGTCTATCTTTATACTTATGTGGAAAATTGAATGATGATCCCTATGTTGTAATGTAAACTTGTCTAGGTATAATAACATAGCACATTTTAGCCTAGTCAATAGACATTTTCGTTGTACAAAACCACATCTTTACAATTAATCAGTAATTAACTCACTCTACTATACAGGCTTGAAACGAGTCAACATAAAAATTCCCTTGCAATATTTGAAAATTCCATGACATGTTTCATAACGTTTTTATCCAACTCTTTCCTATAACAAGAGCTGTCCGAAGACAGCGCGCTCGACTTTCTAAATTGCTTAGTATAAAGGGGGCATAACTCCAAATATAGTGAAGCCAGGGTCATGGGCCCTGATTGTAGGGTAGAGGGTGTGATGGTGAATAAGTATTCCAAGTTTGAGTTGAATCCCTTTGATAGTATGGCAGTTATTGATGTTTGAAAAAACTTTAACCTTTGTGTGCACCGACGCCGACGCCAACGCCCGGATGACAGTATAAGCTCTCATTTTCTTCGAAAAGTCGAGCTAAAAAGGCACATTTTCATAATTGTGAAATACAATTAAGAATGTTTGTGGAAACAATGAGGCAAAAGAAATGTGCGTATAAACCATTTTTGATATTTTGCCTAAATACTTTCTATGCTATATTGTACACAGACTGTTATAATTGGATCATTCCAAAATGTTTGTTAAATGTAAAGCGTTAACTAAGGTAAAAATTATCAGAAACAAATATACATAATCTAAGTTCTTGATTAACTAGGAGTAAATCATATATTGATTCCTAATTATTGCTACAAACGTTTCCATCAACTATATTAGCTTTTTACTCAAAAGATTAAATTAACTATTAAAGTCATGAACAATATTAACTCATAAATACTGATAAGTGAGTAACAATTTAAAATAACTCTTATAACCATGGACAATTTTAACTCCCAAACATTGAACATCCATCAACTCGCATTTCTATGAACAATATTAGCTCTTTATTTCATGAACAATCATAACTCCTAAATATTGAACATCCATCAACTCGCATTTCTATGAACAATATTAGCTCTTAATTTCATGAACAATCATAACTCCTAAATATTGAACATTTATCAACTCGCATTTCTATGAACAATATTAGCTCTTAAGTCATATGATTTACATATATTTTAACTCTTAAAGTCATGAACAATTTTAACTCCTAAATATTGAACATCCATCAACTCGCATTTCTATGAACAATTTCAGCTCTTAAATCATATGATTTACCGTACATTCAAGATTTAACTCTTAAAGTCATGAACAATTTTAACTCCTTAACAATGAACATCCATCAACTCGCATTTCTATGAAAAATTTTAGCTCTTAAATAATATGATTTATATGTAAATTTTAACTCCTAAAGTCATGGACAATTTTAACTCCTAAATATTGAACATCCATCAACTCGCATTTCTATGAACAATATTAGCTCTTTCATCATCTTTGAGAATTAACTCTTATAAATATGGACATTTTTTAACATGTATTTCCATGAACAATATAAGCTCTTTCATCATCTATGAGAATTAACTTTTTATAGCCATGGACAATCTTATATTTCTTATTATCAAACAGCTTTTAACATGTATTTCCATGAACAATATTAGCTCTTTAATCATTTATACAATATACTCATAACTTCTTTATCACTAGCTTGATCAGTATATAATTTGGTAATAATGTAGTTCATTATCTATAGATAGTATGAAAATTTTAAAGCTTAACAAAAAGGTTCTAGCAATCGTAAACTGTGTTACCATAGGAACGTTAGCGTACCGGGGGAATGTCGAAAAATGATACATGATCGTTGAATTAATCATTTTTCTTAAATTTCTGTGAGATTTTTTGGTGCAAATTATTATTTCGTTGGTATTGCGTAGTGACATCAAGTTGTATACGTTGATTTAAAAGTTGTTACGAAGACACTACTTTTTACAAGATAGAACTGATTAGTGGAATAGCAATATGACGTCGACAACAAAATTTGAATGTCGGTCTATTATTAAATTCTGTCACAATCTTGGTCATACACCAACACATGTACCATTTAGAATGATAAAGAAAACAAGAATATAGTGCTTTAGACAAAATATGTTTAAGTGACACCCAATATTCTGACTTCAATAGTTCACAATGAGTGCAAAGATAGTCCTGCAAAAGGCCACATCCCAGTTAACGACGTCAAAACTGGGATAAACAGTGAAAGGTTCCACTTTGATAGTAAATTAATCTTCGATTCTAAAATCTTATGATAACACTTGCCGCACATTTATACATCGGACACTGAATTGTGTGAGAGTAAATAAGCACTTTAAATAATAGTGGTCATGATCGCGTTAAGCTGACGTCACTGGGCAATAACTTTTATATGTTCTCTATTGAAAATTTCCACATTTATTGTACCGATGTCAAATTAAAAAAAAACTGTACAATTTTTGTTTTGATAGTCAACATTCCCTGAGTTTTATTAGCCCAGTGTACGAACTTTGGATCATCCCTTGTAAACTTGGACAATTTTAATTTCTTATTATTCAACAGCTTTTAACATGTATTTCCATAAACAAAATTTGCTCTTTAATCATACATAAGTATTTTCTGCCTTTCACACGAGAGGTCACGGGTTCGATACCCTGCCACGGCAAATACCCTTCTGACAAAAATGTCACCCGTCAATGGTTTGATATCGTGAACCTATGTGGGGGAGCAGCTGGAGGCTCGCTAAGGGTGTTGTGGTATGATAAATGACAGGAATCCATGGTTAGGTGCTCCAGCCGCCGCAATATGACCATAGTAGTTGAAAACGGCGTAAAAAACCAATGAATCAAATCAAATATATGAGAATTAACTCATATAAATATGGACACTTTCTAATTTCTTATTATCAAAAAGTTTTTAACATGTATTTCGATGAACAATATTAGCTCTTTAATCATCCATGAGAATAAACTCGTATAAACATGGACAATTAATAATTTCTTATTATCAAACAGTTTCTAGCATTTATTTCCATGAACATTATTAGATCTTAAATCATCTATAAGTATTAACTCTTATAACCATGGACAATTTCTAATTTCTTATTATATAACAGCTTTAAACATATATTTCCATGAACAAAATTAGCTCTTAAATTAGGGCTGGGTACCGCCAATGAAACAATACCGCGGTATACCACGGTATTTTACTAAATACCGCGGTATATACCGCGGTATACCGCCATTTTACCATGTGCTGTTAATTTATAGTTATGGTCATTTAAATAAAGAGATATTTTACCCAGGAAGAGTTTATTTTTATTGTCATTTAAGACTGGTACAACAGAGTAGTTCTCCCAGATTGACGATTTCGCCTTCACATTTTTGACAAGAGTGTAGTCCGACTCCTCCGCCATTTTGTTTGTGTCACATGTAATGGGTCGTGCTCGTTTGGTATTCCTTTCAATCAGACCGGCGCACCCGATTGATAACCAGAAACATCAACAAATACACAAAGACGTTTATACTAAGCTTTATAGGGTTCGATAAAAATCATAAAATTGTTGTATTGATTGGATTTGCAAAATTCTTCCACACAATATATCACTTTGTGATTTCATACGAGCCCATACCGAGAGACAGCAATGTCGTAAATTTACAAAAAGGGACAATCGGCGCATGCCGAATTCACAAGTGCAAAGCGCGACTTGTAACAACTATCGAACATTCCAATTGGGTCACGTTACTGATCAAGCATTGACCTTTGTGTTCTATTGGGTAGTTATTTTTGGAAGCTAATAATAGTAACAGATAACGTTTTGGGATTCCCAGAAAATTTATACACACATGATTCGGTTTGCTGTAGGTTTAATCACAACGAAAAAGCGACAAGGCATTGAAGTATGGACCATGTTTAATTGTTCATTAAATACCGGTATTTCCCGATGATACCGCGGTATCATACCGCGAGGATCGGGCACCGTGGTAACCGGTATACCGGTAATACCGCGCACCTCTATCTTAAATATTCTATGAGAATTTACTCTTATAACCATGTACAATTTCTAATTTCGTATCATTAAACAGCTTTTGACATGCATGTCCTTGAACAATATTAGCTCTTAAATCATCTATGAGAATTAAATGTTAATACCATGGACAATTTTTAATCTATAATTACTAAACAGCTTTTGACATGTATTTCCTTGAACAATATTAGCTCTTAAATCATCTATGAAAATTAACTCTTAAAACCATGGACAATTTATAATTTCTTATTATCAATCAGTTTTAATATATATTGCCACGAACAATATTAGCTCTTAAATCAACTATGAGAATTAACTCTTATAACCATGGACAATTTTTAATTTCTTATTATCGAACAGTTTCTAACGTGTATTTCAATGAACAATATAAGCTCTTAAATCATCTATTAGAATTAACTCTTATAACCATGGACAATTTTTACTTTCTGATTATCAAACAGTTTTAACATGTATTTCCATGAATAATATTAACCCTTAAATCATATATGAGAATTAACTCTTAAAACCATGGACAATTGTTAATTTCTTATTATCAAACAGCTTTTAACATGTTTTTCGATGAACAATATTAGCTCTTTATTCATCTATGAAAATAAATTCTTATAAACATGGACAATTAATAATTTCTTATTATCAAACAGTTTTTAGCATGTATTTCCATGAACAATATTAGCTCTTTAATCATCTACGAGGGACGGTTGGAAAGTAGTTGGACTTTTCGTGCTGCTGTCTCTCCATTTGCAACTGTATGTACACATTATATATTGGTGGAATCTACATCCATTTGCCAATAATGTGGTCGGTTTATTTTCAAAGAAAGTTGTATATATACAACATTCTGTTTACTTATATGTGATAGGTGTTTTATGTATCATAGGCTATTTGTTAGAGGAACACCAAGGGTATCCAAAACAAAAGAACATTCTAGTCATTTTTATCGTGAAGGAGTTGAGTTTTTGAACCACATTATTACTGGAGATTAAATAAGGGTTCATAATTCCGAACTTGGGATAAAAAATCAGTCACAGTAGTCATGCAAACGAGCTGGTTCCCCACACCTGAAAAGATTAAGCTGTTACCTTCGTTTAGTAGTCATGTTTGTAGCTTTTTGGGATTCACGAGGATTGATTGTTACTTGTTTTATGTAAAATGGTAAAAACTGTCATTGCCAAGTACAACTCTGAAGTAGTTCAGAAAATTTAAGAATAAATGCTGAAGTAAACGCGTCCCAGATTAGCAAAGAAAAATGTTTTCTACTTCACGATTACGCACGCTCCCATACTACCGCATCTACAGTGGATGTTATCAAATATTACACATGACAAAAGTAGTTTTACCCTTCTTATAGCCCAGACCTCGCCCCACGTGACTTTTATTAGTGTCTAGAACTGGAAAAAATGTTTGCTGGGAAGAAATTTGAGACCAGGGCGCCTTTGATACCGACTGTTACACTGTACCTACGTCATGGCTAATAGTGGGAATAATAAAGCTGCTACAAAGATGGCAAAAATGCACACACATATATGGACAATTTGTTCAAACAGTGTAAAAAGAATTTTGTTAAAAAGTTGAATGGTTTTAGAGAACTAGTCAAAAGTCCAACTACTTTCCAACCGTCCATCGTATGAGAATTAACTGTTATAAACATTGACAATTTCTATTTTCTTATTATTAACCCTTTCCCAACCAAGACCTGGTTTTGAAGTCCTTAATAGAAATGGCTTGGGAAAATATTGAGACAAAAGAAGAAACTGCTGATAACCAGCAGTTTCTCCTTTTGCCTCAATATTTTCTGAGCTGTACACAAATCTTATCTTTATTCACATATAATTTGTCGTCTGCTGCTGGTTTTATAATGGACCACCCTAAAATTCTGTTGATTGGGAATGGGTTAAACAGCTTTTAATGTGTTTTTCCATGAACACAATAAGCTCTTAAAGTATCTATGAGAATTAACTCGTATAACCATGGACAATTTTTAATTTCTTTTTATCAAAAAGCTTTTGACATGAATTACCTTGAATAATATTAGCTCTTAAATCATCTATGAGTATTAACTCTTATAACCATGGACAATTACTTATTTCTTATTATTAAACAGCTTTTGACATATATTTCCTTGAACAATATTAGCTCTTAAATCATCTACGAGAATTGACTCTTATTAATTTGGACAATTTTTCATTTCATATAATTAAACAGCTTTTAACATGTATTTCCATGAACAATATTAGCTCTTAAATCATCTATGTGAATTAACTCTTATAACCATGGACAATTTTTATTTTCTTATAGATAAACCGTTTTTAACATGTATTTCCATGAAGAATTTTAGCTATTAAATCATCTATGGGAATTAACTCTTATGACCATGGACAATTTTTAATTTCTTATTATCAATCAGTTTTTAATATCTACTTCTATGAACAATATAAGCTCTTATCATCTATCAAAATTAACTCTTATTACCATGGACAATTTTTACTTTCTTATTATCAAACAGTTTTTAACATGAATTTCCATGAACAATATTAGCTCTTAAATCATATATGAGAATTAACTCTTATAACCATGGACATTTGTTAATTTATTATTATCAAACAGTTTTTAACATGTATTTTTATGAACAGATTTAGCTCTTTAATAATCTATGAGAATTAACTCTTATAAGCATGGATAATTTTTAATTTCTCATTATTAAACAGTTTATTTAACATGTTTTTCCATGAACAATATTAGCTCTTTAATAATCTATGAGAATTAACTCTTATAAACATGGACGATTTTTAATTTCTTATTATTAATTTGATTCCATGAACATTATAAGATCTTAAATCATCTATGAGAATTAAATCTTATAATGATGGACAATTTTTAATTTCTTATTATCAAACAGCTTTTAACATGTATTCCATGAACAATATTAGCTCCTAACCCATTTCCAAACAACAAAATTTTGGACTGTTCAAAATTCAAAGATGATGCAGACGACAATTCAAAGTGAATAAAATTTCATCTTTTTTGTTAATTTATGTAGAAAACGATGTGGGGAAATGAAGAAATTGCTTTTCACAAGTAATTTCTTCATTTTCTACAATGTTTTCCCAAGCCTTTTCTTGTGAGAGAGTCAAAAGGTGTCATTGAACGGTAATGGGAAAAATCATCTTTGAGAATTAACTCGTATAACCATGGACAATTTTGAATTTCTTATTATCAAACAGTTATTAATGTGTATTTCCATGAACAATATTAGCTCTTGAGCCATCTATGAGAATTAACTCTTATAACTGAACGATATTAGCTCTTTATCAAAGATTAAAATCAAAACTTATAATCATAAACAATTTTTAATTTCTTATTACCAAAAAGCTTTTAACATGTATTTCCATAAACAATATTAGCTCTTTAATGCTAGATTAAAATTTTAAAAAACTCATTTTAACATGGACAGTTTAACTTTCTAAATTTTGAGCAACTATAAAAACACATTTTCAAAAATGAAAGGTCTTGATGTGAAGGAACATTACCTTCATGGCAACAAATCCTTTGTCAAATCTCTGGCATTTTCCTGCCTTCTGTCAAGCAATTTCTTCATCTCCCACAATGTTTTCCATGTAAAAAGACCAAAAAATTCAAAACTCCATTCACTTGGAATTGTCGTCTGCATCATCTTTGAATTTGGACTAACCTAAAAATTTGCCGTTTGATAATGGGTTAACACATAGAAAAACCTGAAGGGTCTGAATTGTTCCATATGCATTAATCTTTTCAATTGAAGTTTTGGCTAGATTTGTAAATACTCATGTTGCAATGCTTAAATGTAGATACAACATAAATATACTGCAGCAACATAGTCTAAGTAAAGGGAAAGAATATGGTTTTTGAGGCTGTTAGATAGAAAACAAATCCAAAAAAGGCAATTTGGTCAAATTCAAGGGCGCATAATTGGGAATGAAAGTTGAAAATTAGACTTGTAAAAAAATCTAAGGTCAGCAATTTCCTGCATATTTTTTTTTGATCGGTCAATATTTGTTGCTGTTAAAGTGAATATAGCATTGAAAACTGAAACTAGTGCATATTTATAAGAATAAGGGAGTGAAAAGGTTGAATACTAATATATATTGACCATGTTTTAAGTCCCCACCACCATCGTTAAAATTAGATCAATGGAAAAAATTCCGAATTAAAATTCTGGATATCAAAATTGCTAGAAATATCATTGTATAAAGTAAATAAAAGAATGTTTACTCTTAACCCTTTCCCAAAACAACAAATTTTAGGGTAGTCCTATTTAAAAGCTGTTTTAGAGGATAAAATTGATGTTAAAAAGGAAGGGATTTGTGTATAATATAGCACAGAAAATATTGAGACAAAGGAAGGAACAACTGGTTATCAGCAGTATCTTCTTTTGCCTCAATGTTTTACCAAGCATTTTCCATTAGGGACATGAAAACCAGGTCTTGTTTGAAAGGGGGGAATAAAGTATGATGGATTTCTATTTCAAAGGCTCTTATTTACATTTTTAAAGGCAAGTCTAAATTACCCCATGCATATTTGGCAAACCTCGATAACTTTCCAAATCTATCTTTTTCTATAACACGGTAGGTAACCCACGTGACTTTTGGGAAACGCTCACACCGAAAAAATCGCCCACTTCAAGGTATGTTTTGTTTAATTTCTCGGCTTATACGCTACGGATTTTTGATGAGATAAAGAGCACGGTACGCACATTTGAGAGGGCCATTCCCGTTTGTAACTCACTACGCTCCAAATCCTGTGGTTTCTTCAAACATTCAAGTTTGACAAAACCAATGGATTGTGAGCAGAGTGAGTTACAGATGGGAATGGCCCTCTCAATTGCGCGTTCCGTGCGCTTTATCTCATCAAAATCCTTAGAGTATAAGCTGCGAAATTAAACAAAACATACATTGAAGCGGGCGATTTTTCAGTGTGTACGCTTCCCAAAAGTCATGTGGGTTACCCACCGTGATAAGACCAGTTCCCAAATCTAAAATAACATTTAGTCCTAAAACCAAGTTTAAAAATCCCCTACAAAATACTTTGAGTTGTTGGCTATCATTTCTATCAATGGACAGCAATTTACAGCAAAATAAGTTATGACCCCCTTGTCTTGTATGTGAAGTAAATATCAGGACTCCCACTGTACTGCTACAGTAAAACATTTTCCAAGCTGACTGTCAGCCCGAACATTTGCTTCTCATCAGCAGACTTACAACGGGGAGGAAGGGGGTGACGGGTGAGAAATCATCAAGAATTAAGTTCTCAAAAATAAAGTTATAACATGTGCACCCATCAGTTTAATTTACAAAACCAATACCGGTCACTAAGTTTGGCTCATTTTCAAAATGCTCAACTCTAAATTTATGAGCTTCTCTAAAGTTTCAGGACCATAATTTCTTTTTGCACGGAACAAATTTGAACATATTGGAATGATTTAACATATTTGTTAAGATCCAAAGTTAAGGGCAACTCTATGTTGATATCATTTCTTCCAATGATCTTACCAAAAATTCCCATTTCATTGTATAGAGGGTATAAAACATTTTGGTATCCGGGCTTTGGTATGTCCGGTAACTGCTTCAGTTACAAAAGAGTTTTTTTCTCTAAATTTGTAGTGTAGTCATTCATGAAATGTATGATGTGTTAAGATTTTTTTTATCACAAGTCTTCAACATTTGAACATAGGTTTGTAAGATGTTATCTAAATGTACTCACATCAATTCATTCATTACATCTCAGATGGATATCAAACCTCCATATTGAAATCTTTGATATGGGCCAAGTTGCCTGTCCAAGTCTTAGGAGTTATCAAAAATTACCCATAATGCAAAGCAAAGTTGCCTGTTCAAGCCATAGGAGTTATAAAAAAATACCCATAATGCAAAGTCAAATTTGGAAGTGGCAAATGGCATGAGAGGAGACAATGATGTAAGGGAGGTAACTTCTACCAAACTGTTCATAGTATGAACAAAAGCCCCGGTTCATGAATTAGGAGTTTCTCTCTGCACAGTGTTCCTAATGCCAAAATTGACTTACTGGCAAATTTTGGTGAGGGAAATAAGAGTTAACCTCGTAATTCTTGACAAACTCTTAAACCTTGAACGGACAACTGCAGTAACTCCTAATTGCCAAATAATAGCACGGACGGACAGACAGACGGACAGACAGACGGACAAATCAAATTTATGATGCCTCCCTATCGGGGGCATAAAAATTGGAAGAGATGCATACAGGATTCCTGTGAAGTTTGGTTGAAATTGGTCATGTAGTTTTGGAGAAGAAGACTTTCAAAGATTTTTCAAAAAATAATTCATTTTATTTAAAACTTCAGTTCTACGCGTAAAATGGATTTGAAAAAGATGCGTGCAAGGATGATTCCTGAGAAGTTTGGTTGAAATTGGTCCGGTAATTTTGGGTTTGAGTTTATTGGGGTTTTACGCCGTTTTCAACTACCAGGGTCATATCGCGGCGGCTGGAGCACCTAACCGTGGGTTCCTGGTATTTCTCGCACCAGTACAACCACAATATCCAAACCGAGCCTCCAGCTGCTCTCTCACATAGATGATTCACACCCATTGGTGAGAGACAAATGACTTGTCAAATGTCAGAATGGATACTGGCCGAGCCGGGGTTCGAACTCGAGACCCCTGGGTTGACAGACTCCGACGTATCCGACTGAGCTATCCGGGCTCGGCCCGGTAGTTTTGGAGACGAATACTTTTAAAATATATTTCAAAAATTTAAATCAATTTAATTGAAATTTAAGTTCTGTACAGAATTCATTTTTTGAATGTATTTGTAAGAGATGCACGCAAGGAAGACTCCTGTGAAGTTTGGTTGAAATTGGTCCAGTAGTTTTGGAGAAGAGGATCTTAAAGATTTTTCGAAAATTTGATTTATATAATTTAATTATGTTTTCAAGTTCTGTATGGAAGATTCCTGTGCAATTCGGTAAAAATTGGTCAAATAGTTTTGGAGAAGAAGATGTTTAAAGATAATTCGAAAATTTAATTAATTTAAATTAATTTAAATTCAAGTTCTACACGGAATTTAATTTTTTTAAGGAATTTGGAAAAGGTTCATGCTACGAAGATTCCTGTGAAGTTTGGTTGAAATTGGTCCAGTAGTTTTGGAGAAGATGTTTAAAGAAAAAGTTGACGGACGCACGACGGACACAGGGCCATGACATAAGCCCCGCTGGCCTTCAGCCAATGAAGCTAACTACTTATAGATAGAATAAATCGGGGGTTCTCAAAAAACGTTGTTAAAGTTACGGCACCATGCGCAATTGTGCAAATTGATTTTCACATTTTAGAATAGAGATGAACCAAGAAAATCATAGTGGACCAGGTGTATTGTACCCTTTTAATTTAATGTATTAATTATTTTTTAGGTTCAAAGAAAATTGTCTTCTGGAGTAATGAAGGACTGGTTACATTTAGAAGTCGAATTCGGGAGTCGTTTCCATTACTTCAAGAAAAACATTTTAAATTGAAAATGGTGAGAAAATAAACCGGAAATACTTTGGTGCCAGCAGACAACAACAGCCTCAGAGATTTGAAGAGGGATATCAAGGCCAAGTCCAGTGGGGAGACAAGTGGAAATTCCAGTGGAACGACAGGTGGAGAGTCCAGTGGACAAACTAGTGGACAAACTATTGGAGAAACTAGTTGAGCGACTGTCGGAGGGTTCCACTGTGAAGAAAGCTTTGTCGGTGAAGAATGAATGAATGAATGAATGGAGTTTTAAGGCCCGTCGACTACTAAGGTCATATTGGGCGCACTCACAGTAATTATACCTCACTACAAGATGTATAGGAATATGTATTAGTTACATAGACATCTAGAGGAGAAATGATAAAAATACGATATTCTATAACAGATAAAATTCTATGCAAATTTATAATACACCATGAATAATCCGACGTGAGCACGAAAGGACATGGGCTCCTCCCAGATCAGAGGTCACCCATGTCCGAGTCCACCCGACCGGAAAATCATACCAAAAATACAATGCACCTAGCCGAATAATCCGACGTGAGCACGAATGGACACGGGCTCCTCCCAGATCAGAGGTTACCCATGTCCGAGTCCACCCGACCGGAAAATTCATAGGGCATATAACCTATTAAAAATAACTGATGGAGTATAAATGATTAAAAATATAATACAAAATATTGTATAACAATGTACCATGAATAATCCGACGTGAGCACGAATAGACATGGGCTCCTCCCAGATCAGAGAACACCCATGTCCAAGTCCACCCGACCGGAAAATCCATAGAACATATAAGATATCACAGATTAAATATCACAGCTAAATCTTTTTAAAGAGATTACACTCTTTAAGGAAGTTAAAAATTGATTCAGGCCTAACAGTATCAAATAATGTTTTTAAACTGTTAGCGTTAAAATGCCTGCTTCTAATGATGGCTAAATCTACACAATCAATGAGGAGATGCTGGACAGTCAGCTCCTCGTTACAAGGAATACATAAAGGTTTTTCCTCGTTCTTTAATAGGTGCGAATGGGTCAAATGTGTGTGCCCGATTCGCAGTCGTGCCAAAACTAACTCCTCGCGGCGGTCAGATCGAAGACCTGGCAGCCATTCACCAAGTGCAGGTTTAATACTAAACAATTTATTTTGGTGATTAGCCTCGTCGCTCCAACAATTTTGCCATACATTTTGAATAAAACTTTTTATCAGGGGTTTAAAATCGGTAAAAGGGACTTTAAAGGGTAAAATATCTAGTGACAACGCCTCCTTGGCAGCTTTGTCTGCCTGTTCGTTGCCACGTAGACCGCAATGGCTTGGAAGCCAGCAAAAAACAATATCAGTATCTTCATCAGAAGCATAGAGACGAGATAGCTTCTCAAGAAGTTTCACAATAATAGGATTGTCCGTTTTTTCGTGCTCGAGCGCTTGCATACAGGACAAAGAGTCTGTAAAAATAATGTAGCGCCAATAGCCATTTTCAATGATGTGCTCGAGCGCAAGGTCAATAGCCTTGAGCTCAGCAGAGAAAATGGACGAGTTATCGGGCAAACGATACTGATATTTGAAGCCATCTAAAATGGCAGCAGAAGCAACTTTTTCTTCGCTTTTAGAGCCATCGGTGTAAATTTGCAAATGAAGCATGTGCTTTTCTTGTACTTCAAGAAATTTGTTTTTAAACACCAAAGGATCAGTTTCCGACTTTTTCGTTGAAGCAAGATCATAAATAAAGGTGGGACTTTTGGACGTCCACAAAGGTACGTTTGGAACTTTATGTTCGGCCACGTCTTCTAGATCGAAATCTAGAGAATTCACATCTGCCTTACAACGTAAACTGAAAGGAGGTATAATTGATTCCTTCTTATGAAATTCCTCTTCATAAAGAGGTTCAAATACAACGTCGTGTGTAGGATTATCTGGATTAGATTCAAGTTTTAAATAATAATCCATTGATAATTTCTTTCTACGTAAATTTAGAGATGGCTCATTTGCTTCCGCATAGAGACTGTTAATTGGCGATGTTCTAAATGCGCCCAACGCAATACGTAAACCTTGATTATGAATAGAATCAAGCTTGCGCAAGTAGGATTGACGGGCAGATCCGTAAACAACACAACCATAGTCTAATTTAGATCTCACAAGAGATCTATAAAGGCGTAATAAAACTTTTTTGTCTGCTCCCCAGTCCATACTGGAGACGACACGTAAAAGATTTAGAGCTTTCTTACATTTATTGCTCAAATATTCAATGTGCGGGATGAACGATAATTTAGAGTCAAATAACAGTCCCAGGAACTTAAATTCTGGGACAACTTCTATTCGGATCCCGTCCAGAGTAAGTTCTGGATCGGGATGGAGTTTTCTCGATTTACAGAAATGCATACGCTTTGTCTTGGTTTTAGAAAATTTAAAACCATTTTCATTCGACCATTTACTAAGGTTGTTTAAAACCTGTTGTAACTGTCGTTCGATGGTATGCATGTGTTTTGATCGGTAGCAAATACAGAAGTCATCAACGTAAAGGAAATATTCAATACCAGGGCAAGTTGCTTTTATAATATTATTGATTTTTATACTAAAGAGTGTAACCGAAAGAATAGAGCCCTGGGGGACACCCATCTCCTGTTCGTGAGGATCAGAGAGCGTATCTCCAACCCGGACTCTAAATTGCCGTTCATCCAAAAATGCAGAAATGAAATAAGCAAGGCGACCTCGTACACCGAAATCATAGAGGTCATTCATTATTCCATACTTCCATGTGGTGTCATAAGCACTCTCGAGATCAAAAAAGACGGAAACAACATGTTCTTTTTTGATAAAAGCTTCTCTAATAAATGTTTCGAAGCGAACTAAATGGTCTAGAGTGCTTCTCTGCTTACGAAAGCCACTTTGGGCTGACGTAATAAGTTTGTTCTTCTCAAGGAACCATACAAGACGGTCATTTACCATTCTTTCCATGGTTTTACAAACACAACTCGTTAAGGCTATGGGTCGATAATTAGAAGGATTATCTGAATCTTTACCAGGTTTGGGCACTGGAATGACAATAGCTTCCAACCACGAGGCAGGAAGTACTCCCGTTTTCCAAACACTGTTAAAGATATCGAGTAAACACTGAAGGGATTGGTGCGGTAAATGCTTCAGAAACTGGTAGTGGATATCATCACATCCAACTGCAGTATCATGGCATTTCTTAAGGGCTGTTTTTAGCTCCTTAAGAGTAAATTCTTTATTATAATGCTCTGTATTTTTGGACTTAAAATTCAATTTAACTTTTTCTTTTTGTTCTTGATGTTTTTGAAATTCTGGCGAATAATTAGAAGAGGAGGATTTCTTGGCAAAAGTATCCGCTAAAACATTTGCGATGTCTGGCTTAGATGTTTGTCGGTGAAGAAGCCAGTTCAGAGAAAACGAGTGAAGAGATCTGAAGAAACAGCACCGCTACCAAAGTCCCAGCCCATGCATCAAGTTCTCCACCTTCCAGAAAACGAGGAGTATGTGGCAATGTTGGATAACTACCCACAGTCAACAGAGGTAGGTTTCAGCAAACTTGGATAAACATACCCTTGCTTTTGTAAAATGTCTTTTGCCAACTGTTTACATGTAAATTTCATGACAAACGGAAGAAAAATAATCAGAAGCATTCTAAGTAAAGATTATTTTGTTTAAAAGAATCACCGCAAAGATTGTTTTGCCTGAATTGTAGTCAAGATTCTTAACTAAATCATTTGGTAAAATGAGTAGACTTTGATGAAGCGGCTTCCGTCTGATTTCAGACGTGTATGCAGGGTCTGGAAGCAAAATTATGAAAAGTATGAAACATATCAAATTTTGTTGTTATTTCCTAGAATCATGCGATGTGGTCCTGGTGCTGTGCCTGCTACCTGGCCTGACATCAAACGATACACAATTGCTCTGATCATCCAACTTATGTCAGCTCTGCCTAAGAACAGGACCAGACTTGATGATGTCATGAAAGCGTAGAAGCATATTCGCCTTCTCATACTCCAGAATGGAAAGGTGATGCCAGAAACATGCCTTCAACTACCAGAGATCAGCCGAGGGACAATGCTACAATGCTAAATAATTAAACAATAGTGTACAGTCTATATGTAAATTTGAATTTACGCACAAGGCTTGTGTGATGTTGATTTATATGAGAAGTTTTCTGCTTAACTTGTCTCCCAAACAAGACCTGGTTTTGATGGCCCTTATTAAGAAAGCTTTGAAAATCACTGGAAGAAAAGAGAAACAAGAGGACCATGATGGTCCTATATCGCTCACCTGAACCAAAATGATATTTAAGCAACACTTTTCTTCAATTCAAAAAATATTTATGACTTTTAGACTGAAAACGAACTTATGGTCAATAACATTGTGAAAATCGAACTCATCCAAGATTTCATCTTGCCCAACATTGTGCCCAAGATTTGTCTTGTTTGATAAATAATTGTAGATTCTGGAGTATAAACAAGGACGAAAACAGCCGAAAACAGCAATTTTGTCAAATTCAAGGGCGCATTACTCTTGACTTCCTAGTCAGATCAGGCTTAAAATCAAACTCAACCGAGATCTTATGATATCCAACATTGTGTCCAAGATTTGTCTTGATTGGTCAATAATTGTAGATTCTAGAGTGTAAACAAGGTCTAAAGCAGCCGAAAACGGCAATTTGATCAAATTCAAGGGCACATAACTCTCCACTTTTTGTCAGAATGGACTGAAAATCAAACTTATCCAAGATCTTATGGTCTCAAACATTGTGTTCAAGTTTTGTCTTAATTGATAAATAATAGTAGATTATAGAGTGTAAACAATGTCAAAAACAGCCGAAATCGGCAATTTTATCAAATTCAAGGGCACAAAACTCTCATCTTTCTGGTCAGATCAGACTGAAAATCAAACTCATCTGAGATCTTATGGTCTCCAACCTTGTGTCCAAGATTTGTCTTGATTGGTCATAAATTGTAGATTCTAGAGCGTAAATAAGGTCGAAAACAGTCAAAAACAGCAATTTTGTCAAATTCAAGGGCTCATAACTCTCAACTTTCTGGTGATCAGATAAGACTGAAAATCAAACTCATTTCAGATCTTATGATCTCCAATATTGTGTCCAAGTTTTGGATTGATTGATCAATAATTGTAGATTCTAGAGTGTAAACATCGTCGAAAACAGCCAAAAATGACAATTTTGTCAAATTCAAGGGCAAGTAACTCTCGACTTTCTGATCAGATCAGACTGAAAATTACACTCATCCCAGATCTCATAGTCCCAAACATTGTGTCAAAGTTTTGTCTTGATTGATGAATAATTGTAGATTCTAGAGTGTAAACAAGGTCAAAAACAGCCGAAAATGGCAATTTTGTCAAATTCAAGGGCACATAACTCTCGTCTTTCCAGTCAGATCAGACTGAAAATCAAACTCATCCGATATCTTATGGTCTGCAATGTTATGTCCAAGATTTGTCTTGATTGATCAATAATTGTAGATGCTAGAGTGTAAACAATGTCAAAACTAAGTATTTTTCGCATTCAAGGGCAGATAACTCCTGCATTTCTAGTTCGATCTGACCCATAATCGAACTCATCCGAGATCTTATGGCCATACATGTTTTGACCAAGTTTGGTCAAGATTGGCTTATATTTGTAGATGCTAGAGTGTAAACACGAAATTGTGAACGGACGGACAGACAGACGGACAGACAGACGGACGACGGACAAAAAGTGACCACAATAGCTCACCTTGAGCACTTCGTGCTCAGGTGAGCTAAAAAAACTGATGAACAGCATTTTCTCCCTTTCTTTCAATACTTTGCGTGCTTGGGCACACGTATACCCAACATTTGTTATCTCTTTTGGACCACCCTGAAATTAAGCTGTTTTTGAAAGGGTTAAACGCAGAAAGATCAGTTCACCATCAATCGATTTAATATGTACATGCACTTGGATATTCAATATTACGAAGAGCTCATAGCACTACTATGAAGTATCTTGATGCTTTCAAATTTGGTCAGACATTTGGTAATACTTCTTTAAACTTCAAACATATTTTGCTTTGTCTGTATGTATGACGAGTTTTATTTAAAGTATTTGTCCTGTGATTTGTAAATACTGTACAAATGTAATGCAACAAGAGCTATCTTGCTTTACATTCATACTGCATTTATGGCATTTTCTATAATATTCACGAAATCAATCCTTCAAAATAATGATTCAAGAATATTTTAAAAAGGTCTCTTCATTGAATTTCAGGCACACCAAGTATGGAAAGACCCTGGACAAGCTAGTCGTACAGCAGGGCTCGAGAATCACACCACCATCTTCTGCGACTTCTTTAGGCATTCCAGCAGCAATTGGCCATCCAACTGAATTTTCAACCGGCAGCATGGAACCTCATAATTATGTTTTCGTGTCCTGTCAATACTGCAGAAGTGCAAAGTTGTTAGTTCAGCGGAAGAGAACAGCGGAGAGGTCACAAGTGGTCACTGCTCCCGCTCAGCTCCCAGCGGCAACCTCTATCACTCCATTTGTCATTTTGCCAAAGCTAGGTTCTAAAACTGCCCCAACGTCAATGGATTCATCCCCTGCCTCCCAGTCAACTAACTGTTCCTGTAACTTGCCAGCAGCCCACTCCTGAATCTACTGTACATGTTCCCTACAAAACAAGTTTATACAGAAAGAGGAACATAACCAGAGCTGTCACTGTAAGATGACAATGCCCCCGACACCGCTTTGATTTTAAATTATGGCCAATCTATGTTCAAGGTCATCCAGGGGTCAAGGTCACCAAAGTATGTGCCTACAGAAAGGTAATGTACCAAGGAATGTTGTGGTAAAGTATGAAGCGAATATGTTAAGTAATAAGGAAGTTATGGCCAATGTTAAAGTTTTTGGACGGAATGACGGACAGACGGACGGACAGACAGACGGACGGACGGACGGACAAGTCAAATTTATGATGCCTCCCTATCGGGGGCATAAAAAATGGGCATCTTCAAGAGGAAGCACATTCCAAGAAAACCTCCAATTTGTAAAGAGTGTGGACAAGAACGTGATTACTTTTGAACAATTCAAAGCTGATTTGGTGAAGAAGGGTTACGGCAAGAAACGCAAACAATGAAACTCACCTTTTGATTGTATGGGGTTTTACGTCCTACTCAACAGCTAAGGTCATATGAAGACGGGACCTCGATACATAGTCTCAATCGAAAGACTGGTGAAGCAGGAGATGGAACCTGCGACCCCTGTGTTACAAGTCCAGCGTGTTACCACTGCACCAAATTCGCCCCTGACAACTGTTAAATACTGATACAAGTTATAATAGAGGGACGTATAATTGTATGGAGTTTTACGTCCAACTCAACAGCTTAGGTCATATGAAGACGGACGGAACAACGGTTTATAGTCGCATCCGAAAGACTGGTGAGGCGGGGGATGGAACCTGCGAACCCTATGTTACAAGTCCAGCGCGTTACCACTGCACCAAATTCTCCTCTAGGGGACATATAAACTATAGTATTGAACTAAAAGTTATACTAAGTAGACATATAAACTACGGCGATGTGGTTCACGTTATATTAAGTGGACATATAAACTACGACAATGTGGTACAGCTGATGAATGAATGGAGTTTTAAGGCCCGTCGACTACTAAGGTCATATTGGGCGCACTCACTGTAATTATACCTCACTACAAGATGTATAGGAATATGTATTAGTTACATAAACATCTAGAGGAGAAATGATAAAAATACGATATTCTATAACAGATAAAATTCTATGCAAATTTATAAAACACCATGAATAATCCGACGTGAGCACGAAAGGACATGGGCTCCTCCCAGATCAGAGGTCACCCATGTCCGAGTCCACCCGACCGGAAAATCATATCAAAAAATACAATGCACCTCGCCGAATAATCCGACGTGAGCACGAATGGACATGGGCTCCTCCCAGATCAGAGGTCACCCATGTCCGAGTCCACCCGACCGGAAAATTCATAGGGCATATAACCTATTAAAAATAACTGAAGTATAAATGATTAAAAATATCGTACGAAATATTGTATAACAATGTACCATGAATAATCCGACGTGAGCACGAATAGACATGGGCGGTACAGCTGATGCGAAGGGGACATATCAACTACGGCAAAGTAGTACGAGGCATATTAACTGGACATATCAACTATGGCAAAACAGTACAAGTTATATTAAGTGAGAAAGATCATGTTACAGACTTTATAGATTTTACAAATTTTAAAAAGAATGACTCAAGGCACATTCCTGCCAGGTTTGATTCAAATTGGCCCAACGGTTGATTTATCTTATGATTTCTCTAAGTCTGATAAGCCCCGCCCTTCCACGCTCACATTTTTTGACGAATAAAAAAATCGCGAACAAGTTTGAAAAGGGTCACTCAAGGAACATTCCTGCCAAGTTTGGCCAAAATTGGCCCACTGGTATAAGAGGAGAAGATGTTTAAAGAAAAAGTTAACGGACAGACGCACGCACGCACGACGGACACAACGCCATGACAATAGCTCGCCTTCGGCCAGTGGAGCTAAAAACAACTCCTGGAAGACGGGAATGTTTGATGGCAATAGAGCGGAGTAGAGCTAATCATGGGATGTTGTGCAAAAGATCCTTGGAGACAATAAAAAAGAAAATTTGTAATATAATTAAGAAGCTGTAGTGTGGCGATTCTATTCATGATAACTTTGATCGCTTAGTGGAAAACTATTGTAACTCGTTCACAATCGTGAAGCAGCTACAATAGCTTTCCACTTAGGGATAATTTGTTCGCCCTGATGACTTTTTTGATTTCTAGGAAATCAAAAAGGTTCCATTTTAGGACCATTTTGGAAACTAGAGGACCCAGGTTTACGGCATGTATATATTTTCAATATCCCTTTGAAAACATATCTTTACATTGTTTTAAATTTGAATGTTAACAATAGTTCTTCACTAGGGGCAGACGGGGCACATGTGTCGTATGGACACATTTCTAGTATCATGTGTAATTTTCTGTTTATTTGCTAAAGTATTTTTTCTTCATTTTCTGCACGCAACAGTAAGCGAAGATGTCTACACATATAATCCAGTGTTGTGCGGATTTTCACGGTATATCCTCACCAGAACAAACTGTGCTACCAGAGTTCAATGGATCAACCGAACAAGAACAACTGTTCAGTATAGCCAAGTAACACTAGATTCTATATTATCCAATCTGCATCGCTATATCAGTCGATATTAAGTATACAACTAGACAGCCCTGGCGGTCTGGAAGCGCTCCACAGGCCTGATTGTTTGTCTTGTTGAATGCAATTCTAAAGGTTCAGGCTGCACAAACAAGCAAGCTGAAAATTTCAAGCAAGTAAGATCTTATGGTCAGTAAAATTCTGTGAAAGTAATTGTATTAATTAATTAATACTAATGGTTGTATAAGTGAAAATAAAGCCGAAAATGGCAATTTTGTCAAATTCAAGGGCATGTACCTCATGATGTAAAATTCAGATCCAGCTGAAAGATACACCAAGGTAAGATCTTATAGTCACCAATATTCTGTACAAGTTTTGTCTTGATTGGTCAATATTTGTAGTTGCTAGAGCGAAAACAAAGTCAAAATAATGCCGAAAATGGCAATTTTGTCAATTTCAAGGGCATATAACTCATGATGTAAGATTAAGATCTAGCTGAAAATTACACCCAAGCAAGATCTTATAATCACCACCAGTCTGCCCAAATTTTGTGTTGATAGGTTAATATTTGTAGTCACTGAAGTGAAAACAAAGTCAGAATTAAGCCGAAAATGGCAATTTTGTCAATTTCAAGAGCATATAACTCATGATATAAAATTCAGACCAGGCTGAAAATTATACCCAGGCAAGGTCTTAAAGTCATCATCATTCTGTCCAAGTTTTGTCTTGATTGGTCAACATTTGTAGTTGCTAGAGTGAAAATAAAGTCAAAACGGCCATTTTTTTACATTCAAGGGCAGATAACTCCAGACGTTTTACTTCAATCAGAATTCTTTGAAGAAATCTGAGAGAGGGTCACCCAAGGATCATTCCTGTGAAGTTTGGTTGAAATCCAGATAGTAGTTTTTGAGAAGAAGAATTTTAAAGAAAAAGTTTACGGACGGACACACGGTCGCACGCACGGACGGACGCACGACGGACACAGCGCCATGACAATAGCCCGCTGGCCTGTCGGCCAGTGGAGCTTAAAACTATTACTGAAAATAAACTGACTACGTTATTGGCAAAAAGCGCCGATATAACACGTATTTCGTTTTTCGAATTACAACATAAAATAATTCAATTAATGAATAGTCATAAAATGGGTGTACATTTGAAGTTAGTCTTTGAATCATATGCCTTCTTCGGTGTGCTTTTTATGCTGTTAAGTTTTAATTTTCCATGGAAACGTTTGTTTTGAATAATCAAGAGTATGGTCAGAATTCGTGACTTTGTGACTCTTTCCTGAATATAATGGCTTTGTTGCAGCACTACGTATAATAAAATGTTGCACATAGAAGATAACATTAATTGTTTAGACTTGTAGCAATTGTGCACTTTTATTCATTCTTTCTTATATTTTATATAGAGCTATGAAATCTTATATTCTTTTTTTTTTTTTACAATGATTTATATCTTGCTTAGCATGTGGATACCATGTAAAATGTTTTTCTATCCCAGAAATCATGCGATATGATGAAAACCCGGTTTTATATATCTTTTTAGCCTGATCATGACTTTTTATTTCAAAAAAACTAGAAAATCATTGAAAGTGATCATACCCCCCAACAGTGCTGTTTTTGTGCATTTTGAAAACTACATTTCATTTGAACTGTGAGATGATCAATTGAGAAATACAGCTAACAACAAGAGCCGTCACAGACGGATTATGCTCCCCGAATAAGTGTTTGTCACAAAATAAAAACTATCATACATTAAGCCCCCTTTTCCCATGACAGCTTTTTTGTACACACATTTTTTATAGAATATGGTCTAGAACATCCTATTTATTACATGAGCACAAAATTTCATTAAATTCTGCCCATTAGATGAAGAGAAATAAGAGAAAAACTAATTTTTACACTAAGGCCCCTTTTTCCATGACGCAGCATTAAATTTACAAACGGAGAAAAAGGTCTCTAGGTATTGACCCAGGGAGTTCACATGTGAAGTTTCAATGAATTTGGTCCAAGGGTTGCTGAGATATGGCTGTGGACGGACGGACGGACGGACGGACACACGGACGGACGGACGGACAGCATGGCGACTATATGCTCCCCCGAAATTTTTTCGGGGAGCATAAAAACTCAACAGACATGAACATGCATTGAACAGAGCTCCAGATAAGGTGCGTGATTGCGTTATTACGCATTGAAATATGCTAACAACGCATTTCAAAGTCAACTGTGTGCGTCGCAAGACGCATTCAATTTTCAAGTAACGCATTCCTAACAAGCGAGAGCGAGTGAAAGTTACTGGTTTTATTTCTAAGCGTCGAAGAGAAACTTCCCGTTATCCGTCACCGGATGTTTACAAATCACAGCCATTTCGATACAGGTGCCGTGTAGAATAATTTAGAATAGAATTTAGCAAATTTTATGGGTTACTGAATCTTACGAAGTCTTAATTCGACACCTCATCTGACAGTTTTTCTAGCCAAGTGGGAGAGGATACGGCTGCATCTATAGTATTATTTGGATACGGCTGCATCTATAGTATTATTTAAGTTTTGTTTCATTCTATCATTAAAATGGCCGCACAAATTACCCGAATACATC
Source organism: Fragum sueziense (assembly GCA_963680895.1). NCBI lineage: Eukaryota > Metazoa > Mollusca > Bivalvia > Cardiida > Cardiidae > Fragum > Fragum sueziense. The sequence goes on along the minus strand of OY804596.1, from coordinate 65,298,161 downwards.
AGTTCACGTCGGCGGATCAGTTGATACCCTAAATTGGGTGAAAATTAAGACAGGCCGAGTTTCACTGGATGATTTCAGAGCGATTTGTGTCCTATAATGTGAAAATAAAATGCAAATTCAGTATTCAGAAAAAGATAACAAGTACTGTATATGGCCATGGTCACTGGAGGGATCAATTTATTTTATTTTATTTTTTTTTAAAGCGTGGCATCTTTCTGCCTGTTAATATTATTGTTTTTATAGATAGTTCATTGTGTTTCACTACCTTGTTTATACTTCCTACATGTATGTATTTCATAGTTCCACAGTAGGAAACTGTTAGTACATATACAGCACAGTAAGAAACTGACTGTGAATAGCAAAATCACTCACTTTGAATACTTTGTTGTATTTTACTATCTTGTCGAGCCCTGTAGATCTAAATCAAAGAAGTACCAATGCAAGGAAAGGTAATCCTGTAATTAAGGGTTTAGTTTTCTCTCGAAAACAGTTTTTTGTTGGTTTTCTCTAAAAAGGGATTAGATCTACTGGGTTGAGAGTGAATCACTCTTTTGATGCTCAAAGTAGGGAGTGATCACTCTTTTACCCTAAAAATTATCTGGAGCTCTGCATTGAATACAATCACTCAAGGGACATTCGTGCCAAGTTTGATTCAAATTGGCCTATTAATTGATTCTAAAAGATTTTTCACATGATTTAGTCTGTTAAGCCCCACACAGCCACGCCAACAATTTTTAACAAATCATCAAAGCCCTGAAGGGCCTGAAAGTCGCTACAACAGAATTATTTGTAAAACAAGATTTGCTTTTCATGATCCTATCAGAGAATGCTTTGAAGTATTGAATGAAATGTATGTATGCCCCCACAAGGGTAAACCTTTAACAATTGAAGTAGTGCAATTGTAGTATTAATTTACATCAAGAATGAAAAGGGAAAATTGGCAATAACTCCACGAACATTATCAGCAGAGTTATATTTTTGTACAATACACTTCTACATAATGACACCATCCAACTATGAAGTTGCACGAATCTACCTCGCATAATTTTTAGTAATGCTCTTGACAAACAATTAAATATGAAAATCAACAAAGGGCAAAAACCCAAAAATATGATTGACAGAGTATCAATTCTATGAAGTTTTATGCAATGTAAACAAGACCTAGATCTCCATTTTAAGTACGCAAAATATATCTTGTCAAAATGACGATAAAGTTTATTAACGATATAAAATGAAAGACAAAACAAGTTAAAGAATATTTACAGAGAAACACAGCTTTATTTTTCATCCATATCTATATATACAAATTCATAATACCATAGGCTACAGCAAATCCATAGATAATTATATCGTTAAAATGAATGCTACACATGAAAAGCAGTGGAAGCTTGTTCTATTTTCAAAATGTTAGATTGGTCCAATTTGTAGGTAATTTTGGGGTGTTTAGTGATTGGGAGTAAAAACGTCGTAACTACAGATTTCTGAAAGGGGCCCATGCTACGTTTTTATGCTTCTGAACTATTCGGGAACTCATATTTGTACATGGAAAAACAATTTGCAATGCATAAAAACCTCAATCACGGCGAATATCCATCTTTCCTTTGCTATAGATCAATCCTTTACAAGCGTGTTTACAGATTCTATTTTTACTTCGAAACGAGACAAGGTCAAGGTCAACGAGACACATCCCCAGCAGTATTAACACACTGTACAATCAGCTGCGTCGATGACTGTGACCTTATTTGCGAGGGATGCGTGGAAAGGTTTATTTTGTAGAAGCAGTTAGCACTGAACATTTATACACGTATTTATCAACTATAGAATACCAAAGATCCTTTCGTTTATTCATAAAAGTAAATTAATTTGACCTACCATGCACCTAACATCAGATGCCGAATCTGTCTTCGTTGTACTGTGTGTTGAATCTCGCTGAGCACAGATGACGTACCTCTGACGTAATTGCTTTTTGAAGGTTGGGCATGTGTAACCGTTACAAAACAAAAACCAAGGACAATAAAATGCGGATCTGCACATTATTGATTGACTTGGATTTTTATACTTGATAAAGCTCAATGAGTGCTAACAATGGACCCCTTCAGGTTTGTAATTTCATACGTTTATATCTGGCTTGTAATTTTTGTGCCATTTGCATTTTCGACAGCCTAGCAGGTCCCCCTTTAATCTGTAGTTGCGATGTTTTGGCTGCATGTCCCATAAATTGACTGGAATTGATACTAAACTAAATTCTGGGTAAGAACGATGTTTTAAATGAAATATTTACCCATTTTGTTCTATTCAGATTTCCCAATTTCAGAAGATGTCACAGAAATTCATTGAATAAAATAGATCTATACTTCATAACGCATTCCTCACTGAACTAAAACCCCTCAAAATCAAACTTGTCCTCCCTGGGTGAAAGTTAGATACTTTCAAAATACTGAATTTTACAGCTGGGGGCCATGGACCACAGGGCCCCCGATGCGTCTATGGAAACGCCCTGTCCACGGGGCCAGAGCCACCCGGGAGCTCTTGAGAAATAGCGTTTTCAACCCTCAGGAAGGCGTTCATGACACTATAAATTCTACCATCTTTTGATGCAAGTTTTCCAAATCATTTATCACTCAGTTTAAAATTATAACTCAATATGATGTACTTTTTTACATCATTTTTTTTTCAATTTCGAAATAAGAACTTATATGCAATGGTGGCTCAAGGATTTTTTTCCGAGCCTAAATGATGGCATAAAATGTGTAAAATGTGTAACGTTACATTAAAGTTATACAGCTTAAAAATAATTTTCGGATAATTCCAGGAGGCCCGGGGAGGTCCAAAACACACACCCCACCGACCCCCTCTCGATCCGCCCGTGGTATGACATGGTATATTTCAAAATATGCACATATTTCCCGGTAGTTGCAATAATGTAACCGATACCATTTTGAATATTGATCTGGGTTTCGGATAAAATTCCTTCCTATTTGTTGCAATGGAGCAGGTACTGGAATGATTCATTCCAGCAAGTTTAGCAAAGTCAAACTTCAAAATAAAGCTGTTGAATGTAGTGAGAATGTTACCTGACAACAGGTTAAACCATTTTTCTGTCAATCCATCTTAGTTTTATGTCGAAATCACTTTCAAATAAAGTTTAATTTAATTTTGAAGCGGACTAGACTACCCACCCATTTTATGCTACTGATACATGGAATTTCTGTTGGAAGAAAAAATATCAAAACAATTCTTGTTGATACTTTTATACCAAAATTTTGACATGGACTATGTTCTTATCGGATTTACTTCTGATAAAATATGTTGGCATTTAAAAACGTATACAAGAAAATGTGTTTTACACCTGTTTGCTTTACTCCAAAGAAGCAAGAGGGAGGACTCGTAGCCACCAACCAATACCGGTTATCAAATGTGTGGCTACGATATCGCAGCTAATTTACGGCAGAGCTCCAGATAATTTTTAGGGTAAAAGAGTGATCACTCCCTACTTTGAGCATCAAAAGAGTGATTCACTCTCAACCCAGTAGATCTAATCCCTTTTTAGAGAAAACCAACAAAAAACTGTTTTCGAGAGAAAACTAAACCCTTAATTACAGGATTACCTTTCCTTGCATTGGTACTTCTTTGATTTAGATCTACAGGGCTCGACAAGATAGTAAAATACAACAAAGTATTCAAAGTGAGTGATTTTGCTATTCACAGTCAGTTTCTTACTGTGCTGTATATGTACTAACAGTTTCCTACTGTGGAACTATGAAATACATACATGTAGGAAGTATAAACAAGGTAGTGAAACACAATGAACTATCTATAAAAACAATAATATTAACAGGCAGAAAGATGCCACGCTTTAAAAAAAAAATAAAATAAAATAAATTGATCCCTCCAGTGACCATGGCCATATACAGTACTTGTTATCTTTTTCTGAATACTGAATTTGCATTTTATTTTCACATTATAGGACACAAATCGCTCTGAAATCATCCAGTGAAACTCGGCCTGTCTTAATTTTCACCCAATTTAGGGTATCAACTGATCCGCCGACGTGAACTGATGTATTCGGGTAATTTGTGCGGCCATTTTAATGATAGAATGAAACAAAACTTAAATAATACTATAGATGCAGCCGTATCCAAATAATACTATAGATGCAGCCGTATCCTCTCCCACTTGGCTAGAAAAACTGTCAGATGAGGTGTCGAATTAAGACTTCGTAAGATTCAGTAACCCATAAAATTTGCTAAATTCTATTCTAAATTATTCTACACGGCACCTGTATCGAAATGGCTGTGATTTGTAAACATCCGGTGACGGATAACGGGAAGTTTCTCTTCGACGCTTAGAAATAAAACCAGTAACTTTCACTCGCTCTCGCTTGTTAGGAATGCGTTACTTGAAAATTGAATGCGTCTTGCGACGCACACAGTTGACTTTGAAATGCGTTGTTAGCATATTTCAATGCGTAATAACGCAATCACGCACCTTATCTGGAGCTCTGTTACGGTGTCACTACCATTGGCAATTCAATCTTGATTTCAAGATTGTATTTATTTTTCGGATGCATCAAGGCAACTATTACTTAGCTATATTTGAAAAACTTTTGGAAGTTGACTTTCCGAAATTATCTTATAAAACGGTGATCAATACGACTACACCCCCGCCCCTGGAAAACAATCGCAGATATGCTGTACTAATCCGAGTCTTCTCTGATGTAAAAACGCTTTTTGATATTTTGATTTTTCGCTATTTATAGCGAAAAATCAAAATATCAAAAAGCGTATTTACATCAGAGAAGACTCGGATTAATGCTGTACCCGTCCTTGCGAGACGTTGATCTTTGCTGTTGTATTTCCACACTTGCACTTTTGTCATCCCTCTTGGTGACCGTGATATTTCTCAAGGTTGATATCATTTAGGTACGCAATATTTTACAGTCACAGAAATGAATAATCTCTAGTAAACTGTTTATTGCGGCAAGCCTAAAGTCGTGATTAATCGATAATTTGAGCCTCCAATAATGGTTTATTCACGAATTAACTTCCCCTCTCTTCACAAAAACTATTTTATTTCACGTTGATTATTCGGTGATTAATGATAAGAAATTTAATCGCAGAAACGTCGACTGAATCGACGGACGCTCGACAATTTAATTTGAATGGTAATTCATGCAGATCTTATGATGTAAAGTAGAAAATTATACATCTAGGTTTAGAAGGTTATTTTGTTTTTGGTCGGCAAGCGATAATGTCATGATGATACGAAGAAAATGATACCTGTTAGTCTATTATCCAAACCAAAAATTCACCGGTAATAATCCAACTAACATATTTTGAAACAGTTTCCGAAATAACTGAGCAGGTGTTGGCGGTGTTTTTGAAGTCACTATTCCAGCCCAGATTGAGTAGACGCTACGTCATCAAGACGTCATATTGTTTTTTTTAACAAAATTGATCCGACTGTATCACGTGCTTATTCATCTGAGAAGCATGTCAATCAACTAGTAAGTCAATGAATGGGCGGGGACAACTCTCTTTTTCAACCAATCTGTATAAATTTTACAAGCATTGCTTCATAAAAGATCTAGAACTTAAAGGGCAATCGTCAGAAAAGAAGCTTTACCCCGAGTCTCTCCCTTAATCGGTCACATTTTAGTGAATATTTATTACTATGGTCACTAATATTGTGTTAAAGTTTTGTCTTGATTGGTCAATCATTGTAGATGCTATAGTGTAAACAAAGTCGAAAACGGTCAAAAACGACAATTTTGTCAAATTCAAGGGCAGATAACTCAGGACTTTCTGGTCCGATCAAACCAAAACAAATACTCATCCGAGATCTTATGGTCACCAACATTGTGTCCAACTTTTGTATTAATTGGTCAATATGTGTAGATGCTAGAGTGTAAACAATGTCAAAAGTAGCTATTTTTTACATTCAAGGGCAGATAACACCTGACTTTCCGGTCCGATCTGACCCAAAATTGATCTCATCCAAGATCTTACAGTCACTAACATTATGTTAACGTTTTGTCTCGATTGGTCGATATTTGTAGATGCTATAGTGTAAACAAAGTCGAAAACGGTCAAAAACGACAATTTTGTCAAATTTGAGGGCAGATAACTCCTGACTTTCTGGTCCGATCTGACCCAAAATCGAACTCATCCGAGATCTTATGATCACCAACATTGTGTCCAACTTTTGTATTGATTGGTCAATATCTGTAGATGCTAGAGTGTAAACAATGTCAAAAGTAGCTATTTTTTACATTCAAGGACAGATAACTCCGGACTTTCCGGTCCGATCTGACCCAAATTTGAACTCATTAGAGGGCCCATGGTCATACATGTTTTGACCAAGTTTGGTTAAGATTGGCTTATATTTGTAGATGCTAGAGTGTAAACACCAAATTGTTTACAGACGGACGGACATGTATACGGACGGACAAAAAGTGATCACAATAACTCACCTTTCGTGCTCAGGTTAGCTAATTACAAGCAAGTAAGATTGCATGGTCAGTAAGATTCTGTGAAAGTTCTGTATTGACTAGATAATACTAATGGTTGTAAAAAGGAAAACAAGAGGACCATGATGGTCCTATATCGCTCACCTGAACCAAAATGATATGAGCAACACTTTTGTTCAATTCAATTAATATTTATGACTTTAAGACTGAAAACGATCTTAAGGTATATGACCCATCATTAAAAACTCCACTTTCTAGCCATTGGACATGCATCAAATTACACTCACTTGTAAATACACTTCAAATAAGTTGATTCACTGTGCCGGATTTCAAGGTTATGCTTCAAGAAGAAAATAATGTACCAATATCTTTTTACTCTATATTCATATGCAAGGGAGGTAATTTATAATATTTTTGTCAAATATTTCCATAATTGTGCATTAATTCAAAATTCTAAACCGTTCAAAATGCTTATGTTTGTATTTGGAATGGAAATATAACATAGATTAGGATTTACTGGCACTTTTCAAATTTCACCTCTGGCTCGTTGGTGCTAATGATGGGTTGTATACGTTAAAGTCAATAACGTTGTGAAAATCCAACTCATTCGAGATCTTACGGTGCCCAACATTGTGTCCAAGTTTTGTCTTCATTGATAACTAATTTTAGATTCTAGAGTATAAACAAAGTCAAAAAGAGCCGAAAACGACAATTTTATCATATTGAAAATTGATCTCATCCGAGATCTTATGGTCTCCAACATTGTGTCCAAGTTTTGTCTTGATTGGTATATAATTGTAGATTCTAGAGTGTAAACAAGGTCGAAAACATGCGAAAACGGCAATTTTGTCGAATTCAAGGGCACATAACTCTCTTCTTTCTAGCCAGATCTGACTGAAAATAAAACTCATCCGAGATCTTATAGTCTCCAACATTGTGTCCAAGTTTTGTCTTGATTGATAAATAATTATAGATTCTAGAGTGTAAACAAGGTCGAAAACAGCTTATTTGGGGTTTTACGCCGTTTTCAACTACCAGGGTCATATCGCGGCGGCTGGAGCACTAACCGTGGGTTCCTGGTATTTCTCGCACCAGTACAACCACAATATCCAAACCGAGCCTCCAGCTGCTCTCTCACATAGATGATTCACACCCATTGGTGAGAGACAAATGACTTTTGTCAAATGTCAGAATGGATACTGGCCGAGCCGGGGTTCGAACTCGAGACCCCTGGATTGAAAGACTCCGACGTAACCGACTGAGCTATCCGGGCTCGGCTGGAAACAGCCGGAAATGGCAATTTTGTCGAATTTAAGGGCACATAACTCTCGTCTTTCTGGTCAGATCAGACTGAAATTAGAACTCATCCGAGATCTTATACTCTCAAACATTGTGTCCAAGTTTTGTCTTGATTGATAAATAATTATATATTCTAGAGTGTAAACAAGGTCGAAAACAGTCGGAAATGGCAATTTTGTCGAATTCAAGGGCACATAACTCTCATCTTCCTGGTCAGATCACACTGAAAATCGAACTCATCCGAGATCTTATAGTCTCCAACATTATATCCAAGTTTTGTATTGATTGGGCAATAATTGTAGATGCTAGAGTGTAAACGAAGTTAAAAACAACATTTTTCGTGATTCAGGGGCAGATAACTCCGCACTTATTGGTCGGATCTGGCCCATAATCGAACTCATCCGAGAACTTATGACCATACTTGCTTTGACCAAGTTTGATCAAGATTGGCCAATTTTTGTGGATGCTAGAGTGTAAACACCAAATTGTGGACAGACGGACAGACGGACGGACAACGGACAAAAAGCGATCACAATAGCTCACCTTGAGCACTTTGTGCTCAGGTGAGCTAATAAAGCCGAAATGGCAATTTTGTCAATTTCAAGGGCGCATAACTCATGATATAAAATTCAGATCAAGCTGAAAATTATACCAAGGTGAGATCTTATGGTCACCAACATTCTGTCCTATGTTTGTCTTGTTTGGTCAATATTTGTTGTTGCTAGAATGAAAACAAAGTCAAAATAGAACCAAAAATGGCAATTTTGTAAATTTCAAGGGCACACAACCCATGATGTAAAATTCAGATCAAGCTGAAAATAATAAGCAGGTAAGATCTTATAGTCACCATTATTCTGTCAAAGTTTTGTTTTGTCAATATTTGCAGTTGCTAGAGTGAAAACAAAGTCAAAATAGAGCCGAAAATGGCAATTTTGTCAATTTCAAGGGCACATAACTCATGATGTAAAATTCTAATAAGCTGAAAATAATACCCAGGCAAGATATTAACTTTTATATTGATTGTTCAATGTTTGTAGATTTTAGAGTAAAAATACAGCCAAAACCAGCTATTTTTTACATTCAAGGGCAGATAACTTAGGTTATTCTGATTCAATCCAAATTCTTTGAAGGAATCTGAGAAAGGGTCACCCAATGATCATTCCTGTGAAGTTTGAAATCCATCCAGTAGAGGCAGTAGTTTCTGAGAAGATTTTTAAAGAAAAATTTACGGACGGACGGACGCACGCACGACAGACACACCGCCATGACAATAGCCCGCTGCCCTGACGGCCAGTGGAGCTAAAAATTGCAAAATATAGCATAACATAACGGGTTTGTTTACACCGTCTGTATAGAAATAATGTATTGCAAGCGGTAAATTAACTGGGGCATGCAGCTCTTAAAGTAGGTCAATCGCGAAACGAATATTCAAAGTATTCTTTAACAGGAATTTTCTGTTACTGGCTTTGTCAATGACAATATTGTCATTGGTAATATAAAAAGCACACCAATTCACTTCAAATGCGTTTTGATGCTGTTTTGTAAAGTATGATTTGAGTGTCAATGAATGTTAAAGTACTGACTCATTTCCGATATAGTATTTTCTCGGTTAAGTAGGTCGTGCTGCAAGCGACATGTATACATGTATTTATTTACCCACGTTATTCTGATTCCCGCCAATCGATAAAAGCTTTACCCGTTTACTAACTATAGGGCATAACGATCAAAACAAAATCTTATCGATGACAATCAAATTTTAGCTCACCTTAGCACGAAGTGCTGAGGGTGAGTTATTGTGATAGCTCATCGTCCGTCCGGGTTGACAGAGATATGCTTATGCTTCGAAATTCTTGGAAAAAACGTGCTCCTGCTTCGGTTTTTCCTATGAGACTCTCCGATGTGACAGTCCCGTCCCATAAGGAAATGTATAATATGAAAGTAGGCAAAGCCTAAATCACGCATTCTCAATATAAGGGAGCCAATCGGTATTTTGGTTGTCGCCGTATGTTTTCTGGAATATGGTCAGGCAGTATACTGAATTATATGTCGTGGCTGATAGAGGGGCAATGGGTGGCTTTAATGAGAAACACTTTCTATCCCAGCCATACACCATAAGTGATATATGCAAGCTAGAATACCCAAATTTGTAAGGTTCGTAACTGTCGCTGATTTTAATTATACATTTCAAAATGACTTTGTTTTAAAACTCAGGTAATAAACCATAAACTGTGCACACCATTTTCATTGAGTATATATTGTGAGTCTGAAAACCGTATACATTTTGTTTTGTCTTCCAATTATAATTAAATATAGGGTTTTGAAAATTGTCGCCAAATATATAAATTTTGATATATTCTTTAGATTGGAAGGCACACTTCATAGCATAAAGGGGTAAAAACGTGAATGAAAGTAACATTTTAATAACAGATACACCGTTTTTACTGAAAATCAGCTCGATTTGGTTGTCATTTAAACGATATGGATATTATCGTTTGTTTACTAATTAATTTTATAGCGTAGATTTAAGGCAGTAAGGTTAGTTACCTACGTTTGCTGCATACACGAACGTCTATTACTTTAACTGTTGTATTATCGTAAATACCTTATTACTGTTAGAAAGTAAACATAAGATCAATTTAAAAGTCTCTTGTAATAATTTCAAAATATGACATCAAAGTACAAATGTAAGGTTCGTTTTGTAAGGTTTGTTACTGAAAAATCATTTGAATCAGTAGTTTCCTATAAAAATGTGAATGGTCATGATAATATTGAAAATCAGGGTCCTTTTAGAAAGTACTAAATTATATCCATCATTTTTTGGCTTCTCAAAACCATTATTAATCAAATAAACATGATTTTGTGCCCAGAATTTGAGTCCATGTATTTAAGACAAAACAAGTTTCTGTTTATCTTAAATCTCAGAAAAATGATGGTGCATCATTAATAGAATATGTTTTTGTTGAAAAGAGATATTTATTTGTACCAAAGACAATTTAAGAGGTGAAAAGACGTCGAAAAATCATATGTAAGGTTCGTTATTATAGTAACTAACCTTACTTGATTTTCATACTTCATATGCAGATTCATATCAACCTCAATTGTTTTTTGCGAAATTATATTTCAATAGATTTATATTTTTCTTTTGAATTTTCTCATGTAAGACGCATGAAAAATATTTCGTTTTTGTTAATATTCACCACCAAAAGGGTGCAACATATCATTTTAAAAGATATTCAATTGAAATGAATCGAAATCAAGATTTTAGCATCATACAGCTCTAAAGTCAAAATGTATTAGACTTTTTGACTAGAAACCACAACATTTGAACACATTTTGTGTATATCTAAAATGATCTTGTATCTATTTCGGATGAAGGTTTGACAAAGGATGTAACGAACCTTACCAAGACAATAAACACAAATTGTACCTTGGTTCTTACTATACTGTATTTGTTGATTCGACACAAATCAACCAAACAAAAAGACGTTTTGGAATTATTTTTATCAGGTAAGACTATAAACATGTTTATTCAGTATACAAAGTATAGCCTTAAAAAGTAACGGATTCTTTAAAAACGGTTGTATACAAATGTTTCAAATTAATCATTTCTTTTACAAAGTAGATAAATTGTTTTCGTGTAAGTGCTTTTTGGCAATTCGGATATCTTGCTACATCTCATATCGGCGTGGTTAGGATATACACAGTTCTTGCTATTGTTTAATAACGTGTATTAAATAAATGAAAAAGAAACAATTCAAATTGAATTAAGGTTTAAGGTAGCGAACCTTACACAACAGGAATATGGCGAAAAAAAGTCTCGAATTCGGTACTTAAAGTGTTTATGGAATCAATTCTGTGACTTAATTTTAACTAAACACTTTCCACAATTAAATCTGACTAGAAAATGTTTAGACTTAAGCCATGATTGCGCATATCCTAATTGGTGATACCGACATGTTATCTTTTCCGATACCATGATACAGTAAAGTCTGGTCATAAATACGTGAACTTGGAAACTTTATAATTTTCTCTATAATGCATGAAAGATTATAAACCCTATGAAACTTTATTTTCTTCAATTTCTCGCTGCAACATCTAGGCAATTTTACTAGAAATTCAACATACTAGTAAAAATAGTAAGGTTCGTTTGATATATAAGAATGAATTTTAGATAACTATTTTCATAATAGAAAAAGCCCTTCGATAAAGCCCACTTTTATTCTTATAATAACTGCAATAGAATTTCAACAAGAATCAAAACTATTTATTGCACCTTACATCATATACTGCAATTAAAAAAGTTGCAGAAATTACACACTAACAGTTCGATCTTTATCTCTAAATAGGTAGTTTTTGGAATTGGATTGAAGAAGATTGAGTATTTAAACTATTTGGGAATTAAAAATGTTCATAAATATTAATATATCATTTATCGATAGTAATCAATCATGTCCATGTACGTCGTCATATTGAAAAGTAACAAGAATTTAAAATTGACACTTCATTAGCAACGAACCTTTCACTAGTAAAAATGGTACTTTTATTGGGCTGATTGAAGATGCTGTATCTCGAGTACCGTCTAATTAATGTTGAAAATATTTTGCAGTTGCATCCTATAGATGTATGCCATGCTTTTTAACAAATCAAAGTCAAGTTTCTTCGATATCACTTTTTCGCATTTTTCTAAATCCAAATGGCTCCTATTTATTGAGAATGCATGAAATACGGACGAAGCAAACAGAAATCTATATCTCTTTTCCCAAAGACAAGACCGAAACCTTTTCAGGAAAACGAGATCTGTCTAATTTAGTAACATTCCTACACCACCGTTTCGTTTCAAGTAGATCCCAACTTTGACTGGTCTGAAATGAATGTTTTGCGTCTTTTCAAATAAGGACCATGTAGATTATCCAAACAAGACTTGGCTTTACGTTCCAAATTGAAAGAACATAGGGGAAAAGTGAAACAAAGCAAGAACATGTTGATTTCCAGCATTTCATCATTTTGCCTATGTTTTGTCAGAGACATAGATAAACAGAGATTGGAAACTTCGCGGAGTCTCGTGAGCCGAGATTTTATCGCGCACCTTATTATCTATCTACCTGGCGTTACGTTGCTAGGCAATGATCTCCGGGACGGGATTCTTTTTTGATTATCGATATTTTGCATTTAGTTAATTGACAACTTTAATCGCATATTTTGAAAAAAAACTATTTTCAAACAACGTAGAAAGTTTTTATCAAGATATTTAAAGTGAGTTGCAATCTTTCAAAAGATCGATTGTTTAACAAAATATTTACTTACTTTGCACAGCGACACACAACTTTAGCTTTCCAAATGTTAGTTTTCCTTTCAGTCCATTCCAATTGTACTTTGTAGCAATCGCTGAAGTCATCACAGCTGACAGGGCCCTTCTGGTACCGTCTGTCACATTCCTTCCTCATTAAGCGTCAAATAGTTCACCTTGAATATATAGAAAAGGACTCTTTATGTTTTTATATAATATGAAATTCTACATGGTTGGTGATAATGTGTAGCTTGATACTGACAGGAGTGTATCTAAAATTGTATACTAAATTTTTTTTAAAGTTTTAATTCTGAATGGTTACTATTCAAAGTTATTGATTTTTACTCTTTCACAGATTTTGTCAGATCAATATGAAAGAAAAATTCAAGTGAATCTTACACCAGAACTCGTAGATATACTAAGTATAGGGGTTATATAAGTCAGCTCTTGTGAGAGCATCAAAATCAAAGGAAGATATTTATTATCACCTGATGGAAAGCATTGTCATCTATACATAAAATGAACAGTTAAACCTTATTTTTTTACATGTTTATAGATTAAATACTAACTGACTAAACCATTAAAGGCCTCTTTCTTTTCAAGCAGGATTTCTGCATTCTGCAGCATTTCAATTGTTTGTATTGGTAAACCCAATTCATCTGGTTTCGTAAATTCCTCTCTACCACTACTTGGAATTGATGAAGGCATCGCTGTTAAGGCTGCTGTAACTTTGCCGTACATTATCTTTATTTCCTCCTGTCCATTAATTAATTTTTCTTAACAGGTGAATAACCTGGCATCTCGAGCTAAAATGAAGAACAAACAAATATTGCCAAAAACTTGATTCCCACATTACGCATTTTTAATAAATACTTTTATTCACAATGTATGACAGAACTGTTGGAGGGACCAGGCTAATCAACGAAATAAATTATTTTCGATTAAACCATCACTTGGTGAATGGCTGCCAGGTCTTCGGTCTGACCACCGCGAAGAGCATTCGCTTCTTTTAAAAAGGTGGTAGAATCGCAGTGTATTCCTTGTAATGAGACACTTACTGTCCAACATCTTCTCATTGATTGTGCAGATCTTGCCGTCATAAGAAACAGGCACTTTAACGTTGATAATTTGAAATCATTATTTGAAACCGTGAGACCCCCAGCTGTGGAGGGGGATTAGAAATATCCCGGCTGCCTTGTCCTGTAGCAAATGGTAAGACCCCAAGCAAAGGACAGTGTGTCTGTAACGGACCCGCTTGTTGGCCGTGAGTGGATACTCGTAAGCCGGAAAAGGGGATCCTGGTCGGTTGAGGGAAGCCCAGGGCTCTCCAGCTTCCCAACACGCTGGCTTTGGCCTCGGCTTCGGTGTTAACGGGCGCTTAGATGGGCCCGGTCTAAGCAATCGGCTGGTCGCTTTAGACGAAGACTTATACCTATGGGCAATAATTCCCATTACGTTTAAATGGATTAAGTTATACACTTTATTGTATCAATTTTTTGCTATTGTAGTCTCTTTTTGTCCTCGTCTATATAGGCTCATGGGCTAATTGAGTTGATTAGATGTCATGATCGACGTTGAAATGCATGGTTTGTCTTAGTTTAGAGATTGGTCATGTATGTCATTGTCGCGCGTGTTTATTTGGTTGGCTTGAGTATACCATCTGGGGATCCCTGGCATGGGGAGCTGGAGATCCGCTCCATTTTCCATGTCCCCTTGTTGGACTCCGTGGTGGGTTGGGGGCCCCAGATGATGAACATTAAATTTTCAAATATGGATTCTTTACAAAAAACAAACGAACGCGCTCTGATTATGACTCTGACACGGATAATGGACACTGCAAATCGAATTTTCCCAGATTTCTGCTTATCGAATCAAAAAATGACCAGAAGCCGCTTTCTTCAATGTCACCATTTGTTATCAAGTGCATTCTTTCTTATGCTGGCGAACCGAAATCAATTAAAAAATTGAAATCGGGTGCCCTTCTTGTTGAAGTTGACAAGAAGGCACATGCCGACAATTTGTTGAAAGTCAAAAAGTTTCTTGATGTACCAGTTTCATGCTTTGAACACTCGACTTTGAACACGTCTAAAGGCCTTATTCGCTGCCCCGATCTTCGGGGAGTGTCTGAGGAGGAGATAGTTGCAGAACTACAATCACAACATGTTACAGCAGCCAGGAGGATTTCTGTTTACAATAACGGCCAAAAGAAACCTACAAACACGATCGTTTTAACATTTAATACGGCTATTCTACCGAAATGCCTAAAGGTTGGATACTTAAAAGTCAATGTTGACCTGTACATTCCCAACCCTCTTCAATGCTATCGTTGTTACAAGTTCGGTCACCACGAGAAAAATTGTCATGCGGAACAGCTTTGTCGTCGTTGTGGCGGTTCGGCTGATTTGCATGGCGTCGAGGAGTGCGAGATCCCAGAAAAATGTGTTAATTGTGGGGGTTCGCACTTGTCGACTTCTCGTGTTTGTCCAATATGGAAGAGGGAAAAGGACATTGTTACGGTAAAATGTAGAGAGGGACTTTCTTTTTTTGAAGCTCGTAAAATTGTCGAGTCAAGAAATAATCTAACAACCTTTGCTCAAGCTACCAAAGAAAATTCAAATACCAATAAAGGTGATGGTGCATGTAAGAACTGCAAAGACTTATTTGGAAAGTTGTGTGTACTTTTCCCTGAAAAGAAAGAGGAAATTGCAAAACTTTTCCCTGCAGAAAAATCTACATCGCCTCTCCCTTCTGTAAACACAAACAAACAATCCACCAGTAAACATGTCGAGCAACACGATAAACAAATTACTTCTGTAACTGCACCTTCTCCGACAAACATACCAGTGCCCAAATTAACAAGTACACCTGTTACAGTTAATGTTTCAGGTGAACAAAGTGTTCAAAGCAGGAAGAAAAAGCCTGTGATCTCGGATCGCCAGCCGAAAGGATCACAGGATCCTATCAAACAGTATAATCGTTATCAAAGTCTTCATGATGAAGACATGATAACGGACGAACCCTACATTGCAGATTCCAATAAGAATAAGCAAGGTAGCAACGTGATCAGATTAAATACTAAGAAATGAACAATTCCAGACTTCCATTGCTGTACAGTATCTTCACAACTTTACTTTTAGTCATGGCGAATAATATTATTCAATGGAATTGCCGTAGCGTTAAAGCTAATTTCGACGAACTCAAGCTATTAGCTTCAAAGGAAAAACCAGTAGCAATTTGTCTGCAAGAAACCTTTCTTAAGGATACTGATAAATTTTCGTTCAAGTATCATTCTTGCTATTTCAAAAATTTTACGGGAAGTGAAAGAGCATCGGGTGGCGTTGGCATCATTGTGAATAACAATGTTCCGCATCGTCCGGTACATCTTGACACTTCATTACAGGCAGTTGCCGTAAGTGTCTCTCTCAATAAAACTATAACCCTCTGTTCTATTTATCTTCCTCCTAGTTCTCCTGTTGACGGCAGGAAACTAGATCGTCTAGTTGAGCAATTACCCAAACCTTTTGTTTTAGTGGGAGATTTTAATTCTCACCATTCTTTATGGGGATGTTCAAACACAGACAACAAAGGTTATATTGTTGAAGACTTTATTTCAAGGCATGACCTTTCGCTTTTAAACGACAAGTCATCTACTTATTTACATCCTGCTACTGGTTCATATTCAGCATTAGACCTGACAGTTTGCAGTCCTCAAGTTTTTCCAGATTTTAACTGGAAAGTTGATGACGATTTGCATGGCAGTGACCATTTTCCGATTCTTATTTCGGAAATTGGGCCACCTGTACAGGAACGACCACAACGGTGGAAACTCCATAAAGCAAACTGGGGCTTGTTCAAAACTGTTTGTGAACAGTCCATTACACCTCAAACTTTTGAAGATTGTGAGAATCCTGCAGAGTTATTTACCTCTTTATTATATTCATCTGCAGAAAAGGCAATTCCGAGAACGTCTAAAAATCCTAAACATCCAAATAAGCCATGGTTTAATGATGATTGCAAAAAGGCTATAGCAAAGCAAAAGTCCGTTCTTAGAGAGTTTGATCTAAGGCCGACTAAGGAAAATCTTATAAAGTTTAAAGTTGCACGTGCGAGGGCACGGCGCACTATTAAACGGAGTAAACGCACGTCTTGGAGACAGTATGTATCTAGATTAAATTCTAGATCGTCTGTCAAAAAGACTTGGGATATGGTGCGTAAAATTAGTGGCAAAAACTCTTCACTAAGTGTTGGGCATTTGAATACTGATAATGGCGTTGTTTCATCTAAGCCAGACATAGCAAATGTCTTAGCGGATACTTTTGCCAAGAAATCCTCCTCTTCTAATTATTCGCCAGAATTTCAAAAACATCAAGAGCAAAAAGAAAAAGTTAATTAGAATTTTAAATCCAAAAATACAGAGCATTATAATAAAGAATTTACTCTTAAGGAGCTTAAAACAGCCCTTAAGAAATACCATGATACTGCAGTTGGATGTGATGACATCCACTACCAGTTCCTGAAGCATTTACCACACCAATCCCTTCAGTGTTTACCTGATATCTTTAACAGTGTTTGGAAAACGGGAATACTTCCAGCCTCGTGGCGGGAAGCTATTGTCATTCCAGTACCCAAACCTGGTAAAGATTCAGATAATCCTTCAAATTACCGGCCTATCGCCTTAACAAGTTGTGTTTGTAAAACCATGGAAAGAATGGTCAATGACCGTCTTGTATGGTTTCTTGAGAAAAACAAACTTATTACGTCCGCCCAAAGTGGCTTTCGTAAGCAAAGAAGCACCCTCGATCATTTAGTTCGCTTCGAGACTTTTATACGAGAAGCTTTTATCAAGAAAGAACATGTTGTTTCAGTCTTTTTTGATTTAGAGAGTGCATATGATACCACATGGAAGTATGGAATCATGAATGACCTCCATGATTTCGGTATACGAGGTCGCCTTGCTTATTTCATATCTGCATTTTTGGATGAACGACAATTTAGAGTCAGGGTTGGAGATACGCTCTCTGATCCTCATGAACAGGAGATGGGTGTTCCCCAGGGCTCCATTCTTTCGGTTACACTTTTCAGTGTTAAAATCAACAATATTATTAAGGCTACTTGCCCTGGTATTGAATATTTTCTTTACGTTGACGACTTCTGCATTTGTTACAGATCTAAACACATGCATACCATTGAACGACAGTTGCAACAGGTTTTAAACAACCTGAGTAAATGGTCGAATGAAAATGGTTTTAAATTTTCCAAAACCAAAACCAAATGTATGCATTTTTGCAAATCCAGAAAACTCCATCCCGATCCAGAACTGACTCTGGACGGGATCCGAATTGAAGTTGTCACAGAATTTAAATTTCTGGGTCTTTTATTTGACTCAAAATTATCGTTCATCCCGCACATTGAATATCTGAGCAATAAATGTAAGAAAGCTCTTAATCTTTTACGTGTTGTCTCCAGTATGGACTGGGGAGCAGACAAAAAAGTTTTATTACGTCTTTATAGATCTCTTGTGAGATCTAAATTAGACTATGGTTGTGTTGTTTATGGATCCGCCCGTCAATCCTACTTACGCAAGCTTGATTCTATTCATAATCAAGGTTTACGCATTGCGCTGGGCGCATTTAAAACATCGCCAATTAACAGTCTTTATGCGGAAGCAAATGAGCCATCTTTGAATTTACGTAGAAAGAAATTATCAATGGATTATTATTTAAAACTTAAATCTAATCCAGATAATCCTACACATGACGTGGTTTTTGAACCTCTCTATGAAGAGGAATTCAATAAGAAGGAATCAATTATACCTCCTTTCAGTTTACGTTGTAAGGCAGATGTAAATTCTCTAGATTTTGATCTAGATGACGTGGCCGAACATAAAGTTCCAAACGTACCTTTGTGGACGTTAAAAAGTCCCACCTTTATTTATGATCTTGCGTCATCGAAAAAGTCGGAAACTGATCCTTTAGTATTCAAAAATAAATTCCTTGAAGTACAAGGAAAACACATGCTTCATTTGCAAATTTACACCGATGGTTCTAAAAGCGAAGGAAAAGTTGCTTCTGCTGCCATTTTAGATGGCTTCAAATATCAGTATCGTTTGCCCGATAACTCGTCGATTTTCTCTGCCGAGCTCAAGGCTATTGACCTTGCGCTCGAGCACATCATTGAAAATGGCTATTGGCGCTACATTATTTTTACAGATTCTCTGTCTTGTATGCAAGCGCTCGAGCACGAAAAAACGGACAACCCTATCATTGTGAAACTTCTTGAGAAGCTTTCTCGTTTATACGCTTCTGATGAAGATACTGATATTGTCTTTTGCTGGCTTCCAAGCCATTGCGGTCTACGTGGCAACGAAGAGGCAGACAAAGCTGCCAAGGAGGCGTTGTCACTAGATATTTTACCTTTTAAAGTTCCTTTTACTGATTTTAAACCACTGATAAATAGTTTTATTCAAAATGTATGGCAAAATTGTTGGAGCGACGAGGCTAATCACCAAAATAAATTGTTTAGTATTAAACCAGCACTTGGTGAATGGCTGCCAGGTCTTCGATCTGACCGCCGCGAGGAGTTAGTTTTGGCACGACTGCGAATCGGGCACACACATTTGACCCATTCGCATCTATTAAAGAACGAGGAAAAACCTCAATGTATTCCTTGTAACGAGGAGCTGACTGTCCAGCATCTCCTCATTGATTGTGTGGATTTAGCCATCATTAGAAACAGGCATTTCAACGCTAACAGTTTAAAGACATTATTTGATACTGTTAGGCCTGAATCAATTTTTAACTTTCTTAAAGAGTGTAATCTCTTTAAAAAGATTTAGCTGTGATATTTAATCTGTGATATCTTATATGTTCTATGGATTTTCCGGTCGGGTGGACTCGGACATGGGTGTTCTCTGATCTGGGAGGAGCCCATGTCTATTCGTGCTCACGTTGGATTATTCATGGTACATTGTTATACAATAGTTCGTATGATATTTTTAATCATTTATACTTCAATTATTTTTAATAGGTTATATGCCCTATGAGTTTTCCGGTCGGGTGGACTCGGACATGGGTGACCTCTGATCTGGGAGGAGCCCATGTCCATTCGTGCTCACGTCGGATTATTCGACGAGGTGCATTGGTATTGATATGATTTTCCGGTCGGGTGGACTCGGACATGGGTGTTCTCTGATCTGGGAGAAGCCCATGTCTATTCGTGCTCACGTCGGATTATTCGTAGCTCGTTGTTATTCTATATTCTGTATGGCATTTTTATCTGTTTATTTCAGTTTTGTTTAATATATTTATATGATCTGTGGATTTTCCGGTCGGGTGGACTCGGGCATGGGTATTCTCTGATCTGGGAGGAGCCCATGTCCTTTCGTGCTCACGTTGGATTATTCATGGTGTGTTGTTACTTTGCTTAAAATTTTATCTGTTGTATAGAATATCGTATTTTTATCATACCCCCTCTAGATGTTTATGTAACTAATACATATCCTAATACATCTTGTAGTGAGGCAAGGTGAGTGCGCCCAATATGACCTTAGCAGTCGACGGGCCTTAAAACTCCATTCATTCATTCATTCATTTGTTATCGTTCGAAACATATGCATACCATCGAACGACAGTTACAACAGGTTTTAAATAACCTGAGTAAATGGTCGAATGAAAATGGTTTTAAGTTTTCTAAAACCAAGACAAAATGTATGCATTTCTGTAAATCGAGAAAACTCCATCCCGATCCAGAGCTCACTTTGGACGGGATCCGAATCGAAGTTGTCCCAGAATTTAAATTTCTGGGTCTTTTATTTGACTCTAAATTATCGTTCATCCCGCACGTTGAATATCTGAGCAATAAATGTAAGAAAGCTCTAAATCTTTTACGTGTCGTCTCCAGTATGGACTGGGGAGCAGACAAAAAAGTTTTATTACGCCTTTATAGATCTCTTGTGAGATCTAAATTAGACTATGGGTGCGTTGTTTACGGCTCTGCCCGTCAATCTTACTTGCGCAAACTTGATTCAATACATAATCAAGGTTTACGTATTGCGTTGGGCGCATTTAAAACTTCCCCAATTAATAGTCTCTATGCTGAAGCAAACGAACCATCTTTAAACTTACGTCGAAAGAAATTGTCTATGGATTACTATTTGAAATTGAAATCAAATCCAGATAATCCTACATATGATTCTGTTTTTGAACCTCTTTTCGAAGAGGACTTCAAAAAGAAGGAATCATAAATTCCACCCTTTAGTCTACGTTGTAAAGCTGACATAGAATCTCTAGATTTCGATCTAGATGATGTGGCCGAACATAAAGTTCCAGACGTTCCTTTGTGGTCGTCTAAAAGTCCCACCTTTATTTATGATCTAGCTTCAACTAAAAAATCTGAAACTGATCAAGTTGTATTTCAAACTAAATTCCTTGAAATACAGGAAAAACACATTATGCACTTTCAAATTTATACAGACGGGTCTAAAAATGAAGAAAAAGTTGCTTCAGCTGCTATCTTGGATGGTTACAAATATCAGTATCGTCTGCCTGATAATTCATCCATTTTCTCTGCCGAGCTCAATGCTATTGACCTTGCGCTTGCAGAGCTCCAGATAATTTTTAGGGTAAAAGAGTGATCACTCCCTACTTTGAGCACCAAAAGAGTGATTCACTCTCAACCCAGTAGGTATAATCCGTTTATAGAGAAAAACAACAAAACACCGTTCATTTGGGAAAACTAAACCCTTGATTATACATGTATATACGATTTCCTTTCCTTGTATATGTACTTCTTCGATTCACATCGCTCAACAAGGTTGTAAAATACAAAAAAGTATTCAAAATGAGTGATTTCGCCACTGGGTCTGCATTCGGTGACAGATAACGGGAAATTTCTCTTCGACGATTAGAAACAAGTTGAATGCGTTAGCACGAAACCAGTAACTTTCGCTCGCTCTCGATTGTTCGAAATGCGTTACTTGAACATTGAATGCGTCTGGCGACGCACACAGTTTGCTTTGAAATGCGTTTTTTACATATTTGAATACGTAATAACGCAATCACGCACCTTATCTGGAGCTCTGGCTTGAGCACATTATTGAAAATGGTTATTGGCGTTACATTATTTTCACTGACTCTTTATCTAGTATGCAAGCGCTGGAACACGAGAAAACGGACAACCCTATCATAGTTAAACTTCTTGAAAAGCTGTCTCGTATCTATGCTGCTGATGAAGATACTGATATCGTCTTTTGCTGGCTTCCAAGCCATTGTGGTCTACGTGGCAACGAAGAGGCAGATAGGGCTGCCAAGGACGCGTTGTCACTAGATGTTTTACCTTTTAAAGTTCCTTTTACTGATTTTAAACCTCTTATTAATACTTTTATCCACAATGTATGGCAGAACTGTTGGAGTGACCAAGCCAATCAGCGAAATAAATTATTTTCGATTAAACCTTCACTTGGTGAATGGCTGCCAGGTCTTCGGTCTGACCGCCGCGAAGAGTTAGTTTTGGCCAGATTGCGAATCGGTCATACTCATTTGACCCATTCGCACCTATTAAAGAACGAGGTAGAACCGCAGTGTATTCCTTGTAATGAGACACTTACTGTCCAACATCTACTCATTGATTGTGTAGATCTTGCCAACATAAGAAACAGGCACTTTAACGTTGATAATTTGAAATCGTTATTTGATACTGTGAGGCCTGAGTCGATTTTTAATTTTCTTAAAGAGTGTAATCTCTTTAGAAAGATTTAGCTCTTTTTATTATAGTCTGTGATATTTGATCTGTGATACTTTAGTTACGTTTAATATTCTATATTTATTTGTTCTGTGGATTTTCCGGTCGGGTGGACTCGGACATGGGTGTTCTCTGATCTGGGAGGAGCCCATGTCTATTCGTCCTCACATCGGATTATTCATGGTCCATGGTTGTTTTTGTCTAGTTTTAATATTGTGTTATACATGTAATACTAGTATTGATTAATTTTATACAGGGTAACATTATCTATTCTTGAATTAGGTATATGGTCACTATAATTTACCTTTCTGGATGTTTATGTAACTATATACATATCACTAATTTTGTATACATCCAGGTATGTGTTGCTGTTGCGCCCAATATGACCTTAGTAGTCGACGGGCCTTAAAACACTATTCATTCATTCATTGAAACCGTGAGGCCTGAATCGATTTTTAACTTTCTTAAAGAGTGTAATCTCTTTAGAAAGATAAATCTCTTTTTATTATAGTCTGTGATTTTTTTATCTCTGATACTTTAGTTATGTTTAATATTTTATATTTATTTGTACTGTGGATTTTCCGGTCGGGTGGGCTCGGACATGGGTGTTCTCTGATCTGGGAGGAGCCCGTGTCTATTCGTCCTCACATCGGATTATTCATGGTGCATGGCTGTTGATTAGTTTTAATATTGTGTTAAAAGAATAGTATTGATTATTTAAATACAAGGTAACGTTATCTACTCTTGAATTAGATAAATATTCACTATACTGTGCCTTTCTGGGTGTTTATGCAATTATCTACATTTCTGTAACTTTGTATACATCCAGGTAATGTTGCTATTGCGCCCAATATGACCTTAGTAGTCGACGGGCCTGAAAACACTATTCATTCATTTATAGTCAAACGTCACACAAAATTGACAATGTTTTCCAATTTTTTTCTTGGTCTTGGTTGCAGTTAACGATTTGTTTGCTTTGGATTGTTGAAAGAGTATTATCTCGAGCTATATTAAGATTTATAGCTTTTTGAGCTTTTCTTTTATTACACATCAAAACTTTACAAATTTTGGTAAATCATCAGGACAATACGGGCATAATGCTTAAAAATTTACATAACAAATTTCATTAAAATATTATAACTTTTAAAAAAGTTTTTGAAAGTGGCCGGTTAGGACTTTTGGCCAGTATACATGTATTTACATATTAGTCCTCAATCATAATAAATGCACACATCGAGGGGCAAGTGCAAGAACAGTGCATCTGTCTATGCAATGACTAGGCAGATACCATGCCCCAGCTCCAACCTCCTGTCATGTGTGAGACAAAATATATAAGTGTGTAGCAGGAACAAAATGCATAAGTACATGAAATCAATGACAATATGAGCCAGTAAGTAAACCGTCAACACATATGCTCCAATATAGAGGCAACTCCTTCGAAAAGTAATTATTTAAGCATTTTCCACTCTGCCGATTTAGTTCAAAAACACTTCTAACATAGCAGTTTCTTTAGTTCCCTTATATTTGAACAGCAAAAATGCTAGTCCTATAAATCATTATCATTAGGGGTTTCCATGGTTGTTTCAACGGTTGTTTCCTGTCTTCTGCCTTTCTTGAGTCTCTTACGGCCACCATCCCTGTTGCTAGCTATCCGAAAACACTCTCTGCAGTCTTGTTCTACTTATGATGCAGTAACCTTTTTGCACTTCATGACCGATTCCATGGCCTGCTTCACGAAAATTTCATGATGCACCTTTAAATCCTAGAGCGAATATTCCAGCAGAAAGGAGATAAAAATTATATTGCTGTCGATATTGAGTGCTATGTCCATCACTGAAAAAGTGAACATGTTCAACTGTTGGATATGTTGTCCTAATTTCTAGATGCACTGGTTACAAATATGCCCAAATAGCACGGTGGACCATGATTAAGACTGTCTGACACAGCAGCAAATGACACTGAACCTGATAAACTACCTATTTGATAAAAACCAGTATGCATAGTGATTTGAGTTTGTGAAGCTCCATAATGCATACTGCTTGTTTCTGGCTTTATCATATTCCTGCATTTTAATCTTTTTGCCATTGCATTTGTCACAAAGTCCATACATACATGACTGATCATTTATTGAACATACAATCTGCTCAACTAGTTTGGAAATGTCTGGAGTTTCAATTTCATTTGCTCTGTAGAGGCTATTTTCCATCATCTGTAAGTTGTCGCATGTTTTACAAACACATGTATACCTATCGAGGTGGGTAGGACTTTTAATCCAAAATGGCTTGAGTCTCCAAATTGTGAAGCCAGTTCTCTGTTGTTACACCCTGGCTGGACGCAGCAGAGCTTCACCCTCCATTGTTTTCTAGGCATCCACAGAAAAAAGTATACCTATCGAGGTGGATAGGACTTTAAATCCAAAATGGCTTGAGTCTCCAAATTGTGACTTTCTCGTTTGTTCCAGCAATGTATTTCTTTTAAACATTGTCAACAGTGTCATTTAAAATTCGTTTCTGCTTTTTAATTTTCCCTTTTGTGACTGTTTGTTTCTTTCCTCTTGTTCATACACCCCAGGTTGTCACAAGCCATATTATAGTAGCCATCTATATCAATGACTTGACGAACTTTTGGTTAATGCCAGCAGAAGTCAGTTCTCTGTTGTTACACCCTGGCTGGACGCAGCAGAGCTTCACCCTCCATTGTTTCCTAGGCATCCACAGAAAAAGTGGCTGCGCAAAGTATCTGTCGACGACTGGTTCATTGTCTACTGCAACAGCTGGTTGTGGTGGTACTGTCCCAGCGAAATAAAGCCGTTGATATCCATTGCTGGTCCACCTTACGAAGAGTTTTCTTCCATCTTTCAAGAAGACAAAGCTCTGAAATTACAGGTCAGCATTTTATGCTTTTATTTACCCAGATATAACAACAAGAGGACCAGAATGGCCCTATATCGCTCGCTTGATTTTTTTGTTGCAAATCTGGCATTGATGGTTAACCCCTTCCCAAACGACAAAATGTTAGGATGGTCAAATTCAAATGCTGCTGCAGACGACAAAATAGATGTTGATAAAGATTGTATATGTGTACAATAAAGACCAGAAAATATTGAGGCAAAAGAAGAAAATGCTGATTATCAACATTTTCTTCTTTTGCCTGAATTTTTCCCAAAACTTTTCTGATCTCTATTAGAGATGTCAAAACCCGATCTTGTTTGGGAATTGAATGATAAAGTGTTTAGGAGTATAACCTGCATTTTCTCCTTTTGCATCATCATTTTCTTTCCAATTTTGTACACGAATGCAGTCTTACTCAACATTTTGGTTTGTCATTTACAGCAGCATTGAAATCTGATGTTATGTTGTTAGGAAAAGATTTAACCAAAATTAGATCCTAATTTTGTTCAATGAATGGCGTATTTCCCCTATGTCGTGGGTTGATTTATAGGTTACATATCCAAATGATAAAGAGAGCAATGTTTGACAATCTTTTCGCAAATTATCAGGCCTGAATTTTTTTATGAAAAGTTAACTCCACTGGCCGAAGGCCAGCGGGGCTTATGTTATGGCCCTGCGCCCGTCGCCCGTCCGTGCGTAAACTTTTTCTTTTAACATCTTCTTCTCCAAAACTACTGGACCAATTTCAACCACACTTTTCAGGAATCTTCCTTGCATGAATCTCTTCCAAATTCCTCAAAAAAAATAAATTCCGCGCATAACTTATATTTTAATTAATGAAATTAAATTTTCAAAAAATCTTTTAAAAATTTTCTTCTCCAAAACTACTGGACCAATTTCATTTTAACCTCACAGGAATCTTCCTTGCACGAATCTCTTTTAAATTCCTTAATAAAAATAAATTCCGTATAGAACTTAAATGTTAATAAAATTGAATTATATTTTCGAAAAATCTTGAATAATCTTCTTTTCGAAAACTACTGGACCATTTTCAACCAAACTTCACAGGAATCTTCCTTGCATGAATTTCTTCTAAATTCCTTAAACAAATTCAGTGTAGAACTTATAGTTTAATTGAATTAATTAAATAAAATGCTTCTGCCACAGCTTTCACTGGAGCTGGCGGTGGATTTATTATATACCTTCCCCTCTCCTCCTCCTCCGCAGGGATCCCAGTCATAGGGCCAGTCGGGAAAATTTTGGTGGCACTGGTAACGACCAGTGCATTTGGTTTCCGGATAATGTTTCGAAGTATCAGGGCATTTCCAACCTTAAATTTGGAAAATTTCGTGTCGTCATACACAGTCACCTTGACGGCTTCTGTCTCATCAACCACTGCCATGTTTAACACGCTCTTCTCCTCCTGCCTGTCGTCCTTGTACTTAAAGACATTGTCAACAGCAACAACTGTACAACGTACATCCTTTTGGTAGGGTGTCTGTCCTTGTCCCTGGCCCAACAAATCCTTTAACGGGGTTGTTCCAGCCTAAAACAAACAATAGGTATTTGAATATAAGTGCCAAACCGCAACTTGTTCCATTTACTTTTGTACATGTTTCAGAGCGAAAATTGCCCCCAGCTGTGGAGGGGGATTAGAAATATCCCGGCTGCCCTGTCCTGTAGCAAATGGTAAGACCCCATGCAAAGGACAGTGTGTCCGTTTTAAGTGCGGACCCGCTTGTTGGCCGTGAGTGGACACTCGTAAGCCGGAAAAGGGGATCCTGGTCAGTTGAGGGAAGCTCAGGGCTCCCCAGCTTCCCAACACGCTGGCTTTGGCCTCGGCTTCGGTGTAAACGGGAGCTTAGATGGGCCCGGTCTAGGCAAACGGCTGGTCGCTTTAGACTGAGCATAGATCAATGTTATACATACCTCATCCATGTTTTGTTACAATGTTATTTGTGCATTCGTCACTCTTTGCATTGTCATTTTAGTATCGTAATGTTGCTCAAGTCTATATAGGCTCATGGGCTAATTGGGTTGATTAAATGTCTTGTTCGGAATTGATTTGCATGATGAATTTCTGTTCGCAGAGCTATATCACGTGTCTCTGTGCCGAACTGGTTAGTTGGTCGGCTTGAGTATACCATCTGAGTACCCCTGGCATGGGGAGCTGGATATCCGCTCCATTTCCATGTCCCCTTGTTGGACTCCGTGGTGGGTTGGGGGACTCAGATGATGAAATTTTAATTTTTAAACATGGATTCTAAAACTTTTAAGAGAACGCGCACGGAATTAGATTCGGATACGGACACACGATCGAGTAACCAGCATTTTGCAAGATTTCTTCTCATTGAATCTACTGATGAACAAAGGCCTTTGACCAAACTATCACCTTTTGTGATCAATAAGTGTATTCTTGCGTATGCCGGCGAGCCGAAATCCATTAAGAAATTGCGATCTGGAGCACTTTTAGTTGAGGTTGAAAAGAAAACTCACTCAGAGAATCTGTTGAAAATTAAAAAGTTTTTCGATGTCCCAGCTAAATGCACTGAACATGGCACTCTTAACACATCGAAAGGACTCATTCGCTGCCCTGATCTTCAGGGAGTGTCTGAGGATGAGATTGTTAATGAACTTGGACCACAACATGTAACAGCAGCCAGAAGAATTAATATTTTCACAAATGGTATCAAAAAACCCACAAATACTATTGTTCTGACTTTTAACTCTTCAATCCTCCCAAAAACTTTAAAAGTAGGATACTTAAGAGTGACAGTTGATACATACATTCCTAATCCCTTACAATGTTATAGGTGTTTCAAATTTGGCCATCACGAGAAAAGATGCAGTGAAGATCAGCTTTGTCGTCAATGTGGCGACTCTGCTGAATCCCATGACATCGACGAATGCGAGAATTCTCTAAAGTGCGTTAACTGCTGAGGTTCTCATTCGTCGACTTCTCGTGTTTGCCCACATTGGAAGAAGGAAAAAGAAATTGTCACTGTCAAATGCAGAGAAGGACTTTCCTTCTTTGAAGCCAGAAAGATAGTGGAAACTAGAAATAATCTAAATTCATATGCTCAAACTGCTAAAGATACTAACAAAGCCGACAATGAGTGCTCAAACTGTAAAGATTTGTTTGGAAAGTTATGTGTTCTCTTTCCAGAAAAGAAAGAAGAGATCGCAAAACTATTTCCAACAACAAAACCACAATCTCCTTCCTCCTCGAATACAAATAAGCAACCTTCTAAACCTAGTGAAATGAAAACTCCAAAACCTAATGTACCAACATACTCTCCTCCTACAGCAACTAAAGACAAACAGTCATGTAATACAACCTCAACAGCTAAATGTAGTACTAGCAATGAAACTGATGATTCTATGAATCATAATCGAAGGTCTAAACCTTCAAAACCGGTGACCTCGGATCGCCAACCTAAGGGATCCGAGGATCCCATTAAACAGTTCAACCGCTACCATTGTCTTGCTGAAGACATGGTGACGGATGATTTTACTTATGCAGATTCCAACAAGAATAAGCAAGGAAACACAATTATAAAATTGAACAACAGTAAAAAATGAATACTATCAGACTTCCATTTATATGTGGTTTATTAATATTCCTATTGTCTATCATGGCGAACACAATTATTCAATGGAATTGCCGCAGCATCAAATCTAATTTCGAAGAACTAAATTTATTAGTCTCGAAGGAAAAACCAGTAGCAGTCTGCTTACAAGAAACTTTTCTTAAAGATACCGACAAGTTTACTTTTAAATATCATTCTTGTTATTTCAAAAATTTTACGGGAAGTGAAAGAGCTTCAGGAGGTGTTGGTATTATTGTAAACAACAATGTTCCACATCGTCCTGTACAGCTTGACACTACTTTGCAGGCAGTAGCTGTTAGTATTTCACTCAACAAAACAGTAACCCTTTGTTCAATTTATCTTCCCCCTAGTTCTCCTGTTGACAGCAGGAAACTAGATCGTCTGATTGAACAGTTACCCAAACCTTTTATTTTAATGGGAGATTTTAATTCCCACCATACGCTGTGGGGATGTTCAAACACAGACAACAAGGGCCATGTTGTTGAAGACTTTATTTCAAAGCACGATCTTTCTCTTTTAAATGACAAGTCATCTACTTATCTACATCCTGCTACTGGTTCTTATTCATCATTAGACTTGACAGTTTGCAGTCCTCAAGTTTTTCCAGATTTTAACTGGAAAGTTGATGACGACCTGCATGGCAGTGACCATTTTCCGATTCTTATTTCGGAAATTTGGCCATCTGTACAGGAGCGACCACAAAGGTGGAAACTCCATAAAGCAAACTGGGGCTTGTTCAAAACTGTATGTGAACAGTCCATTACACCTCAAGCTTTTGAAGATTGTGAGAATCCTGCAGAATTATTTACCTCTCTATTATATTCATCTGCAGAAAAAGCAATTCCAAGAACATCTAAAAACCCTAAACATCCAAATAAGCCATGGTTTAATGATGATTGCAAGAAGGCTGTTGCAAAGCAAAAGTCGGTTCTTAGAGAGTTTGATCTAAGGCCGACTAAGGAAAATCTTATAAATTTTAAAGTTGCACGTGCGAGAGCACGGCGCACTATTAAACGCAGTAAACGTACGTCTTGGAGACAGTATGTATCTAGATTAAATTCTAGATCGTCTGTCAAAAAGACTTGGGATATGGTGTGGAAAATTAGTGGCAAGAACTCCTCGCTCAGTGTTGGGCACTTGAATACTGATAATGGCGTTGTTTCATCTAAGCCTGACATAGCAAATGTTTTGGCTGATACTTTTGCCAAAAAATCCTCCTCTTTTAATTATTCACCTGAATTTCAAAAACATCAACAACAAAAAGAAAAAGTTAACTTGAATTTTAAATCCAAAAATGCAGAGCATTATAATAAAGAATTTACTCTTAAGGAGCTTAAAACAGCCCTTAAGAAATGCCACGATACTGCAGTTGGATGCGATGATATCCACTACCAGTTCTTGAAGCATTTACCGCACGAATCCCTCCAATGTTTACTCGATATCTTTAACAGTGTTTGGAAAACGGGAATACTTCCAGCCTCGTGGCGGGAAGCTATTGTCATTCCAGTACCCAAACCTGGTAAAGATTCAGATAATCCTTCGAATTACCGGCCTATAGCCTTAACAAGTTGTGTTTGTAAAACCATGGAAAGAATGGTCAATGACCGTCTTGTATGGTTTCTTGAGAAAAACAAACTTATTACACCAGCCCAAAGTGGCTTCCGTAAGCAAAGAACCACTCTCGACCATTTAGTTCGTTTCGAGACATTTATTCGAGAAGCTTTTATCAAAAAAGAACACGTTGTTTCAGTCTTTTTCGATTTGGAGAGTGCATATGATACCACATGGAAGTATGGAATCATGAATGACCTCCATGATTTCGGTATTCGAGGTCGCCTTGCTTATTTCATTTCTGCATTTTTGGATGAACGGCAATTTAGAGTCAGGGTTGGAGATACGCTCTCTGATCCTCATGAACAGGAGATGGGTGTTCCCCAGGGCTCTATTCTTTCTGTTACACTCTTTAGTATTAAAATCAATAATATTATAAAGGCAACATGCCCTGGTATTGAATATTTCCTTTACGTTGATGACTTCTGTATTTGCTACCGATCAAAACACATGCATACCATTGAAAGACAGTTGCAACAGGTTTTAAACAACCTGAGTAAATGGTCGAATGAAAATGGTTTTAAATTTTCTAAAACCAAGACAAAATGTATGCATTTCTGTAAATCCAGAAAACTCCATCCCGATCCAGAACTCACTTTGGACGGGATCCGAATCGAAGTTGTCCCAGAATTCAAGTTCCTGGGTCTTTTATTTGACTCTAAATTATCGTTCATCCCGCACATTGAATATTTGAGCAATAAATGCAAGAAAGCTCTAAATCTTTTACGTGTTGTGTCCAGTATGGACTGGGGAGCAGACAAAAAAGTTTTATTACGTCTTTATAGATCTCTTGTGAGATCTAAATTAGACTATACCCCCAGCTGTGGAGGGGGATTAGAAATATCCCGGCTGCCATGTCCTGTAGCAAATGGTAAGACCCCAAGCAAAGGACAGTGTGTCTGTAACGGACCCGCTTGTTGGCCGTGAGTGGATACTCGTAAGCCGGAAAAGGGGATCCTGGTCAGTTGAGGGAAGCTCAGGGCTCTCCAGCTTCCCAACACGCTGGCTTTGGCCTCGGCTTCGGTGTAAACGGGAGCTTAGATGGGCCCGGTCTAAGCAAACGGCTGGTCGCTTTAGACGTGGACTTTTTTATTTTGCTTGTACCCGTATGCAATCTCGCCCCTCGTTTGTTAATTGTACAGGTTATACTATTTCTTGTATCAGTTAATGTTATTACAGTTGTGTCTTGTCCTCGTCTATATAGGCTCATGGGCTAATTGAGTTGGTTAAATGTCATGATCGACGTTGAAATGCATGGCTTGTCTTGGTTAAGAGATGAGTCACGTATGTCATTGTCGCGCCTGTTTATTTGATTGGCTTGAGTATATCATCTGGGTATCCCTGGCATGGGGAGCTGGAGATCCGCTCCATTATCCATGTCCCCTTGTTGGACTCCGTGGCGGGTTGGGGGACCCAGATGATGAATACCAAATTTTCAAATATGGAGAACCAAAAGTTTAAAAGGACGCGCTCAGATTATGATGATTCGGACTCGGACAATCGACCACGCAATTTGAATTTCCCAAGGTTTTTATTGATTGAATCTACGGATGAACAGAAATCGTTAACATCACTGTCACCTTTTGTTATAAACAAATGTATACTTGCATACGCTGGTGAGCCAAAGTCAATCAAAAAGTTAAAGTCAGGTGCATTATTAGTAGAGGTTGAAAAGAAATCCCACTCAGACAATTTACTTAGACTTAAAAGCTTTTTTGACATTCCTGTTCACTGTTTTGAACACTCGACACTTAATTCGTCCAGGGGACTCATTCGCTGCCCTGATCTTCAGGGGGTGTCTGAGGAAGAGATAGTAACAGAATTAGCTTCACAGCATGTCACGGCAGCCAGGCGAATCAATATCTTTAAAGGTGGACATAAAAAACCTACAAATACAATTGTCTTGACCTTCAATACAGCTTTGCTCCCTAAATCGTTGAAAGTGGGATATCTAAAAGTAAATGTTGATATCTACATTCCTAACCCACTTCAATGTTACAAATGCTTCAAGTTTGGACATCACGAAAAAAAATGTCAAGAGGAAGCGCTCTGTCGTCGTTGTGGAACTTCAGCTGAGTTTCATTCTTTCGACACGTGCGAGAACCCTGAAGAGTGTGTTAATTGCGGCGGTGCACACAGTTCAACCTCTCGTGTTTGTCCAAACTGGAAGCGGGAGAAGGAAATTGTAACAGTCAAGTGTAGGGAAGGCTTGTCCTTCTTTGAAGCACGTAAGATTGTTGAAAATCGCTCCAACATAACATCCTATGCCCAAGCTTCTAAAGTTAAAGCAACAAGTAAAGATGACAGTGATTGTGAGAACTGTAAAGGTCTATTCAAAAAGCTCTGCATTTTGTTTCCTGAGAAGAGAGAGGAAATTTCTAAGCTATTTCCTTCCTCTAATCTGGGACCACCTTCTCCTGAAACAGAGACCACTACTAAATCTGTAGAACCGAATAAGCCTTTATGTCCAAAACCAAATGTTGACAATTCAGTCACGAAAGCCTCCAAGTCTGATAACAAAGCATCTACAAGTCACGTTGATAATACTTCGTCTAATCAAAATCGAAGGCAAAAACCTTCAAGACCGGTGATCACTGATCGCCAACCAAAAGGATCTCAAGATCCGATCCAACAGTATAACCGTTATCGGTCTCTCGATGAGGACATGATAACGGATGAATATGCAGATTCCAGAAATAAGCCAGGTAGTAATATTATCAAACTTAATAAAAAATGAATAAATCCAGACTTCCATTACTGTGTGTTATATTTTTAATTTTACTGTCCATCATGGCGAATACTATTATTCAATGGAATTGTCGCAGTATCAAATCTAATTTTGAAGAACTTAATTTATTAGTCTCCAAAGAAAAACCAGTAGCAGTTTGTTTACAAGAAACCTTTCTCAAAGATACGGATAAATTTACCTTTAAATATCATTCTTGTTATTTGAAGAATTTTACGAGAAGTGACAGAGCATCAGGTGGTGTAGGCATCATTGTGAATAACAATGTTCCTCACCGTCCTGTCCAGCTTGATACAACTTTACAAGCAGTAGCTGTTAGTGTTTCACTGAACAAAACTGTTACCATTTGTTCGATTTATCTTCCACCTAGTTCCCCTGTTGACAACAGGAAACTAGATCGTCTTGTTGAACAGTTACCCAAGCCTTTTATTTTGATGGGAGATTTTAATTCTCACCATACTATGTGGGGATGTTCAAATACAGACAACAAGGGTCATATAGTCGAAGACTTCATTTCAAGACATGATCTTTCTCTTCTAAATGATAAGTCATCGACTTATCTCCATCCTGCTACTGGTTCTTATTCATCTTTAGACTTGTCAGTTTGCAGTCCTCAAATTTTTCCAGATTTTAACTGGAAAGTTGATGACGACCTGCATGGCAGTGACCATTTTCCGATTCTTATTTCGGAAATTGGGCCATCAGTTCAGGAGCGACCACAACGTTGGAAACTCCATAAAGCAAACTGGGACTTGTTCAAAACTGTTTGTGAACAGTCCATTACACCTCAAGCTTTTGAAGACTGTGAGAATCCTGCAGAATTATTTACTTCCTTGTTATATGCATCTGCAGAAAAGGCAATTCCAAGAACATCTAAAAACCCTAAACATCCAAATAAGCCATGGTTTAATGATGATTGCAAGAAGGCTGTAGCAAAGCAAAAGTCGGTTCTTAGAGAGTTTGATCTAAGGCCGACTAAGGAAAATCTTATAAAGTTTAAAGTTGCACGTGCGAGAGCACGGCGCACTATTAAACGCAGTAAACGTACGTCTTGGAGACAGTATGTATCTAGATTAAACTCTAGATCGTCTGTCAAAAAGACTTGGGATATGGTACGAAAAATTAGTGGCAAGAACTCTTCGCTCAGTGTTGGGCATCTGAATTCTGATAATGGCGTTGTGACATCTAAGCCTGACATCGCAAATGTTTTAGCAGATACTTTTGCCAAAAAATCCTCTTCTTCTAATTATTCGCCTGAATTTCAAAAACATCAAGAAAAAAAAGAAAAAGTTAATTTGAATTTTAAATCCAAAAATACAGAGCATTATAATAAAGAATTTACTCTTAAGGAGCTTAAAACAGCCCTTAAGAAATGCCATGACACTGCAGTTGGATGTGATGACATCCACTACCAGTTCTTGAAGCATTTACCACACCAATCCCTTCAGTGTTTACTTGATATCTTTAACAGTGTTTGGAAAACGGGAATACTTCCAGCCTCGTGGCGGGAAGCTATTGTCATTCCAGTACCCAAACCTGGTAAAGATTCTGATAATCCTTCAAATTACCGGCCTATAGCATTGACAAGTTGTGTTTGTAAAACCATGGAAAGAATGGTCAATGACCGTCTTGTATGGTTTCTTGAGAAAAACAAACTTATTACGTCGGCCCAAAGTGGCTTTCGTAAACAAAAAAGCACCCTCGATCATTTAGTTCGCTTCGAGACTTTTATACGAGAAGCTTTTATCAAGAAAGAACACGTTGTTTCAGTCTTTTTTGATTTAGAGAGTGCATATGATACCACATGGAAGTATGGAATCATGAATGACCTCCATGATTTCGGTATACGAGGTCGCCTTGCTTATTTCATTTCTGCGTTTTTGGATGAACGACAATTTAGAGTCAGGGTTGGAGATACACTCTCTGATCCTCATGAACAGGAAATGGGTGTGCCCCAGGGTAGTATTCTATCGGTTACACTTTTCAGTGTTAAAATCAACAATATTATAAAGGCTACTTGCCCTGGTATTGACTATTTCCTTTACGTTGATGACTTCTGTATTTGTTATCGTTCGAAACACATGCATACTATCGAACGACAGTTACAACAGGTTTTAAACAACCTTAGTAAATGGTCGAATGAAAATGGTTTTAAATTTTCTAAAACAAAGACAAAATGTATGCATTTCTGTAAATCCAGAAAATCCCATCCCGATCCAGAACTCACTTTGGACGGGATTCGAATCGAAGTTGTCCCAGAATTCAAGCTCCTTGGTCTTTTATTTGACTCTAAATTATCGTTCATCCCGCACATTGAATATTTGAGCAATAAATGCAAGAAAGCTCTAAATCTTTTACGTGTCGTCTCCAGTATGGACTGGGGAGCAGACAAAAAAGTTTTATTACGTCTTTATAGATCTCTTGTGAGATCTAAATTAGACTACGGTTGTGTTGTTTACGGATCCGCCCGTCAATCCTACTTGCGCAAGCTTGATTCTATTCATAATCAAGGGTTACGTATTGCGCTGGGCGCATTTAAAACATCGCCAATTAACAGTCTTTATGCGGAGGCAAATGAGCCATCCTTGAATTTACGTAGAAAGAAATTATCAATGGATTATTATCTAAAACTTAAATCTAATCCAGATAATCCTACACATGACGTTGTATTTGAAC
Organism: Fragum sueziense; assembly: GCA_963680895.1. Taxonomy (NCBI): domain Eukaryota; kingdom Metazoa; phylum Mollusca; class Bivalvia; order Cardiida; family Cardiidae; genus Fragum; species Fragum sueziense. The sequence continues at coordinate 65,261,833 of OY804596.1, read as the reverse complement.
CTCTTTATGAAGAGGAATTTAATAAGAAAGAATCAGTTATACCTCCTTTCAGTTTACGTTGTAAGGCAGATGTAAACTCTCTAGATTTCGATCTAGATGACGTGGCGGAACATAAAGTTCCAAACGTACCTTTGTGGACGTGTAAAAATCCCACCTTTATTTATGATCTTGCTTCAACGAAAAAGTCGGAAACTGATCCTTTAGTATTTAAAAATAAATTCCTTGAAGTACAAGAAAAACACATGCTTCATTTACAAATTTATACCGATGGTTCTAAAAGCGAAGAAAAAGTTGCTTCTGCTGCCATTTTAGATGGCTTCAAATATCAGTATCGTTTGCCCGATAACTCGTCCATTTTCTCTGTCGAGCTCAAGGCTATTGACCTTGCGCTCGAGCACATCGTTGAAAATGGCTATTGGCGCTACATTATTTTTACAGACTCTCTGTCCTGTATGCAAGCGCTCGAGCACGAAAAAACGGACAACCCTATTATTGTGAAACTTCTTGAGAAGCTTTCTCGTTTATATGCTTCTGATGAAGATACTGATATTGTCTTTTGCTGGCTTCCAAGCCATTGCGGTCTACGTGGCAACGAAGAGGCAGACAAGGCTGCCAAGGAGGCGTTGTCACTAGATATTTTACCTTTTAGAGTCCCTTTTACTGATTTTAAACCACTGATAAATAGTTTTATTCTAAATGTATGGCAAAATTGTAGGAGCGACGAGGCTAATCACCAAAACAAATTGTTTAGTATTAAACCAGCACTTGGTGAATGGCTGCCAGGTCTTCGATCTGACCGCCGCGAGGAGTTAGTTTTGGCACGACTGCGGATCGGGCACACACATTTGACCCATTCGCACCTACTAAAGAACGAGGAAAAACCTCAATGTATTCCTTGTAACGAGGAGCTGACTGTCCAGCATCTCCTCATTGATTGTGTGGATTTAGCCATCATTAGAAACAGGCATTTCAACGCTAGCAGTTTAAAGACATTATTTGATACTGTTAGGCCTGAATCAATTTTTAACTTTCTTAAAGAGTGTAATCTCTTTAAAAAGATTTAGTTATGATATTTACTCTGTGATATTTTATATGTTCTATGGATTTTCCGGTCGGGTGGACTCGGACATGGGTGTTCTCTGATCTGGGAGGAGCCCATGTCTATTCGTACTCACGTCGGATTATTCATGGTACATTGTTATACAATATTTCGTATATTTTTAATCATTTATACTTCAATTATTTTTAATAGGTTATATGCCCTATGAATTTTCCGGTCGGGTGGACTCGGACATGGGTGACCTCTGATCTGGGAGGAGCCCATGTCCATTCGTGCTCACGTCGGATTGTTCGACGAGGTGCATTGGTATTGATATGATTTTCCGGTCGGATGGACTCGGACATGGGTGTTCTCTGATCTGGGAGAAGCCCATGTCTATTCGTGCTCACGTCGGATTATTCATAGCTCGTTGTTATTCTATCTTCTGTATGGCATTTTTATCTGTTTTACTTCAGTTTTGTTTAATATATTTATATGATCTGTGGATTTTCCGGTCGGGTGGACTCGGGCATGGGTATTCTCTGATCTTGGAGGAGCCCATGTCCTTTCGTGCTCACGTCGGATTATTCATGGTGTGTTGTTATTTTGCTTAAAATTTTATCTGTTGTATAGAATATCGTATTTTTATCATACCCCCTCTAGATGTTTATGTAACTAATACATATCCTAATACATCTTGTAGTGAGGCAAGGTGAGTGCGCCGAATATGACCTTAGCAGTCGACGGGCCTTAAAACTCCATTCATTCATTCATTCTAAATTAGACTATGGTTGTGTTGTTTACGGATCCGCCCATCAATCCTACTTGCGCAAGCTTGATTCTATTCATAATCAAGGTTTACGTATTGCGCTGGGCGCATTTAAAACATCGCCAATTAACAGTCTCTATGCGGAAGCAAATGAGCCATCTTTGAATTTACGAAGAAATAAAATATCAATGGATTATTATCTAAAACTTAAATCTAATCCAGATAATCCTACACATGACATTGTTTTTGAACCTCTTCATGAAGATGATTTTAATAAAAAAGAATCAGTTATACCTCCTTTCAGTTTACGTTGTAAGGCAGATGTAAATTCTCTAGATTTTGATCTAGATGACGTGGCCGAACATAAAGTTCCAAACGTACCTTTGTGGACGTCCAAAAGTCCAACCTTTATTTATGATCTTGCTTCAACGAAAAAGTCGGAAACTGATCAAGTTGTGTTTAAAAATAAATTTCTTGAAGTACAAGAAAAGCACATGCTTCATTTACAAATTTACACCGATGGTTCTAAAAGCGAAGAAAAAGTTGCTTCTGCTGCCATTTTAGATGGCTTCAAATATCAGTTTCGTTTGCCCGATAACTCGTCCATTTTCTCTGCCGAGCTCAAGGCTATTGACCTTGCGCTCGAGCACATCATTGAAAATGGCTACTGGCGCTACATTATTTTTACGGACTCTCTGTCCTGTATGCAAGCGCTCGAGCACGAAAAAACGGACAACCCGATTATTGTAAAACTTCTTGAGAAGCTTTCTCGGTTATATGCTATTGATGAAGATACTGATATTGTCTTTTGCTGGCTTCCAAGCCATTGCGGTCTACGTGGCAACGAAGAGGCAGACAAAGCTGCCAAGGAGGCGTTGTCACTAGATATTTTACCTTTTAAAGTCCCTTTTACTGATTTTAAACCTTTGATAAATAGTTTTATTCACAATGTATGGCACAATTGTTGGAGCGACGAGGCTAATCACCAAAATAAATTGTTTAGTATTAAACCTGCGCTTGGTGAATGGCTGCCAGGTCTTCGATCTGACCGCCGCGAAGAGTTAGTTTTGGCCCGACTACGAATTGGTCACACACATTTGACCCATTCGTACTCATTAAAAAACGAGGAAAAACCTCAATGTATTCCTTGTAACGAGACACTAACTGTTCAGCATCTACTTATTGATTGTGTAGATTTAGCCATCATAAGAAACAGGCACTTTAACGTCGACAGTTTGAAAACATTGTTTGAAACTGTAAGGCCTGAATCAATTTTCAACTTTCTGAAAGAGTGTAATCTCTTTAAAAAGATTTAGCTGTGATATTAATTCTGTGATATTTAATATGTTCTATGGATTTTCCGGTCGGGTGGACTCGGACATGGGTGTTCTCTGATCTGGGAGGAGCCCATGTCTATTCGTGCTCACGTCGGATTATTCATGGTACATTGTCATACAATATTTCGTATGATAGTTTTAATCATTTATACTTCAGTTATTTTAATAAGTTTTATGCACTATGAATTTTCCGGTCGGGTGGACTCGGACTTGGGTGACCTCTGATCTGGGAGGAGCCCATGTCCATTCGTGCTCACGTCGGATTATTCGGCGATGTGCGTTGTAGTTTTTTATATGATTTTCCGGTCGGGTGGACTCGGACATGGGTGTTCTCTGATCTGGGAGAAGCCCATGTCCTTTCGTGCTCACGTCGGATTATTCATGGCCTATTGTTATTTTATCCTCTATATGGTATTTTATCTGGTTAATTTCAGTTTGTGTAATTTATTTCGATGATCTGTGGATTTTCCGGTCGGGTGGACTCGGGCATGGGTATTCTCTGATCTGGGAGGAGCCCATGTTCTTTCGTGCTCACGTCGGATTATTCATGGTGTTTTGTTATTTTGCATAGAATTTTATCCGTTATATAATATCGTATTTTTATCATTTCTCCTCTGGATGTTTATGTAACTAATACATATTTATACATCTTGTAGTGAGGTATAATTACAGTGAGTGCGCCCAATATGACCTTAGTAGTCGACGGGCCTTAAAACTCCATTCATTCATTCATTCAGAGCGAAAATTAAAAGAGTCAAGGAATTTGCATAAGAGAAAGACATTTTGAATAATGATTAACATCAATTGTTTTTATGCTCCCCGAAAAAATTTCGGGGGAGCATATAGTCGCCATGCTGCCCGTCCGTGTGTCCGTCCGTCCGTCCGTCCACAGCCATATCTCAGCAACCCTTGGACCAAATTCAATGAAACTTCACATGTGAACTCCCTGTGTCAATACCTAGGGACATTTTTCTCCGTTTGTAAATTTAAGGCTGCGTCATGGAAAAAGGGGCCTTAGTGTAAAATTTAGTTTTTAGCTCCACTGGCCGAAGGCCAGCGGGGCTTATGTCATGGCCCTGTGTCCGGCGTCCGTGCGTAAACTTTTTCTTTAAACATCTTCTTCTCCATAACTATTGGACCAATTTCAACCAAACTTCACAGGGATCTTCCTTACATGAACCTCTTGCAAATTCCTTCAAAAAAATTAATTCCGTGCAGAACTTGAATTTTAATTAAATAAATCAAATTTTCGAAAAATCTTTAAAAATTCTTCTTCTCCAAAACAACTGCACCAATTTCAACAAAACTTCACAGGAATCTTCCTTGCATGAACCTCTTCCAAATTCCTTCACAAAAATTAATTTCGTGCAGAACTTGAATTTTAATTAATTTAATTGAATTAAATTTTCGAAAAATCTTTAAAAATTCTTCTTCTCCAAAACTACTGGACCAATTTCAACCAAACTTGACAGAAATCTTCCTTGCATAAATTTCTTCCAAATTCCTTCAAAAGAATTAAATCCACTCAGAACTTCAGTTTTAATTGATTTAATTGATTTAAATTTTCGAAAAATCTTTAAAAATTCTTCTTCTCCAAAACTACAGGACCAATTTCAACCAAACTTCACACGAATCATCCTTGCATGAATCTCTACCAAATTCCTTCAAAAGAATACAATCTATGCAGAATTTGAATTTTAATTAATTCAATTGAATTAAATTTTCGAAAAATCTTTAAAAATTCTTCTTCTCCAAAACTACTGGACCAATTTCGTGGTCTTAAAAAATGGCGTCGAGAGAAAATGTTGAAATAAGTTGGGTTGCAAAATTCTGTGCAAGTCTCATGATGACGCTAATAGAAACCAATGATTCTTTACAAAAGTCGAGATTGGGAGATCAGTCTCTTGCAGCTTGATTTGAAGTGGCATAAACGCTTAAGAGATGGAAGAAAAATCGTAGAAAACAACAACGGTAGCGTAAGAAAGACGTTAAAATGACTGTATGGCGTTAGTCGCGCCAGTTAATGACTGACTAGAAGATGACAGAAGACAATAAGAGAGATTTTTTCGGAAGATATTAGAGATAGGTGGAGGTTTTCGGAAGATTCTGAAAAACAACCTGCACATGTCTATGGTTTGTGCACACTGGATGCCATGACTTGTGTGGACTGATAAAAAGAAGAGACGAGTATCTGCTTGCAAACACCAATACGACGTCGCGAGTGTCAACGGACTGCTCCCCCCACCCCTACTAGGCTTGTTCAAATGACTATAATTTCTTTGTTTTATGGAATATCTTTGTAAAAGTTTGGACAATAGTAGAGTATACGTGCAATGTTTTCATGTCAAATTTTACTCAAATAGAAGCTACCATATGCAAATTATTAAGAAAGTCCACGTTATTAATAATCACCCCTGGTATGTACAGTTTCAAAGCAATATCTCAATGCACTATGAAAATATTTGAGGTGGTACCAAAACTTTAATATGAATTTTATCAATATTCTAAGTGGAAAAAGGGGCATAATTCTGCCAAAATGCTTGATACAGTTACCAAACCTGGTCTGCTGGTTGGGATGATGATGGTAAACAAGTGTGCAAAGTTTCAAAGCAAAATCTCAAGGGACTTTGAAAATATTTGAGGTAGTACCAAAACTTTAACATTTACTAACCTCTTTTCCATCAAATTTTCTTTTTCTTTTGCTCTCTCTCAGTTTTTCAACCATCTTCATTACCTCTTCATCTGGAAAACACAAGTGACAAGAATAGTGTGTAAACCTCTCAAAAATATGTCTTGCACACCTACAATGCCTAGTGACTATTCCTGCCAAGTTTTATTGTGACACAAATATATAGGTACTTATAAGTCATATATGGAGATTAAGAGGACCATGATGGCCCTTTATCGCTCATCAGTTGAAAAGTGCTTACTGGAAAAGTACAAGGATTTACTTCATCCAAAATACATGTTACACACCTCTACTGCCTAGTGATCATTCCAACCAAATGTCAATTGAATCAGGTAAAACCGAAAGGAGTTTGCGAAACAAGGTAAAGATGTAAAAAGTGACAGACCGACCAACTACTCGACCCCCTGACAGACATGGTGATTCAAGTATACCCCCATCAAACTTCGTTTCGAGAATATAAAAATATACCTTTATTATCAGGCACATTTACAGTAGCACTGTCTGGCTTGCAAGCTGTCCATTGTTCCTCTCCATGCAGTACCATCAACATACTATCTGTCTGAATCATTTGTAAATAATCAAAGTCAACCTCTGTCCCATCTTCAGCCAGTACAAAATTTGACAACTCCCCTTGCAACTGGAATTTCTGACGACCTGTTTTCATAGAAAATATGATTATTAGACAAGTTTATAACATACTGTATTCATGGAAAGTAAGAGTTTTAAGCTATTTTTTGTGCCATTTTCTTTAGTTTGTGTCTATTGCGCCCCTTTAACTTAATGGGATATATATAGTACTTTTTATAATTGATATTCTTTGATGTTCTTGCACAATGTGCACTGTCTTCTGATGATCAACTTTTGTGCCAAGTTATTTTAAATTCTTCCAATTAATGACAGAGTTATGGCCCAGACAAGCTGTTGTTTGCCTATTTTTCACATTTGACCTTGAATTGTGACCTTGACCTTTGATCTAGCCAGACGGTTCTTGCGCAATGCGCTTTGCCTTATGGCAATGCACATGCACACCAAGCTTCAAGTAGTTTCTCCTTAAGATGACAAAGTTATACTCCGGAGAAACATGCCGCCCGCCCGTCGCCCGACGCCAGGCAGCCTACCAAGGGTGATACCATAATAAATCCTATCTTTGATGGGCGTATAAAAATCCAGCCAGCTGACATTGTCTACAGAATGTGTATCTATGATTTGACCAGGTGACCTAGTTTTTGACCCCACATATCCAGTTTCCAATTTCAACTAGAAGTCATCAGGATCACCATTCTGAGGATTTCATGAAGATCCAATGACTGTGGACAAAAGATGATGCTAAAAGCTCACCCTGACCTTTTGCCAGCTGAGTTAAACAAGAGGGCCATGATGGCCCTGAATCGCTCACCTGTCTTTAATAGCATAAACTACAACAAAGTATATAAGATATATAAATTCTAATGCTTAACAAATGTGAACATTTGTGCAAGTTTGCCTTGGGGCAGGGTTAAGGTTGATAGTAGGGGAGATCCACTTGTTTCATGTCAAATATCTTAAGAGGTCACAGTGACTTTCACTCCAAAATGGCCTGGCAGGTAGAGTTTATCAAGTTGCACCAGCATATGAAGTTTCATGGTTATATGTGAAGCCATTCCACTTCAAGGGCCATTTGAAAAATTGAGGTCACAGTGACCTCGACCTCTGACCCATGTTCGAACTTGACCAAGACTACATTGAGATACAACTTCTGATCATGTTTGGTTAAAATCACAGGTACTAGACACAAACTATTAAGATTAGCTTAAATAGGCCTATTACATAATAAGCCTATTTAAGCTAATCTTAATAGTTTGTGTCTAGTACCTGTGGTTAAAATCAAAGCAATAATGAAAGCTGTGACCTTGACCTTGACCCAATATAACCCATTGTCAAAATTTACCTAGACTATATTGAGACATTGAGATACAACTTCTGACCAAGTTTGGTCAATATCAAAGCAAAAATGAAAGCGCTACAGCGGTAATGTCGAATTGTTGACGGACGCACGCATGGACGACGGACGGACAAAAGATGATCACAAAAGCTCACCTTGTCACTCTGTGACAGGTGAGCTACAAACAGGAGAGCAGTTCCACTTTTATTTTATAATTTTCTATTGTAATGTTACTTACATTTCATTTCAAGTTCACCCATACTGGATGCCATTATTCCCACTTTTCTTGAGCGAGAGTTGTTGGTGATCTTGAATGCTCTCGTTACGTCCACCTAATGAGAATAATGGTAAGAATCAGTCATAATATTTTACATATTATACAGTCAGCGGTGTAACTGTCAGATTTAAGTTACTTTTGTCAAATTTCTACGGCAAGGCACATAACGTGCAACAACAATGAGATGTTTGCAGTGTTATTATCAATTTTAATGCATGTGTGTTCCCCTGTTTTAGGCAGCGCGATTTCCAATAGTTTTGACAAATTTTTCGTTTTCATTAGTTAGCCCTACAGTCAGTTACCGTTGGGCTGTGTAGCCGTGGCGTTACAAACACATCATTTATTCGTATTTGATACCACTATACAAACATATATTTGCATATGTCACATAATAATAAACCTGCTATTGATAATAATTAATTCCTGGGTGTATTAAAGCTGGTTTCTTTAAAATATCGACGAAAAAAAAAGTGTTCACAAAAATGGGTCCTGTCGCGTAAATTTATTTGTCCTCTCGGGTACCATTTCCAATGGCCAATTTCAGGTACGTTAATGGATGAAATGGGTTGGTTTCACGCTTGTCGACGTGCAAAGAGCTAACCTTTTTATTGGTACAAAAATAATGAAAATATGATAACAAATATTTAAGTTATGCTAAAAAAAAACACGATTTTTGATCCAAAATGGGTCGCCTGCCTGTAGACACCAGGGGGAGTAAATTATGACCTGAAATTGTTATGCACTACTAGTCATTTGTAACCACGCCCCCCCACCCCCGGGGATTAGCGGGGACTTTGACTTGTGGCAAATAAAATCACTGGTAAAACCTTAGTTCTGGCTTCCATAACTTTATTAGTCTTTAAAGTTAAATTCCGTCATCTTGTTTACTGATAACTGACTTCTGGTTTTGTAAGGGGAGTAACTGTCGCGCTTTACTTAACAGACAAGACCGCCAGGGTTTCTTCCGGTTTCTTCCCCTGAATGGCAATTCTCAATATTGCATATTTTGGTGAAAATCAATGTTCACTAGGCCACGGCGCTTCAGAACTGTAATATCAGAGGCATATTAAGAGAAGTTTCTTTATTAGGTCTTTGGTTAGGATAATACCAGTTTAGTCCCCTCTGGGTAGTACACTCAGTGGCCAAAAGTGAGTTCCCAAACAGCAAAAATCATGATTTTTTTCGAGGAAATTTTCACTTTAACTTGACCTTATGCTACTGGTAACTTTAAATGCATATATGAAGGTTTATCATTACTCAATAGATTCAGAGATGGTTTGTTGGTGTTTTACGCCTCTGTAACTACTAAGGTCATATCGCGGCGGCTGGAGCACCTAACCATGGATTCCTGTCTTCTCTCACCGGTACAACCACAATATCCAAACCGAGCCTCCAGCTGCTCTCTCACATAGATGATTCACACCCATTGGTGAGAGACAATTGATTTTTGTCAATTGTCAGAATGGATATTGGCCGAGCCGGGGTTCGAACTCACGACCCCTGGATTGACAGACTCCGACGTTACCGACTGAGCTATCGGGGCTCGACAAATAATAGATTCAGAGAAGCAACGACATTGTACCAGAAATGTGATGTGTTGCTAGGCAACCTAAGAACGCTACCCAAAAATGATGCCCTGCTCACTGAACACTGTTGCCATGGTAACACATATTCATATTTTGGCTTATATAGATGTATTTCAAATGCAGAACATATCAAGGATTAAACTTATTTTTGTTTCAAGTTGATAAGATATTCATTTTTAAAATGGCACATGTATAAACTCCGAAGTCAGGTTCATGAAACTTGACTTCCCATAGACTCCCATGTTAAATTGCAAAATTTTGTGCTCAAAATTCACAGTGTTGAATTGGTTTTTCTAAAATTAATTTGAATTCAACTTTTCACAATTATTTATAATCTAACATTGTGTAATACAGGAACATGGTTTGGAGTTAACTTATGTTACAATTCAGATGCTCTTTGTTACCATGGCAACCATATTTAGCAGAAAGGGGTCGAATATTATAGTGGTGTTCTTAAGTTGCCTAGCAACCGAATATATGTCAAAGTACCTAAATGTAAATACTCAGGTTTTACCAGAAACCATTTGTTCTTGACAAAAATATTAAGTTATAAGGAATAATAGTCCAAATAATGTTTTACTAGGCTATCATTTATAAATATTTGACTAAAAAAATAGCACATTTTTTCATTTGGAACTCACTTATGGCCACTTAGTGTAAGTGCTTCACAGATTAACGGAATGAGTGGCTCATTCTGTCAGGTTAGTGTGGTTAGGGGACTAAACTGGTATTATGCCAACCTGGCTAGGTTCATAAAGAAATTGCTTGGGTTTAGATCTACGGCAAAATACAATACGCACCTCAACAGAAGCGCTGCTGTCTCCCGCCTCCATGCTTTTATCTGAAAATACAAATGATGTTTTAGAAGAAGGGGAGAGTACTCATACAAAAGCAATCGGGCGATTAGAAAGCTCATTTGCATATTAACATTTGCTCAGGAATTAAGGTCAATCACCGCCAAATGGATTCACTATATAAATACATCATTTTGTACAATATTCACTGCCCTGTAAAATGTTCGTTTCAGGTATGGATCTTGGGAGACATACCTGTCCATAAACTGCATCTATCCAGCAACAAACTGTCACTAAACAAACCACATGTTGTATTACATATAGGAAAGTTTTCGAATGAACTATCCTGTGACCCTGTTTTTTTCCAAAACGAAAGTTATACCGGGAACCGCGAGACATCCTACCATCATGGGCCACCTGTAATCTTTCAAATATGACAAAACCCTCCAAAAATGCGACCAAAATATGAGCAATTGGTCTGTCAACATAGCTAGCACACGAATTCATTAAGGTTTGACGGGAAAGTGTACTTATCACTAAAACAAAAGGGGAATATTTCTTCTAGGAATTACTTTTAACATATCATGCGGAGGGACACTGAGTTATTTGGTCTATTTAACGGGATAAAATTCTGCGAATTATTCCCGACTAGTTATTGGCCAAATTCTGATATTTTTTCAATAGGCAAGAGGTAGGCATAGAGCGCTCTACTGTACCTTTAAAGTAGCTCTCCTAACCAAGCCTCTGTGCATTTACTACTACAGATTGTGATCTGCCTATAAGGAAGGACCTGGTCCAGGAAACGACTTGGTCTGGAGCGCCACATTCTTGGAGTTTGAGAGAGATATAAGAGAGATGTCCGTCGAGTCAAAGCAAATAAAGAGAATGAAAGCAAAAAAAAAAAGTTTGGAAAACTTACCGCTGCTGGAATCCATGACTGTATGATTATGACTGGCATGGTGCGTCCTGATAAAATGATAAAGTCGACTTCAGGTAAGTCGACTTGTCACTCAATGTCGTCTTAAATTACTATAGATGCCTACATGATACATACAAGACGACTTCTCATTGTCGAAAAACCGCCATCAACAACGAATATTGTCATAATATACGTCGACGTGACTTGTTTATATAAATAAGTCGCGATGAAATTGAAGTAACAAGAGGGCCAAGATGGCCCTGTATCGCTCCACTGGCTTTTAGACATTTAGACTTCGAACTTCTTCAAGGAACACAATAGAGGTCTATTCAAAGAAGATTCATGCAACACCAGAATGAAATCCAATAAGTGATTAAGGAGCAGAAATGTTTTTAAAATTTTCTTAAAATTACACTGTTTCTTATAGCAAAAAAAAGCCTAGCACACAACGGCCAAGCTTTTCATCCAACCGTGAAGGAATTTGGAAGAGATTCATGCAAGGCAGATTCTTGTGAAGTTCGGTTGAAATTGGTCCTGTAGTTTTGGAAAAGAAGATTGTTTAACAAAATTTAATCTAATTTAATTATTCAAAATTTAAGTTCTACATAGAATTTATTTTTTTTTTTTAAGGAATTAAGAAGAGATTAATGCAAGGAACATTTCTGTAAAGTTTGGTTGAAATTGATCCAGTGATTTTGGAGAAGAAGAATTTTTAAAGATTTTTCGTAAATTTAATTAAATTAATTGAAATTTAAGTTCTACATAGAATTTATTTTTTTGAAGGAATTAAGAAGAGATTAATGCAAGGAACATTTCTGTAAAGTTTGGTTGAAATTGGTCCAGTTGTTTTGGAGAAGAAATTTTTTTAAAGATTTTTCGAAAATTTAAATCAATTAAATTATTTAAAATTCAAGTTCTGCACGGATTTTATTCTTTTGAAGAAATTTAGCAGAGATACATGCAAGGAAGATTTCTGTGAAGTTTGGTTGAAATTGGTCCAGTAGTTTTTGAGAAGAAGAAATTTTAAAGATTTTTCGAAAATTGAATTCAATTAAATTAATTAAAATTCAAGTTCTGCATAGATTTTATTCTTTTGAAGGAATTTGGTAGAGATTCATGCAAGGAAGATTTCTGTGAAGTTTGGTTGAAATTGGTCCAGTAGTTTTGGAGAAGATAAATTTTTAAAGATTTTTCGAAAAATTAAATTAATTAATTTAATTAAAATTCAAGTTCTAAACGGAATTTGATTTTTTGTAGGAATTTGAAAAAGGTTCATGCAAGGAAGATTCCTGTGAAGTTTGGTTGAAATTGATCCAGTAGTTTTGGAGAAGAAGATGTTTAAAGAAAAAGTTGACGCACGGACGGACGCACGACGGACACAGGGCCATGACATAAGCCCCGCTGGCCTTCGGCCAGTGGAGCTAAAAATCAATATAAAGACAAAAGTCAACATAATTTGATAAGTCGACATGGGAACTAACACCTAATATGATAATGTCAGTTTTCAATGACATGAATATATTGTCATGATCTGTACTTGTCGTCTAAAACAAAAAATGACAAGGCAGTTAAATCCGACATCTCGACCTATAGCAAGTCATAAAGCCATAAACAACGAGCATAGTCAACATAGCAGTTTTTACAAAATACGTTATTATGTAGTTATGTCGTTTTATTTTAAGACGACAAGTCGAGTTCTGTTATTGAGTAATGATCAGATTAAGACACCAAATCGTGTTCTGTTAATACGTCATGATCAAATTATCATATTATTCTTTAAATTTTATGACAACTTGGTGTGATCATCTTCGCATCCAATGACATCATCAGGGTGTACCATATACGTTTCCATAGAGAAAGGGAGTTGATTCGTGAATAAAACGTTAATTGGAGAATCAAAGTCTTGATTTATCACGACTTTGTGTAATAACGAGCTTAAAAAGACACAAGACACATTGGTTATCTTTGTGAGTTTTAAATATTACGTACATATTTCTGAACTGAAATGATATCAATTACGAGAAATATCCTCAAGAGGGGTGACAAAAGTGCAATTTCGGAAACTACGTGTACACAAAAGTAGTTAAAATACTGTCACCGAAATCTTTTTGAATTTTGATCTGGGTTTCCAATCTGACATTCACGACAAAGTTAAAAAAATATGTCAGGGTTTATAAATAGGACTAGGTTTCCAATACAAACCAATATCTATCATCAAGTTTGTGGCTACGATATCGCAGCTAACACAAAAGCAATGTTAATGACTCGCAAGGACGGATCGAGGATTGTTTTCGGAAGGGGGGCGGGGGGGGGGCAGTCGTATCAACCTTTTACGAGATATTTTGAGATTGTCAACTTCCAATAGTTATTCAAATATAGCTAAGTGTAGTTGCATTGATGTATCCGAAAAAAAATATCCAAACTTGATTTTCACAAATCAAGACTGATCTGCCAATGGTAGCAAAACCCTGAAATATGCGCACATTGAAAATTGTTGCCATGTCATACTAGAATCAACACTACTTATATCAAAAATGAAAGAAAAAAAATAAAACAGTGCATCATATTGAGTTATAGTTTGATACTGAATGATGAATGATCTGGAAAACTTGCACTAAAAGATGGTAGTATATAGCGTCATGAACGCCTTCCTGGGGTTTTTAAAACGCTGTTTCTCGAGAGCTCCCGGGGCCTCCGCCCCCCTGGACCCCAGCTCTGAAGTTCAGTATTTTGAAATTTTCTAACTTTCACCCATGAAGTTCACAGGTGACTTCCTGGGGTCAATCCCTAGACCCCTTTCTCCGTTTCTTAATTTAAGGCTGCGTCATGGAAAAGGGGGCCTTAATGTAAAAAATAGTTTTTCTCTAATTTCTCTTCACCTAATGGACAGAATTTAATGAAATTTTGTACTTATGTGATGAATGAGATCTTCTAGACTATATTCTATAAATAATGTGTGTACAAAAAATCCGTCATGGGAAAAGGGGGCTAAATGTATGATAGTTTTTTTTATGACAAACACTTATTCAGGGAGCATAATCCGTCTATGACGTCTCTTGTCTCATCGGTTCTTATTCGCTTCGTCTACGCAAAATCGCCTCAATGTAAGTTAATTTTCATCTTTTCTTATCATGATATTGATATTATGATGCGTTATCGAACGCTTAAACATGATATCTTTGCATTTTAGTTCAGATTTGGGAGAGTGTCTTGTAATAGCTTGACAAAAAGCAAATTGTGGGCAAAGCCTCTGTTCTCTGGTTACAGAAGCGATTGAATGACTAAGAAAGTGAATTGATGAAGTTATTGCCTGGTGAAACACGTTCTCTGGTTACTTTATGACGATAGAACGACGAATGTAAATGTCCGATATCTACTAAGTCCCTCTTTCGTTTTCATTCATCATTTTCAAACGGGATTTTTTTCAAACGCAGTAGCGAGTGGACGAGTCCACCTGATTGGGTAATTAATGATTCCAAAACAATCCATATAAAGAAAAAAAACAAGAATGGCGAAGGCATTGATTTCTTAACTCGCCAAAAAATAATCCGAGTCTTCTCTGATGTAAATACGCTCTTTGATATTTTGATTTTTCGCTATTTACATCAGAGAGCGTTGCTCTTTGAAAACAGCGGAAAGTTCGGTAACGTTACAAGTAACTTGAAGCTTTGTTTTTGAGTATCATATCGAATCACTCGGTAAAACACTGTAGGGTATAGATCAATAAATCATTTTTGTCATACCTGACCAAAAATTTCATTTCAAATCGGCCTGCTGGATGAGTATAACCTTTGGTTTTGAATGGAAGGTCAAGGTAAACAAAAGCTGCTCAGGTGAGGGTTGTTGCAAAACATTGCCTATTAACCTTTTAGAAATACTTTTTGGTCGTAATTTTTACAGCAGCCATAACAATAAATGGTTCATTTATCAATATCATCAGGGGTTTTAACGATAGCGTTTAAGATCGGACGGTGAACGATGCGCAACAATTTGTTGCGAACTTCTTGATTTTTTCAAAGAGCAACGCTCTCTGATGTAAAAAGCGAAAAATCAAAATATCAAAGAGCGTATTTACATCAGAGAAGACTCGGATTAGCCAAAAAACAACACATTTGTTTGGGAAAACATTTAGAGGAGAAGAGAAAATCATTTTAAATGCTTTTCAGTTTGCAAAATAATGAACCATTGATGGTCTTCTTTAGGTAGATCTAATAATATTCACAGCTGTTTGAGGGTATTTCTAAAATCATTCATTGTTGTATGAACATTGAAAGAAGTTCTTCTATTAGATCTACCTGTTTACTGAATTTGAAAATTGTATTCTGACGAATTTCATGAATTCAATACTTTTTAAAGCCTTCTCTGATAGGGTCATAAAAAGCAAGTCTTGTTTAACTAATATATCTGTTGAAGCGACTTTCAGGCCCTTCAGGGCTTTGATTATTGTTTCTCCTCTGGGTGTTTATGCAACTAATACATATTTATACATCTTTTAGTGAGGTATAATTACAGTGAGTGCGCCCAATATGACCTTAGTAGTCGACGGGCGTTAAAACTCCATTCATTCATTCATTCATTCCCCTTTACAATCTGAATATACATTCTTGGGGTACAGAAATCCCTGAGGGAAAAGGAGACAATCATGATAATCAGCATGTTCTTTTCTGTGTTTCCTTTCTCTTGTTTAGACACCAAAACAATTAATATGTACATTGAAATGCACACATAAACTTATTACAAGGTATGTAAAGATGTTCGAAAGAAAAGAAACAAAGTTAAATTTTGAGTAGACCCCCGATTAAGCTCACCTGTCGATTAAAATTTTGCGACATCGGAGTCGGACTGTGCGTTAACGGTCTTCTTCACATCATTCCATCGCTCTTTTGATCTCCGATTATGACCTGTCTTGATCGTTATCTCCTCTATATGGAAGCATATTTGTGCCACAACTTAACCACTCAATATAACGTGAAAATAATGTAGGATTTCGCAAAAAAAAAAAATTTTTCGCGAAAACAGATAAATTTTCACGAATTTTTTTTTATCTTAACACGAATTCATTCCTGTTAATGCTCTAAACTGCCACAACATAAAGATAAAGTTTTCGTGAAAATTATGGGGGATTTCACGAAAACAGATTTCTTTTCTCGAAAACAGATAACTTTTTCATGAAAATATTAGGGGATTTCACGAAAACAGATAACTTTTCATGAAACCTTAAACATTTCACGAAAGATGCCGCTTATCAAAAAATAGATGCACTCCATTCGGAAAGCAGTGTTTTTGAACCACGGTTGTGTAAGGCTGTTCCTGATGTATACTAGTTAGAAGTAAGTAGTTTGTTTGGAGTTTTACCGTTTTTCCATATGATTAACGCCCCCCCCCCCCCCCCCCCCTGAAGACTGTTTTTCGGGGAATAGTGCATGATACAGTACTGACGACCCGTTCCAGAGTCGATCATGGTTCTTTTACATACCCAGTGTGTAGCACTTATACGTGGGACCTCGGTTTTTAGTCTCATCCAAAATAATGTTAGTGTTGTTATTTGGAATCAGTACTTAACCTCCAGTGTGGGTGGGAGACGCTGGAAAGCGCATCTCTTAAATGATGGTGTCCCGGCCTGGATACGAACTGGGAACGTCCAGATCAGCAATCCAGCGCGTTACCACTGTACCTCGCATGCATGCAGTTACTGATTTGATCAGTATCCGGTTTCTTTTTGTTGTTTTATTTATAATAATGCATCTGTGTTGAAGGGAAGGAATTACGTGTAGGTGTTTTTATATATTCATTGTGGAAGTGTGATTTTTCTGTATTCTTTTATGCAATAGTCTTTTGCAACATCCCCCCCACACACACACACACACCTCGGGGAATAGCGGTGCCTGTGACCAGTAAACCACTGGTAGAATCCATTCGGATGGTTCGATCTCTATATTTGGTCAGAAATTTTTATTGTATCGAAATCCTAAATGTCATCCTAAATGCGAAAGCAAAATAAACCAGCGCTCGTTTTTGAGTGTTTAGTGTTGTCTCCCCATTCAACTTAAAAAAGAACAAGAGGGCCGTATGGCCCTATATCGCTCACCTGAGGGGTCATGGCACATATGGCAAATTAGCCCCGCAAGTGGCAGCCATGTTTCTTTACGAATCGGAAGAAAATAAACAATCTTGGTAGAGGGTCACCCAAGGAACAACTGTGCCAAATTATTTTGAAATCTGGCTTCTTGTTCTGGAGGAGATGTCTTTTAAAGTTTTCCCTATATACATATAAGGCAAATAAGCCCCGCCCACTAGCGGCCATGTTTTTCGACGGATCAAGATAATTTGAACAATTCTGGTAGAGGACCACTAGGTTATTCTACATACCATATATCAAAGCTCTATGCCTTCTGGTTGTGGAGCAGAAGATTTTTTAAGTTTGCAATTTGAAAATCTATTTTAGCTCCTGTGACCTAATTATGTAATGGACCTGAACCATTTGAACAACTTTGGTAGAGGTTCACCCGAGGAACATTCCTGCAAAATATTTTTTGAAATTGGTCCAGCGGTTTAGGAATGAATGAATGAATGAATGGAGTTTTAAGGCCCGTCGACTGCTAAGGTCATATTGGGCGCACTCACCTTGCCTCACTACAAGATGTATTAGGATATGTATTAGTTACATAAACACCTAGAGGGGGTATGATAAAAATACGATATTCTATACAACAGATAAAATTTTAAGCAAAGTAACAGCACACCATGAATAATCCGACGTGAGCACGAAAGGACATGGGCTCCTCCCAGATCAGAGAATACCCATGCCCGAGTCCACCCGATCGGAAAATCCACAGATCATATAAATATATTAAACAAAACTGAAATAAACAGATAAAAATGCCATACAGAATATAGAATAACAACGAGCTATGAATAATCCGACGTGAGCACGAATAGACATGGGCTTCTCCCAGATCAGAGAACACCCATGTCCGAGTCCACCCGACCGGAAAATCATATCAATACCAATGCACCTCGTCGAACAATCCGACGTGAGCACGAATGGACATGGGCTCCTCCCAGATCAGAGGTCACCCATGTCCGAGTCCACCCGACCGGAAAATTCATAGGGCATATAACATATTAAAATAATTGAAGTATAAATGATTAAAAATATCATACGAACTATTGTATAACAATGTACCATGAATAATCCGACGTGAGCACGAATAGACATGGGCTCCTCCCAGGTCAGAGAACACCCATGTCCGAGTCCACCCGACCGGAAAATCCATAGAACATATAAAATATTAGAGTAAATATCATAACTAAATCTTTTTAAAAAGATTACACTCTTTAAGAAAATTAAAAATTGATTCAGGCCTAACAGTATCAAATAATGTCTTTAAACTGCTAGCGTTGAAATGCCTGTTTCTAATGATGGCTAAATCCACACAATCAATGAGGAGATGCTGGACAGTCAGCTCCTCGTTACAAGGAATACATTGAGGTTTTTCCTCGTTCTTTAATAGGTGCGAATGGGTCAAATATGTGTGCCCGATTCGCAGTCGTGCCAAAACTAACTCCTCGCGGCGGTCAGATCGAAGACCTGGCAGCCATTCACCAAGTGCTGGTTTAATACTAAACAATTTATTTTGGTGATTAGCCTCGTCGCTCCAACAATTTTGCCATACATTTTGAATAAAACTATTTATCAGTGGTTTAAAATCAGTAAAAGGGACTCTAAAAGGTAAAATATCTAGTGACAACGCCTCCTTGGCAGCCTTGTCTGCCTCTTCGTTGCCACGTAGACCGCAATGGCTTGGAAGCCAGCAAAAGACAATATCAGTATCTTCATCATAAGCATATAAACGAGAAAGCTTCTCAAGAAGTTTCACAATAATTGGGTTGTCCGTTTTTTCGTGCTCGAGCGCTTGCATACAGGACAGAGAGTCTGTAAAAACAATGTAGCGCCAATAGCCATTTTCAACGATGTGCTCGAGCGCAAGGTCAATAGCCTTGAGCTCGGCAGAGAAAATGGACGAGTTATCGGGCAAACGATACTGATATTTGAAGCCATCTAAAATGGCAGCAGAAGCAACTTTTTCTTCGCTTTTAGAACCATCGGTATAAATTTGTAAATGAAGCATGTGTTTTTCTTGTACTTCAAGGAACTTATTTTTAAATACTAAAGGATCAGTTTCCGACTTTTTCGTTGAAGCGAGATCATAAATAAAGGTGGGACTTTTACACGTCCACAAAGGTACGTTTGGAACTTTATGTTCCGCCACGTCATCTAGATCGAAATCTAGAGAATTTATATCTGCCTTACAACGTAAACTGAAAGGAGGTATGACTGATTCCTTCTTATTAAACTCCTCTTCATAAAGAGGTTCAAATACAACGTCATGTGTAGGATTATCTTGATTAGATTTAAGTTTTAGATAATAATCCATTGATAATTTCTTTCTACGTAAATTCAAGGATGGCTCATTTGCTTCCGCATAAAGACTGTTAATTGGCGATGTTTTAAATGCGCCCAGCGCAATACGTAACCCTTGATTATGAATAGAATCAAGCTTGCGCAAGTAGGATTGACGGGCGGATCCGTAAACAACACAACCATAGTCTAATTTAGATCTCACAAGAGATCTATAAAGACGTAATAAAACTTTTTTGTCTGCTCCCCAGTCCATACTGGAGACGACACGTAAAAGATTTAGAGCTTTCTTGCATTTATTGCTCAAATATTCAATGTGCGGAATGAACGATAATTTAGAGTCAAATAAAAGACCCAGAAACTTGAATTCTGGGACAACTTCGATTCGGATCCCGTCCAAAGTAAGTTCTGGATCGGGATGGAGTTTTCTGGATTTACAGAAATGCATACATTTTGTCTTGGTCTTAGAAAATTTAAAACCATTTTCCTCAGACCATTTACTCAGGTTGTTTAAAACCTGTTGCAACTGTCTTTCAATGGTATGCATGTGTTTTGATCGGTAGCAAATACAGAAGTCATCAACGTAAAGGAAATATTCAACACCAGGGCAAGTTGCCTTTATAATATTATTGATTTTAATACTAAACAGTGTAACAGAAAGAATAGAGCCCTGGGGAACACCCATCTCCTGTTCATGAGGATCAGAGAGCGTATCTCCAACCCTGACTCTAAATTGCCGTTCATCCAAAAACGCAGAAATGAAATAAGCAAGGCGACCTCGTATACCGAAATCATAGAGGTCATTCATGATTCCATACTTCCATGTGGTGTCATATGCGCTCTCGAGATCAAAAAAGACTGAAACAACGTGTTCTTTCTTGATAAAAGCTTCCCGTATAAATGTCTCAAAACGAACTAAGTGGTCGAGAGTGCTTCTTTGTTTACGAAAGCCACTTTGGGCTGACGTAATAAGTTTGTTTTTCTCAAGAAACCATACAAGACGGTCATTGACCATTCTTTCCATGGTTTTACAGACACAACTAGTTAATGCTATAGGCCGATAATTTGAAGGATTATCTGAATCTTTACCAGGTTTGGGTACCGGAATAACAATAGCTTCCCGCCAAGAGGCTGGAAGTATTCCCGTTTTCCAAACACTGTTAAAGATATCAAGTAAACACTGAAGGGATGCGTGTGGTAAATGCTTCAAAAACTGATAATGGATATCATCACATCCAACAGCAGTATCATGGCATTTCTTAAGGGCTGTTTTTAACTCCTTCAGAGTAAATTCAGAGCAAAAGTATAAATACTCTTGCAAATCCTCAGTCTTGGTCTCCAACTTCCATCAAACCTTTGAGGGCAACCCTTTCCGCAACATCTTTCGAGAGGTCAGCTAATATTCAAAATTAAAGAAATTCGCACTACAATTTTCACAACTCCCATCCTGAATCTCAAGCTGACAGACTACGCATACTATTTATTTCGTTTGTTTCGTCATAAGAGAAAGATATACGTTATTGATCAAGATTTCTTTCCGTCATTAAAGATTTTATTTTACACGGCACTTTCGTCTTATTTCGTTTTTCGACATCAACGCCCTCCGGAGACCAGCCTTAGTTCCTGTCTTATTTAGTTATTCATTAGTTTTGCCGGGGATTTTATGCTCAGAGCCAGCCTGCGCGCAACAATATGATCAAGAATATAATGTCAAAGCAATCAAATGCAAATATAAATATGTTTATAGGCAAAAATAGCTAATTTCAGACAATTTGAATTGGATTTGAAGCAAAACAGACTTCACAAGGGGTAAAAAGGTGGAAAATGGCCGCAATTTCCTAAAAGTCGCAAAGACCTTGAACTTGACCCAACATAGCCAACTTTCAAATTTAAACCTCGATCATCTTTACCTCAAAACAATTTATACCTAAGAATAAACACAATCCTGATCTCATAGCTTTGCTCACGTTCCATAACGGCCATTTTACCTATTTCTCAAGGTCATGGTGACTTTTGACCTAGAGGAAAAGAGTCGGGCAATAGCTACATGTTGCCATCTGTCAGTATGCAAAGTTTGACAGAGATAGTTGCAATACCCGTCATGAAATCAAAGGAATTATTTTTTTCCTGATTGACAAAAACAATCATACCTTCAATCTGTGCTTGGGTTGAATTTCACACAAAATATTAAGAAATAATTTGCATTTCTTTCTAATTTCAGAGGAAAAACCTAAGCTTCTTGAGTTGTTAGACAGAATAAAAAGGAAACAGTCCAGTTTGGTAAGTGCTACCCTGGCTTTAATATGTACATGGCCATTTTGAATTTTTATTTTAAGTGAGTATCATTTTTTACTCCAGCTCTCCATTAAAGTTGTAAATGAAAACCATAAATTTATAAATTTGCAATAATAGTGACCTTGACCTTCAACTAAATATCTTGAATGTATTGCAGAAACTGCATGATTGACAAGTCGCCTTGTGACGTTCACCTTCTATTTTCCTGTCCGTAAACATCAAGGGCGGCGCTATGACGACATCAAACAGAGTGCTGATACTGCTTACGTTACTTTATTGAATTTGTCAAAAGCGTAGACAAAGTAGGACAAACTATAAGTCAGTTATTGTTCATATTTTGAACGCTTCACTTTCAATAAATGTGAATGATAACTAATACATATAGAACCCTTGTGAAGTGGGATATTATATAAGCTAACAAACAACAAACTTACCAGAAGCAGTCACCATAGATGTTCCACATGGTTGTGTACCTGTGCCTGGTATTGTGTTTTGTGATGGGGGAGCAGTTAATCCTGAAATGTTACATGCCAAAGAATATCCACATTACGTTCCAATAATCGGCCATGTGTCCAAAAGGTCCAGACAGCCAATGCATTATACCCGAGACCGACAGGTCGATGCAATATAGCTAAAACTTGACAATGACAATAGAAAATGAACATGAAACCAGACACCAGCTGCAGCCCAGATCTTGGAGGCCTTCAAATCAGGGACAGCCAGTCTTCACTAGCAATGTAGAAGATACACTGTTTTTCCTTTTTGTCTGCACTTTTGTTTGCGGCGCACTATCACTAGCAACAACAGCCACTTACCAACATGATTAAACAGCCAAACGAAGGCTGAGAACCAACTAACTGGAAGATGTTTTTAGAAAGAAAAAAAATGTCCCCCCCCCATCCCATCCACATTCCGATCATTTTAAGGCAGACAATTTTCAGTTAATATATTACAAAAAGCTAAAAATAGCCCACAAGCAAAGGGAGGTAATTATGATAAGGTAAATGGTGATCTGTTTTCTTTATTATTCCGGATTTGCGTAATTCCGTCGTGACAGAGTTGTCGTTCATGCGGGACGGTATACTGTCTTCCGGTGTCAATGTAAAAAATTACGAGCCATAATTTGCGGATAAAATTGGAAATTTTGAACTGCATAAACTATATCGAAAGAGGCAAATGCAAGACGAGCTTGGATTCGTGTAATAAGTCGCAAGAATTAGAACCAAACATCGTATCTGCCTAGGCCTACCCGAGGTCTGAGAGACGGTATTAGCCGAAACGTGTAGATCGTTGGGAGATTCCAACAAAGGAACCTCAGCGGAGAGAAGAAAGAGAAAACCCATCGGAACATAGTCCCAACACACTAAACGCTTACATATCAAAGTAGATCAAGTCTATTGAGACAGAAGGAGAAAATGCTGGTTATCAGGGTGCTCTTACATTTTGCCAAAATGTTTCCCAAAGTATTTTCAAAACTGGGTCTTGTTTGGGGAAGTTTTAACGAACAAACAATGAATAACATAGATCTAGATCTACTTGAACGAAATAGCAAAGTTTTGAGAGAAAAGAAAAACATGTTGACTTTGCTATTCCCTCAATAGTTCTTATTCTACCATCTACACCAAACTGTTCTTCTTAGTAGATCTAGATCTACGTATCATAGTCTACAGCCTGCTTCAAATTTGAATTAAATTTGAAATGATGGTTTATAATGTTAACCCTTTCCTATCCAATTCTTTGCTTTGATGCCCACAAATAGCAAAATCAGAATCATTCTGACAATTAGCAAGACTTAATTTGGAAAGGACCATATTTTGTTGTTTGGGTAAGGGTTAAAAAATCCGTCATTTTTTCGGCACATTTATAAACGAATTCTTTTTTCTTAAGTCCTGTATTTCACCTCAGTAGATCTAGATTGTTTGGAAAAACATTGAGAAAAAGGAAGCAATTTGATGATAGTCAGAAATATCGCCTCTTTCCTCAATATTTTCTGTGCTTTAACATTCACTAATTCTATTTCCGATATTAATCGTTTTCCGACAGTGGAAAACCGTGTGGAACGGAATGTTCTTACAAACGGTTACAAAATATTCGTTTGGAAAAACTCGCTTACATGTATACATGTATCTTTTTCCCCCAAAGTTGCCCCTCTTTTTATTTCTATGACGTCATATGACTAGAGTAAGCTATGCAAAGTCATGACGTCACAAATCGACACTCGCCTTATTTGAGGCACGCCACGGGGAAAAATATTTTCAATGATAACCTATCATCGGATTGTGGGAGATTTCTTTTGTTATAGATCTCCGAACGGTTTAAAAATGATAGAAGGTGCAGATGTATATTTAGATTCCATTATTAAGTTAAAATAAAAATCATTTCCATTTAAATGCTCTTTGAATTTACGAAAATATCAAAGTTGCCGCTTGTCAAAAAGGCAAATGGAAGTAAACATACCGTCCCGCAGGAACGACAACTCTGTTTTACCGGAATTACGAAAAGACCCAATTCAAATGAAGGATTTATGCCTCTGACAGCAACTTGAAATCTGGCCAGTAGTTTGCAGGAAATATTTTAAAGTTACACAGGCCGCGGCCTTAGCGCATTTGGTAGCGCATCTGACCCTCATTCGAGAGGTCCCGGGTTCGATACCCGGCCGCGGCTAATACCCTTTCTGACAAAATTGTCACCCACCAATGGGTTTGAAATCGTTAACCTAAGTGGGCGAGCAGCTGAAGGCTCGGTAAGGGTGTTGTGGTAGTACTGGTTTGAGAAACAACAGGAATCCATGGGTAGGTGCTCCAGCCGCCGCGATATGACCCTGGTAGTTGAAAAACGGCGTAAAACCCCAATAAACTCAAACTCAAACTTTAAAGTTACAATAAGGTTCAAATTCATCATGAAAATTACAAGGTAAAACAGCTGACTCAAAATGAAAGTACCCCCCCCCCCCCAATTCCAATATCTATATACACATATAAGGCAAATAAGCCACATCCCTGGCAGCTATGTTTTTTCACGGTTCAAAATAATTTTAGCAATCTTGGTAGACATCCACCCAAAGAACATCTGTGCCATATTATTTTGAAATCTGACCAGTAGTTTTGGAGGAGAAGATTTTTAATTTTTTTTTGTAATTATTTTTCTTTCCGTTGCCTTGGCAACCAGAGTTCTTCATGGATCAATTTTATTTTAGCAACTTTTGTGAAGGAATCACCCAAGGAACATCTCTGCCAGGTTTCATCAAATTATGTCCAGAGATTTTAGAAGAGATGTCATTTAAAGTTTCTCTATTGCCCTGGTGGCCCCAAACACTATACAGTGCAATGGCACCGTAAGGGCTACAATCCTATAAAGTTGGAAGCTCGGACGTTAACCGGTCCTCAAGTTTTCGTCCAGAATAGAAGTGTGACAGACGGATGTTGCAAAAACAATATGTCACCCCCCCCCCCCCCCCCCCCCCCAAAAAAAAAAAGCAGATTCGTGATAAAATACCCAGACAGTCCTAAGTTGGTTGATTGTTTCAGTTTCGTACTGAAAATGTTTTGTGCCCCATTTACAATTTCAAACATCAATAAATAGTTGTAGGGTCGGCCCTAAAAAGTTAGGGTCGGTCCGGTTACCAGAAACAAAGGTAATTTTTGTTTTGGCATTATATCCTACTTTTTATTGCACATGCATTGTCCGCCTAGAAAACCCACACATGTACAAAATGATATAAGCTTTTTTGAAATTGTTTTGAATCATTTAGAATCATTTACTATTTTCGTAATTATGAAAATCTTCCCAGGACACCAATTTGGACCAAAACTATAGAACAACTAATGCATGATAAAATAAAATGAATTTTTACTCTTATTTTGGCATTCCTATACCAATTTTGATGGAACATTTTGCTTTTTCAGTATTTTGGAGGTCAAGTTGTAAGGTTAGTAAGAAAAACTGTTGGCATCTTTAACAATTATTTACCTTTTCTTGGCTCCCACTCCTGTCCCATTTCTAGCAGAACTAGGTCAGTCATTGGAGCCAGAGCGGAAAAGAAATCACTATCTATCTGGAAACCATCTAGGTCTGTGACTAACTTGATGTCATGATCATTTATTATCTGGAATTTTTCTTTACCTGAAAAAACAACAACTGTCCAAAGATATCTTTATCACATTGTATGTCCTAACAATTTGATGGACAGTTTGAAGAACAACTATAATCTGTACCAACATACAGGCCACATTATAAGTTCAGACTTTTGACAACGCTACAGCTGACAATTCGTATATTTCCGTCCATTTCCGACAAATTTCAGTTAGCTGTGCGCGATTTACCAGATATCATAGGTACAATAACTTTCTACTAGCTGTGTGTAATAAAAGATTAAAAACATATGTCATATATTAATACATTTTTATAATGTAACAAATAAACTGATTGTTGTTCTTGTTATTGTGTTGGGTTTACCGTCGCTGCAACAATATTTCAGTCATATAGCGACGTCCAGCAATTACAGTTGGAGGAAGATCCCAAGTGCACAGAGGTGCCCGGGTAGAACCACTGACCTACCTCAAGCCTGCTGGAAGGCTTCCTCATTTGGAAAATCAGAACATCCCTACGGGAATTCGAACCCACAGCATTGAGACACTCAGATTATTCAAGTGAGGAAGCCTTCCACCTGGAACACCAAATCACTCGGAAAAGCCTTTGTTTCACTCCGTCCAGTGTGCCCTCAAATGGTGAGACAGATTTAGTGGGAGCTGCACAGGTTGTGTAAATTGCATGTGAAACCCATAAGTCATCATACCTAAAGCCAATCAGCAACAAGAGGGCCAAGATGGCCCTGCATCGCTCACCTGAGAGGACTTTGAAACAAACAGCTTGCAAACTTCAAACTCGCATGACCCACTTTTTACATGACCTAGACATCATCAAGATAAACATTCAGAACAATTTTCACAATGAGTAAATATTTTGGTTCTTAGGTCAAAAAACAAGATTTGACCTTTTGACCTAGTTTTTGACCTAACATTAGCCACTTTCTACATGACCCATTTATCATCAAGATAAGCAATTCTGAACTATTTTCACAATGATGAATAAATATTTTGATTTTTTTTGGCAAAAACAAAATTTGAGTTTTGCCCGCCACTGACCCGGCCACTTTATACATGTAGTCTAGTCAAACTAAAACTGAAACAGGGGTAACCTGGACAAAATTAGAACAGAAATAAAACATATGCTATTGTACTCGGGAAGTACCCACCTTTTCACAGAAAAAAATATACTTCGATCCCTCCGTTGCGATTTGAGTAATTTTGGGTCAAAAAATGGGTTTTTTGGCGAAAAATGTGAAAAATTGGAATTTTCAATTTTTTCAGGAATTGTTGGTTTTCATGCAGTTTTTAGGTGAGAAAATGATAGCAAATATGAATTAGATGGGTACAAAAGGAAGATTCTGCGAAAAGTCGTAAAAACTGATTTTTTAATGATTTTTTTAGTCAAAGGGGGGGGGGGAGCAAATATGTAGGCGGGGGGTGTTAGAATATTGATGCAACATTCTTCTTGGAATAATTCCTATTTTAGATCTATTATAATGAAATGACTTGATTCGTGGTAAGAAAAAGGTAAAAGAAACCCTCTGTTGCGATTTATGTTGTAATTTTGAGGCAAAAAATTGGTATTTTGGTGAAAAATGGCAAAAAACTGGAATTTCCTATATATTCAGTATTTGTTGATTTTTAAGATGTTTTTAGGTGAGGCAATCAGTTGGAATAAAAAAATCATAAAAGCTAAATTTTAGTGATTTTTTAGTCGATAAGGGGGTGATTGTGCATCAAATAGGGGTGGGGGTAGGTGGGGAGATTGATATTAATTGACATAGCACTGAATTCTTTATTGAGACACTTCCTATTTTAGATTGTTTTAACCAAATAAATAAGATTAAGGAAAAAGAAAAAGTAAACAGTTTTAAACAAGTAAATGAACCCCTACTGCGATTTTTGTAATAGAGAACAATTTTATCAAGTTAACTTGATGAAATTTCGGACAAACAATAGTATTCTATCGGTGTTAATCTAAAATGTCGCAACTACAGTTTGATTGTAGCTGTAATTACGAGATTTTATAACAACACCGACGATTTATAAAAAGATAACGGTAAAGAACAAATTAAATTAAACATGTTCAATGTTGCTATAAAACATTCAAGGAGAAGGTAGGAACCTTTCTATGGACAAATATGAGGCAGTTATTAGCCTAAAACTTTAAGCAAAAGAATAAACCAAGGAAAGTGACAGAAGGGATGCAATAAAGAGAACGTCATTTTCTATCAAAATGACGTCATTGATAAAATAGGGTGTGTTTGGTTTATCATATATAAAATATACAAATTTTATGATAATTTGATGAAATTTCTTTTATTCATTTGTACACATAACCTTCTGTACTGTCAGCGATATAAGGAATATATAAGTGATATATTGGCCGAGATATATTAGATTTTAAGTGTTACCTTACTTTTGTGACACCCTGTACATATACTGTACTGGGACGGGTGGTTAGAGTGAAATATGGCGTGTTGGTTCTAACGATGTTTTTTGGGGGTGGTTGGGGTTGTTAATTAATGCGCTATTTCTCGACACAAGCTCCATATCAAAATGCTGTCAAGTTTGCTTGACCATGTCATTGTCATTGGGCCATGTAATCATCAGGTAGAATGTATACCATCCCGGTCATGTAAAAACCATCAAGGAACATCCATTTTAATGGACATGGCTTAGATATTCAGGCCGTATGAACAGGGGACTATATAAGGTTGGGGGATAAGAAACAAGTTGGCCAAAATGCCTAATTTGCCTTATTTAACACTGAAAATTTAGAAAAAATCAATTAAGCCCCCTTCCCCAATATTAAGACATTGGCCCGGATAGGTGCTTCAGCTCCCCCTCCCCAATAAGAAATTGCTTCCTACGCACCTACAGAGAG
The DNA here is from genome assembly GCA_963680895.1 of Fragum sueziense. Taxonomy (NCBI): domain Eukaryota; kingdom Metazoa; phylum Mollusca; class Bivalvia; order Cardiida; family Cardiidae; genus Fragum; species Fragum sueziense. The sequence continues at coordinate 65,232,810 of OY804596.1, read as the reverse complement.
TAATGCTCATACAATTCAAAGACTGAATGGGATTGGAAGAATCAACACCTTTTGTGGTTCGGCATATAGACAGTCTTGGACAGTCTTGGACATAGATAATATAGTGCCACAAACAATGAGATTATGTGACAGTAAAGAACCACGAGGATAGATGTATAGGCCTAAAATAGAAAAAAGATAGAATACATGTAGATCAGTCATGATGCATCTTCTTTACCGCGTCTTTATCCCCATCCTGTTTGAACTCGAGGGCATCTCACCAGGCAAAGCAGATCCTATTCCATAGCTTATTCAAATCAAGATTTTTACAAGAACAACTGTTGTCTGCTGTAAACTAAAGTTACAAAAAAGCAATGGTTGATCACTTACGATTTCGTATTCTAAATGCCTTTAATAATATGCCAGAGGGAAAGCTATTCTAGAACCTTAAAACCGGGACCCTCACAACACTCACTCAAATCGTCTAACGTAAATATGTGCTCAAAGTAGGCCCTAATACAAATAACACAAAATTCCGTTCTAAGCTCCTTACTTGTATATTTAACAACATTATCTTACACTATTGGTACTTTATAAAACGCCTAATAGACAATGTCCTTTTGTCACCAGACTGATGTCATGTAGGGAGCAATAAAAAAAGTGTAGAAACCCCAATAGAAACAGGTTTACATGTATGATGTTTATATCAATACCCCTACCAGCATATCTGTCCCTTCCCCACACTCCTGTGGAATAATAAATCATGAAAATTTAGTTTTTATGATTTTTGTTTTATTGAATTTTACTTTTTTTTCCATCTAATTTATTTACTAACATTTTCTCACATAAAACTACATAAAACTTTGAATAAAAGTTGCAAATATTGAACAAAATAGAAAACTCCAAATTCCCACTTTTCACCAAAATACCAATTTTTTGCCCCAAAATTAAATGAATCGTGCCAGAGGGATTCTTTTACTTTTTTCGTAACCAAAATCCCATTCATTTCATTATGATAATCTAAATCTAAAATTATCCAATAAAAAACCAACGCTAAGTTTATATCTACATGTATATAAGCCTATACCACGACCAATCTATATATCCCCCACCCTCTCGACCAGAAAAAAATCGTAAAAAAATAGTTTTTTTATGTTTTTTTTTTTTGCTAAATGTAACTTTTGTATCCATCTAATCCATATATGTTAACATTTCCTTCCTTTAAAACTGCATAGAAATCAACAATATCTGAAAAAATAGAAAAAAATCTATTTTTTCCCCTTTTTCACCAAATACCAATTTTTTTGCTAAAAAAATACAGAAATTGCATCAGAGGGATTCTTTAACTTTATTTGCTACCTCTAATTCAGTTCTTTCATTATAATAATCTCAAATACTAGTAGGAGTTATCCATTTAAAGGATTCAGTGCTGTGTTAAATCAATACTCCCCCCCCCCCCGCCTATTTGCCCCCCCCCCCCTTTGATGAAAAAAATAATAAAAAATCAGTTTTTACGATTTTTCGCTGAATCTTTCTTTTGTACACATCTAATTCATATTCTGTTCTATTTTCTCACCTAAAAACTGCATGAAAATCAACAATTCCTGAACTAGACAGCCCTGGCGGTCTGGAAGCGCTCCACAGACCTGATTGTTTGTCTTGTTGAATGCAATTTCAAAGGTTCAGGCTGAACAAACAAGCAAGCTGAAAATTTCAAGCAAGTAAGATTTTATGGTCAGTAAAATTCTGTGAAAGTTATTGTATTGATTAATTAATACTAATGGTTGTAAAAGTGAAAATAAGGCCAAAAATGGCAATTTTTTCAATTTCAAGGACACATAACTCATGACCTAAAGTTCAGATCAAGCTGAAAATTATAACAAGGCAAGATCTTATAGTCACCAACATTCTGTACAAGTTTTGTCTTGATAAGTCAATATTTGTAGTTGTAAGAGTGAAATCAAAGTCAAAATAGAGCCGAAAATGGCATTTTGTCAATTTCAAGGGCACATAACTCATGATGTAAAATTCAAATCAAGCTGAAAATTACACGAATGTAAGATCTTATGGTCACCAACAGTCTGTACAAGTATTGTCTTGATAAGTCAATATTTGTAGTTGATTGAGTGAAAACAAAGTCAAAATAGAGCCGAAAATGGCAATTTTGTCAATTTAAAGGGCACATAACTCATGATGTAAAATTCAGATCAGGCTGAAAACTATACCAAGGTAAGATCTTATAGTCACCAACATTCTGTACAAGTTTTGTCTTGATTGGTCAATATTTGAAGTTGCTAGAGCGAAAACAAAGTCAGAATAAAGCCGAAAATGGAAATTTTGTCAATTTCAAGGGCATATAACTCATGATTTAAGATTCAGATCTAGCTGAAATTTACACCCAAGCAAAATCTTATAGTCACCATCATTCCATCCAAGTTTTGTGTTGATTGGTTAATATTTGTAGTTGCTGAAGTGAAAACAAAGTCAAAATAAAGCCGAAAATGGCAATGGGGTATCCTAACTAAAAGAGGGCATATACATAAAAGTTAAAATTTCTATTTAAAGTCTTTTTTCACTTGCGTGTTCAACCGACTTTACACTTTAACCCACGATCACTGAGTCTCAAGTCGGCTGTTAACAGTCGGCGCCTTCGGCAGCTCTTTGACTTTCAACTCTCCCGTGTACCCATTTAAACACCTGGGTGAAGAGGAGCAACGTGGGTTAAGTTTTTTTTGCTCAGAAAAATTCCCGTGGCGCTGGCGGGATTTGAACCCAGGATCCTGTTTTTGTTTAGTTTTAATATTGTGTTATAATAATAGTTTTGATTATTTTTATACAAGGTTACTTTATCTATTCATGAATTAGATATATATTCACTACACTGTACCTTTCTGGATGTTTATGTAATTATCTACATATCTGTAACTTTGAATACATCCAGGTATGTGTTGCTATTGCGCCCAATATGACCTTAGTAGTCGACGGGCCTTAAAACACTATTCATTCATTCCCTCGATCCCAAAGCCCGCGTCCTACCATTAGACCACGGCGCCCCACATACATCCAGGATTGTTGTATTCAAGCCAAATTTGCGTCGGAAAAAATGTTCTTTTCAAGTATTTACCAAAATAGTATACATTACTCTACAAAAAAACAATTTGCTATTACTTTTTGTATGACGTCATCGACAAAATTTTAGCTTTTAACCATTTTGACCAAATTTGATTCTAAATTTCACCCAGTTTCAGTTTTTGTCAACATATGATTTCTGACTAAATAAATTTCTGAAAAATTATTTGGGCATATTGGTACCAACAGTATTGGTATCAAAAGTTTCTACGAAGACTCTTCTTGCTATTTTGATTAAAAAATGTGGATGAATATCAAAGTTAGATAGTCAACTTTGAATTTTTGTAAGATGGGTACCAATGATAATCGGGAGAATTTAAGGTGCAGTGTATAGGCCTATATGCACTCTTTGAGTTAAAGAAATATATTTTTTAGTTCATAGGTCAGAGGTTTTCTATTTGTAAAGTTACCAGAAAATCTGTGCGTGGGCGCAAATGGAACACCCCCTTTGGATTTATATGTATTTTTCAATTTTAAAGTATTTTTTGCTTATTAATGACAACTACAAAAACTTTGTAGTGCATTAGAATAACCATTTTTGCAACAAGATATACTTTAAAAAATGAATTAATTGGAATGTTATGTCCCTTAAAATTTTTCAAAATGTAGCTAGCATTACAATAGTTTTGCACTAAGCCCTCAAATTGCAAAAGTTCAAATTCGTGTTGCATCTTATTCTTCAAACAACTATTCAATTTAACCCTTTCCCAAATGGCACAACTATTCAATTTAACCCTTTTCCAAATGACAAAATATAAGGTAACCCAATCAGGGGTTTCAATAACATTTTGACCATCTGGATTCTGGAACATAAGGCAGAGTAGTCTGGTTATTTTCTAAGTCTCCCATATCAACCCAATGCAATAATTTCAGATGTAGCAAGGGGATGACAATTAAATAGGAGGGTGAAATCCCCCACCCCCGCCTTTAACAAACCCCTGTCAAATTTGAAAAGCTGCTGGAAATGACAAAATGGGTATTTATAAAGGTTGGATTTATGTACAAAAAGAAATAAAATATGGAGGCTAAAGGAGAAACTGCTAGTAATAAGCAGTTTTTTCTTCTGCTTGAAATTGCTTCAATGATCTCATGCCTTTTCAATTATTGAAAATGACAACCTTAAATCATCTTTAAGAATTTTCGGACTGCCTGAAGAAGAAGATGATGATATCCCATTAAAAATACTCCTGAATGATGCCGTATTTAGTGTCATGAAACCTGAAGATAACGTTGATGCAAATAGTGTTACGTCTGCTAAAAGGATCGGTAAAACGGCTGTCAATGGGAATCCTAGAATGGTTATAACAAAATTCGCAAACCATGACGACAAAATGAAATTATTCAATATAGAGATGAACTCAGACAAAACCAAATTAGGATCTCAAATGACCTTACATATGAACAGCGCCAAGCTGTAAAAGAAGCAAATGACAATGGATTTAGGGGTTACTTTAACAAAGGGAAGTTCTACAAAAAACCAAAGTCTACACAGAACTCGTCTAGATCATCTCGTACCTACCCCAGGGGGGTTCGTTCTCTCGACGATCGTAACCGAGCATACTTACGACAGACAACGGACAATAACATTGAGCACGTTACACAATCAGTCATGGATAACACAGATGTCAACAAAACATTGGAAAACAACCAATACCACGGTGAACAAACAGACAATCAACATATGAATAACAATAATGTAACACATGATGGTACATTTACGGTTCAGCAAGACGTTGAATAGGTAAACGGTCAAAGCCCGTCACAAACATATACCAGATGTAACGATCTAACGACTTCTATTAAATGTTTAAGTTGGAACATTGAAGACTTAAGAAATAAAATCTCGAATGATCTAATCGAATTTTTGACAAAGTATGATATCTTTGCTATCCAAGAAACATGGGATCTTGATGCCAGTATTTACGAAACGTTCTTTCCTTCTTACCAGATCTATTCTAGAGAAGCCACTAAATCGTTACATCACGGTCGTAATATGGGCGGTGTATTAATATGTGTAAAACATGAAATAGACAAATATGTAAAACGAATTTGTGAAGACTTTAAATTTGGTGTTATATTGCAAATAGACAAATCTATATTCAACTTTAACTCTGATGTTTTATATATATCATTGTATATACCACCCGAGGGCTCTCCATTTTATAATGGACAGGTCTCGGATGGTATTACATCCTTAGAAGATACACTTACCAACAATAATTTACTAAACCATAGTCTTATAATTAATGGTGACTTTAACGCACGAACCGGAAATTTGGACGATTTTCAAGTTGCAGATGACAAGATACCAGAGTTAAAAGAATATATAGATTGTTTTGATATGTCTTTTCTAGCTTAAAGGACAAGCTTGGATATGAAATCAAATAAATATGGCAAGAACTTGATTAATTTTTGTAAAACATTTCTATGTAATATAGTAAATGGCAGAATTGGCAAAGATGCTGATATTGGGAGTTTTGCTTACGTCAGTTGTCATGGGTGTAGTGTAATAGATTATTTTGTAGTATCGAACCCGTTGATAAATAATGTAAAAGATTTTAAAGTTCTGTCAGTGCCAGAAAGTCCACATCTACCAATATATATTGAATTAGAGGTATACTATAAAAAGTTTAAGTTAGAAGAACCTGAATCAAAACCAGATACATATTTTTACCTTAATCCAGACAACAAAGATATTTATAACGACACGATTAAATCGTGTATTTTAGAAGGTAAATTCGATGAGTTTGCACGTTTATGTACTGACTCTTCACCTTGTATTGACGACGTATTGCTTTCGTTTGAAAGTGCAATTTTGAAATCTTCAAATGATTTTAGACAAAAGAAGAATAAATTTAAGACAAAACACTACCATAAATGGTTTGACAAGGAATGTACTTATCACAAAAAACAATCTAAAAAAGCTCTGAAAACATTTCGAGCAAGCAGGTCAACGCACGACCTAAACAATTATATAAATACAAAAAAAGAAATACAAAGATATCTGTAAAATAAAGCGAAAACAATACTTTGACTCATTTACCGATAAATTGAATGCTACGGTAAAAATATCTAAATCTTTCTGGAGCGAAATTAAGAAATTGACCTCCATGCTGAAGATCTGTCCGAACATATCATTACAAGATTGGCACAACCATTTTAGCTCTCTCTTTAGCGACCTAACCGATCCAGATCAAAATGAAGATGAACATACGTGTACATGATAATAATAATGACGTCAACAGTGACAAGATAGATACAATATTTTATGAACCAATATGTGACGATGAAATATTAGAAAGCATTAAACAGATGAATTGCAATAAGGCAGTAGGTGGAAATTTAATTCCACAATTTTTGTTTACGCGTCTGATGCTTTATTACCTTTCCTTCGTATACTTTTCAATAGACTCTTTAATGCAGGGGAATTCCCAAGTAATTGGACCAAATCTATGATTATACCAATCCATAAAAAGGGAAATATAAATGATCCAAATAATTACAGAGGAATCTCTCTACTAGATATTACAAGTAAAATATATGTTTCGATTTTGACTAAACGAATCACTTTTTATGTAAACGCATATGAAAAGATTTCTGAGTCTCAATCCGGTTTTAGATCAGGCTATAGTACTATCGATAATGCTTTCATATTATATGCAATAGTGAGTAAGTACCTATCTAGAAAAAAGAAACATTTGTATGTTGCTTTTATTGATTTTAAAAAGGCGTTCGATTTGGTTGATAGAACAATATTATATGAAATTTTGCGTAAAAAGGGAATATATGGCAAACTTTACAATGCTATTCAATCAATTTATAAGTATGTAAAATCGTATGTCAAATCTGATTATGGCTGTACAGAAATTTTTAACTGTCCGGTTGGCTTGAAACAAGGATGTAATTAAAGTCCCATCTTATTCTCTCTTTTTATCGATGAATTACATGACGAATTAATAAAACACGAAGTGCGAGGAGTCCAACTTTTCCCATATTTAGTCGAAATATTCTTACTAATGTTCGCAGATGATATATCATTGATTTCAGACACTATTTATAGACTCCAAAATAAATTAAATATACTTTGCAAATTCAGTGTCAAAAATAAAATGATAGTTAACACTGACAAAACAAAAGTATTAGTATTCAAAAAAGGGGGTCAATTATCAAAAAAGGAAAGTTGGAAATATAACTCACAACAACTTGAAGTTGTTAACGGATTTACTTATGTAGGTGTATACTTCTCTAAAAATATGTCTCTGTATAAAATGTCCGAAACTATGGCTATTAAAGCAAAGAGAGTCTTGTTATATCTCCTTAATACGACCAGTAACCTACTGAATCTACAGAAAGATACATTTTTCAAAATCTTTCATATGAAAATCATTCCCATTTTGTTATATGGATCTGAAATTTGGGGTCTCCAGAATATGAAATGTATCGAAAATATTCATTTATTTGCTTGTAAATGGTTTTTGAAATTACCAAAAACTGCATGTAATGAAGTAGTTCTAGGTGATCTAGGTAGATACCCATTATACATTATGTCAGCTAAACGAGCCATTACCCAGCAAGCAATTTGTATGGGTCCCATATGGGTCCCTTATGGGCACCTTTATGGGTCCCATAAGGGCAACCCATATGGGACCCATTTAGGATGTGCAACCGGGGGCCATATGGGTCCTATCTGGGCAGCCCATATACATGCAATCTGGGACCCATATGGGTCCCAAATGGGCAGACCCATATAGACAGCCCTGATCTAACCCATTTCTATTGGCTTTCGTTTGGTGTTGATCGAAGATGAAAACCTTCCAGAGCTTCTCGCTCAGAAGGGGTAATTATTCCCCATCATAGAGGATTAAGGTCTCGCCAGGTATGTCTGACGACCTTGACACATTTTCTAAGGTTTGATACCTAGGAATTTGGTCTGAACTGTCATAACATTTTGGAGGCTTTCTATAACTATCTGTATGTTTTTTGATATATTTTTATGTCTAGATTTATTTCTATCTTTTTTTTGAAAATGTGTACACAATTTAATTTCTTTTAACAGAATCATAAAGGATTATCAAGCCAAATGCTTTCTTTACATAAACGCTTTGTAAAAACATGATTTATTGTCAAGATTTTAAATTATTTCCCTTTAATATACATAAAACTCCTTGTAACACACTAATTGATAAGATTACTGTAAACCAGGAAATTATTTCGCGCTTTTTAAGTTAGCGTCTTTCGCGGGTGGGTGTGATCCGCGAACTTAAAACGCCGCGAATAGGCTACTTTCAATAAAAACGCGAACTTTAATCGCTTTGATAGTTTTTGTTTCGGGAGAACCTATGGGGAGGTGTTTTATTTACAGTACACGTATTTGTTACTATATAAACGAGGGAAATATCTTTTTCATAACAGGATGTAAGTTAAATGTTTTCTTTATTTCAGACTACTTTCGTTTTTATCCAAAAATACATAGATATTGTGACATTGAAAAACACGACATTGAAAGATAAACCAACTCATCCAACTAGATATACATACCTGCCTGAAATTGAGAAAAGGGGTCGTTTGGCATTCGAATGCCGAGTGGCATTCGAATGCCGAGTATGATAGCAAACGTCGATTGACGTTTAAAACCTCGTAACTGTAGTTTGAAATTAGCCAAAGCTACGAGGTTTGAATGAATGAATAGTGTTTTAAGGCCCGTCGGCTACTAAGGTCATATTGGGCGCAACAGCAACACATACCTGGATGTACACAAAATTACTGATATGTATATAGTTACATAAACATCCAGAAAGGTAAATTATAGTGACTATATATCTAATTCAAGAATAGATAATGTTACCTTGTATAAAAAGTAATCAATACTATTATTATAAAACAATATCAAAACTAGACAAAAAACAACCATGAACTATGAATAATCCGATGTGAGGACGAATAGACATGGGCTCCTCCCAGATCAGAGAACACCCATGTCCGAGTCCACCCTACCGGAAAATCCACAGAACAAATAAATATAGAATATTAAACTTAACTAAAGTATCACAGATCAAATATCACAGACTATAATAAAAAGAGCTAAATCTTTCTAAAGAGATTACACTCTTTAAGAAAGTTAAAAATCGACTCAGGCCTCACGGTATCAAATAACGATTTCAAATTATCAACGTTAAAGTGCCTGTTTCTTATGATGGCAAGATCTACACAATCGATGAGTAGATGTTGGACAGTAAGTGTCTCATTACAAGGAATACACTGCGGTTCTACCTCGTTCTTTAATAGGTGCGAATGGGTCAAATGAGTATGACCGATTCGCAATCTGGCCAAAACTAACTCTTCGCGGCAGTCAGACCGAAGACCTGGCAGCCATTCACCAAGTGAAGGTTTAATCGAAACTAATTTATTTCGTTGATTTGCCTGGTCACTCCAACAGTTCTGCCATATATTGTGGATAAAAGTATTAATTAGAGGTTTAAAATCAGTAAAAGGAACTTTAAAAGGTAAAACATCTAGTGACAGCGCGTCCTTGGCAGCCCTATCTGCCTCTTCGTTGCCACGTAGACCACAATGGCTTGGAAGCCAGCAAAAGACAATATCAGTATCTTCATCAGCAGCATAGATACGAGACAGCTTTTCAAGAAGTTTAATTATGATAGGGTTGTCCATTTTCTCGTGTTCCAGCGCTTGCATACTAGATAAAGAGTCAGTGAAAATAATGTAACGCCAATAACCATTTTCAATAATGTGCTCAAGCGCAAGGTCAATAGCCTTGAGCTCGGCTGAGAAAATGGATGAATTATCAGGCAGACGATACTGATATTTATAACCATCCAAGATGGCAGCTGAAGCAACTTTTTCTTCATTTTTAGACCCGTCTGTATAAATATGGAAGTGCATAATGTGTTTTTCCTGTATTTCAAGGAATTTAGTTTTAAATACAACTTGATCAGTTTCAGATTTTTTAGTTGAAGCTAGATCATAAATAAAGGTGGGACTTTTAGACGTCCACAAAGGAACATCTGGAACTTTATGTTCGGCCACGTCATCTAGATCGAAATCTAGAGATTCTATGTCAGCTTTACAACGTAAACTAAAGGGTGGAATTTCTGATTCCTTCTTTTTGAAGTCCTCTTTGTAAAGAGGTTCAAATACAGAATCATGTGTAGGATTATCTGGATTAGATTTTAATTTCAAATAATAATCCATAGACAACTTCTTTCGACGTAAATTTAAAGACGGTTCGTTTGCTTCAGCATAAAGACTATTAATTGGCGATGTTTTAAATGCGCCCAACGCAATACGTAAGCCTTGATTGTGTATAGAATCAAGCTTGCGCAAGTATGATTGACGGGCAGAGCCGTAAACAACGCATCCATAGTCTAATTTAGATCTCACGAGAGATCTATAAAGACGTAATAAAACTTTCTTGTCTGCTCCCCAGACCATACTGGAGACGACACGTAAAAGATTAAGAGCTTTCTTACATTTATTGCTCAGATATTCAATATGAGGAATGAATGACAATTTAGAGTCAAATAAAAGTCCCAAGAATTTGAACTCTGGGACAACTTCAATACGGATCCCATCCAAAGTAAGTTCTGGATCGGGATGGAGTTTTCTCGATTTACAAAAAACCCCCAGCTGTGGAGGGGGATTAGAAATATCCCGGCTGCCGTGTCCTGTAGCAAATGGTAAGACCCCAAGCAAAGGACAGTGTGTCTGTAACGGACCCGCTTGTTGGCCGTGAGTGGATACTCGTAAGCCGGAAAAGAGGATCCTGGTTAGTTGAGGGAAGCCCAGGGCTCTCCAGCTTCCCAACACGCTGCTTTGGCCTCGGCTTCGGTGTAAACGGGAGCTTAGATGGACCCGGTCTAGGCAATCGGCTGGTCGCTTTAGACGAACACATTTTTGTCTGTACCAATGCGCTATCTCGCCAAATGTCTCGAAATTGTACATGTTATACTCTTTCTTGTCACTACTTATGTTATGATACAATGTTTTGGTTTGTTTTCGTCTATATAGGCTCATGGGTTAATTGAGTTGATTGAATGCCTTGATCGGCGTCGAAATACATGATTGGCCTTTGTTTTGGAGATTACTCATGTATGTCTTTGCCGCGCTTGTTTGTTTGGTCGCCTTGAGTATACCATCTGGGTATCCCTGGCATGGGGAGCTGGAGATCCGCTCCATTTTCCATGTCCCCTTGTTGGACTCCACGGTGGGTTGGGGAACCCAGATGATGAATACATATCTACAACCATGGATTCTAAAACTTTAAAAAGGACGCGTTTTGATACTGACTTGGACACGGAAAATCGATCACGTAACATGAATTTCGCTAGGTTCTTGCTGATTGAATCAGAAAATGAAAGTAGACCGTTGACAACTCTATCGCCATTTGTCATAAATAAATGTATTCTTTCGTATGCTGGTGAGCCTAAAACGGTCAAAAAGTTGAAATCTGGTGCCATTTTGGTAGAAGTAGACAAAAAATCCCATTCTGATAATTTATTACGAATTAAGAAGTTCCACGATATACCTGCCAAATGCTCCGAACATGCAACTCTTAATACCTCCAAAGGCCTCATTCGCTGCCCTGATCTTCAGGGAGTGTCTGAGGAGGAAATTGTTTCGGAGCTTGGAACTCAGAATGTAACTGCAGCCCGACGGATTTTCTTTTACAAACATGGACAAAAGAAGGCCACTAATACGATTGTTTTGACATTCAATACAGCGATATTGCCAAAAAGCTTAAAAATAGGTTACTTGAAGGTGAATGTAGACCTTTATATCCCTAACCCGCTGCAATGCTATAAATGTTTTAAGTTCGGCCATCACGAGAAGAGATGTCAGGAGGCTCAGCGTTGTCGTCGTTGTGGCGATCTGGCTGAGACTCATGACGTCGACGATTGTGAGAACTCTGAGCTGTGCGTAAATTGCGATGGTGCTCACATGTCGACTTCTCGTGCATGTCCGCATTGGAGGCGGGAAAAGGAGATTGTAACTGTCAAGTGCAGGGAAGGTCTCTCTTTCTTCGAAGCAAAAAAGATTGTAGAAAGTCGCTCCCAGCTTGCTCCATACGCCCAGGCTACGAAAGTACCTTCAGCAACCAGTAAAACTGACAGTGGCTGTGAGAATTGTAAGGGTCTTTTCAGGAAATTAATGATCTTATTTCCTGAGAAGAAAGAAGAAATTTCTAAGTTGTTCCCTGCCTCTAACCCAGTAGAAGCTTCATCTTCTGTTAGACCGGAAACCAGCAAGTCTTCAGACTCTGAAAAATCCTCAGGCGCTTCACCAAACATTTCTACAGCTAAAGAACGTTCTAATTCTGAATCAAGAGCAGCCAGCAAAGTTTCTGTTAGTAATGACGAAACAAAGTCTAGTAATGAAAATCGAAGGCCAAAGCCTTCAAAACCGGTGATCTCTGATCGCCAACCAAAGGGATCCCAGGATCCTATTCAACAATACAATCGGTATCATAGTCTTGAAGAAGACATGATAACCGATGACCTCGCAGATTCCAAAAAGAATAAGCAAGGTAGCAGCATTATAAAACTTAACAAAAGATGAGTAATTTCAGACTTCCAATACTCTGTGGTATAATTTTAATCCTAATATCTCTCATGGCGAATACTATTATTCAATGGAATTGTAGAAGTGTTAAATCCAATTTTGAAGAGCTTAGTCTTTTAGTCTCGAAAGAAAAACCAGTAGCAGTTTGTTTACAAGAAACCTTCCTTAAAGATACTGACAAGTTTACCTTTAAATATCATTCTTGTTACTTTAAAAACTTTACGGGAAGTGAAAGAGCATCAGGAGGTGTTGGCATCATTGTGAACAACAATGTTCCACATCGCCCTGTACAGCTTGACACAACTTTACAGGCAGTTGCCGTAAGTGTTTCTCTCAACAAAACAGTAACCCTTTGTTCTATTTATCTTCCTCCTAGTTCTCCTGTTGACAGCAGGAAACTAGATCGTCTTATTGAGCAGTTACCCAAACCTTTCATTTTAATGGGAGATTTTAACTCCCATCATACGCTGTGGGGATGTTCAAACACAGACAACAAGGGCCATATTGTTGAAGACTTTATTTCAAGGCACGACCTTTCTCTTTTAAATGATAAGTCATCTACTTATCTACATCCTGCTACTGGTTCATATTCATCATTAGACTTGACAGTTTGCAGTCCTCAAATTTTTCCAGATTTTAACTGGAAAGTTGATGACGACCTGCATGGCAGTGACCATTTTCCGATTCTTATATCGGAAATTGGGTCATCTGTACAGGAGCGACCACAACGGTGGAAACTCCATAAAGCAAACTGGGACTTGTTCAAAACTGTTTGTGAACAGTCCATTACACCTCAACCTTTTGAAGATTGTGAGAATCCAGCAGAATTATTTACCTCTCTGTTATATTCATCTGCAGAAAAAGCAATTCCAAGAACGTCTAAAAACCCTAAACATCCAAATAAGCCATGGTTCAATGATGATTGCAAAAAGGCTATAGCAAAGCAAAAGTCGGTTCTTAGAGAGTTTGATCTAAGGCCGACCAAGGAAAATCTTATAAAGTTTAAAATTGCACGTGCGAGAGCACGGCGCACTATTAAACGCAGTAAACGTATGTCTTGGAGGCAGTATGTATCTAGATTAAATTCTAGATCATCTGTCAAAAAGACCTGGGATATGGTGCGTAAAATTAGTGGCAAAAACTCTTCACTAAGTGTTGGGCATTTGAATACTGATAATGGCGTTGTTTCATCTAAACCAGACATAGCAAATGTCTTAGCAGATACCTTTGCAAAGAAATCATCCTCTTCTAATTATTCGGCAGAATTTCAAAAACATCAAGAGAAAAAAGAAAAAGTTAATTTGAATTTTAAATCCAAAAATACAGAGCATTATAATAAAGAATTTACTCTTAAGGAGCTTAAAACAGCCCTTAAGAAATGCCACGATACTGCAGTTGGATGCGATGATATCCACTACCAGTTCTTGAAGCATTTACCGCACCAATCCCTCCAATGTTTACTCGATATCTTTAACAGTGTTTGGAAAACGGGAATACTTCCAGCCTCGTGGCGGGAAGCTATTGTCATTCCAGTACCCAAACCTGGTAAAGATTCAGATAATCCTTCAAATTACCGGCCTATAGCCTTAACAAGTTGTGTTTGTAAAACCATGGAAAGAATGGTCAATGACCGTCTTGTATGGTTTCTTGAGAAAAACAAACTTATTACTCCAGCCCAAAGTGGCTTTCGTAAGCAAAGAAGCACTCTCGACCATTTAGTTCGTTTCGAGACATTTATTCGAGAAGCTTTTATCAAAAAAGAACACGTTGTTTCAGTCTTTTTTGATTTGGAGAGTGCATATGATACCACATGGAAGTATGGAATCATGAATGACCTCCATGATTTCGGTATTCGAGGTCGCCTTGCTTATTTCATTTCTGCATTTTTGGATGAACGGCAATTTAGAGTTAGGGTTGGAGATACGCTCTCTGATCCTCATGAACAGGAGATGGGTGTTCCCCAGGGCTCTATTCTTTCTGTTACACTCTTTAGTATTAAAATCAATAATATTATAAAGGCAACTTGCCCTGGTATTGAATATTTCCTTTACGTTGATGACTTCTGTATTTGCTACCGATCAAAACACATGCATACCATTGAAAGACAGTTGCAACAGGTTTTAAACAACCTGAGTAAATGGTCTAATGAAAATGGTTTTAAATTTTCTAAAACCAAGACAAAATGTATGCATTTCTGTAAATCCAGAAAACTCCATCCCGATCCAGAACTCACTTTGGACGGGATCCGAATCGAAGTTGTCCCAGAATTCAAGTTCCTGGGTCTTTTATTTGACTCTAAATTATCGTTCATTCCGCACATTGAATATTTGAGCAATAAATGCAAGAAAGCTCTAAATCTTTTACGTGTCGTCTCCAGTATGGACTGGGGAGCAGACAAAAAAGTTTTATTACGTCTTTATAGATCTCTTGTGAGATCTAAATTAGACTATGGTTGTGTTGTTTACGGATCCGCCCGTCAATCCTACTTGCGCAAGCTTGATTCGATTCATAATCAAGGTTTAAGAATTGCGCTGGGCGCATTTAAAACATCGCCAATTAACAGTCTCTATGCGGAAGCAAATGAGCCATCTTTGAATTTACGAAGAAAGAAATTATCAATGGATTATTATTTAAAACTTAAATCTAATCCCGATAATCCTACACATGACGTTGTCTTTGAACCTCTTTATGAAGAGGAATTTAATAAGAAGGAATCAGTTATACCTCCTTTCAGTTTACGTTGTAAGGCAGATGTGAATTCTCTAGATTTCGATCTAGATGACGTGGCCGAACATAAAGTTCCAAATGTACCTTTGTGGACGTACAAAAGTCCCACCTTTATTTATGATCTTGCTTCAACGAAAAAGTCGGAAACTGATCCTTTGGTGTTTAAAAACAAATTTCTTGAAGTACAAGAAAAGCACATGCTTCATTTGCAAATTTACACCGATGGTTCTAAAAGCGAAGAAAAAGTTGCTTCTGCTGCCATTTTAGATGGCTTCAAATATCAGTATCGTTTGCCCGATAACTCGTCCATTTTCTCTGCCGAGCTCAAGGCTATTGACCTTGCGCTCGAGCACATCATTGAAAATGGCTATTGGCGCTACATTATTTTTACAGACTCTTTATCCTGTATGCAAGCGCTCGAGCACGAAAAAACGGACAATCCTATTATTGTAAAACTTCTTGAGAAGCTTTCTCGTTTGTATGCTTCTGATGAAGATACTGATATTGTCTTTTGCTGGCTTCCAAGCCATTGCGGTCTACGTGGCAACGAAGAGGCAGACAAAGCTGCCAAGGAGGCGTTGTCACTAGATATTTTACCTTTTAAAGTTCCTTTTACTGATTTTAAACCTCTCATATATAATTTTATTCAAAATGTATGGCAGAACTGTTGGAGCGACGAGGCCAATCATCAAAATAAATTGTTTTCAATAAAGCCTGCACTTGGTGACTGGCTGCCAGGTTTTCGATCTGAGCGCCGCGAGGAGTTAGTTTTGGCCCGACTACGAATTGGTCACACACATTTGACCCATTCCTACTTATTAAAAAACGAGGAAAAGCCTCAATGTATTCCTTGTAACGAGGCACTAACTGTTCAGCATCTACTCATAGATTGTGTAGATCTAGCCATCATTAGAAACAGGCACTTTAATGTCGACAGTTTGAACACATTGTTTGAAACTGTAAGGCCTGAATCAATTTTTAACTTTCTGAAAGAGTGTAATCTCTTTAAAAAGATTTAGCTGTGATATTTAATCTGTGATATTTTTTATGTTCTATGGATTTTCCGGTCGAGTGGACTCGGACATGGGTGTTCTCTGATCTGGGAGGAGCCCATGTCTATTCGTGCTCACGTCGGATTATTCATGGTACATTGTCATACAATATGTCGTATGATAGTTTTAATCATTTATACTTCAGTTAATTTGAATAGGCTATATGCCTTATGGATTTTCCGGTCTGGTGGACTCGGGCATGGGTGACCTCTGATCTGGGAGGAGCCCATGTCCATTCGTGCTCACGTCGGATTATTCAGCGAAGTGCATTATATTTTCTATATGATTTTCCGGTCGGGTGGACTCGGGCATGGGTGTTCTCTGATCTGGGAGAAGCCCATGTCCTTTCGTGCTCACGTCGGATTATTCACGATGTTTTGTTATTTTATCCTATTTCTGATATTTTTATCTGGTTTATTTCAGTTTGTTTAATTTATTTAGATGATCTGTGGATTTTCCGGTCGGGTGGACTCGGGCATGGGTATCCTCTGATCTGGGGGGAGCCCATGTCCTTTCGTGCTCACGTCGGATTATTCATGGTGTTTTGTTATTTTGCATAGAATTTTATCCGTTATATAATATCGTATTTTTATCATTTCTCCTCTGGATGTTTATGTAACTAATACATATTTATACATCTTGTAGTGAGGTATAATTACAGTGAGTGCGCCCAATATGACCTTAGTAGTCGACGGGCCTTAAAACTCTATTCATTCATTCGATTTACAAAAATGCATACATTTTGTCTTGGTTTTAGAAAATTTAAAACCATTTTCATTCGACCATTTACTAAGGTTGTTTAAAACCTGTTGTAACTGTCGTTCGATAGTATGCATGTGTTTCGAACGATAACAAATACAAAAGTCATCAACGTAAAGGAAATATTCAATACCAGGGCAAGTAGCCTTTATAATATTGTTGATTTTAACACTGAAAAGGGTAACCGATAGAATACTACCCTGGGGCACACCCATTTCCTGTTCATGAGGATCAGAGAGTGTATCTCCAACCCTGACTCTAAATTGTCGTTCATCCAAAAACGCAGAAATGAAATAAGCAAGGCGACCTCGTATACCGAAATCATGGAGGTCATTCATGATTCCATACTTCCATGTGGTATCATATGCACTCTCTAAATCAAAAAAGACTGAAACAACGTGTTCTTTCTTGATAAAAGCTTCTCGTATAAAAGTCTCGAAGCGAACTTAATGATCGAAGGTGCTTCTTTGTTTACGAAAGCCACTTTGGGCCGACGTAATAAGTTTGTTTTTCTCAAGAAACCATACAAGACGGTCATTGACCATTCTTTCCATGGTTTTACAAACACAACTTGTCAATGCTATAGGCCGGTAATTTGAAGGATTATCAGAATCTTTACCAGGTTTGGGTACTGGAATGACAATAGCTTCCCGCCACGAGGCTGGAAGTATTCCCGTTTTCCAAACACTGTTAAAGATATCAAGTAAACACTGAAGGGATTGGTGTGGTAAATGCTTCAAGAACTGGTAGTGGATGTCATCACATCCAACTGCAGTGTCATGGCATTTCTTAAGGGCTGTTTTAAGCTCCTTAAGAGTAAATTCTTTATTATAATGCTCTGTATTTTTTTATTTAAAATTCAAATTAACTTTTTCTTTTTTTTCTTGATGTTTTTGAAATTCAGGCGAATAATTAGAAGAAGAGGATTTTTTGGCAAAAGTATCTGCTAAAACATTTGCGATGTCAGGCTTAGATGTCACAACGCCATTATCAGAATTCAGATGCCCAACACTGAGCGAAGAGTTCTTGCCACTAATTTTTCGTACCATATCCCAAGTCTTTTTGACAGACGATCTAGAGTTTAATCTAGATACATACTGTCTCCAAGACGTACGTTTACTGCGTTTAATAGTGCGCCGTGCTCTCGCACGTGCAACTTTAAACTTTATAAGATTTTCCTTAGTCGGCCTTAGATCAAACTCTCTAAGAACCGACTTTTGCTTTGCTACAGCCTTCTTGCAATCATCATTAAACCATGGCTTATTTGGATGTTTAGGGTTTTTAGATGTTCTTGGAATTGCCCTTTCTGCAGATGCATATAACAAGGAAGTAAATAATTCTGCAGGATTCTCACAGTCTTCAAAAGCTTGAGGTGTAATGGACTGTTCACAAACAGTTTTGAACAAGTCCCAGTTTGCTTTATGGAGTTTCCAACGTTGTGGTCGCTCCTGTACAGATGGCCCAATTTCCGAAATAAGAATCGGAAAATGGTCACTGCCATGCAGGTCGTCATCAACTTTCCAGTTAAAATCTGGAAAAATTTGAGGACTGCAAACTGTTAAGTCTAATGATGAATATGAACCAGTAGCAGGATGTAGATAAGTAGAGGATTTATCATTTAGAAGAGAAAGATCGTGCCTTGAAATAAAATCTTCAACAATATGGCCCTTATTGTCTGTGTTTGAACATCCCAACAGGGTATGGTGAGAATTAAAATCTCCCATTAAAATAAAAGGCTTGGGTAATTGTTCAATAAGACGATCTAGTTTCCTGCTGTCAACAGGAGAACTAGGAGGAAGATAAATCGAACAAAGGGTAACAGTTTTGTTCATTGAAACACTAACAGCTACTGCTTGCAAAGTTGTGTCAAGCTGGACAGGACGATGAGGAACATTGTTATTCACAATGATGCCTACGCCACCTGATGCTCTGTCACTTCCCGTAAAATTCTTTAAATAACAAGAATGATATTTAAAGGTAAATTTATCCGTATCTTTGAGAAAGGTTTCTTGTAAACAAACTGCTACTGGTTTTTCTTTGGAGACTAATAAATTAAGTTCTTCAAAATTAGATTTGATACTGCGACAATTCCATTGAATAATAGTATTCGCCATGATGGACAGTAAAATTAAAAATATAACACACAGTAATAGAAGTCTGGATTTATTCATTTTTTATTAAGTTTGATGATATTACTACCTGGCTTATTTCTGGAATCAGCATATTCATCCGTTATCATGTCCTCATCGAGAGACCGATAACGGTTATACTGTTGGATCGGATCTTGAGATCCTTTTGGTTGGCGATCAGTGATCACCGGTTTTGAAGGTCTTTGCCTTCGATTTTGATTAGACGAAGTATTATCAACGTGACTTGTAGATGCTTTGTTATCAGACTTGGAGGCTTTCGTGACTGAATTGTCAACATTGGTTTTTGCACATAAAGGCGTATTCGGTTCTACAGATTTAGTAGTGGTCTCTGTTTCAGGAGAAGGTGGTCCCAGATTAGAGGAAGGAAATAGCTTTGATATTTCCTCTCTCTTCTCAGGAAACAAAATGCAAAGCTTTTTGAATAGACCTCTACAGTTCTCACAATCACTGTCATCTTTACTTGTAGCTTTAACTTTAGATGCTTGGGCATAGGATGTTATGTTTGAGCGATTTTCGACAATCTTACGTGCTTCAAAGAAGGACAGGCCTTCCCTACACTTGACTGTTACAATTTCCTTCTCCCGCTTCCAGTTTGGACAAACACGGGAGGTTGAACTGTGTGCACCGCCGCAATTAACACACTCTTCAGGGTTCTCACACGTGTCGAAGGAGTGAAACTCAGCCGAAGTCCCACAACGACGACAGAGCGCATCCTCTTGACATTTTTTTCTCGTGATGTCCATACTTGAAGCATTTATAACATTGAAGTGGGTTAGGAATGTAGATATCAACATTTACTTTGAGATATCCCACTTTCAATGATTTAGGGAGCAAAGCTGTACTGAAGGTCAAGACAATTGTGTTTGTAGGTTTTTTCTGTCCACCTTTAAAGATATTAATCCGCCTGGCTGCCGTGACATGTTGTGAAGCTAGTTCAGTAACTATCTCTTCCTCAGACACTCCCTGAAGATCAGGGCAGCGAATGAGTCCTTTGGACGAATTAAGTGTCGAGTGTTCAAAACAGTGAACAGGGATGTCAAAAAAACTTTTAAGTCGCAGTAAATTGTCTGAATGGGACTTTTTGTCAACCTCTACTAATAGTGCACCAGACTTTAACTTTTTTATTGACTTTGGCTCACCAGCGTATGAAAGTATACATTTGTTTATTACAAAAGGTGACAGTGATGTAAGCGATTTCTGTTCATCTGTAGATTCAATCAATAAAAACCTTGGGAAATTCAAATTGCGTGGTCGATTGTCCGAGTCCGAATCATCATAATCTGAGCGCGTCCTTTTAAACTTTTGGTTCTCCATATTTGAAAATTTGGTATTCATCATCTGGGTCCCCCAACCCGCCACGGAGTCCAACAAGGGGACATGGATAATGGAGCGGATCTCCAGCTCCCCATGCCAGGGATACCCAGATGGTATACTCAAGCCAATCAAATAAACAGGCGCGACAATGACATACGTGACTCATCTCTTAACCAAGACAAGCCATGCATTTCAACGTCGATCATGACATTTAACCAACTCAATTAGCCCATGAGCCTATATAGACGAGGACAAGACACAACTGTAATAACATTAACTGATACAAGAAATAGTATAACCTGTACAATTAACAAACGAGGGGCGAGATTGCATACGGGTACAAGCAAAATAAAAAAGTCCACGTCTAAAGCGACCAGCCGTTTGCTTAGACCGGGCCCATCTAAGCTCTCGTTTACACCGAAGCCGAGGCCAAAGCCAGCGTGTTGGGAAGCTGGAGAGCCCTGGGCCTCCCTCAACCGACCAGGATCCCCTTTTCCGGCTTACGAGTATCCACTCACGGCCAACAAGCGGGTCCGTTACAGACACACTGTCCTTTGCTTGGGGTCTTACCATTTGCTACAGGACACGGCAGCCGGGATATTTCTAATCCCCCTCCACAGCTGGGGGTTTACGAGGTTTGAATCGTCCTTCGATGATATTAAAAAAACATAATTACCGCTTCTCGATACTATAGGTAAATAGGTGTGAAGTTAATGTAACGCTCAAATTCTATGCATTGTGTCACAAACTGTAATCCAGTATACTATAAAGTGTGAAATAAAACAATGGGTCGATTGAAACTTACTTCGACCAAACTGTCAATGGCGACTAAAATATCGTAAATTGAGTCTTAATTCAATATGTAATTATCCGATTATCCAATTCCCCATATTATTCAACATATCAATTTTTCAATTCCCCACATAGCGTCTATTCGTCCTCACATCGGATTATTCATGGTTCATGATTGTTTTGTCTAGTTTTAATATCATGTTATAATAAAAGTATTGATTAATTTTATACAAGGTAACATTATCTTTTCTTGAATTAGATATATATTCACTGTAATTTACCTTTCTGGATGTTTATGTAACTATATACATATCAGTAATTTTGAATACATCCAGGTATGTGTTGCTATTGCGCCCAATATGACCTTAGTAGTCGACGGGCCTTAAAACACCATTCATTCATTCCCCACATAGCGTATTTTGTTTCGCGCGATTCGCGGACAGCATTGATGCGCGAACTTAAAACGCCGCGAACAAGCCCGAGTGCATGAAAACGCGAACATTTCTTGACGCGAACTTATCCTGGTTTACAGTATGTTAGTGATTTGAACAGACTAATTACAGTTTAAACACCGTTAAAACGACAAAATAATTCGGATGATCCAACATGAAGCCCATGTTTAAAAAACGATATTAACAAAGAATGTACTTCTGTACAATATAGCGCAGAAAAAACTTATGCAAAAGAAGAAAATGCCGATTAACAACTTTTGCTAATATCTCTAGGCCTATGTTTTTTGGCAATTTAGGCCTACCTTTCTATTAGAGAAGTCAATACCAGGTTTTGTTCGAGAAAGGATTAGACATGTCTTATTGATGTTGCCTTACTTGTCTTGCTGAATCTAATGTTGTTGTTTTTCAATTTGTATTGATTTGATGGTCATTAATTTTGATGGATATGAATAAGATCGTCATTCAAATTGAAAACTTATAATTCTATAGGCTACATGATTCAGATTATGGATATTTTAGATATGCACATGTATACATAATTATTCTGTTGTACATGAATGGGCGCAAGTCAATTATTGTAACTGGGACCCTTATTGTCCAAACAACATGGGTTTTCCTACATAGGTCCTATATGGGCATACCCATAAGGGCTTACCCATACACAGCCCATATGCTGGGAATATGGGACCCATCTTGGTCCCTTATGATCAAACCCACATGGGCTTGCCTACATAGGTCCTATATGGGTCCAATATGGGCCTACCCATATGGGCTTACCCATACACAGCCCATATGGGACCCGTATAAGCATGTTTGCTGGGTAAATATTGGCTTCGTATAATTAAAATGTCCAAAGATAGATACGTAGGCAAAAGTTATGAAATACTGGGGATATAAAAACTGGGTAACAGATGTACGAATGGAACTTTTTAAAAATGGCTTTGGTTACATTTGGGAAAGGCAAAATGTTGAAAATGAAAAGGTATTTATCAATAGATTCATAAAAAGACTTAAAGACCAATACATACAATCATGGAAAACACAATGTGAAGCAAACACCAAGCTATATTATTACACTCAGTATTAGCTCAACTTTGAACTAGAACCGTACATTATTGTTTTAGACTTAGCCAAATTTAAAAAAGCTTTTGCTCAATTCCGATCATCTACTCACAATCTGATGATAGAAAAAGGTAGGCATTTTGATATCCCAAAAGAATTCAGAACATGTATCTATTGTGACGGAATTGTTGAAGATGAAATCCATTTTCTCTTGATTTGCCCACTCTATCAAAATTTGCGTTTGCAATATCTAAACCTTAAAAATCAAAATGTTATTAATCCATTACAATTGTTTATAAACTTAATGTCCTGCAAAAATCCTGTTACTTTACGGAACTTAGCAATGTTTATTTTTTATGCATTTGAAAAAAACAAATGAATTTATGACTGGAATTGTATGATATACATGTTTTATTAGCTCACCTGAGCACGAAGTGCTCAAGGTGAGCTATTGTGGTCACTTTTTGTCCGTCGTCCGTCTGTCTGTCCGTCCGTCCACAATTTCGTGTTTACACTCTAGCATCAACAAATATAAGCCAATCTTGACCAAACTTGGTCAAAACATGTATGGCCATAAGATCTCGGATGAGTTCGATTATGGGTCAGATCGAACAAGAAATACAGGAGTTATCTGCCCTTGAATGCGAAAAATACTTCGTTTTGACATTGTTTACACTCTAGCATCTACAAATCTTGGACATAACATTGCAGACCATAAGATCTCGGATGAGTTCGATTTTCAGTCTGATCTGACTGGAAAGACGAGAGTTATGTGCCCTTGAATTTGACAAAATTGCAATTTTCGGCTGTTTTTGACCTTGTTTACACTCTAGAATCTACAATTATTCATCGATCAAGACAAATTTTGACACAATGTTTGGGACTATGAGATCTCGGATGAGTGTAATTTGCAGTCTGATCTGATCAGAAAGTCGAGAGTTACTTGCCCTTGAATTTGACAAAATTGTCATTTTTGGCTGTTTTCGACGATGTTTACACTCTAGAATCTACAATTATTGATCAATCAATCCAAAACTTGGACACAATACTGGAGATCATAAGATCTGAAATGAGTTTGATTTTCAGTCTTAACTGATCACCAGAAAGTTGAGAGTTATGAGCCCTTGAATTTGACAAAATTGCTGTTTTTGACTGTTTTCGACCTTATTTATACTCTAGAATCTACAATTTATGACCAATCAAGACCAATCAAGACAAATCTTGGACACAAGGTTGGAGATGAGTTTGATTTTCAGTCTGATCTGACCAGAAAGATGAGAGTTTTGTGCCCTTGAATTTGATTGTTTACACTCTAGAATCTACAATTATCGACCAATCAAGACAAATCTTGGACACAATGTTGGATATCATAAGATCTCGGTTGAGTTTGATTTTCAGCCTGATCTGACTAGGAAGTCAAGAGTAATGTGCCCTTGAATTTGACAAAATTGCTGTTTTCGGCTGTTTTCGTCCTTGTTTATACTCCAGAATCTACAAATATTTATCAAACAAGACAAATCTTGGGCACAATGTTGGGCAAGATGAAATCTTGGATGAGTTCGATTTTCACAATGTTATTGACCATAAGTTCGTTTTCAGTCTAAAAGTCATAAATATTTTTTGAATTGAAGAATGAATGAATGAATGGAGTTTTAAGGCCCGTCGACTACTAAGGTCATATTGGGCGCACTCACTGTAATTATACCTCACTACAAGATGTATAGGAATATGTATTAGTTACATAAACATCC
Source organism: Fragum sueziense (assembly GCA_963680895.1). Lineage (NCBI taxonomy): Eukaryota > Metazoa > Mollusca > Bivalvia > Cardiida > Cardiidae > Fragum > Fragum sueziense. The sequence continues at coordinate 65,208,067 of OY804596.1, read as the reverse complement.
AGAGGAGAAATGATAAAAATACGATATTCTATAACAGATAAAATTCTATGCAAATTTATAAAACATCATGAATAATCCGACGTGAGCACGAAAGGACATGGGCTCCTCCCAGATCAGAGGTCACCCATGTCCGAGTCCACCCGACCGGAAAATCATATCAAAAAATACAATGCACCTCGCCGAATAATCCGACGTGAGCACGAATGGACATGGGCTCCTCCCAGATCAGAGGTCACCCATGTCCGAGTCCACCCGACCGGAAAATTCATAGGGCATATAACCTATTAAAAGATAACTGAAGTATAAATGATTAAAAATATCATACGAAATATTGTATAACAATGTACCATGAATAATCCGACGTGAGCACGAATAGACATGGGCTCCTCCCAGATCAGAGAACACCCATGTCCGAGTCCACCCGACCGGAAAATCCACAGAACATATAATATATCACAGATTAAATATCACAGCTAAATCTTTTTAAAGAGATTACACTCTTTAAGAAAATTAAAAATTGATTCAGGCCTAACAGTATCAAATAATGTTTTTAAACTGTTAGCGTTAAAATGCCTGCTTCTAATGATGGCTAAATCCACACAATCAATGAGGAGATGCTGAACAGTCAGCTCCTCGTTACAAGGAATACATAGAGGTTTTTCCTCATTCTTCAATAGGTGCGAATGGGTCAAATGTGTGTGCCCGATTCGCAGTCGTGCCAAAACTAACTCCTCGCGGCGGTCAGATCGAAGACCTGGCAGCCATTCACCAAGTGCAGGTTTAATACTAAACAATTTATTTTGGTGATTAGCCTCGTCGCTCCAACAATTTTGCCATACATTTTGAATAAAACTATTTATCAGGGGTTTAAAATCGGTAAAAGGGACTTTAAAAGGTAAAATATCTAGTGACAACGCCTCCTTGGCAGCTTTGTCTGCCTGTTCGTTGCCACGTAGACCGCAATGGCTTGGAAGCCAGCAAAAAACAATATCAGTATCTTCATCAGAAGCATAGAGACGAGACAACTTCTCAAGAAGTTTCACGATAATAGGATTGTCCATTTTTTCGTGCTCGAGCGCTTGCATACAGGACAGAGAGTCCGTAAAAATAATGTAGCGCCAGTAGCCATTTTCAATGATGTGCTCGAGCGCAAGGTCAATAGCCTTGAGCTCGGCAGAGAAAATGGACGAGTTATCAGGCAAACGATACTGATATTTGAAGCCATCTAAAATGGCAGCAGAAGCAACTTTTTCTTCGCTTTTAGAACCATCGGTATAAATTTGTAAATGAAGCATGTGCTTTTCTTGTACTTCAAGGAATTTATTTTTAAATACCAAAGGATCAGTTTCCGACTTTTTCGTTGAAGCAAGATCATAAATAAAAGTGGGACTTTTGGACGTCCACAAAGGTACATGTGGAACTTTATGTTCGGCCACGTCATCTAGGTCGAAATCTAGAGAATTCACATCTGCCTTACAACGTAAACTGAAAGGTGGTATAACTGATTCCTTCTTATTGAATTCCTTTTCATAAAGAGGTTCAAAAACAACGTCATTTGTAGGATTATCTGGATTCGATTTAAGTTTTAAATAATAATCCATTGATAATTTCTTTCTCCGTAAATTCAAAGATGGCTCATTTGCTTCAGCATAGAGACTGTTAATTGGCGATGTTTTAAATGCGCCCAGCGCAATACGTAAACCTTGATTATGAATAGAATCAAGCTTGCGCAAGTATGATTGACGGGCAGATCCATAAACAACACAACCATAATCTAATTTAGATCTTACTAGAGATCTATAAAGACGTAATAAAACTTTTTGTCTGCTCCCCAGTCCATACTGGAGACGACACGTAAAAGGTTTAGAGCTTTCTTACATTTATTGCTCAGATATTCAATGTGCGGGATGAACGATAACTTAGAGTCAAATAAAAGACCCAGAAATTTAAATTCTGGTACGACTTCAATTCGGATCCCGTCCAAAGTGAGATCTGGATCGGGATGGAGTTTTCTGGATTTACAGAAATGCATACATTTTGTCTTGGTTTTAGAAAATTTAAAACCATTTTCATTCGACCATTTACTCAGGTTATTTAAAACCTGCTGTAACTGTCGTTCGATGGTATGCATATGTTTCGAACGATAACAAATACAAAAGTCGTCAACGTAAAGGAAATATTCAATACCAGGGCAAGTTGCTTTAATTATATTATTGATTTTAACACTAAAAAGTGTAACAGAAAGAATAGAGCCCTGGGGTACACCCATCTCCTGTTCATGAGGATCAGAGAGCGTATCTCCAACCCTGACTCTAAATTGCCTTTCATCCAAAAATGCAGAAATAAAATAAGCAAGGCGACCTCGTATACCGAAATCATGGAGGTCATTCATGATTCCATACTTCCATGTGGTATCATATGCACTCTCTAAATCAAAAAAGACTGAAACAACGTGTTCTTTCTTGATAAAAGCTTCTCGAATAAAAGTCTCGAAGCGAACTAAATGATCGAGAGTGCTTCTTTGCTTACGAAAGCCACTTTGGGCCGACGTAATAAGTTTGTTTTTCTCAAGAAACCATACAAGACGGTCATTGACCATTCTTTCCATGGTTTTACAAACACAACTTGTTAAGGCTATAGGCCGGTAATTTGACGGATTATCTGAATCTTTACCAGGTTTGGGTACTGGAATGACAATAGCTTCCCGCCACGAGGCTGGAAGTATTCCCGTTTTCCAAACACTGTTAAAGATTTCGAGTAAACACTGAAGGGATTGGTGCGGTAAATGCTTCAAGAACTGGTAATGGATGTCATCACATCCAACTGCAGTATCATGGCATTTCTTAAGGGCTGTTTTAAGCTCCTTAAGAGTAAATTCTTTATTATAATGCTCTGTATTCTTGGATTTAAAATTCAAGTTAACTTTTTCTTTTTGCTCTTGATGTTTTTGAAATTCAGGCGAATAATTAGAAGAGGAGGATTTCTTAGCAAAAGTATCTGCTAAAACATTTGCTATGTCAGACTTTGATGAAACAACGCCCTCATCAGTATTCAAATGCCCAGCACTGAGTGAGGAGTTCTTGCCACCAATTTTCCGCACCATATCCCAAGTCTTTTTGACAGATGATCTAGAATTTAATCTAGATACATACTGTCTCCAAGACGTTCGTTTACTGCGTTTAATAGTGCGTCGTGCTCTCGCACGTGCAACTTTAAACTTTATAAGATTTTCCTTAGTCGGCCTTAGATCAAACTCTCTAAGAACCGACTTTTGCTTTGCTACAGCCTTCTTGCAATCATCATTAAACCATGGCTTATTTGGATGTTTAGGGGTTTTAGATGTTCTTGGAATTGCTTTTTCTGCAGATGAATATAACAGAGAGGTAAACAATTCTGCAGGATTCTCACAATCTTCAAAAGCTTGAGGTGTAATGGACTGTTCACATACAGTTTTGAACAAGCCCCAGTTTGCTTTATGGAGTTTCCACCTTTGTGGTCGCTCCTGTACAGATGGCCCAATTTCCGAAATAAAAATCGGAAAATGGTCACTGCCATGCAGGTCGTCATCAACTTTCCAGTTAAAATCTGGAAAAACTTGAGGACTGCAAACTGTCAAGTCTAATGATGAATAAGAACCAGTAGCAGGATGTAGATAAGTAGATGACTTATCATTTAAAAGAGAAAGATCGTGCCTTGAAATAAAGTCTTCAACAATATGGCCCTTGTTGTCTGTGTTTGAACATCCCCACAGCGTATGGTGGGAATTAAAATCTCCCATTAAAATAAAAGGTTTGGGTAACTGTTCAACAAGACGATCTAGTTTCCTATTGTCAACAGGAGAACTAGGAGGAAGATAAATAGAACAAAGGGTTACTGTTTTGTTGAGAGAAACACTTACGGCAACTGCCTGTAAAGTAGTGTCAAGCTGCACAGGGCGATGTGGGACATTGTTATTCACAATAATACCTACACCTCCTGATGCTCTTTCACTTCCCGTAAAGTTTTTAAAGTAGCAAGAATGATATTTAAAGGTAAATTTGTCTGTATCTTTAAGGAAGGTTTCTTGTAAACAAACTGCTACTGTTTTTTCTTTAGAGACTAAAAGACTAAGTTCCTCAAAATTGGAATTAATACTTCTACAATTCCATTGAATAATAGTATTCGCCATGAGAGATATTAAAATTAAAATTGTACCACAGAGTATTGGAAGTCTTAAATTATTCATCTTTTGTTAAGTTTTATAATGCTGCTACCTTGCTTATTCTTTTTGGAATCTGCGAGGTCCTCGGTTATCATGTCTTCTTCAAGACTATGATACCGATTGTATTGTTGAATGGGATCTTGAGATCCCTTTGGTTGGCGATCAGAGATCACCGGTTTTGAAGGCTTAGGCCTTCGATCTTCATTATAACTAGACTTGTTTTCATTATTGCTGATAGGAACTGTGCTGGCCGGCTTGGAACGATCTGTAACTTTAGAGGTGTCGGGTGCCTTTTGTAAAGGTGGTTCAGGTTCTGAGGATTTAAGTGAAGTAGAAGTACTCGTAGTAGGAGATGAAGATGGTACTGCAGGATTAAAAGAAGAAGAGGAAGCCACAACAGAATTAGATGCAGGAAACAGCTTTGCAATTTCATCTTTCTTTTCAGGAAATAATATCATTAATTTCCTGAAAAGTCCTTTACAATTATCACAGCCACTGTCGCCTTTACTTGAAGATTGGTTAACTTTAGTTGCTTGGGCGTAAGAAGCAAGTTGAGTACGGCTTTCAACAATCTTTTTGGCTTCGAAAAAGGAGAGTCCTTCTCTGCATTTCACAGTAACGATCTCCTTTTCCCGCTTCCAATGCGAGCATACATGAGAAGTTGACATGTGTGCACCATCACAGTTGACACAATTCATGGAGTTCTCACAATCATCGACGTCATGGGTCTCTGCCAAATCACCACAACGACGACAACGCTGCTCCTCGTTACATCTTTTCTCATGATGACCAAACTTAAAGCATTTGTAACATTGGAGCGGGTTAGGGATGTAAAGGTCTACATTCACCTTTAAATACCCTACTCTCAATGATTTCGGAAGAATAGCCGTACTAAAAGTTAGAACAATTGTATTGGTCGGTTTCCTTTGTCCATTTTTGTAAATCATAATTCTCCTAGCTGCAGTCACATTCTGAGACTCCAGCTCTGCAACAATTTCCTCCTCAGACACCCCCTGAAGGTCAGGGCAGCGAATGAGGCCTTTGGAAGTATTCAGGGTTGCATGTTCTGTACATTTTGCCGGAATGTCATAGAACTTTTTGAGTCGTAGCAAATTGTCAGAATGTGACTTCTTGTCCACTTCTACTAACAGGGCACCAGATTTAAGCTTCTTGACACTTTTAGGTTCGCCAGCGTATGATACGAGGCACTTATTAATCACAAATGGCGAAAGTGTTGTCAAAGGTTTGCTGTCATTAACTGATTCTATCAGCAGGAACCTAGGGAAATTCGTATTACAAGGTCGATGATCCGTGTCCGTGTCGATGTCTAAACGTGTTCTCTTAAAAGTTTTAGAATCCATGGTGAAAAATTTAAAATTCATCATCTGGGTTCCCCAACCCACCACGGAGTCCAACAAGGGGACATGGAAAATGGAGCGGATCTCCTGCTCCCCATGCCAGGGATACCCAGATGGTATACTCAAGCCGACCAAACAAACAAGTGCGGCAAAGATATACATGACTAATTTCTAAAAATAAAGACCACTCATGCATCTCAACGCCGACCAAGGCATTTAATCAACCCAATTAGCCCATGAGCCTATATAGACGAAAACAAACCAGGACTATTTATTATAACATAATATTGACACAAGAAATTGTATAGCATTTAAAATGTCTATGCAGTGAAAGAAATAGCGAGTTGGAATAAACAAAGTCTTCGTCTAAAGCGACCAGCCGATTGCCTAGACCGGGCCCATCTAAGCTCCCGTTTACACCGAAGCCGAGGCCAAAGCCAGCGTGTTGGGAAGCTGGAGAGCCCTGGGCTTCCCTCAACTGACCAGGATCCCCTTTTCCGGCTTACGAGTATCCACTCACGGCCAACAAGCGGGTCCGTTACAGACACACTGTCCTTTGCTTGGGGTCTTACCATTTGCTACAGGACATGGCAGCCGGGATATTTCTAATCCCCCTCCACAGCTGGGGGTTTTGAATTGAAGAAAAGTGTTGCTTTTATCATTTTGGTTCAGGTGAGCGATATAGGACCATCATGGTCCTCTTGTTTTGATTATATGATCTAAAAATATCTGCTAATCTATTTAAGGATAGATCCTACCTTTGACGTCTAAAAACAGAGAAAGGTACAGAGGACATCGGTAGAAAAAGAAAATTCAGATAAAAGGTATTTTCTTCTTCTCCCAATGTTTTCTGTCTTAAGGACAGATCCTCCATTTATTTCCTATGGTAAGATTTTTTTTTATTTTTTCTGTACTGATATTTAAATATATGAGAAGTAAAAAAATGACTTAAAAACTATAGGTCACCAAGCGAATTAAAAAGTTATTGGATTTCAAGGGAGACTACTCTTGTCTAAAATTGCAAAAATGGGGTGTCACCTAAATACCCACAAAAAGGTGTTCGAAATGACTAGGATTACATAAACAAGTCTTTAATGTGTTCAATATGTTTTCTTCTGTCTAAATGAGTATCAATTTGGGATAATTTAGTGATGAATTTGAAAATTTTTAGTAGAACATTCTTTCAAAAGTAGCTGAAATTGCTATTTTTTCGCAACGTTTCTGATAATAAAAAATATTCCAGCGGTAAGATTTTTTTCTTTTTTGGTATAGACATAGTGCTTGGTCATACCTACAAAAACAAAAAAAGAAAAATATACCAAACCAAGCGTTTTTCTTAGTTATAAGTAAAATTTTGTTTACTTTTTGCAGCTCTGTCCGAAATTTTGTCACTCCATTTATTCATTGTCTTCCTTATTACCATCTTTAGATAATAAAAAGTGTCATTTCTTGTGTCCATCCGAAGCGGACTAGCTCATAAAGACACCACTTTGATTTAATTGCTCCGTTTCCTATCGCTAACGCCACATGTTGAACGCGTAACAGAAAGCGAAATGTACCATCCGAGTACTATTACACTTTAATTGACCAAACAGAGAAAATTGAAATAACCGGAAAGGGATATTGTCATTTATCAACCAAACATTAACTAAATGTAAAAAAATACATTTGCTGAAAAAAACAATCACTGAAACAGCTCTATTTCGTTATTTAGGATATGCGCAGTAAGTTGCGCAGTAACAACTGGAGGATCTGTCCTTAATGAAAAAATGATAACTGAACTTGGTCAGGTAAAATGTCTTTTAAACAATGACTATATGGACATATCGATTACGTTTGACACTTCTCCATAATATAGTGTATGTACTTTGTATAGATTATGTTTGACACTTCACCATAATATTTTTGTATGTACTTTTGTATTGTATTTTGTGTATGGGCCGGTGGCCTGATAATGCAATAAAATGTTTGTAGTTTGTAATTAGGGACATCAAAACAAGGCTCCGGTTTCTCAAAACCTAGGTACATACTCATGAAAACATGCTCAACTTCAACGAATACTCTCCAACGTTGAAGGGTATTCGATTGAAATTCATATGGATTTTTTGTGAGCACGGTGCTCAGATTTGAGTCTGAGAACGTACTTAAGTTTTTTGAGAAACCAAGACCAGGCCCAGGTTTCTAGAAAAACAAGAGGGCCAAGATGGCCCTGTATCGCTCCACTGGCTTTTAGACATTTAGACTACGAATTTCTTCAAGGAATACAATAGAGGTTTATTCAAAGAAGATTCAAGCTACACCAGAATGAAATCCAATAAGTGATTAAGGAGCAGAAATGTTTTTAAAAAATTTCTTAAAATTACACTGTTTCATATAGCAAAAAAAAAAAGCCTAGCCCACCAAGCTTTTCATCCGAATGTGAAGGAATTTTGAAGAGATTCATGCACGGAAGATTTCTGTGAAGTTTGGTTGAAATTGGTCCTGTAGTTTTGGAGAAGAAGATTTATAATTTTTCGAAAATTCACTTTAATTAAATTTATAAAAATTTAAGTTCTACGCGGAAATAATTTTTTTAAGGAATTTAGAGGAGATAAATGCAAGGAAGATTCATGTGAAGTTTGGTTAAAATTGGTCCAGTAGTTTTGGAAAAGAAGATTTTTCGAAAATTTAATTTAATTTCAATAATCAAATTTTAAGTTTTACACAGAATTTTTTTTTGAAGGAATTAAGAAGAGATTAATGCAAAGAACATTTCTGTAAAGTTTGGTTGAAATTGGTCCAGTAGTTTTGGAGAACAAGAATTTTTAAAGATTTTTTGAAAATTTAATCAAATTAATTAAAATTCAAGTTCTACATAGAATTTATTTTTTTGAAGGAATTTGGAAGAGATTAATGCAAGGAACATTTCTGTACAGTTTGGTTGAAATTGGTCCAGTTGTTTTGGAGGAGAATTTTTTTTAAAGATTTTTCGAAAATTTAAATCAATTAAATTAATTAAAATTCAAGTTCTGTGCGGATTTTATTCTTTTGAAGGAATTTGGTACAGATTCATGCAAGGAAGATTTCTGTGAAGTTAGGTTGAAATTAGTCCAGTAGTTTTGGAGAAGAAGATTTTTTTAACGATTTTTCGAAAATTTAATTCAATTAAATCAATTAAAATTCAAGTTCTGCATAGATTTTATTCTTTTGAAGGAATTTGGTAGAGATTCATGCAAGGATGATTCTTGTAAAGTTTGGTTGAAATTGGTCCAGTAGTTTTGGAGAAGAAGAATTTTTAAAGATTTTTTGAAAATTTAAATCAATTAAATTAATCAAAATTCAAGTTCTGCACAGATTTTATTCTTTTGAAGGAATTTGGAAGAGATTCATGCAAGGAAGATTTCTGTGAAGTTTGGTTGAAATCAGTCCAGTAGTTTTGGGGAAGAAGAATTTTTAAAGATTTTTCGAAAATTTAATTTAATTTAATTAATTAAAATTAAAGTTCTGTACGGAATTTATTTTTTTGAAGGAATTTGGAAGAGGTTCATACAAGGAAGATTCCTGTGAAGTTTGGTTGAAATTGGTCCAGTAGTTTCTGAGAAGAAGATTTTTAAAGAAAAAGTTAACGGACGGACGGACGGACGCACGGACGGACGGACGCACGCACGCACGACGGACACAACGCCATGACAATAGCTCGCTGGCCTTCGGCCAGTGGAGCTAAAAACTGAAGTATATCTCATGCTCAAATCTGAGCAGGCGGCAGCCTTAGCCCAGTTGGTAGCACATCTGACCCTCATTCAATAGGTCCCGGGTTCGATACCCGGCCGCGGCTAATACCCTTTCTGACAAAATTGTCACCCACCAATGGGTTTGAAATCGTTAACATGAGTGGGCAAGCAGCTGGAGGCTCAGTAAGGGTGTTATGGTAGTACTGAAACAACAGGAATCCATGGGTAGGTGCTCCAGCCGCCGCGATATGACCCAGGTAGCATGGTTTCATGAGAATATGCCGCCAGGGCTGTCTAGTTTTTTCTCCCCAAGATAAAGCTGTAGTGGCTTCTATACAACTACATGTGAATCACTAATGCACCTACAGCTTCAAAAATAATCTTACAACTTGACCTTTTCGCAAACAATAGACTCAAAATCAAATTCGTGGGGGGATTATACTAGAATGCATAATTTATTTTTTTTTACATGAAATGTCTACAAATCACTCTATTTGGTGACCTTTTTCGTGAAATATAGCTGTTGGGTAGTTTTGAAGCTGTAAGGGCATTACAAAGATTTACATGAAGCTGTACTAGAGCTGATACAGCTTATTTGGCTAGGAAAAACAGTTTATACTGTACTGTCTAGTAATCGGTAAATGACATTAATGATCATTACCTCTCTATTTTGACTTCTTTTGCAGTGTACTGTTGATGTGAAAGTTGTAGAGGCACAAAAAGTTGAGTTCCAACTGACCCGCTATGGAAGCAGAAAAATGCAAAAGTGTGTAATTGCTGACGATTCAGGGAGCATGCCCATATGTTTGCGGGGTGAAAACGCAGGGAAACTATGTTTTCTTGCTTTTTATCTCTTCAGGGAAACACTCAGCTGTCTTCAACGACCAACACTACTATTTCCAGTATCACGCCTCTACAAAATGTCATAGTAGAGGAGCAGGAATTTGAAGAAGCAACTGGGAGCATAATCAGTTGCTCCGTCAAAAAATGAATGAATGGAGTTTTAAGGCCCGTCGACTGCTAAGGTCATATTGGGCGCACTCACCTTGCCTCACTACAAGATGTATTAGGATATGTATTAGTTACATAAACATCTAGAGGGGGTATGATAAAAATACGATATTCTATACAACAGATAAAATTTTAAGCAAAATAACAACACACCATGAATAATCCGACGTGAGCACGAAAGGACATGGGCTCCTCCAAGATCAGAGAATACCCATGCCCGAGTCCACCCGACCGGAAAATCCACAGATCATATAAATATATTAAACAAAACTGAAGTAAAACAGATAAAAATGCCATACAGAAGATAGAATAACAACGAGCTATGAATAATCCGACGTGAGCACGAATAGACATAGGCTTCTCCCAGATCAGAGAACACCCATGTCCGAGTCCATCCGACCGGAAAATCATATCAATACCAATGCACCTCGTCGAATAATCCGACGTGAGCACGAATGGACATGGGCTCCTCCCAGATCAGAGGTCACCCATGTCCGAGTCCACCCGACCGGAAAATTCATAGGGCATATAACCTATTAAAAATAATTGAAGTATAAATGATTAAAAATATACGAAATATTGTATAACAATGTACCATGAATAATCCGACGTGAGCACGAATAGACATGGGCTCCTCCCAGATCAGAGAACACCCATGTCCGAGTCCACCCGACCGGAAAATCCATAGAACATATAAAATATCACAGAGTAAATATCATAACTAAATCTTTTTAAAGAGATTACACTCTTTAAGAAAGTTAAAAATTGATTCAGGCCTAACAGTATCAAATAATGTCTTTAAACTGCTAGCGTTGAAATGCCTGTTTCTAATGATGGCTAAATCCACACAATCAATGAGGAGATGCTGGACAGTCAGCTCCTCGTTACAAGGAATACATTGAGGTTTTTCCTCGTTCTTTAGTAGGTGCGAATGGGTCAAATGTGTGTGCCCGATCCGCAGTCGTGCCAAAACTAACTCCTCGCGGCGGTCAGATCGAAGACCTGGCAGCCATTCACCAAGTGCTGGTTTAATACTAAACAATTTGTTTTGGTGATTAGCCTCGTCGCTCCAACAATTTTGCCATACATTTAGAATAAAACTATTTATCAGTGGTTTAAAATCAGTAAAAGGGACTCTAAAAGGTAAAATATCTAGTGACAACGCCTCCTTGGCAGCCTTGTCTGCCTCTTCGTTGCCACGTAGACCGCAATGGCTTGGAAGCCAGCAAAAGACAATATCAGTATCTTCATCAGAAGCATATAAACGAGAAAGCTTTTCAAGAAGTTTCACAATAATAGGGTTGTCCGTTTTTTCGTGGTCGAGCGCTTGCATACAAGACAGAGAGTCTGTAAAAATAATGTAGCGCCAATAGCCATTTTCAACGATGTGCTCGAGCGCAAGGTCAATAGCCTTGAGCTCGGCAGAGAAAATGGACGAGTTATCGGGCAAACGATACTGATATTTGAAGCCATCTAAAATGGCAGCAGAAGCAACTTTTTCTTCGCTTTTAGAACCATCGGTATAAATTTGTAAATGAAGCATGTGTTTTTCTTGTACTTCAAGGAATTTATTTTTAAATACTAAAGGATCAGTTTCCGACTTTTTCGTTGAAGCAAGATCATAAATAAAGGTGGGATTTTTACACGTCCACAAAGGTACGTTTGGAACTTTATGTTCCGCCACGTCATCTAGATCGAAATCTAGAGAGTTTACATCTGCCTTACAACGTAAACTGAAAGGAGGTATAACTGATTCTTTCTTATTAAATTCCTCTTCATAAAGAGGTTCAAATACAACGTCATGTGTAGGATTATCTGGATTAGATTTAAGTTTTAGATAATAATCCATTGATAATTTCTTTCTACGTAAATTCAAGGATGGCTCATTTGCCTCCGCATAAAGACTGTTAATTGGCGATGTTTTAAATGTGCCCAGCGCAATACGTAACCCTTGATTATGAATAGAATCAAGCTTGCGCAAGTAGGATTGACGGGCGGATCCGTAAACAACACAACCGTAGTCTAATTTAGATCTCACAAGAGATCTATAAAGACGTAATAAAACTTTTTTGTCTGCTCCCCAGTCCATACTGGAGACGACACGTAAAAGATTTAGAGCTTTCTTGCATTTATTGCTCAAATATTCAATGTGCGGGATGAACGATAATTTAGAGTCAAATAAAAGACCAAGGAACTTGAATTCTGGGACAACTTCGATTCGAATCCCGTCCAAAGTGAGTTCTGGATCGGGATGGGATTTTCTGGATTTACAGAAATGCATACATTTTGTCTTAGTTTTAGAAAATTTAAAACCATTTTCATTCGACCATTTACTAAGGTTGTTTAAAACCTGTTGTAACTGTCGTTCGATAGTATGCATGTGTTTCGAACGATAACAAATACAAAAGTCATCAACGTAAAGGAAATATTCAATACCAGGGCAAGTAGCCTTTATAATATTGTTGATTTTAACACTAAAAAGTGTAACCGATAGAATACTACCCTGGGGCACACCCATTTCCTGTTCATGAGGATCAGAGAGTGTATCTCCAACCCTGACTCTAAATTGTCGTTCATCCAAAAACGCAGAAATGAAATAAGCAAGGCGACCTCGTATACCGAAATCATGGAGGTCATTCATGATTCCATACTTCCATGTGGTATCATATGCACTCTCTAAATCAAAAAAGACTGAAACAACGTGTTCTTTCTTGATAAAAGCTTCTCGTATAAAAGTCTCGAAGCGAACTAAATGATCGAGGGTGCTTCTTTGTTTACGAAAGCCACTTTGGGCCGACGTAATAAGTTTGTTTTTCTCAAGAAACCATACAAGACGGTCATTGACCATTCTTTCCATGGTTTTACAAACACAACTTGTCAATGCTATAGGCCGGTAATTTGAAGGATTATCAGAATCTTTACCAGGTTTGGGTACTGGAATGACAATAGCTTCCCGCCACGAGGCTGGAAGTATTCCCGTTTTCCAAACACTGTTAAAGATATCAAGTAAACACTGAAGGGATTGGTGTGGTAAATGCTTCAAGAACTGGTAGTGGATGTCATCACATCCAACTGCAGTGTCATGGCATTTCTTAAGGGCTGTTTTAAGCTCCTTAAGAGTAAATTCTTTATTATAATGCTCTGTATTTTTGGATTTAAAATTCAAATTAACTTTTTCTTTTTTTTCTTGATGTTTTTGAAATTCAGGCGAATAATTAGAAGAAGAGGATTTTTTGGCAAAGGTATCTGCTAAAACATTTGCGATGTCAGGCTTAGATGTCACAACGCCATTATCAGAATTCAGATGCCCAACACTGAGCGAAGAGTTCTTGCCACTAATTTTTCGTACCATATCCCAAGTCTTTTTGACAGATGATCTAGAGTTTAATCTAGATACATACTGTCTCCAAGACGTACGTTTACTGCGTTTAATAGTGCGCCGTGCTCTCGCACGTGCAACTTTAAACTTTATAAGATTTTCCTTAGTCGGCCTTAGATCAAACTCTCTAAGAACCGACTTTTGCTTTGCTACAGCCTTCTTGCAATCATCATTAAACCATGGCTTATTTGGATGTTTAGGGTTTTTAGATGTTCTTGGAATTGCCTTTTCTGCAGATGCATATAACAAGGAAGTAAATAATTCTGCAGGATTCTCACAGTCTTCAAAAGCTTGAGGTGTAATGGACTGTTCACAAACAGTTTTGAACAAGTCCCAGTTTGCTTTATGGAGTTTCCAACGTTGTGGTCGCTCCTGAACTGATGGCCCAATTTCCGAAATAAGAATCGGAAAATGGTCACTGCCATGCAGGTCGTCATCAACTTTCCAGTTAAAATCTGGAAAAATTTGAGGACTGCAAACTGACAAGTCTAAAGATGAATAAGAACCAGTAGCAGGATGGAGATAAGTCGATGACTTATCATTTAGAAGAGAAAGATCATGTCTTGAAATGAAGTCTTCGACTATATGACCCTTGTTGTCTGTATTTGAACATCCCCACATAGTATGGTGAGAATTAAAATCTCCCATCAAAATAAAAGGCTTGGGTAACTGTTCAACAAGACGATCTAGTTTCCTGTTGTCAACAGGGGAACTAGGTGGAAGATAAATCGAACAAATGGTAACAGTTTTGTTCAGTGAAACACTAACAGCTACTGCTTGTAAAGTTGTATCAAGCTGGACAGGACGGTGAGGAACATTGTTATTCACAATGATGCCTACACCACCTGATGCTCTGTCACTTCCCGTAAAATTCTTCAAATAACAAGAATGATATTTAAAGGTAAATTTATCCGTATCTTTGAGAAAGGTTTCTTGTAAACAAACTGCTACTGGTTTTTCTTTGGAGACTAATAAATTAAGTTCTTCAAAATTAGATTTGATACTGCGACAATTCCATTGAATAATAGTATTCGCCATGATGGACAGTAAAATTAAAAATATAACACACAGTAATGGAAGTCTGGATTTATTCATTTTTTATTAAGTTTGATAATATTACTACCTGGCTTATTTCTGGAATCTGCATATTCATCCGTTATCATGTCCTCATCGAGAGACCGATAACGGTTATACTGTTGGATCGGATCTTGAGATCCTTTTGGTTGGCGATCAGTGATCACCGGTTTTGAAGGTTTTTGCCTTCGATTTTGATTAGACGAAGTATTATCAACGTGACTTGTAGATGCTTTGTTATCAGACTTGGAGGCTTTCGTGACTGAATTGTCAACATTTGGTTTTGGACATAAAGGCTTATTCGGTTCTACAGATTTAGTAGTGGTCTCTGTTTCAGGAGAAGGTGGTCCGAGATTAGAGGAAGGAAATAGCTTAGAAATTTCCTCTCTCTTCTCAGGAAACAAAATGCAGAGCTTTTTGAATAGACCTTTACAGTTCTCACAATCACTGTCATCTTTACTTGTTGCTTTAACTTTAGAAGCTTGGGCATAGGATGTTATGTTGGAGCGATTTTCAACAATCTTACGTGCTTCAAAGAAGGACAAGCCTTCCCTACACTTGACTGTTACAATTTCCTTCTCCCGCTTCCAGTTTGGACAAACACGAGAGGTTGAACTGTGTGCACCGCCGCAATTAACACACTCTTCAGGGTTCTCGCACGTGTCGAAAGAATGAAACTCAGCTGAAGTTCCACAACGACGACAGAGCGCTTCCTCTTGACATTTTTTTTCGTGATGTCCAAACTTGAAGCATTTGTAACATTGAAGTGGGTTAGGAATGTAGATATCAACATTTACTTTTAGATATCCCACTTTCAACGATTTAGGGAGCAAAGCTGTATTGAAGGTCAAGACAATTGTATTTGTAGGTTTTTTATGTCCACCTTTAAAGATATTGATTCGCCTGGCTGCCGTGACATGCTGTGAAGCTAATTCTGTTACTATCTCTTCCTCAGACACCCCCTGAAGATCAGGGCAGCGAATGAGTCCCCTGGACGAATTAAGTGTCGAGTGTTCAAAACAGTGAACAGGAATGTCAAAAAAGCTTTTAAGTCTAAGTAAATTGTCTGAGTGGGATTTCTTTTCAACCTCTACTAATAATGCACCTGACTTTAACTTTTTGATTGACTTTGGCTCACCAGCGTATGCAAGTATACATTTGTTTATAACAAAAGGTGACAGTGATGTTAACGATTTCTGTTCATCCGTAGATTCAATCAATAAAAACCTTGGGAAATTCAAATTGCGTGGTCGATTGTCCGAGTCCGAATCATCATAATCTGAGCGCGTCCTTTTAAACTTTTGGTTCTCCATATTTGAAAATTTGGTATTCATCATCTGGGTCCCCCAACCCGCCACGGAGTCCAACAAGGGGACATGGATAATGGAGCGGATCTCCAGCTCCCCATGCCAGGGATACCCAGATGATATACTCAAGCCAATCAAATAAACAGGCGCGACAATGACATACGTGACTCATCTCTTAACCAAGACAAGCCATGCATTTCAACGTCGATCATGACATTTAACCAACTCAATTAGCCCATGAGCCTATATAGACGAGGACAAGACACAACTGTAATAACATTAACTGATACAAGAAATAGTATAACCTGTACAATTAACAAACGAGGGGCGAGATTGCATACGGGTACAAGCAAAATAAAAAAGTCCACGTCTAAAGCGACCAGCCGTTTGCTTAGACCGGGCCCATCTAAGCTCCCGTTTACACCGAAGCCGAGGCCAAAGCCAGCGTGTTGGGAAGCTGGAGAGCCCTGAGCTTCCCTCAACTGACCAGGATCCCCTTTTCCGGCTTACGAGTATCCACTCACGGCCAACAAGCGGGTCCGTTACAGACACACTGTCCTTTGCTTGGGGTCTTACCATTTGCTACAGGACATGGCAGCCGGGATATTTCTAATCCCCCTCCACAGCTGGGGGTTGCTCCGTCAAAAAAACCGT
Source organism: Fragum sueziense (assembly GCA_963680895.1). Taxonomy (NCBI): domain Eukaryota; kingdom Metazoa; phylum Mollusca; class Bivalvia; order Cardiida; family Cardiidae; genus Fragum; species Fragum sueziense. Next base: position 65,191,373 of record OY804596.1, on the reverse strand, counting down.
TCGCTGTTTGAATTGCAATAAATAAATTGAACATGTAGCAAATGCTACATTAGTTAAGTGTGAAGGGTGTAACGCGAAACAAAAAGTGTGCTCCCGAACAGAGTCAACCACTATTAATCTACAGCTGATCGATCAGGACAATGAGATAAAAAAGTTCATAATGTTTCAGGAACAGTTGCAGGAGTTTTGCTCTATGCACAACCTCACTAACAAAACTACGAATGAAATCGAAAACTTCATTCTAGAGAATGATAGCGTGACTATCTATTTCTGCAATGGTGCAGACATTGTTAAAAATGGAATAGAATGTAGCACTTATTTTGCCTGTTAAGTCTTTAAATTGAATAAAAAGGATAAAAAATTGAATGAAAAGAATAAATTGTTTTTAATTCTTTTCCAAACAGCAATATTTAAGGGTAATCCACTTCAAAAACTGCCACAAATGACACAATATAAGTTATTAAAAATATAATTTTTGTAAATTGTGGCAGAAAATATTGAGACAAAAGGAGAAACTGCTGGTTACCAGCATTTTCTTCTATCGCCTCAATGTTTTGCCAAGCCAATTCTATTATTGCCGTCGAAACCAGGTCTTGTTTGGAAAAGGGTTAATTACCAATTTTTTTTTCTTTTATTTTTTTCCCAAATTTTTCTCACAATGTCAAAATTACCACACAGTGACTCTTTTTGACTCCCCAAGAGCAAAGGACTTGGGAAAACATTGTGGAAAATAAAGAAATTGCTTGTAACATGCTATATTATAACTCTAAGAATATATGTAGCCTGTCACCATAAATTTACCTTTAGTATTGCACATGTTGTGGTTCATGAATGAAGCCTTTCAATAATGGAACAGTCTATATTAAAGATGAAAGTTGAAATGTCAGTCCGACAGTTCAAGATAATCTATTAAACAAGAGGGCCATTGGCCCTGAAGCGCTCATCTGATATAACTTTTTGTATACCAATTTTCAGGTTGATTGGACAAAAATGTGACCTCTAGGGTGCACACAAGGTTTAACTAAGATTTGACCTCGTGACCTAGAATTGATCAAGACAATCATTCTGATCAATTTTTAGGTTGATTGGGCAAAAATATGGCCTCTAGAGTGCACACAAGGTTTTTCTAACAGTTGACCCCGTGACCTAGTTTTTGACCCCAGATGACCAAATTTCGAACTTGTCCGACATTTTATCAAGACAATCATTCTGAGCATATTTCAGGTTGATTGGGCCAAAAATGTGGCCTCTAGAGTGCACACAAGGTTTTTCTAAGATTTGACCCCGTGACATAGTTTTTGACCCCAGATGACCCAATTTCAAACTTGACCGAGATTTTATCAAGGCAATCATTCTGAGCAAATTTCAGGTTGATTGGGCAAAAAATGTGGCCTCAAGAGTGCACACAAGGTTTTTGTAAGATTTGACCCCGTGACCTAGTTTTTGACCCCAGATGACCCAATTTCGAACTTGTCCAAGATTTCATCAAGGCAATCATTCTGAGCAAATTTTAGGTTGATTGGGCAAAAAATGTGGCCTCTAGAGTGCACACAAGCCAAAGGTTGACGGACGCCGGACACAGCGGTACCACAATACCTCACCATGAGCACTATCGTGCTCAGGTGAGCTAAAAAATATACCCAACAATGAAATGGACATTTTGGAAGCCATGTGACATGTCGGCCATCTTGAATTATACATATTTAAGATGGAGCTCTCAGAATCACTTTTGGTTGTTTTTATTTCATTATTCTTTCTTCTGATGTTGATTATCCTGTGGATTGGCATAAATATCCATAGATACCTACGTCTGGTGGTCTTGGCATACAATGATGATTTATCTCGCAGAAGAAATAGGCAGTAATAAGGTAACTTGTGTTTATGGTGACAGGTCTGTTGCGTTCCTTGGACACTCTTTAACCTAACTTTATTAATTAATTATATTATACTTATTTTATTATCTAGCATCAACGCAACCACATATATCTCTAGGGTTCGGCCTGCCATGGAGATACAGGACTTCAATTAAATTAAAAATCGACAGTGAAAATTTGTGGTCACAACGGGATTCGAACCCGCGAACCTCGGCTTGCAAGTCAAGTGCTCTACCACTGAGTTATGCGACCGTTGTTATCTTTCACTGGCGATTCTATCGTCTAGACATGTGGGACGCCACAGGTCAATGGTGCAACATGGAATGCAAATTTGTAAAAGTGGGTGGGGTATGTTTGCGCATACATGTATTTAGCTACATGTACATGTACATTCAAAGCTTAAACTACTGGATTAACAAGAAAATAAACAGGGCCTAGGTGAAACACTAGACTCGCTGAGCTCGGGAACAACTTACTTAACCCTTTCCCAAACGACAAAATTTTAGGGTGATCCACTTCAAAAACTGCCATAAATGACAAAATGGATGCTATAAAAGATAGGATTTGTGTAAAATATGGCACAGAAAATATTGAGACAAAAGGAGAAACTGCTGGTTATCAGCAGTTTCTTCTTTTGTTTCAATGGTTTCCCAAGCATTTTCTATTAGGGACGTCAAAACCAGGTCTTGTTTGGTAAAGGGTTAATGTGCAACATTTTTGCTCTAGGATTTTGAAGATTTATTGACAAGATGGAGAAGCTGTACTGGTCTAGTTTACCAGGTTTACCAAAGAAACTAAAATGGCCAGTGAATGTCGTTGGATGGCAGGACCGAATGAATGAATGAATGAATTGAGTTTTAAGGCCCGTCGACTGCTAAGGTCATATTGGGCGGATGGCAGGACCGACCTCTGGCGTATTGCGCCGCCGACCAAAGCTAGTAAGTACACCCATGGTAATGCAATGCAACTGATTTCAAGACTCAGTTTTGATCGTGGGATCCCCCCCCCCCCATTTCTAAAGACATGTACAATTTGGCCATAATTGTTGCCGCCAGGATGCTAAACACCATTCACTCACTCAGCTGTGGGTCCTTTGTCACATGGTCAGTACTATTGATAACAACACAATCTAAGGAACCCAAAAAACGACTGTATGTTTCTTGGGACATACCATGATAATTTGAGCCATTGAATATGCTGTAGTTTCAATTTGGGAAATGGGTGGTCGGCATTTACATTATAAATACGCATTTATGCATGCTTTTATACTCGTCTATCCGTGGTTCAAAAGCTTTAATAAACTGGCATTTGTCAATTTTACAGTTTTCGGGTGTCAAGGGCACAACTTGTTCCTTCTCCAAACGATATCGACATATACAGGAATAAAGCCAATGGTAAAATGTTGACTGTTAAAATGCCGGGTTGGCTATGTTTATTGTTTAATGCATGTATTATGCCAGAGGAACAGATAAGCAGCGTATTTGCGTAAAATACGCAATTAAATTTGAGAATTACCCAATTGAAAATAAAATATGAGGTACCAAAACAGTTGAAAACACATGTATACAAAATTTCACAATACCCAACTAATGAAAAACACTTGCGTAATACCCAATTTACATCTAAAGCTTATCTGTTTCTCTGGCTTTGTTTGGAGCTTATATTTACAGTTATTGTATCCCCCAGACAGGAGGCTGGATTTGATATCGTCTGCAGTTACTTACCGAATATATATACCTCAAAATGTCGCAAAAATTTAATGAAGGTTCACACAGAGGATCTGGCCTGAGTGATCGTTCCATATGATTTTTAATAAATTTGTTCTCTGAATTCGTAACTCGCCAAAGGCTCATTACTTACGAATCTAGAGAACTCCAGATATACATACAGGTCTATTGCAAAATACACTTGTAAGAAAAGATATAATATTTTCTAGCCAACCCTGAAGGCATTTTCTGTTATTTGTTAAATTACCGTTGTTCTTGTTATTTGTTAAGTTTTTTTCCAGGTACCATAAAGGGGTGGTTCCAAAAAATGCCTCCTTTGAAGTCCTTTCCCTATTTCAGAGTATAACTGTCTAATAAAAACAAAGACATGATTTATAAGTAAACTATTATGTGTCTCTTAGTGTGTTCTATATCATATGTGTGCCAAATTTCATGATCCTAGCATTAACCATTCAAAAGTTATGCGCAAAAATGTGGCCCAAAATGTCCCAAGTCTAACACAAAAAAGTGTGACATTTTTTCTTATATTTGTTTTTCTAAGTTTCCTATTTTTTTTTATTCTAAAGTTTGTTTTTAAATTTTTACATGAAAGATATACCATTGAACAATAAAAATAAAATGGTTTAGTTGCATAGATCTATTGCCTATTAGCATTTGTAACACTGAAAGTGACATAGGGGATGCAAAATTCTGTCACAAGTGTAACAACACTTAATCATTGATTAGGACATTTATTGGAACATTTCCAGCCAAAATAAAATGCTCTGTGCATTTGGGAAAGGGGAAACGTCATTGTTTGGCTTTGAGATCACCGAGACGCTTGTATTGATTTTTCGAAGTGATTAAACTAGCGTCCGTCGCACATGATCAGTGACCTTTATCAAGGTCGTTGATCATGTATGGCGGACACTTGTGTATATGTTAGAAAAAGCGATAAAAAAGCCTCGGTGGTCTCGATCGCAAAGCCAAACCGATTCGCACCGAACAAAGTTCGCACTTTTTTTGAAACTTTGAAAAGAATCGGGTTTTTTTTTATTTTATTTTTATTTTATTTTTGTAAATTACTTATTGGGTTCTTGTCCGATAATTAGCAAGTAATGTGTCCAAACTATTGTTGTACATTGTGTCCATGCTTCTTTGGTACATAAACTTCTGAAAGATAGGAAAATCATTTTTTTTTGAAGGCCGCGGCCTTAGCGCAGTTGGTAGCGCATCTGACCCTCATACGAGAGGTCCCGGGTTCGATACCCGGCCGCGGCTAATACCCTTTCTGACAAAATTGTCACCCACCAATGGGTTTGAAATCGTTAACCTAAGTGGGCGAGCAGCTGGAGGCTCGGTAAGGGTGTTGTGGTAGTACTGGTTTGAGAAACAACAGGAATCCATGGGTAGGTGCTCCAGCCGCCGCGATATGACCCTGGTAGTTGAAAACGGCGTAAAACCCCAATAAACTCAAACTTTTTTTTGAAACCTAGTTCTGTCCATGATGCATTTTTACTTATTGGGTTCTTGTCCGTTGATTGGCAAGTAACGTGTCCAGACTATTGTTGGATATTGTGTCCATGCTTCTTTGATACCTAAACTTCTTTACGATCTATAGCAGCATCATGATTTGGAAAATTATTAGTACTAAAAATAAGTTCTGTCCATGATACATTTGTACTTATTGGGTTCTTGTCCGTTCATTAGCAAGTAATGTGCCCAAACTATTGTTGGATATTGTGTCCATGCTTCTTTGGTACCTAAACTTCTTTACGATCTATAGCAGCATCATGATTTGGAAAATTATTAGTTCTAAAAATAAGTTCTGTCCATGATACATTTGTACTTATTGGGTTCTTGTCCGTTCATTAGCAAGTAATGTACCCAAACTATTGTTGGATATTGTGTCCATGCTTCTTCGGTACCTAAACTTCTTTACGATCTTTAGCGGCATCAATTCAATCGTGATTAGGAAAATTTGTAGTACTTACTTAAAATTAGTTCTGTCCATGACACATTTGTACTTATTAGGTTCTTGTCCGTTGATTAGCAAGTAACATGCAGTGATCTGCCGAGCCTTTGAAAAAGTAGGGACAAATGTCTCGCTCATTCCGAAGAGTTGGGGACATTCCAGACTATTGTTGGATATTGTGTCCATGCTTCTTTGGTACCTAAACTTCTTTACGATCTATAACAGCATCATGATTTGGAAAATTAGTAGTACTAAAATTAGTTCTGTCCATGATACATTTGAACTTGTTGGGTTCCTGTCCGTTAATTAGCAAGTAATATGTCCAAACTATTGTTGGATATATTGTGTCCATGCTTCTTTGGTACCTAAACTTCTGAAAGATAGGAAAATCATGATTTGGAAAATTAGTTCTGTTCATTATGCATTTGTACTTGTTGGGTTCCTGTCCGTTAAGTAGCAAGTAATGTGTTCAAACTATTGTTGGATATTGTGTCCATGCTTCTTTGGTACCTACATGTAAACTTCTGAAAGATAGGAAAATCATGATTTGGAAAATTAGTTCTGTCCATGATACATTTTGTACTTATTGATTTTTTGTCCATTGTTTAGCATAGTAATGTTGGCCAAACTATTGTTGGATATTGTGTCCTTTTCACCATGTTTACCACCATATACTTTCAGAGATCTTGAAAAAGAATTGAGTTTGAGTTTATTGGGGTTTTACGCCGTTTTCAACTACCAGGGTCATATCGCGGCGGCTGGAGCACCTACCCATGGATTCCTGTTGTTTCTCAAACCAGTACTACCACAACACCCTTACCGAGCCTCCAGCTGCTCGCCCACTTAGGTTAACGATTTCAAGCCCATTGGTGGGTGACAATTTTGTCAGAAAGGGTATTAGCCGCGGTCGGGTATCGAACCCGGGACCTCTCGTATGAGGGTCAGATGCGCTACCAACTGCGCTAAGGCCGCGGCCCCTTGTAAAAGAAGCCAGCCACTTTACAAGCATTACATGCTGATATAAAGTGGGCACTTGGTGAGTATTTTCCTCGCCAAAAATACATCCACCTAACTACATGCTTCAATTTGTAGAATTTTGTGCGCCATTTGCGCGCATTGGTCTTGTAAATAGGGACAGTCCGACAAAAATATGAGCGTCCTGGAATAGACAATGCATTTTCGGTACTAAAAAGAACCGTCTCGCCGAGTTTTGAGTACCACTTTGGTTATTTTGAGTACCAACAACTTGGCAACAAGGCATAGTGCTGTATATCACGGCTGGGAATCAGGTGACTCATACACCGCTAAAAGTGTCGATACGGGAAAGATTTTCTTTTACTATTTCGTCAATACATTTCTGATTTGGACAGGGTTTGCAGCAGATACCGCGGAAAATATACAGATTTATGCCCATCATATTTGATTTTAGAGCAAATACCTATTTTTAAAACTATTGACGAGCAAAGGAGAAAAAAGCCGTTGCTCGTCAAAAACGTTCAAAATAGAGATTTGCCCTTAAATCAAGTATGATGGACATAAATCGGTATATTTTCCGCGGTATCTGCTTCAAACCCCGTACAAATCAGAAAAGTATTACCGGAATAATTAAAGAAAATCTTACCCGTATCGACATTTTTATTGTTGTATGTGTCACGTGATTCTCAGTCGTGTATATAGACAAATGAATTTTGTTTTACGTAATCTTGGATATATATGAAAATCATTCAGTATTGTAAGGGTTAATCCATATTTTCTCCTGCAGCGGAACAACGTGACGGAACTTGTGAGCCATCGCCCACCCAAGACGAGGGAAGTCCCACGCGTTGTGAGCCATCTAAGACGAGGGAAGTCCCACGCGTTTTGAGCCGTCGCCCACCCAAGACGAGGGAAGTCCCACTCGTTGTGAGCCGTCGCCCACCACAGACCTTGGTAGTCCTACGCGTTGTGAGCCGTCGCCCACCCAAGACGAGGGAAGTCCCACTCGTTGTGAGCCGTCGCCCACTACAGACCTTGGTAGTCCTACGCGTTGTGAGCCGTCGCCCACTACAGATCTTGGTAGTCCTACGCGTTGTGAGCCGTCGCCCACTACAGACCTTGGTAGTCCTACGCGTTGTGAGCCGTCGCCCACCAAAGACGAGGGAAGTCCCACTCGTTGTGAGCCGTCGCCCACTACAGATCTTGGTAGTCCTACGCGTTGTGAGCCGTCGCCCACTACAGAACTTGGTAGTCCTACGCGTTGTGAGCCGTCGCCCACTACAGACCTTGGTAGTCCTACGCGTTGTGAGCCGTCGCCAACCCAAGACGAGGGAAGTCCCACTCGTTGTGAGCCGTCGCCCACTACAGATCTTGGTAGTCCTACGCGTTGTGAGCCGTCGTCCATTACAGACCTTGGTAGTCCTACGCGTTGTGAGCCGTCGCCCACTACAGATCTTGGTAGTCCTATGCGTTGTGAGCCGTCGCCCACTACAGATCTTGGTAGTCCTACGCGTTGTGAGCCGTCGCCCACCCAAGACGAGGGAAGTCCCACGCGTTGTAAGCCGTCGCCCACCCAAGACGAGGGAAGTCCCACGCGTTGTGAGCCGTCGCCCACTACAGACCTCGGTAGTCCTACGCGTTGTGAGCCGTCGCCCACTACAGACCTTGGTAGTCCTACGCGTTGTGAGCCGTCGCCCACTACAGACCTCGGTAGTCCTACGCGTTGAGCCGTCGCCCACTACAGACCTCGGTAGTCATACGCGTTGTGAGCCGTCGCCCACTATAGACCTCGGTAGTCCTACGCGTTGTGAGCCGTCGCCCACTACAGACCTTGGTAGTCCCACGCGTTGTGAGCCGTCGCCCACTACAGATCTTGGTAGTCCTACGCGTTGTGAGCCGTCGCCCACTACAGATCTTGGTAGTCCTACGCGTTGTGCGCCGTCGCCCGCCCAAGACAAGGGAAGTCCTACGCGTTGTGAGCCGTCGCCCACCCAAGACACTGGTAGTCCCACGTATCTGTCTGCCAATGATTGTGGGAACAAAGACATACATAATCCTAAAATATATGTTCGTAACATTCGGTCATCAACATTCAGTACATCTGGACAGAAAAAAAGGACCCAGGAATTTGGAATCAGGTTCATGCCTGTCTTTTTTGCCGCGATACAAAAAACTGTATTAAACCCAACATTGCAAAGCATTTAAGGAAAACAAGAGGACCATGATGGTCCTTTATCGCTCACCTGAACCTAGTTGGAATGAAAGTCCCAACGTTGTCAAGTTCAAGAGCACATGATTTAAGATGTGAGATCATGATCCAGCTGAAAACTGCATTCATAATCTTAAATGATCAATATTTGTGGCTGTTACAATAAAAACAAAGTGGAAGAAATAAACAATTTTGTCACAGTAAAGGGCACATAACTCTGTTCTAATAAAGAAATTCTCATCAATACTATGTCCAAGTTTTTTTATTGGTTAATATTTATTGCTGTTTGAGAGAAAACAAAGTCGAAAACGGCAATTTTGTAACCGTCAAGGGCACACAACTTTTTTTAAGCCCAATCAATCTGACAAATTAAAACATTTAAGATATTATGGTCACCAACATTGTGACCAAGTTGTTGATTGGTCCATATTTTTTGTTAGAGAGAAAATAAAGTAGAAAACGGTAATTTTATAAAATTAAAGGGCCAATAACTCTGTTTGTTTCTGGCAAAATCAAGCTGAAAATTTAACTCATCAAGGATCTTATGGTCACCAACATTGTGGCCAAGTTTTGTCTTGATTATTAGTCAATAAATGTAGATGCTAGAGTGTAAACAATGTCGAAAACAGCCATTTTGTCAAATTCAAGGGCACATAACTCCAGACTTCCTGTTCCTATTACACTGAAAATTGAAGTCATCCTAGATCTTATAGTTACCAACATTATGGCAAAGTTTCGTCTTGATTGTTTAATATTTGTAGATGCTAGAGTGGTAACAAAGTCAAAACTAGCCATTTTTGACATTCAAGGGCACATAACTCCGGACTTCCTGGTCAGATATGACTCAAAATCTAACTCATCCAAGAACTTATGGTCATACATATTTTGACCAAGTTTGGTTAAGATTGGTCAATATTTGTAGATACTAGAGTGGTAACAAATTTTTTACGTTCAAGGGCACATAACTCCTGACTTCCTGATCCGATCTGACCCAAAATCGAACTCGTCAAAGTACTTATGGTTATACATGTTTTGACCAAGTTTGGTCAAGATTGGTCAATATTTGTAGATGCTAGAGTGGTAACAAGGTCTAAACTAGCTATTTTTGATATTCAGGGGCACATAACTCCCGACTTCCTGGTCCGATCTGACCCAAAATCGAACTCATCCTAGAACTTATGGTCATATATGTTTTGACCAAGTTTGGTCAAGATTGGTCAATATTTGTAGATGCTAGAGTGGTAACAAGGTCTACACTAGCTATTTTTGATATTCAGGGGCACATAACTCAGGACTTCCTGGTCTGATCTGACCCAAAATCGAACTCGTCCGAGAACTTACGGTCATACATGTTTTGACCAAGTTTGATCAAGATTGGTCAATATTTGTGGATGCTAGAGTGGCAACAACAAATTGTGGACAGACGGACGGACGACGGACAAAAAGCGACCACAATAGCTCACCTTGAGCACTTCATGCTCAGGTGAGCTAAACACATAAAAATGAAAAAGAAATTAACGATATTTGTTCTGCCGAAAAGAATAGAAAGAAGAACAAAATTGTCTGTGCGATATTGTGAGAAAACGTGGTGATCATAGAAACAATATGAAAGTTGTTACGAATGGCAAAGGAGAGTTCATTATTGGGAGAAGACATAAAGGCAGACTAGACATATCAGAGTATGGACCGTGTCCCGACTGCTTTGTATGGATTAAAGTTAATTCATTGGCCATCCATCAGGCTACTTGTCCTGCTCAAGTACTAGGGCTAAGCGAAAAGAAAACGAAAATCCAATTGCGCATTCATTCCTTAGAAGTGGCTGGAAGGATGTCATCAAATGCCAGCAAGAGTCTACACAGTGAAGTCTATACTTTCATGACAAATGATAACATTACCTCTGTGGCTCAGTCTGATCCGCTAATTGTAAGTCTTGGCAACTTGTGGATGCTAAAAAATGTTGGCAATCGCCTTAAACGCAAATATTATACATCGTCACATATGAGGTGCGCTGCAAGACTTTTGATAAACTTGAGGAAGATAAATGGTTTAGACAAGGGATTTCAGGAACTACTACTAATAAAGTACTTTGATGAGAAAACAAATTTCCAATCTGTTATTTAAAACTCCAGATAGATCTGACAATCTCAACATCATCTATAAGAATCGCGATACCTTAAAAAGAAAGATGAAAATGGTTAAAAGAGGGATGGGACAAAAGAAATGAATGAGAATGGATGTACGATCCAATGGTAGGGTCTTGATCGCTCTCGAATTTTTAGCTCCACTGGCCTTCAGGCAAGCGAGCTATTGTCATGACGCTGTATGCGTCATGCGTGAATGCGTTCGTCCGTTCGCTCGTCAACTTTTTCTTAAATAATCTTAAAGGGCAATAAACAGGAAATCCTGCTTTTTATCGCCTCTTTTCTCAACTACTTAGAAGAAACTAGTGTATATAATTATGTTCAGGAGAATAAAAAGTACATAGGAACAACCCGGTTGTATTTAGGCATTATTGATGAACACTTGCCAACAGATTCATCAGTAGAGAAAAAAATCCATGTCAGACGACCAAGTGTCTACCCAAGAAAGCCAGAAACAAAACGAAATTATGCAATCTGAACGTGTTAAAGAGCAGGACCGTCCGATGATCTTTACGCTGCATGAAATGTACCCAGAAGGAGTTTGAGGAAATTAATAGCAGAAATAAATTTAGAAGGAAAGGTTGTTTGTTTTATGTCAGAATATAAACAATCTTACGGTACTGTAGCAAACGGATGGGATTAGTTGGTGTGCAGATATGAAAGAATGTGAAGTATTTAAACGGCAAGAAATGTGCAATTACATTTTCATGGCCGACACTGCCGTTTTATCCTTTCTGAGCAATGTATATGAAAGCGACAGCGAGACCATCCAGAAGACTGAAGTGGTGGATTTTATCTGGAAATTAAATTCTGATGCTGCTGCACAGTTAATTGAATGGAAAGAGAAAATGTACTTGGAAGTCAATTATGTTCTTCGTGACAAAATGAAGAAAAGGGACCAACTCGAGCCCGAAAATTAATTTTATGTTGCCGTAATACTGCTACATGTACATTGTTTCATTTGAGTTCCTTTTTTTCAAAGGACGCTGTAATACTCGATTTACAACGTGTTTTAATAGAAGTTCCACAAAAGAAAAGTGCTGAAGAAGGGACAAAGACACATACAATATACATTCCAACTTCTATTGAGCAGCAAGTAGAACGAAGCACACCAAGCATATCGAGAGGTACATCCTCCACTTAAATTTATTCAGGACACTTCCCAGTACAAGACGGTGCCAATACAGAGGCACTTCGAGAAACTCACGAGAGACTAAATAGTTTAACGAGAGTACCACTTTCACCGGAACCCGAACAGAACATTTTAGACGTTCGACCCCCGCGGTACTTACATAACATATGTACTAAGTTTCTATTGGAATATGTAATCAATCCACCCGCATCCGGGCAATTTCTTTGTTTTTATTTTCATTCGGAATTTCTCCACCATTCTTTGGAAGCTAACATACAATTGATTCCTCCGTATAAGCAACTTAGCCATGCCCCCTCAAGGGAGATAACTCCACTGTTGCTAGGTTAGACAACAAAGCGGAAATGGCGGCCGATATGAATGACAACAAGAGCGCAAATTTGACAGATCTGCCGGCCGATTTTTCCATATAATACTTGCGTGATAGTGAAATTTCCTTAAGTCGAGACAGACTGGATTCAAATTCGCCGACGAGAGTTATTTCCATGACGTGAGGATCCGGCGGAACGGGGATATGATCGTTTGCTCGGCAAGGTGTTTTGCGAGCTACAAGACTCGAGACGAGCCCTGTAAAGTGGAAATAGACATCAGCCCGACACTGAGACTTATATCTCTTGCACATTGTTCCTGTCAAGCAAGGTAATGATAGTTTTACTATTTTAATCCAGAACTTAATAGGAAAAAATGCCCTGAATGGTGTCGTAAGCTAGAAGACCTGAATGTCTTAAATCGCTCCACAGGCCTGAGATTCTTTCAATATTCAATCCAAATTTTGATTACATTGTTCAATACATGTGGTTCTTAGAGCAAGAAGAACGTAAAGGAAAGGGGTGGAAATTCCAGCTTAGGATTATACTGGCAATGATATATAGTCCATTATCAAAATTGCCCAATGAACAATCAAAACTTTAATTTCACAAAGATATAGGCATGTCTTAAGTGTTTTTTCATCTACAGCTAGTTTAAATTAACACATTTCCACACATTTGGACAGGGTTAAATTAAGTCATTAGGGTGGTGGATAATGTTTTGGGAAGTTGCAGACAACGCAATAATTGATGACATAAGTAAATTAAGAATTGTAGTTATTTTTTAGAGAAAATATCGAAATATTGAGGGAAAGAGAAAGTTTTGATTTTCAGCAAATACTTCTTTTCCTTCAAAATTTTCCTAAGAAAATTCTCTGTGGTTGTTAACCCTTTCTGAAACGTAATTTAATACCAGGGTGTCCAAATTCGAAAGCTGCTGAAGAAAACAAAATTGACAAAGATAGAATTTGTGTACAATATAGTACTAAAAATATTGAGACAAAAGAAGAAAATGCTGATTAAAAAGTGCTGATTATCAGCATTTTCTCATTTTGTCTTCAGCAATGTTTACGCATGTCTATGAGTATTTTGGCTTGGGTGCGTTAAAATTTGTCTTGTTTGGGAAACAGTTGTTACTACCTCACACTTGAAATTCATCGGATTCATGTTCATCAAACCCTATGTTGTGGGTACTTTTTTAATCGTTTCGATGACAAGATTCCAATGAGTACCCACAACATAGGGTTTTGATTTGAAACAAGAGCTGTCACTGTAAGATGACAATGCCCCCGATACCGCTTTGATTTTAAATTATGGCCAATCTATGTTCAAGGTCAAGGTCATCCAGGGGTCAAGGTCACCAAAGTATGTACCTACAGAAAGGTAATGTACCAAGGAATCTTGTGGTAAAGTATGAAGCGAATATGTTAAGTAATAAGGAAGTTATGGCCAATGTTAAAGTTTTTGGACGGAATGGCGGACAGACGGACGGACAGACGGACGGACGGACAAGTCAAATTTATGATGCCTCCCTATCGGGGGCATAAAAAAATAGAATGTCTTTACCCCATGTAATCTGTTGCTTTGCTTATGTTTCAGAGCAAGCCAGACATGCTCCCACATAATTGGATTCATTATTGCCCTGAACACCTGGCAGTTACTTTGATGAAAAAATGTGCTAACTGAATTATCATGCACATCTATGCCACAAAGATGGAGTGTTCCAAGAGGGACTAAGGTTGAAGCACAGGTTGTTCCACACATGACATTTCTCAGCCCAAAACCGATACGGAAGAAGAGGCCGATACGGAATATTCTTACGGACAACAGGTGCATCCATGATGATTGAAATAGGTCAGAATTTGGAAAAGGAACCATTTTGAGACCTCATTGGAACCAGATCAGCTTGTGCTAAATTAGTCTTAACAGGATTCAATCTGTGCTAAAGAAATTCTACAGGTAATGATAAGTACCAGTATATACTAGTACCATAAGAGATCTAAACCGATATCGAAAAGAATGTGTACGCACAGGCTGATCTGGACCCATGTTGGAAGTGCCACAAGGGACATTTTTCCAGATTCACTCTCAAATATGGCAAAAGTTATTGCAAGGATTATTGAGCACAAAAAACATTTGGTAGACCAGTGGAGTATTGTGCTCATGGGCCATTTAACTGCTAGATCCAGTATGGCCTAGCAGAGGTGACAGGTTTTTTCAACCTTTTTTGAGAAAGTAAACACCAATAACAGTATAGCTTTGCACATATGAGCAAGGATCAGGAAAAAGATCCATTAGAGAACAAAATGGGTCAAGATCAGCCCACATATGTAGCATATGTAGTCTGATCAGGACCTATGTTGTTCTTTAGAGGCTTCTTTGGAATTAGTTGTATCAACTGTGTGTTCGTGAACTGATCCGTAAAAGACTGCATTTGACAACAAGACGACATAGAATGTTTGTTTTCTGAAATGCTATAAAGACCCCTTTAGCAGTTCCAGACTCATTTTATTTTATGCATTTTTTAAGTGGCAAGAATACAATTTGATTATAATTTTAAGTCTAACATTTGTAATTCTTTAAATATCAACAAAACTTTCAGAGCTTCTCAAACATCAAATTCAAAATATAGACTTTTCAAGTTTTAACTTACCAATTTTAACACTGCCTGCGATGATTAAATCCTGTCCCAAATAAGACATGATTTAGATGTCTTTCAAAGAAAATCATTGTGAAAACAATGGGACGAAAGAATCAAATACTGATATTCAGCGGTTTCTCCTTTTTGGCTCCAATGTTTTCTGCACTTTATGATACACAAATCATATCTTCAAAATTTTTGGATGTTGTCTGTGGTAGCTTTCAAATATGACCGATCCAAAATATTGTTTACAAAACAGCCAGAGAAAAAGAAAAAATGCTGTTTACTAGCATTTATTCCCTTTTCATTTTTGTTTCAATGTTTTTCAGGTCTTCTTTTTCTTTTTCAATCGGATCAAAATCCTATGTGAATATATTGAATGTTTCTGTTTAGTTTGGTTGAAATTGGTCCAGTAGTTTTGGAGAAGAATAACTTTTAAACATTTTTCGAAAATTTAATCAATTAAATTAATTAAAATTCAAGTTCTGCACGGATTTTATTCTTTTGAAGGAATTTGGTAGATTCATGCAAAGGAAGATCTATGTGAAGTTTGGTTGAAATTGGTCCAGTAGTTCTGGAGAAGAAGATGTTTGAAAATTGTTTACGCACGGACGGACGCACGACAGACACCGTACCATGACATAAGCCCCGCTGGCCTTCGGTCAGTGGAGCTAACGAGACATTGGAGAGATTACTGTGAACAAAGTTCTACAATACTATTCTGATGAAGAGTTGGAGGGCAAACCTCGATGTCCAGTATGTGACCAATGTGTACTCTTGCATCATGCATGTTGCCTCTTATGTATCAAAACCTGAAAAAAAAACTCTAAGTGACATTCGGAAAGGAGTAAGTTCATCATCTCAACATCTAGGTGCCAAAGCTTCAATGAAATCTAAGGCAAAGAAGTTTCTCAGTCACAGAGGTGAGTGTACAGGAAGCAGTCTATAGACTTATGTCATTGCCTTTAACAAAATGGTATTTATTCCAACTTATTTTCCTGAGAACAGAACTCGACTATTCAAGCCGTTCTCCTTTGGGGCCAAATAATGACGTGACGTCGTTTTGCTGACGTCACGCATAACAAAAACATTTCGGAAGATTTATCAGACATTTTTGCTCTCACCTCGGTTCATTTTTTCGCACGTATCAATAGGTTTGGGGTTAGTAACCATTGGAATGTTATGTTTTCATGCATTAATAGCGTCAATTCACGTATTTTTCAGTCGCTAAAAATACGACAAGAGGACCATGATGGTCCTATATCGCTCACCTGAACCAAAATGATATGAGCCACGGTTTTGTTCAATTAAGTTGAAATTTAAGACTTTAAGACTGAAAACAAACTTCTGGTCGTCATCATTCTGTCAAAGTTTTGTCTTGATTGGTACATATTTGTAGTTGCTAGGGTGAAAAAAAAACAAAGTCAAAATAGAGCCAAAAATGGCAATTTTGTCAATTTCAAGGGCACATAACTCATGACATAAAATTCAGATCAGGCTGAAAATTACACACAGGCAAGAACGTATAGTCTCCAACATTATGTAAAAGTTTTGTATTGATTATTCAATTATATTTGTTGATTTTAGAGTAAAAATACAGTCAAAAGTAGCTATTTTTGACATTCAATGGCAAATAACTTAGGTTATTCTGATTCAATCCAAATTCTTTGAAGGAATCTGAGAGAGGGGCGCCCAATGATCATTCATGTGAAGTTTGATTGAAATCCATCCAGTAGTTTCTGAGAAGAAGATTTTAAAGAAAAAGTTTACGGACGGACAGACGCACGCACGACGGACACACCGCCATGACAATAGCCCGCCGTCTGACGGCCAGTGGGGCTAATAAACCGCAAAACGTGGACAGACGGGCGTTACTGAACAGGTATATAATTATACATTCAAAGTTAAACGAGAATCGATACAAATATAATATTTTGGTTTATTTTAGGGTTGAACAGGTATCAGTGTGTATAAGTTGTTACTATAAATAGTTAAATATACATCCTGCATCCCCTCTTTTCCGTTATCGGTCTAGTCCCTCATTAGTAAACAGATTTGAATCGTTTCTAACCCAGGTATGTAAACGTCGTGGTTACACATATCGCTTGCAGCACGACCTACTTAACCGAGAGAATACTATCGGAAAATGTAAGTCCTTCGACACCAATGACTACCCACATTACATTTTAAAAAACAGCATGAATACGCATTTGAAGTGTTTTGGTGTGCTTTAAATAATACGACAATATTGTCTTTGACAAAGCCAATAAAAGAAAACACAGAATATTTTGATTCGCGATTGGCCTACTTTAGAGCTATATGACCCAATTAATTTACCGCTTGCAACACACTATTTCTATACAGACGGTATAAAGAAACTCGTATAATGTCCAAAGTAGAAATAAAACGTCGGTATAGGTTGTACCAGAGGAAGACACTGGCCCGGATATGTGTAAGCAACCGAACGTGAAATTTGGAAATGTCTACCCTTCGTTGAAAATTGTTCAGCTCTTCAAATTATTATTCTGAATACCACAATCTCGGTATGATGGAGTTTAAAGAGTAAACTTTCTACCAGACATGGGGTAATCATAATCAGTAATTTAATCGATTATTAATCGATTAACAAATGCCAATAATCATGAATTAATCGATCAATTTGTTTTTTCTGATTATTTGATTAATAATGTAATCAATTACTGGTGGGAAAATGCCATTAATCATGATTATTGTATGATTACTTTTCGATTATTTTGGATGTATAAATGATTCTATAAAACAATGTAAGTCACACCGTTTACCTGTTCACACCTATACAAAGCAGTCTATGCCCAAAGGACACCTAGTGTTATTCTTACACCTGTCATTGAGATTTCACACATTTTGGGGAGTTGAAACTGAAACTTATAGATCTATTAATTTTAAAGACAATGCTGAACTTACCAAAAATTTTTCCTTAGAATGTAATCAGGCGCGTACCCAGGCATACTCCCATACTCCCGGGAGTACCTCGAATTTGAAAAATGATTTTTAGCTCCACTGGCCGAAGGCCAGCGGGGCTTATGTTATGGCCCTGTGTCCGTCGTCCGTGCGTGCGTGCGTGCGTGCGTAAACTTTTTCTTTAAACATCTTCTTCTTCAAAACTACTGGACCAATTTCAACCAAACTTCACACGAATCATCCTTGCATGAATTTCTACCAAATTCCTTCAAAAGAATAAAATCTATGCAGAACTTGGATTTTAATTAATTTAATTGAATTAAATTTTCGAAAAATCTTTAAAAATTCTTCTTCTCCAAAACTACTGGACCAATTTCAACAAAACTTCACAGAAATCTTCCTTGCATGAATCTCTACCAAATTCCTTCAAAAGAATAAAATCCGCGCAGAACTTGAATTTTAATTAATTTAATTGATTTAAATTTTCGAAAAATCTTTAAAAATTCTTCTTCTCCAAAACTACTGGACCAATTTCAACCAAACTTCACACAAATCATCTTTGCATGAATCTCTACCAAATTGCTTCAAACAATAAAATATATGCAGAACTTGAATTTTAATTAATTTAATTGAATTAAATTTTCGAAAAATCTTTAAAAATTCTTCTTCTCCAAAACTACTGGACCAATTTCAACCAAACTTCACAGAAATCTTCCTTGCACGACTCTCTGCCAAATTCTTTTAAAAGAATAAAAATCTGCGCAGAACTTGAATTTTAAATAATTTAATTGATTTAAATTTTTGAAAAATCTTTAAAAAAATTCTTCTCCAAAACAACTGAACAAATTTCAACCAACTTTACAGAAATGTTCCTTGCATGAATCTCAAAATTCCTTCAAAAAAATAAATTCTATGTAGAACTTTAATCTAATTAAATCAAATTTTCGAAAAATCTTTAAAAAAATTTCTTCTCCAAAACTACTGGATCAATTTCAACCAAATTTTACAGAAATGTTCCTTGCATTAATCTCTTCTAAATTCCTTAAAAAAAATAAATTCTATGTAGAACTTAAATTTTGATTAATTAAATTAAATTTTCGAAAAATCTTCTTTTCCAAAACTACTGGAACAATTTTTACCAAACTTCACACAAATCTTCCTTGCATTTATCTCCTCTAAATTCCTTAAAAAAATTCCGTGAAGAACTTAAATTTTAATAAATTTAATTAAATTGAATTTTCGAAACATTGTTAAACAATCTTCTTCTCCAAAACTAAAGGACCAATTTCAACCGAACTTCACAGGAATCTTCCTTGCATGAATCTCTTCCAAATTCCTTCACGATTGGATGAAAAGCATAGCCGTTGTGGGCTAGGATTTTTTTCGCTTTATGAAACAGTGTAATTTTAAGAAAATTTTAAAAACATTTCTGCTCCTTAATCACATATTGGATTTCATTCTGGTGTAGCATGAATCTTCTTTGAATAGACCTCTATTGTATTCCTTGAAGAAGTTAGTAGTCTAAATGTCTAAAAGCCAGTGGAGCGATACAGGGCCATCTTGGCCCTCTTGTTAAAAAACCTATGCTCACATGAATGTTGATAAAACATGGGAAAATGTTTAAAGTCTTACTTTAAAACGCTCCCTGATGTGGTTTATGATTCTCTTGTATTACAAATTTCGTCGGGGGCTTCGCCCCTTGAACCCCTTAGAAGGGCTCAGCCCCTTCACCCCGCTGGGGGTCTGCGCCCCAGACCCCCTGCTTCTTTTTTTTTATAAGGGAGTACTTCAATTTTTGCCCTAGGTACGTCCCTGGTAATCATACATGTAGAACTAAATAGCAAATGTACATATAATCATGATTCAATATCAAAGGGCTGATAAAAGAATTTATCTTTTACTATCCATAGGCATAATTAATTAAAAGATGATGTAAAAAAAATGGGGAAAAAATAAAATCAAACTTGGTGATTCGAATGGGGGTATACGGAAAAAAACCAACAATTTGAATTATAAGATTTTGCTAATAATAGGCATAATTGAATTTGTTGACTAGTACCTTTTCTCTTTGTTTAACCCTTTCCTAAGATTGTAAATTTGTAATTTTTAGCTCCACTGTCCTTTCAGGCCAGCGGGCTATTGTCATGGCGATGTGTCCGTCGTGCGTCAGTGCGTGCGTGCGTCCGTAAACTTTTTTTTTTAAATTTTCTCCTCAGAAACTACTGGATGGATTTCAACCAAACTTCACAGGAATGATCCTTGGGTGACCCTTTCTCAGATTCCTTCAAAGAATTTGGATTGAACCAGAATCACCTGAGTTATCTGCCCTTGAATTTCAAAAATAGCAGGTTTTGACTTTATTTTTACTCTAAAATCTACAAATATTTACTAATCAAGACAAAACTTGGACAGAATATATATCAGCATAATATCCTGGGTGTAATTTTCAGGTTAATCGGAATTTTACATCTTGAGTTATGTGCCCTTGAATTTGACAAAATTGCCATTTTCCACTTTGTTTTCACTCTAACAACCATAATTGTAAACCAATCAAGAAGATATTTGGGCAGAATCTAGTTGACAACAAGATCTTGCTTATGTGTAATTTTCAGGATGATTGCATAGCTACAATCTGAGTTATGTGCCCTTGAAAATGACAAAATTTCAGTTTTCGACACTTTTTTCACTTTTGCAGCCACGATTATAGACTAATAATGATAAAATTTGGACAGAATGATGCTGACCATAAGATCTTTCACGAGTTTAATTTTCAACTTGATTATAAACTCACATACTGAATTATGTGCCCTTGAATTTGGCATAATTACAGTTTTCTACTTTATCATAACTCTAAAAATCCCCAAAATATTGGTCAATTATTTACCTTCTTTTCGCTTTGGCCATATGATTGCTTCTTTTTATTTTGATTTCGCTCTAAGAACCACAAGTTTTGAGAAATCTAGTTTTTCTTTGACCGCATTGCTGTATTTTACTTTGCTTCTGCTCTAAGAACCATAAGAATGTAATAATTATAAAGTTTAAGCAATTAGATAAATTTGTCAATTTTTTTTATAGTAAATCACAAGAAATTCAGGCCTGTGGAGCGACTCAAGACCTTCAGGTCTTTCTAGTTAATATGAAATGTTTCAGGTAACATTAAGGCAAAAGATGAAAATGTCTTGATCAAGCATTTCTCTATTTATATAGTCACCAAATATTCGTCCATTGACTTCATCATGGTCTGATAGACACAAATTCAATTATTAGCTCCACTGGCCGACAGGCCAGCGGGCTATTGTCATGGCGGTGTGTCCGTCTTGCGTGCGTCCGTCCGTCCGTAAGGGCCGCGACCTTAGCGCAGTTGGTAGCGCATCTGACCCTCATTCGAGAGGTCCCGGGTTCGATACCCGGCCGCGGCTAATACCCTTTCTGACAAAATTTTCACCCACCAATGGGTTTGAAATCGTTAACCTAAGTGGGCGAGCAGCTGGAGGCTCGGTAAGGGTGTTGTGGTAGTACTGGTTTGAGAAACAACAGGAATCCATGGGTAGGCGCTCCAGCCGCCGCGATATGACCCTGGTAGTTGAAAACGGCGTAAAACCCAAATAAACCCGTCCGTCCGTAAACTTTTTCTTTAAAAATCTTCTTCTCAGAAACTACCGGATGGATTTTAACCAAACTTCACAAGAATGATCCTTGGGTGACCCTCTCTCAGATTCCTTCAAAGAATTGGGATTGAATTAGAATAAGCGGAGTTATCTGCCCTTGAATGTAAAAAATAGCTGGTTTTGACTTTATGTTTACTCTAAAATCCACAAATATTGACCAATCAAGACAAAACTTGTACCGAATATTGGTGACCATACGATCTTGCTTTGGTATCATTTCGGCTTGATCTCATTCTGAATTTTACATCATGAGTTATGTTCCATTGAAATTGACAAAATAGCCATTTTCGGCTCTATTTTGACATTGTTTTCACTGTAGCAACTACAAATATTGACCAATCAAGACAAAACTTGTACCACATGTTGGTGACCATACGATCTTGCTTTGGTATCATTTTCAGCTTGATCTGAATTTTACATCTTGAGTTATGTGCCCTTGAAATTGACAAAACTACCATTTTCGGCTTCTTTTGACATTGTTTTCACTCTAGCAACTACAGATATTGATTAATGAAGACATTACTTGTACTGAATGTTGGTGGCCATAAGATCTTGCTTTGGTATCATTTTCAGCTTGATCTGAACTTTATATCATGAGTTATGTGCCCTTGAAATTGACAAAATTGCCTTTTCAGCTCTATTTTGACATTGTTTTCACTCTAGCAACTACAAATATTGACCAATCAAGACAAAACTAATATGAGACCTTGCCTTGGTATAACTTTCAAGTTGATTTGAATATTACATCATGAGTTAATTGCTATTTTCGGCTTTATTTTCACTTTTACAACCATTAGTATTAATTAATCAATACAGAATTTTCACAGTATCTTACTGACAATACGATCATACTTTCTTGTAATTTTCAGCTTGGTCATGCATGTGCTTGTTTGCGCAGCCTGAACCTTTGAAATCGCATTCAACAAGACAAACAACCAGGCCTGTGGAGCGCGTCCAGACCGCCAGGGCTGTCTAGTTATCGTCATTGTTTTCAGAATGATTTATAAGAGCTTTCAGGAAAGATAGCTTAGATATGTTCATAACAAACTTCAATATCCAACAAGTCCTTATACATCTTATTTTCATCAAACTTTATCAAACACAACTCTCCAATTCTCACTACCACGACATCTGGTAAAGACCTTTTTAGCATGCCATTCATTTTGATTGAAGTATGGTAGTCAACAAATATCAAACTCCTATAACGAAACTGATGTGTTTCATGACATTTAAAAAGAAATGCAATTTCAATAGTAAAGATATTTCATACTTTGTAATTCTGTTCAGATTATGTATTTGAAGAGAGAGAAATGCGATTTGCGACTTTAAACTGTTTATGTTTTGTTACATGAAAGCTTATATTGGTGATTAATGATTAATAATCGATTACTTACCCTCAAATTAATGATTAATAATCGATTACTGAGTCTTTTTTCAGTGAAAGTAATTTAATCGATTTATAATCAAGGGTGTTTTAACCATTAATTTAATCGATTACTCTTTCAAGTAATCGACCCCATGTCTGCTTTCTACTGACAACGCCTCCTTTCACGTGGACCACAAAGGCCTGGAAGTCAGCAAACTAGAAGACCTGAAGGTTTTGAATCGCTCCACAGGCCTGAGATTCTTTTTATAACTAATCCAAATTTGATTGGATTTTATTACCTGTGGTTCTTAGAGCAAGAAGAGGGAAAAGGGGAGGGAATTCTAGCTTGGGGTGATACTGGCAATGGAAACTGATACATAGTCCATATAATTGCTCAATGAACAATGAAAACTTATATTTCATCAAGATAAAAGCATGTCCTATGTGTTGTATTATCTACAGCTACTTTAACCCATGCCCCCACAAAGACACTTTTTACGCTTCGCAAGATAAAGGTTTTAAAAGCATTGTGAGAAATTGCCTATGACAACCAATTTCTTCATCTTCCACAATGTTTTTTTGACCAAAAAAAGGACATAGAAACGTTGTATTCCATTGGACTGATATTGTCGTCTGCAAGGTCGTAGAAAAAAGACTAACCTAGCATTCTCTTGGTTAACTTGTGTCACATTTACTTGATAGTCACTAACATCTTCAAATAACTCAATGACATTCACTATGGTCCCGCTGATGCAAGCAAATAATTATTTTGTCGCATAGTTTTGGGATATCTTTCAGTTTTTCCTTTCCGCAGAGTTGTTATCTCTCAAACTCTGCTTGGTAAAACATGGAAAATATGTTCGGCTATGAGCGATCGGCGTCTTCGCGATCTATTAAAGTACTCCCATGGATGGAACAATGTTCGTCTTCAGAATCTATGACAGAGTTCTGGATGATATTTCGGTCGGATCGGCACTCGTTGAACACTTTGATTAAACTATACTTTCACTTCAGATGACAACTGAACTCGGGTAATATTCCGATATCCATACGTCACACGAAGAACAATATATGCTTTTCAATGTGTGTTAATTCGCCGTTAAACTCCTTGGTTCTATGTCACTATTGTTTAAGAAACAAGATTGAGAAACTAATGATTCCTGGTGATTTATAAGAAAAAACAACAACAACACATGTTTCTTCCATGAGTGTGACAAATTTTGTAGCATTTGTAGCATTTCTAATCAAAAGGGTTAGTCAACGGCACGTTTTTATAATTTTGAGCGTAACAGTTTCGTCCACATCACATTTTATGTTTTTTCCTCTGCATGTACACTATATCTCCGGATTCTCCGTGTCAATTAAAAACCTTCGCGTAATCAACTCCTCTGCACATACAGTACATCTGGCCCCGGTTTCTAAAAAAAAATAAAATAAAATAAAGTACGTTCTCAGACTCAAATTTGCGCACATATCATTCTGAGCACATTGCTTAAATCACACGAAATCAACGTGAAGTTCAATTGAATACCAATCAAGGTTGATTGGTATTCAATTGAAGTTGAACATTTTCTAATGAGTATATGCCGCCGCGATATGACCCTGGCAGTTGAAAACGGTGTAAATCTGCATTAAACTGAAACTCTCATGAGCATATGCGTAAATTTTTAGCTCCACTGGCCGACAGGCCAGCGGGCTATTGTCATGGCGGTGTGTCCATCGTGCGTCCGTCCGTCCGTAAACTTTTTCTTTGAAAATCTTCTCAGAAACTACCAGATGGATTTCAATCAAACTTAACAAGAATGATCCTTGGGTGACCCTCTCTTAGATTCCTTCAAAGTATTTGGATTGAATCGGAGTAACCTGAGTTATCTGCCCTTGATTGTCAAAAATAGCTGGTTTGACTTTAATTTTACTATAAAATCCACAAATATTAACCAATCAAGACAAAACTTGAAGAGAATGTTGGTGATCTTGCCTTGGTATAATTTTCAGCTTGATCTGAATTTTACATCATTAGTTATGTGCCCTTGAAATTGACAAAATTGCCATTTTCGGCTCTATTTTGACTTTGTTTTCACTCTAGCAAATACAAATATTGACCAATCTAGATAATACTTGTACAGAATGTTGATGACTATAAGACCTTGCTTTATCTGAACGTAATATCATGAGTTATGTGCCCTTGATATTGACAAAATCACATTTTCGGCTCTATTTTGACGTTGCTTTCACTCTAGCAGCTACAAATATTGACCAATCAATACAAAACTGAATCGGAATGTTGATTACTATCAGATCTTGCCTTGGTCAAATTTTCAGCTTGATCTGAGTTTAACATCATGAGTTATTTGTCCTTGAAATTGACAAAATTGCCATTTTTGTCTCTCTTTTGACTTTGTTTTCACTCTAGATTTATAGATAGATTTATTTCGGCATAGTAAGCATGTACACAGATTAACAAAATACAAGATAATAAATGTAAAATTCAATATCATGTATAAGAAAAACTATGACACGCCAACCAATACCAAGGATATCACAATAAAAAGCCAGCTTTTATTTCCATTGTGGTCCTTAGCATAGGTGGCGTGACACAGAGAGGCATAACTTAGCATTAAAACAAATTATCACAGCTTTTAGACATTAAAGAGGAAAAATGAGATTAAATCCTACGCCGAATTGAGTTATAACTTAACATTAAAACATATTATCACAGCTTTTAGATATTAAAAGGGAAAAGATAAGATTAAATCTTACGCCGTATTAGAAGAACATAATACATGTATTAAATACTGTTCATAAAATGGCTTTTGATGGCACTTTTAAAACTTTGCAGCTTATTCAATTCAGTTAGCTCAACAGGTAACCCATTCCATAATTTAATGCTGGAAAAGGAGAATGATTTGGCACCATTGCCTTTAACCTTAGGTAAACAAAATCCACCTTTTTGACTTAACCTAGTGCTATAACCATGGACTGAATCTTGGGAAACAAAATGCTCACTCAAGTAGTCTGGGGCCATACCATTTTTAGCTCACCTGAGCACGAAGTGCTCAAGGTGAGCTATTGTGGTCGCTTTTTGTCCGTCGGCGTCCGTCTGTCTGTCTGTCCGTCTGTCTGTCCGTCTGTCTGTCCGTCTGTCTGTTCACATTTTGTTGTTACCACTCTAGCACCCACAAATATTGACCAATCTTAACCAAACTTGGTCAAAACATGTATGACCATAAGTTCTCGGATGAGTTTGATTTTGAGCCAGATCGGACTAGGAAGTCCAGAGTTATGTGCCCTTGAACGTCAAAAATGGCTAGTTTTGACTTTGTTACCACTCTAGCATCTACAAATATTGACCAATCTTAACCAAACTTAGTCAAAACATGTATGACGATAAGTTCTTGGATGAGCTCGATTTTGGGTCAGATCGAATTAGGAGGTCCGAAGTTATCTGCCCTTGAATATCAAAAATAGCTAGATTTGACTTTGTTACCACTCTAGCATCTACAAATAGTGACCAATCTTGGCCAAACTTGGTCAAAACATGTATGACAATAAGCTCTTGGACGAGTTTGATTTTGGGTCAGATCGGATCAGGAAGTCAGGAGTTATGTGCCCTTGAATGTCAAAAATAGCTAGTTTTGACTTTGTTACCACTCTAGCATCTACAAATATAGACCAATCAAGACAAAACTTGGCCAGAATGTTGGTAACTATAAGATTTTGGATGAGTTCGATTTTCACTGTCATAGGAGAAGGAAGTCTGGAGTTATGTGCCCTTGAATTTGAAAAGTTGCAGTTTTTGGCTTTGTTTACACTTTAGCATCTACATTTATTGGCCAATCAAGACAAAACTGGGCAACAATGTAGGTAACCATAAGATGCTGAATGAGTTAAATTTTCAGCTTGATCGGATCAGAAAAACCAGGGTTATTGGCCCTTGAATTTCACAAAATTGCTGTTTTCAACTTTATTTTCACTCTAAAAACCACAAATATTGACCAATCAAGACACAACTTGGTCACAATGTTGGTGATCATGAGATCTTATATGATTTGATTTATCATATTGATCGGACTAGAAAAACCAGAGTTGTGTGCCCTTGATGGTGACAAAATTGCCGATTTCGTTTTAATTTCACTCAAACAGCAATAAATATTGACAAAAAAAAACAAACAAACTTGGACATAAGGTTGATGAGAATATCTTTATCAGAACAGAGTTATGTGCCCTGGATTATGAATAAATTGATGGGTTTTTTTATCGACTTGGTTTTCACTTTAACAGCCACAAATATTGATCATTAAAGATTAAGAATGCTGTTTTCAGCTGGATCATAATTTCCCGTCTTAAGTTTCATATTCTTGTCTTAGAGATACTTAGGTCATGTAAAACGTGGGTCTTGTTCTGCATTGAAAAAGTTTCAAACTTCTATCAGGTGAGCGATCCAGGGCCATTTTGGCCCTCTTGTTTATTTTAAAGACTTGACATAACATTATCTGATCAACTCTCTTCTGGACTGGTAACCAATTAAGGGATTTAAAGTGGGAACGGTCAATATGAGCTCTTGAGTCAAGGTCAAAAACAAATCTAATAATTTTATTTTGGCAGGTTTGTAACTTATTTTTAAGAACCTGTGTCAAACTATTATACCACACAGAACAGGCGTAATCAAAGTGACACTGAATCAAAGACATTACCAAAAGTTTTTTGGTGTGGTAAGTAAGAAAATCTTTTTTACGGTAGAGGAATTTCAACCGGGAATTGGCCGTTTTGAGGACAGACTCAGCTGCCGAACAGAATGACAGATTTTGATCTATATTGATCCCGAGGTACTTGACGGATGAGACTGATTCAATGGCAGTACCAGAGCAAGATATATTAAGATTAGATTTCGACCTAAGTTTATGTCTGGAGCCAAAAACAATGGACTCTGTTTTACCCAAATGTAGCGACAATTTATTGTCGATTAACCATTGGCTGACTTGCTCCATATCATCTGTCAGGGCTTTTTCAACATCAGAGAGACTTTTGCCAGATACGAGGATACAAGAATCATCAGCATACAATAACAATTTGTTTTTTTACCACTGCTGACATATCATTAACATAAATTTAAAAAAGGAGAGGGCCGAGGATAGAGCCTTGAGGACACCACATGATATGTTTGAATTAGATGAATAGGTACCGGATACATCTACAAGTTGTTGTCTATCAGAAAGATATGACTTAAACCAATTTAACACACCAACACTTAGTCCTGACGCTTCGAGTTTCATCAAAAGAATTGAATGGTCTACTGTGTCAAAAGCTTTCTGTAAATCTAACAATACCATTCCAACAACATTACCTTTGTCCTTTTCGTACCTGATATAGTCAGTGAGGTGAATAAGACAAGTATCAGTAGAGAAACCACTCCTGAAGCCAGACTGGAATTTATATAACAAATTATGTTCTTTAAAATATGTTTCAATCTGATCATAGACTACCTTTTCAACAATTTTTGATACAACATTTAGAATAGACACATGGCGATAATTACCAACAGATAATTTGTCATTCTTTTTATAAAGAGGAACAACTCTGGCTGATTTAAGATCATCAGGTACAATGCCTTGGATTAGGGACAGATTAATGATGTGGGTTAATGGACTAACAATAATTGGGGATCCATCCCTAATAAACGTGAGGGTATGCCATCTAAACATGTGGCTTTTTTAGCACTTAGTGAATTGAAGTATTTAAGAACAGTACCTTCAGACACAAGAGAGAAAGAATAACTATTTGCAAAAACACCCTTGTTTGCATAAAATATTTCTACAAATGATTTCCCAAATTTATGTATACTTTTTGGCAGCTTCTCAACAAGTTTACATGCAACAGTTGTATAATATTTGTTAAAAGTTTCAGCAATAAGTTTCTTTTCAAAGCATACATTGCCATCAATGTTTAAACATAGATTAGTGCAAGACCCTGAAGAGCCTTTCTTGGAAGGCAAACCAAGGTTTTTTAAAGTTTTCCATAAAGAGGATGAATCATTTCCATTCTGCTCAAGAGTACTGGTGAAATAATCTTTTTTTGCTTTAACAACGAGATTCTGAACTCTATTTCTAAGAATTTTGAAAGATGCATAATTATCACTTGTTTTATTACATTTATATTTACTGAAAGCTTTGTCTCTTTCATTTATAGCACTAAGAATGTCAGAGTCAATCCAAGGTTCTGTTCTCTGTTTAATTCTAATTTGTTTCACTGGAGCTAAGTTATCTAAAATATTTAAAAATACATGTTTGAAAATATCCCAGGCTTCATTTACACTATCACAAAGTAAAACAGGAGACCAGTCAGTGGCAAGAAGCCTAGCTTGAAAGACATCTTTGTTATAATTTTTCAAAGATCTTATTGTTACATTATTGTGAGAACCAATAGGATTTTTACTGACTTTCCTTGTACAATATATCAAAGAATGGTCACTAAAAGAAGTATGAATAACACTTGACTGAGTAATTTTGTCATTATCAGACACCAATATCAAATCAATAGTGGTTGAACTAGAAGAACTGATTCTAGTAGGTTCTGATATTAACTGTTTGTAATGAAACATACTAATAAAAGACTTAAAACATTGCAGAAGAGGATAAGACTTAGATTTAGACACATCTGTGTTGAAATCACCTAAAACTATAGATTCACATTGTAAAAAGTCACTAAATGATGAACATAAGGAGTCTAAATTAGCATAAAAGTTCTGCTGTAAAGGAGGTCTATAAATAGCACCACATAAAATGGGCTTTGATTTTGGTAACAGAATGTCAATCCATGTAGCTTCTAATTCATCATGTTGAAGATCTGTGCGATTGTTGTATGATAGGTCCTTCCTAATATAGATGCAGACTCCTCCACCTTTTTATGCCCCCGATAGGGAGGCATCATAAATTTGACTTGTCCGTCCGTCCGTCCGTCTGTCTGTCCGTCCGCCCGTCTGTCTGTCCGTCATTCCGTCCAAAAACTTTAACATTGGCCATAACTTCCTTATTACTTAACATATTCGCTTCATACTTTACCACAACATTCCTTGGTACATTACCTTTCTGTAGGCACATACTTTGGTGACCTTGACCCCTGGATGACCTTGACCTTGAACATAGATTGGCCATAATTTAAAATCAAAGCGGTGTCGGGGGCATTGTCATCTTGCAGTGACAGCTCTTGTTTATTTCGATCCCTTCGCTGAATGTTATAATTTGTAATGCTAACTTCTGAGTCTGGTACTGAGTCGTCTAGCCATGTTTCTGATACACAAATACAAGCTGCTTTTGTGAGTTGACCAATGTTATTAATTTCATAAAGTTTAGGTAAAAGGTTCCTAGCGTTAATGTGAATAAAATGTAAACCACGTTTGTTAAAAACTTTAAAATCACTG
Source organism: Fragum sueziense (assembly GCA_963680895.1). NCBI lineage: Eukaryota > Metazoa > Mollusca > Bivalvia > Cardiida > Cardiidae > Fragum > Fragum sueziense. Next base: position 65,161,003 of record OY804596.1, on the reverse strand, counting down.
GTGGTCGAACTAAAAGTATCAGCTGATGGCCCAGGGCATGGATGAACATCTCCACATAACAACAAACATACTGGGAGAAAATTGTTGCTTCTCTTGATGAAATATGATGACTGTTTTCTTGTAGAAGTAGAACAATGGACGAACGAGTTAAAAAAGACTGCATGGCCGTAACTGACAGGTGGCACAGTGACACTATCCGAAATAAAGTTATCCGGATATAGTACTACTTGTAAATACTGGGAGTCTTTGTCCTCCAAAAAACGACATGCAATGACCGCAAATACAAACGTTGTCTTCAGAAAGTACATGGTCGATTGTCATCTGTGATGTTATGTGTAGGGAGGTCTTATATACTTGAAATCGAAAATAAATCGGTAAATAAAATGTAAACAATGCCTCTCAAGGCAACTACAAATATTGACCAATCAAGACAAGACTTGCACAGAATATTGGTGACCGTTAGATCTTACCTTGGTATAATTTTCAGCTTGATCTGAATTTACGTCATGAGTTATGTGCCCTTGAAATTGACAAAATTGTCATTTCCGGCTCTATTTTGACATTGCTTTCACTCTAGCAAGTACAAATATTGACCAATCAAGACAAAATTAGGGCAGAATTTTGGTGACTATAAGATCTTGCCTTGGTTTAATTTTCAGCTTGATCTGAATATTATATGAGTTATGTGCCCTTGTTATTGACAAAATTGCCATTTTCGGCTTTATTTTCACTTTTACAACTAATCAATACGGAACTTTCACAGAAATCTTACTGACCATACACTCTTTCTTGCTTGTAATTTTTAGCTTGGTCATGAATTTGCATGTTTGCGCAGCCTGAACCCATGAAATTGCATTCAACAAGACATACGTTCATGCCTGTGGAGCGCTTCCAGGCCGCCAGGACTGTCTAGTTTCAAAACGCTTGCAGGTATTGAGCTGATTTTCGGTATATGAACACATATTGATGGGATACAGAACAAGTTTGAGTTTCGTTCCGTTCCAGTGATTTTTGGGGAAGATGCAGATGCTTGACTTAGAAAATTTCTGGGAAATCACAGTTTTCCAGACTGTTTTTCTTAATGCTTGCAGCTATTGAGCTGATTTTTGGTATGTAGACCCGCAATGATAAGTTACAGAACAAGGCTGAGTTTCGTTCTAGTCCAGTGATTTTTGAGGAAGATACGGATGCTGGACTTTGAATTTTTTGGGCTTCTTTTTAAACACATATATAAACGTTTTCAATACTTCAGAATGCGTGTTTTAATCTTGGTCATGCATTTGCTTGTTTGCGCAGCCTGAACCTTTGAAATTGCATTCAACAAGACAAACAATCACGCATGTGGAGCGCGTTCAGACCGCCAGGACTGTTTAGTGTTATTATACCCCCGCAAAACGAATGTTTTAGGGGGCATACTGGAATCAACCTGTATGTCTGTCCGTGGTCAAAATACTTCTCCAAAGCATATCTTCTAGACCGTTTGTGCTAGCAACTTCAAACTTTGTACACTTAAAGATTCCATTGTGCGAAAGTGTCATGTATAATAATCGTTACTCTGCCACGCCCATTTTTACAGTTATTGCACTTTGTTGTTTGTACCCTTGCATTTTGTCCGGACCATATCTGCTAAATCATACCTGCTAGCATCTAACTTCGTACACTTATATATCCCATTGTGGGGAAATGTTATGTACAATAGCCGTTACTCTGCCATGCTCGCATTTTCAGTTATTGCCCTTTGTTGTTTTTTCCCATGCATCTTGTCCTGACCATATCTTCTAAACCAGAAGTGCTAGCAACTTGATACGCTTGTAGGTCTCATTGTGGGGATTGTGTCATGTACATGAACCGTTACTCTGCCATGCCAACTGTTAGAGCTATTGCCCCTCGTTGTTTGCACCCTTGCATTTTTGTCTGGACCATATCTTGTAAACCAACTCCTTGACCAACTTAAAACTTGGTACACTTATTGCCCTTTTTTGTAGTGAAAGCTTGTGCGGGGGTATCAAGTCGCATCCTGTGACAGTTCTAGTTTGATATGCTCATCTTTTAAATTTGGGCTGTGGGAAAAAACCTATTTACATGATCATATCGATTAAGTTCATTTTCCATTAAATGTTGATCACATTTTATTGAATTTCTTTTATAGGCGGGGGGCCAGTGGGGCCTACCATGCACCCCCCCTAGACTTTTTGCCACTGGTGCCAAATTGTTCCTTAGGTCCTACTTGTTGAAAATCAGAGGTGCCCCCAAGAAAAAACTCATTCCCGCTATATGAAACAGCGCCGTTTCCATGGCAACCCTTATGCGCTTTTGAGGAAATGACAGTAGTTGAAAAAACATCAATATCTCTGCTTACAGATATAGTAGATCAGTACTTTTGGTATCAAAATGAAGCTTAGACATTGTTCTTGAATATGGTATGTGTATATGCAAATTAGCTAATTTGCATATGCATGATTTTTAAGATTTAATTAAAAAAATTGATGAAATTTTCGTCGTTTTTTTAAAATATGATACAAAAATAAGCTATTACTCACTTAGTTTGTTGGTTATAGTAACAATTTTGGTATCAAATTGAAGCCTAGACATCCCTCTTTAATATACATTAGTCAAATAAGATATTTTTTGCATGCATGATTTTTAGTGATTTTTTGAAATTTTGCCGAAAAATTCGCATATTCATGAATATTTGATATATGTAGTTCTTTCAAGCCTTATAGAAGGACTTACTTACTTTGTATATATAAAACTTCATTTACAAAGTAGAATTAGGCATTTTAATGTCATTTTACTGAATCAGAGTGTATCAAATCATATTCTAGGGTGCGGTTTCCATAGCAACATATCTTGAAAAAGGGGTTTAAATGGTATTTTAGGAGAAAGAGCTTTTGTTCACTAAGTCCTGGATGTAGACTGACAATTAATGTTTTAGATTGATGTTTAGACATCCATCTTTACTTTTTAGAATAGTTATGCAATTAGCTAATTTGCATATGCATTATAACGAAGAATTAATTAGAATAATCAATTTAATTAACATCATTTTTCGCAAGTGCAGCTAGAAAATCAGATGTAGCTCTCATAGTTCTGAATATATATCAACGCTTTTGGTATCAAAATAGAGCTTGGTCATTTCTCTTTATTTTCAAACGTAGTAATGCAAATTAGCTAATTTGCATATGTATGATTTTAAAGATTTAATTAGTATTTTTCATGATTTTTTGCAATTTCTATTAAGAATAAAACAGAAAAATAAGCTTTAGCTAATTAAGTTAGTGGTTTAGAGTTACAATTTGGATATCAAAATGAAGCCTAGACATTCATCATGGTTTTCAGTGATGCAAATTAGCTTATTTGCATATGCACATTTTTTTAAAAAAAAATACTTATAAATATTTCACCAATTAGGGAATATCTAATACACACAGCGTTTTCAAACTGTATGGAAAGACTTTATCATATTTTTATATAACACTACATGACAACAAAATGATTAAGCATTTTGAGGCTTTTTTACAGAATTAGTTTGAATTATGATACCGAAGGCTTAGTGCAAAACTATTGTAACTATGCTTTGTAAAAATTTGCTAGAGAGGGGATAAATAACAAGTTTCTTAAAATTAAACATTTAAAACATTTTTTGAATTCTAAATAACTTTTTAATTATACAGATTTGAAACCCAATATTAGAACACACTAATTGTATTTTTCTTAGGCTTCAGAAAATTATAAACGGAAAATTCTCAAAACGCATTTACAATAGTTTCGCATAGGGCTGGATATGCAAGAAGGTGTCGTTTTCCCGGAAACATGTTTTCTTATAATTTAAACGCAGTTAGGTGTAGCAAAAGAAAAAGCTATAACTCACCAAGTTCTTGGTGTATACTTACAATTTGGGTATCAAAATAAAGTCTGTTCATCTTCTTTTTAGCATGTATGCATATAAGCTAACTTGCATTAGCTATATTTCAAATGAATTTAAACAATTAATTTTGACCCTTTTTTATAAAATTGACTTTAATTTGTGAATACTTCTGAGATAAACAATGAATTTAAGATTCAAATTGTTGAATGACTTGATTATATTGAATATACCATGCAGCCCTAAAGTCAAGTATTAATAGTTTGTATATTAATCTTTTTATATTTTTTTTTGCTTAAATTTAGTAGGTACATCCCACAAACAATCACCATTTAGCACCAAAATAAATGGTATGAATGTCAAGGTCATAAACCCAGGTCCGAACAATTGCCCCAAGGTCCTGCATTGATACAACAGTGTTGCATCCTGTGAAATGGAAATTCTTTATTGAAGGAAAGATTAATGGGACAATAAGAGAATATCTTTAATTCACTTAATATAACCTTTCAGTCTTTTTTCTGTGTTTGATAGGGTTTCTCGTAAGAAGAATATTGAATGTGTACTTCTCATGCAAATCTCCAACATGATTATCCGATATTGCTTTCCCGTATGATGCCTACAATTGTTTCTGTCGCAAATCCATGAAGTGCAGATGTCAAAGTGATACATTACAATATCATGAACCTCGTAATCCTGGCTTTCTCTGAAATGTTGGTCAGACTTCAACTTCTTGTCTCTCTTAATCTGAATGTGTATGTCTCTTATGAAATTTATCCTCTGTCTAAGACTAAAAGCATATTCAGTCTCAGTTACAACACTCATAATGCTGTATTCTCTTTCATTTTTGCTCAATATTTCAACTATTCATGATTTCTTGTCCAGGTTTGGAATACAACCCCTACAAGTAGGAATTTGATTGAGTCCTTTCAGATCAGTAGTAATCTTTTCTAGGTACTGTGATTCAATTTTCTTTTACTGTGATTCTACTTTTTGACGAAGCAATTGTCACACTCATAGTCTTCATCGTCTACTAACTTAACAATAGTCTCAGAAAAATCTGTTTCTTTACATTGTCAGACACTGTCATCTCTCTAGGACCTTTTATCCTCATCCCTTCTTTCATTTAAGATAAGGAATCTCCATTCATCTGAGTCGCATCATAGTCCTACTCAGACCATTACTTGACCGATCGATCCCCTTCTCTCCAAAAATATGAAACTCTATTATTACTCTATGATCTCTAATATCTTTTATAAGAATTAGTTTGATGGTCGAGACGGAAAAATAAGTTAAATGTGCCAATTCTCCTGCCTCATACAGCCGATTGTCTTCTCCTTTCACACAGAATGACTTCTCCAACTGTATACGTAATCCATTGTTCCTTGAAAAAAGTCATACTCTTGACATGTTATAAAATTCCTAAAAGCACCAGTCTTGTCTTTGCACATAATTTCACTCACTCATTTCCAAGTTTCGAGTGTAGAAGCACTGACCACTTCAATGTGCTGCCTTCCAGCTTGCTGTCTTGCTGCACATGTATGGCTATTCTCACTCCCTTCTTCCATTTACTTTGCATAGCCGAGATAGCTCAGTTGCTAACGACCGAGTCTATAAATTCAGGGGTATTGAGTTAGAATCCCTGCTTGGCCAATTCACATTCTGACATTTGTCTCTCACCAATGGGTGCTAATCATCTTTGTGAGAAAGCAGTTTGAGGCTCCGATTCGATATTGTGGTAGTACTGGTGGAAAGAAATACCTAAAGTCCATGCAAAGGTGCTCCAGCTGCTATATGACCATAGCAGTTCAAGTGGTGTTAAACCACAATCAATCAATACATCAATCCAATTGTTCTTTTCATATGGGTGGTATATTCCTTTCTATTAGACCTCTCTCTGACAGTTGCTTCTATTTCATCTAAGTCCTCCCTCATCTGCCCGTACCTGTGACCTGCATGTTGTACTCTGTTTTATTGCCCAATTGGATCTCTTAGCATGTCCATACCATCTTATCCTTTCCCTCAAGAGGGGTTTCTAAGTCTTCGAGACCATGCTGTTTGCGTAGCTCGCTTGAGCTGGTATTGGAGATATCCTGTGGTTGTATGTTGCTGATCTGAATAATTATTGTGGTGTCATTTCGCTTCAGGCGTTTTAGGTTAGGCTTGGAAAGGTCTCGCTTGTGTTAATCATGTCACTTCTGACGTAGTTTGAGTATATTTTGTCTCCTGTTTGGTAGGAGAGGCAAAGATTGTTATTATTTTCTCAAAAGCCCTTCTCCTTAAAGACCAGAATGCTCTTACCAATGCTTTTGTACTCAAAACATGCTTTTTTAGCCTACCTGTATCTGTTCAATCTTATCTTATTGAACCTTTGGGGGTCGCAAGGACTGATAACTTGTTATTGAAAGAAAAACAATGTGATAAGATGTACATAGAATTTCGGTTCAGGTCTATTAGAATTTCGGTTCAGGTCTATTATGTTACTTATGGATCATGTTTGTATGGAGAGTATATATTGAAATTACTTCCTTGTGACAAGAAAATAGTCTCTTTTCCCATTTTTGTTTACTAAGGCGAGAGAAGTCACCCCCTCATTTCTTTCTTCACTCCTACAGTTGCCTTCTATCACTAGATAGTTGGCTTGCACTTTACGTTTCATCGTTAACCCAATGTTCATGTCAAGTTGCGTACTGGATTGTGATAATTCAATGCCATCCATGCTCTCCTCTTTTGGGTAAATCAAAGCAAAACACACATTAATCAGAATTCATCTTTTTTCAAACACTTTCTTTTTCACAAGAAATCATACAGCCAGACCCAAAGGCACGCAAACATAAAAGGGTTACAAACTATTAATTCCAGAATATTTGATATCAAAATATAGCATGATGAAGTCCTTCAACAAAGTCGAATTTGCTATATATCTCATAAGTATTGACAAATAGAAGATAATTTTATTGTGTATCATTATTCAAACTCATTTGCAAGATAGCTAATGCAAGTAAGCTAATCTGCATAAGTGATCAAAACAATAAAGATGGGTGTCTAAGCCTTATTTCGATACCCATATACAGAATCTGCACCCAGGACTTGGAGAGCATAAGCTTTTTCTCCTGTCCTCTTGACTGTTTTAAGGAAGATAATATTATGTTTCTATGGACCTTCTTGCATACTGTAATTCAAACTGATTTTGTAAAACAGCCTTAAAATGAAAAATTATTTGGTGAACATGAAGTGTTACATAAAAATATGTTTTAGTCCATCCATACAGCTTGAAATCACTGTATGTATCAAATACATGTATTCCCAAATTTGAGATATTTCTTTACTAAAATTAATAATATTTAAAAGGATATTAAAAATGTGCATATGCAAATAAGCTAATTTGCATTACTGAAAACTATATATATGATGAATTTCTAAGCTTCATTTTGATATCCAAATTGTAACTCTAAACCACTAACTTAATTAGCTAAAGCTTATTTTTCTGTTTTATTCTTAATAGAAATTGCAAAAAAATCATGAAAAATACTCATTAAATCTTTAAAATCATACATATGCAAATTAGCTAATTTGCATTACTGCGTTGGAAAATAAAGAGAAATATCCAGGCTTTATTTTGATACCAAACGCGTTAATATATATTCAGAACTATGAGAGCTACATCTGATTTTCCAGCTGAACTCACGAAAAATGATGTTAATTAAATTAATTATTCTAATTAATTCTTCGTTAAAATGCGTATGCAAATTAGCTAATTTGCAAAACTATTCTAAAAAGTAAAGATGGATGCCTAAACATCTATCTAAAACATTAATTGTCAGTCTACATCCAGGACTTAGTGAACAAAAGCTCTTTCTCCTAAAATACCATTTAAACCCCTTTTTCAAGATATGTTGCCATGGAAACCGCACCCTAGAATATGATTTAATACACTCTGATTCAGTAAAATGACATTAAAATGCCTAATTCTACTTTGTAAATGAAGTTTTATATATACAAAGTAAGTAAGTCCTTCTACAAGGCTTGAAAGAACTACATATATCAAATATTCATGAATATGCGAATTTTTCGGCAAAATTTCAAAAAATCACTAAAAATCATGCATGCAAAAAATATCTTATTTGACTAATGTATATTAAAGAGGGATGTCTAGGCTTCAATTTGATACCAAAATTGTTACTATAACCAACAAACTAAGTGAGTAATAGCTTATTTTTGTATCATATTTTAAAAAAACGACGAAAATTTCATCAATTTTTTTAATTAAATCTTAAAAATCATGCATATGCAAATTAGCTAATTTGCATATGCACATACCATATTCAAGAGCAATGTCTAAGCTTCATTTTGATACCAAAAGTACTGATCTACTATATCTGTAAGCAGAGATATTGATGTTTTTTCAACTACTGTCATTTCCTCAAAAGCGCATAAGGGTTGCCATGGAAACGGCGCTGTTTCATATAGCGGGAATGAGTTTTTTCTTGGGGGCACCTCTGATTTTCAACAAGTAGGACCTAAGGAACAATTTGGCACCAGTGGCAAAAAGTCTAGGGGGGGGGTGCATGGTAGGCCCCACTGGCCCCCCGCCTATTACGTATAAACGTAAGATCTTAAATTCCACTCTTGGTCAATGTGAGAACTTGTCACAGTCACACACGATTCGGTTGAGCAACCGGTTTGACCGTCTTTTGTAAGTTCATCTGCTACAGCTTGTCAAAGTTCTGACCGAACAGTAGATTTTCTTCCTCTTGCAGTTTTGGAAGAGCTTTGTCAGAAAAGTACTGCCTCGATGGGATGGTATATCTGGGTCCAAGAACCGTTATGATGTTTTTGAAACCGCCATTTTCTAGAACACTGAACGGTCTTAAGTCTTTTACTATGAATTTTAGTATCAAATTCGAAATGTTTCAGACACGTTGAGAATGCGGCCCTACTATGTTAAAGAAAGATTGTATGTTTGGAGATTTCGCTTTTGCTTGTGTGTACTCTAGACGCCACATTTTATGTCCAATTTACCGGAAAATTGGACAGAATAATTATCTAGATAAAATCTCGGACGAGTTTCACTTTCTACTAACGACAGAAAATAGTCAACATTCTCCTTGCCGGCTGATTTGTTCATAAGACTTTACGACTTCTTTATTCATGCGCATTTCTTTAGTTGGTGACCAATTTTCAGTGCCAATGAAGGCTTGGAATAGCGATCTGTACCCTCATCGTATCCACAAAGGATTCTAGTAGCTTCCATGACGACTCGAAACTTTCCAGGATCAATAACATCTCTGATCTACTTCTCTGGCGACAATTAGAAACCGAGCCATCTATTTCTCTCACATGTTGACTTATGAAGTGAGCCATATGTCCATGTTGTCAAATCTTTTGGTATAGCTTTTGACAATAATATTGTCATTTCTGGTACAAATGGAAACTTATTCATTGGCCATTCTTTTTAGCTCACCTGAGCACAAAGTGCTCAAAGGTGAGGTATTGTGATCGGTCGTTGTCCGGTCGTCCGTCCGTCCACAATTTCGGGGCAGAGGTGGTGCAGTGGTAACGCGCTGGACTTTGAAACACAGGGGTCGCTGGTTCGATCCCCCGCTTCTCTTGTCATTCGGGTGATACTTTTAACCGAGGTCCCGTCTCCATATGACCTTAGTAGTTGAGTGGGACGTAAAATTCCATCCAATCCAATCCGTCCACAATTTCATTAAAGATCTTCTCCTAAATCATTTGGCCAATCTTCATGAAACTGTGCAGAAATTATCCTTGGGTGAAAGGATTTCAAAAATGTTTTAAGAATTTGATTCCACCAAAAAGTATTGCTGCCGCGGCATGAGAAAAGGGGAAAATAGCCAAATCTTAAAAAGTCTTCTACCAAACCATTAAGTCAATAGCCTGGAAACTTCACAGTAATGATCCTTGGATGAAGGGCTTTCACGGTTGTTAAAAGAATTTGAATCTTTTTCAAACTGTAGGTGCCAAGGCACAAGAAAAATGGCCAAATTGCTAAAACTTATATAACGGCTTCTTTTGCATCTTCAATACCATCTGCAGCTCATATGCCTCAACCACTTCATCTAGATAAGATTCATATTTTTGAACAGTAGCTGACGTTTGACTTTGAGCACTATTTAATTTATCTTCTTAGGACCTACAACTCTCCAGTTTATCCTCTTCTCTCCAAGGAAAATATGGCAATAGTAACCTATGATAATACTTTTCACTATCACGATCCTTTGACACAAAATAGTCTCTCATTACAAGTGGTGTCTTACGTTTCACAAGTGTTCCAAGGTTGTCCTTATAATCTTCTCTCTTGAAGTCTTAGGGACAACTTTATCTTCTGAATCATCTCCATCAGGCTGATCTTTTTCCTGTGAATATGTTCGAGAGTATGAAGATGCAAATTCTGCCAAACACATATTTTTCTGATTTTGATGGTCTTGCACAATACTTGTCAATAGTGTTTGGAAGAAAAACATCTGCATCATTATCTTCCATTCTTTCCAAAATATTTCTAGGTTTCTGTAATCTTGTACGTTGATGCTTGAAGTCTGTAGGAACAAACATTACTGGATTATTGAATTCTTTCAAGGGCATTTGTACTAATCTTGCAAGACATGGCTTCAGATGACTGACCAAGATCGGGACCCCCTTGTGAACTCTTTCCTTGGCAAGACGCATGACTGGACTCTGACAGTAGTGAATGTGATGCACTCGGTTGCTTCAGAGCTTCTGAAATACAAAATTAAAAGAAATGTACAAGTTGAACAACACTCAGATTCACCAAATTATTTGTTTTTAAAAGCATAACTAACTGTTCTATTTAACTCATAGGAGGGAGTCAAACCGTCATACACTGGATGACCTATAAATTTCCCACTCAGAAATCACATTCAGATTGCTTATTTACTTGACCAATACATTAAACAACAACTACCACTAAGTGTTACAAATGCAGTTAGCATTGTAAAAATATCACCAACTTTAGCGGAAAGATCGTCTACAAGACCCCTGCTCTAACTTACATGATATATATTTTCAATAACTATTAATATCTACTTAATGCCAAATGGGCTGAGATAGTAATAAACTATTTTAATTTGATTTGATTTATTGGGGTTTTACGCCGTTTTCAACTACTAAGGTCATAACGCGGCGGCTGGAGCACCTAACCATAGATTCCTGGCGTTTCTTATACCAGAACTACCACAACACCCTTACCGAGCCTCCAGCTGCTCCCCCACATAGGTTCACGATATCAAACCATTGATGGGTGACATTTTGTCAGTAAGGGTATTTGCCTGCAGCCGGATATCGAACCCGTGACCTCTCTGAGAGGCAGATGCGCTACCAACTGCACCATGGCCGCGGCAGGAATAAATTAATTTCAAAATGAATCATAATTTGCTCTAGAGATCCAAAGGCCGGACAATGTGGTCAAAAATTTAAAATCAAGATAGAAGAGAACTTTTGCCTCTGTTCTAAAGATACACATCTATATTATCGTAAAAATGTAAGATTAAGATAATTTCATTACCTTGAGTCATAATTTTCTCAATCTTCAATACTCATAATACTTATAATCATAAACTAATATTTGTCTCAAGATGGGCAAAATTGTCAGACTATAGTACTTATGGTAAGAATTTCCCTTGTCGGAAATTTTAAGCGTTGCACAAATTTTTCAATTTCCTGACAAGTTTTTTTTTAAAAAAAGTTTCTTGTCTTTTTTTCCATCACCATGAACAGGAGAGACAAATAGGAACCTTTCAACAGAACATCTGAAGACAAAGAAAGCTGAATTGTGATACTAATGTGACAATGATGTGACATTTCAAAACTATTTGACTAAGCCCCTGTCACGTAACAGGACAGACATGTATTCTAGAAACAATCATTACAGTATTAGAAAGTTTAAATATGGAATGACATTTAACATCTTGCAAATTTTCTGAGAACTTCGTACAAAAAAATAAATATATATTATCAAAATATGGCCTTTAAATTGCATATATGCCAAATCTTAGCTTTCTACCTTGTGTATTGGCTTAGATGTCGACAGATTTAAAACCCCATGATTTATTGTCCCGGGGAAAATATTTACAATAATGGAACATATGGGGTTTTAAATCCGTCGACATCTTAGCCAAGATAGAAAGCTAAGATTTTGCATATATGCACTTTAAAGGCCATATTTTAATAAAACATATTTATTTTGTATGAAGTTCTCGGAAAATTTGCATGATTATGAGTGCCATTCCACCTTTAAAAACACAATGATATAACACTATTCTCTGCATAACTACTAATTTCGTTAATAACAAACAATCAGAACAAATATTTTGTCTTAACCCTTTCCCAAACAAGACCTGGTTTTGACCTCCCGAAGAGAATAGGCTTGGGAAAACATCGAGGCAAAAGGAGAAAGTGCTGATGACCAGCATTTTCTCATTTTGCCTCAAAATTTTCTTGGGTTTAACATACATATTTTCTCCTTTATATATAAGTTACTTTGATGTCTGCAACATCTATCAAGTTGTACAACCCTAAAAAGTTGCTGTTTGGGAAAATGTTAAGCCTTTACCACCAACATTTTTTTAGACTTGTCCAAACTAAAAGCATCTACAGATAACAAATTACATGTGACTGAAAAATTGAAATTTTTTGCTTTTTTGGAGGGAAGGGTAAAACAATCATTGTGAGAATAGGAGAAAATGCTGTTTTCCAACATTTTTTCCTTTTCATACAGATGTTTTTTTAAAATGTTTCTTTTTCATGATGGAAAATATATTGTACAACATACTTTGACCCTTTCCCAAACAAGACCGGGTTTTGACATCCCAATTAGAAAAGGTTTGGGAAAACATTGATGCAAAAGAATAAAGTGCTGATTGCCTCAATATTTTCTATACTACATTGCACAGAAATTTCCTTATTAGTTTACTTTAATGTTGTCGTCTGCAGAAGCTTTGAATTTTGTTTGGGAAAGGGTTAAACAGCACCATGTAATCAATCAATGAAATTAGTTAAATCTGAAAACTTGGATCCTGGTTGTGCTTTTCTCTTCCACCAGAATTGGATCACTCATTTTTTCAACAATACAGTCCATAGACTCCTGAGAAAGGTCATCATTGGTAGGCCAACGGTAAAATGTCTCGCCATGGATGACTGTCTTCTCCATGTACTTGAGAACGACTTCACTGTTTGGTAGGAGCCTTTTAACCTGCAAGAACATAAAAAAGGTTTAATTTTCACAATTCTGTAATCTCTACTCTATTCAGTAATTAAACCATTCACAGTAGCAGGTAACTGATTGAAAGGTTTATCTGGATATCCTAGATTTATAAATGTCAAACTTCATGCTCATTACTTAGAAATGATTGCTTTAAAATAATTCCACATCAAATATTCACAGTATCCCATGTATGTTTGAATACTGGTTATTCTTCAATGTAAAAAGCAGTTGAGAAATACAAAATATATTTCAATTGCACCAATCTGAATCAAATGTATAAAATTAATCTTTTACAATTTTTACATACATTTCATTTGAAATTTACAAAATTCTATTCATCATATGACATATTTAGAAGGGTTGATATCCCATTTAATCAGACATTGTCGCCATCAATGCCAAAGGACAGTGACATTGATGGCATACAATGTGAGGTTAAGCCTTTCCCAAACAAGACCGGGTTTTTACGTCCCTATTACAAAAGGCTTATGAAAACATTGAGACAAAAGAAGAAAATGCTGATATTCAGCATTTTCTCCTTTTGCCTCAATATTTTCTGTACTACATTATAAAGAAATTTTCTTTTTATTTACTTTAATTTTGTCGTCTGCAGCAGCTTTGAATTTGGATCACCCTAAAATTTTGCCGTTTGGGAATGGGTTTAATACATTGTTATATGATGACATCAACTATTGAAAAAAATTTGTTATTTGATAAATCACATTTAACAGCAACTGTAAACTGATGGAACAATTCAAACAAATTGTTAACTATTTTCATTATGGAACTATTGGTGATACCTCTGCAACATAGTCTACAGATCTTTTTCCTGACCAAAGTTGTACTACCACAAAGTCACCTTCCTTGTACTGAGGTCTTAACATTAAAAGAAGAAAATCTACATAGTCTTTATCCGTATTTAACCCATTACCATTCAATGAGGCCTTTGAACGCCTCTACCTTGAACGATTTAGGATAACGTTGTGACAAAAGGAGAAATTTCACAAAATGTGCAACTTTTCCTTTTGTCACAATGTTTTCTACCAAATCAGAGAACCAAAAGCAAATTGTCACAATTTTGATTTTGTCATCTGCAAATACTTTCATTTTGGAGCAGTCCAAATATTGCTTGAGTGGTAATGGGTTAACAAATAATCAGTTTACTGAATAAAATTGTGTTTCATTAGGCTGATCTTTGTCTTTCTAATGCCACTTCTTTCATAAATTTGTCAACAGCTATCTGAAGCTTTGTAGAAAAATGTTTGGCAAGATAATATACTGAAACAAAAATTCAGAGACATGTACTGCTTGTACATCTGAATGATGTCTAGTGAATTTCATGATTCCCCATCAAAGCTGAGATACTTACTCTGAATCTAAGCTTTCTAGAAGAGTCGTCAAACTGACATTTCCATCTCCAAGGCTCATGTCACCAAAACTTACATCTAAAAGAGAACATTCGATATGAGCAATAAGAAACCATCACTAAGAATTTACTGTTTTAACCCTTTCCCTCATATAGACACATTTGAACCCATCACAACAAACTTGGCTTTTGAAAACACTGTGGGAAAAGGAAAAAAATACTCTAACAAGAAATTTCTCCTTTTTCCACCATGGTTTCTACTCTATTATGAGATCAGAGACTTGTTTTCTCCATGCTGTTTTAATTTGCATCAGATGCTTTCAGACAGATAGACCCTCAAAATTGAATATCAGGTAAAGGGTTAGAAAATGTTATAGAGTGTACAACTTTTCAAACCTTGCCTGTAACCTTTTCAGAAACTGGTGTTGGGGGGTTTAAAATTTAAAAAATGTTTTAGAATAGCAGAACTTGCAAAAAAAAACAAGATGTGTTAGTGAAACACAAATGCCCCCGAAATGGCCATTTCACTTAACACAGCAACTTAACGCAGCAACTTACCGCAGAAACTTAACGGACAGACAGACAGACAGACGGACGGACACAAGTAAAACAATATGCCCCCGATCTTTCGATACGGGGGGATAAAAATTCCCCACGACAGACGTAGAGCCTTTAAATACTAGTTCCTTTTTTTAAAAAATAAAGATATATAGCATTGCAGGAAAAAGAGAAATACCAGTGAGTCTAGTAAGCTGTTCAAAATATGTCCCTCGGAGCTGAAGGAGCCAAAAAGACTTATACATGTGTGATAGAATAATGTTTTATTTTAAACTTGTAAAAGTATACCTGCATCAACACAGCTTAGATCATCATAAAGCGAGTGGTCTTCAATATCACTGGCATCTACATTGTTCAAAGCCGGTAGTATCTCAGGTACATTTGCTGCCAATACGTCTGATGCTTGTGGTACCTCGATTTCTTGTTGAATATGTGGCATTGCGGGTGGAACATCAGCGGGTAGCTGTGGCATCTCTGCTACTTGTAGAACGTGGGGTACTGTAGCTGCAGGTGGCACCACTATTGTATCGTCTATATCTGTTTCCTCTAGTTCTTCAGGTGCTGGGTGTACCTCATTCAAAAGTGCTTATGCTAGTTAAGGAAAAGCTTTTATCAAATTGAAAATACAGGATTAGTCAAAAAACAGATAACAATGGACAGCAGTTAGTAGCGCGTAGGACGCTAAATCATAGGGTCGGGTTATGCATGGGTTCGATCCCTGTGGCAGCACATTTGTTTTCGACATTTCTCTACAACCAATGAGTTGATAATCGCAAACCTCAGTGGTATGGCAGCTGGAGACTAGGAAAGGATGTAGTGGTAGTACTGGACTGCTGGTGTGAGAAATTACAGAAATCAATGGTTAGGTGCTCCAGCTGCTGCAATATGACTAAAAGATTGTTAAAAGCGGCATCAAACCCCACGCAATTAAACCTTAACCAAACGACAATATTTTAGGGTTGTTCAATTTGAAAGGAGTTGCAGACGACAAAATTAACTATATCAAATGGAGAAAGTATGTTTATAATAGCCCAGAAAATATTGAGGCAAAAGGAGAAAGTGCTGGTTACCAGCATTTTCTTCTTTTGTCTCAATGTTTCCTTAAGCATTTTCTGTAAGGAACGTCAAAACCAGGTCTTGTTTGGGAAAGGGTTAAAACACTACAGCCTAAGGCATGGGGCTAACAAAGTGTTAATGAATAGGATACGTTTAAGAACAACCTGCTTCCATTTATCAACATAATTGGTGTTAAGACACCGATCATAATTCCCCTTGAGACATTCTGCACAAAAGCATGATAAACGTCGTGTTTTGATAACACCCCTTTCTAATCCCAACACGGAGTGCAATTTCCTGGTACCTGGAACAGTCTTACAATCTCTCTGGCCTTTCATGCTGAATTTCATCTGCGCTCACAAACAGAAGAGTGCGTCGTTTATGTAAGCATACACCTTGTTCACTTTCTGCTGGTTTTTCCAAACTTTTTACCGAATTATAAAATGTCCTAGCATCATATATATTTGTAACCTTGTTTTTGACATCCCTGGTAGCTTTTGACTTTACCACACCAGCTTCCCCACCACATCGATTCTTACCATGACGAGATCCGTAGTAGGCCCTTTGGACTCGCCTGGTGTCCTTAAGGTGGCGTATAACTTGGGTAAGAAATACTGTCACAGCATGCGAGTCATGACGAAGATCATCAGAGACAATATCCACACATTCTTCTACTAGCTCATCATCATTTGGGCATTTGTAAATGCAAATACACGGATGAATCGTGACCGAGTCTTTAGACCAATGAGCACCTTGGATCTCATTTTGACAAAAACAGGTGTAGTTTTCAGCAAAATCAATCGTAATTGATACAGAGTTTTCAGGTAAGCCTTTGTTCAGCAGTGCAAACTGTTGTTGTTGCCATTGTGCTTCAAACAGATGAACAGAGAGAAACTCTAATTCTGTCAGTAACTCGTTTACCAAATCTGCGGATGAACCAGTTTTTTCTACCTCTTGGCGTTTACTTATTTCTTTTCTTGTTTTCGGATTGATGCTCTTAACTGTTTCCCATTTCAGCCATTTAATTTCATCTGGGTTTTCAAATTCAAACAGTGGTCTTAATTTTTCTCTGAGCAAAGCAGTTCCACAATCTTTACAGCCTCTATCAATACAGCTAAGCTTATTGTACTTTTCTTCTCCTTTATGACACATTGTCTCATTTACAGCAGTAAACTCATTTAAAATCTTTAAATCTCCCCTGCCTAATCTTGCTGCAAGTTTATTTACACTTGTTAGTTTTAATTTGATGTTTTCACAGTGCTCACAAAGGCATTGAAAAAGTTTTCTGTACTTCTGAGTCCTTATTTTCTTTGGCCTGAGTTTTCTAAATTTATCAAATGATAGCTGTTTATCTGGGTTTTCACTTTTCCATTTGGTCCATGCTGTTGTAAGTGACATTTGCATAACCTGTGTTTGCTCCAGGTCTTTCTTCACAGCTTTCTTATCTGGTATAACAATGGCAACTTCTTCTTTCTCGTAAAAATTCTGCACGCTGTCTTGTACTTCACTAGATACAGCATCTTTCCGACGCTTTCTTGGTTGATCACTACAGCATAAATTCAGGTATTTTCTTCTTATACCAGTCGCTGAACAGAACCGATTTTGTTGTGATTTTTCTTTTGAGTCTTTCAGCAAAATGTTTGACAAACTCTCTTCTCCTTATTCTACTCTGATTTGATGTTCCCTTTAAACTTTGACTTACATCTTTCATAATATTCATAAATTGTTCAAGATTTCTTTTGGCATTAGGTGACGATGATATGCCCTCATTTTTTAGGGCTTCCTTTCTTTTTGGAGTTACACATGTAGCTAATCCTTTCACAATAGCTGCATATCTGTGTGGAGACTTTGGTAGATTTTTTTTCGCCCTATACACCATTTTCTGCATTGCAGCTAAACTTGAAGATCTGGATGATGATTTAGTTGGTTCAGGTTCAATACTCTGTTTTGGAATTGTCTTTTCTTTTCGCTTCATTCTTTTCTTTGCAGCATCTTTTTCTCTTATTCTTCGTTTTTTCTGAGACGAAAGCTGTGCCCTATATTTTCTTTTGTACTCTGCATGATGTTGTTTCCTTTCTAGTTCTTTCTGTTTTGCTTGTATTGTTTGCCGATCATTACCAGGCGATGATTTGGTATTCGCAATCATTTCTTGCTTCAGCTTGTCTCTTCTTTTTCTCATGCGCAATCTTGACAGCTCTCTATTTCTTTCTTTCTCCTCCTCGGTCCATTTTTTGCGCTTCTGACGCATATAAGCGGCGTGACATTTCTTTCTGACATTTTCCTCGGCTATGTGTGGTGCTTCTGACATTTTAAGTCTGACATGAGTTTGACTGTAGACTCTGAAAAGAAGTTATTAAGTTTTTGAAATACAGGTAGTGCATAATTTTTTTAGTTGCATCTTATCTTGTGTTTCTCCTTGAAACCTCCAAACAGTACAGACTCAGTTGCAGACAGTACTGGTAAATTGAGTGTTACCTAGAACATAAATGCTTTCGGTGGATAAAAAATATTGTGAAAGAACAGAAAATGCCTGTTAAATGCTTTTCCTTCTTTTCCTACAATGCTTTCAAAAGTTCCCTTTATCTGAGTTGATAATACCCTAAATTTCGTAGATGCCCTGTAGCAAAGAACAGCGGCGGATCCATGATTTATTCAAGGGGGGTTCGAATTACTTAACCCTTTCGCAAACAAGATCTGTACCTAGAAGAAAAGGCTTTGGAAAACATTGAGACAAAAGAAGACAAGAGCCGTCAGAGACGGATTATGCTCCCCGATAAATGCTTGTTACAAACCCCCTTTTTCCATAACATACACACATTTCAAATAGTTTATGGTCAAGGGCATCTGATTTGCTACTCAAATATGAAATTTTATCAAATTCTGACCATAAGAGTAAAAGAAATTAAAGAAAAACTGTATTTTACCCTAAGTCCCCTTTTCCCATGACGAAGTCTCAAATCCATAAAACAGGAAAATTACATCGGCACAATATCATAAGAAGTTCACATGGTAAGTTTCATTTAATTTGGCCCAAGGGTTATGGAGAAATCGCTCCGGACGGACGGAATGAGACGGACGGACAGACAGGACGGACGGACAGACAAAGCGGCGGCTATATACTCTCCCTTCGGGGAGCATAAAAATGCTGATTCCTTTGGCCTCAATATTTTCTGTGCTATAATATACCAAAATTCTATCTTTTCATAGATTTTGTGGTTTGCAACTCTTTTCAAAGAAGACCATTAATTTTGTTGTTTGAAAAAAGAGTTAAAAGGGGGTTCAGAAAAGGTCAATGTAAAAAAAAATGTTATTTATTGACTAAATAATGAACAAGAAAGGATCCAAGGGGGTTCGTTCGAACCCCCTCTGGATCCGCCACTGATAGAAGGTAGTCCACAGCTCCTGAGAGAGATGGCATGCCAAATCTATTGCATGTATTTCTATTTCCA
This sequence comes from Fragum sueziense, assembly GCA_963680895.1. Lineage (NCBI taxonomy): Eukaryota > Metazoa > Mollusca > Bivalvia > Cardiida > Cardiidae > Fragum > Fragum sueziense. The sequence continues at coordinate 65,141,468 of OY804596.1, read as the reverse complement.
AACTATGTTGACAGTACTCTTCAATTAATTCTAATTGGCGAATATATTACTGGTCTTATTATAAATCGGCAAAAAATGTATCTAAAATATTGCATTCAACTGTCTTTTCTTATAAAATGATAGTAATCTAAGAAGCTCCGGTAAAAATTCCCATAAATTATTGCTAATGATATCTGTCCGGGTTCTAGTACCATCCAGATACTAGTATACTATTGAGAATCTGACCCAGTAAAATTCAAACTCGTTGATTCATAACACAAACAAATGTCATCTTAATTAAATATCTGTTTAATAAAATCATTTAATTCCCGTTTTTTCTGATTTTTCATCGAAAAAGCAAGCAATGAAAATCACGTAACTAAGACAGACTGTGACAGTAATATTCACGTAAACAGGACAGACAATGTATTAAAATTACGTAACATTGACAGACAACGAATCGGTCATGTTACGTGGCACCAGAAAATTTTAAAATAAGCGTGATCATAAAACCATTTTTGAAAAAGAGTCTGGTGAAAATAACAGTTAACTCTGTCGTAAAAGGATATATATCTTTTCCGACAGACAACTCTACTCTATAAATAAATAGGAGCTTTTTTGCAAAAATTACCCGTCTGTCAAGTTACGAGAGCATAACGCCAAGAGTCTGTCCGATTTTTAGAGACGGCACTGAAAATAGGTCAAATCTCTGACAGACGACATTGGGTATTTACAAGCCTTTGATTTAAACGCATTTCGGCTAAACTACATCATTAACATCTTTATTCAACAATCGTGCGCCAAGATAAATCAAAAATACAGTCAGTTCACGTAACTTACCTTTTCACGTAACTTTCGGACAGAATTGTCCTTCGTCGCTAAATTCAGAATCGTGAATGACCTTCTCCGTGTTTTAAATTTGTTTTGAGATGGCCCGGATGAACAATAATTCTTGTTAACGATTGGATAACAAAAATCGTCTGCATGACGCAATGGGGTCAATAGTTCAACACCTTACGTAACACCAATGTGTTGACAGACATTAAGGTATGCGAATTGAAACGCGAATATCTCAGATTTTACTGCATGAAATCGGGTTTGGTTCATTATATTCAAAGATGTCAATGTGCTGTTAAATTATAGATATAAAAAGCAAGTGATAATTTCAAAATAATTAAAACTGTTCGGGTTGACTCTTGGTTGTGTCAATGGACAGACGTTACGTTAGGAAGGGTAGCCGAAAATAAATATCATCTGTGTAAATAAAAATGACCCTAGATTATTTTTTTCAACTGAAACAAGTAGTATATACCATAATTATTTAAATGAATACTGGCAAGCTTGTGTTAACGCTCGCCAACGCTAGCAATCCATTTTTGAAATCATGCTAATTAGTTTGTCCATTTTATTTAAGCATTAAAATGCCATTTTCTACATATAAAGAGTATGCTGAAATGAAACAAAGTAACACAAGTCGATGAAATTGTTTTTATTTTCTATTTAGTATTTAAACAATAGACAAAAAAGAAAAAATCAACAATATATGCATTTAAATTGTAATAATATTAAGCATTTAAATAGCAGTGTGGTAAAATAACCTAGAGCAAAGGGGGGGGGGGGGGGTCTCATTTGCGCCCACGCTTAGATTTTCTTGTAACTTTACTCATAGAATGCCCCTGACCTAAGAACTACAAAAATATATTCGTTTTACTAAAAGAGTGGGTCTTTACGCGGCACCTTAAAGTGTTCCCTGTTTTCATTGATACCCGTCTTACAAAAACTCAATGTTGGCTATCTAGTTTTGGTATAAATCCACAAGTTTTAATACAAATAGCAAGAGGAGTCATTGTAGAAGCTTTTGATACCAAAACTGTTGGTCCCTACATGCGCAAAAAATTCTTAGAAATTAATTTAGTCAGAAATTGTCAGAAAAATAGACGAGAAATTTTCAAAACCTAAAATTCTATCAAATATGTTTGTATGCTCCCGTCTTTGTTAACCTATGAAATTGATAGGAAAGTTGGCCATATATGTTTCCTGTTTGTATGCAAAATTTGGTGAAAATTTGAAACCGGTAACATTGTCAAATAATGAGAATTGTGAACAACGGCACCTTAAGATGCTCCCGGATTTTAATGGTACCTGTCTAGCAAAAGCACAATTTTGCTCACCTAGTTTTGATATCAGCCCCAAATTGTAAATCAGAATAGCAAGAGGAGTCACTGTAGAATATTTTGGTACCAATATTGTTGATATCAACATGAACAAAAAATTTCTTAGAAATTTATTTAGTCAAAAATTATCAGAAAAATAGCCGAAATTTTTTCAATACCTAAAATTCTATCAAATATTTTTGTATGTTGCCGTCTTTGTCAACCTATGAAATTGATAGGAAAGTTGGCCATATATGTTCCCTGTTTGTATGCAAAATTTGGTGAAAATTTGAAACCGGTAACATTGTCAAATAATGAGAATTGTGAACAACGGCACCTTAAGATGCTCCCGGATTTCAATGGTACCTGTCTAGCAAAAGCACAATTTTGCTTACCTAGTTTTGATATCAGCCCCAAATTTAAAATCAGAATAGCAAGAGGAGTCACTGTAGAATATTTTGGTACCAGTTTTGTTGATATCAACATGAACAAAAAAATTCTTAGAAATTTAAATTAGTCAGAAATTGTCAGAAAAGTAGTCGAGAAATTTTCAAAACCTAAACTTCTATCATTTTTTTGTATGTTCCCGTCTTTGTCAACCTATGAAATCGATAAGAACATTTGCCATATATGTCCCCTCTTTGCATGCAAAATTTGGTGAAAATTTGAAACCGGTAATGTTGTCAAATAATGAGAATTGTGAACAAAGACACCTAAAGATGCTCCCGGATTTCAATGGTTCCCGTCTAGTAAAAGCCCAATGTTGCTTACCTAGTTTTGATGTCAGTCCTAAATTTTATATAAGAATAGCAAGAAGAGTTATTGTAGAACATGTAGAACATTTTCAGATAATATTTTTAATAGCAACATGCCACATAATTTCTCAGAAATCTATTTAGTCAGAAATTGACAGAAAAACTACCCTGAAAATTATATGAAACCTAACATTCAATCAAACTTTTTTGTATGTTCCCGTCTTTGTCAACCAATGGAATTAATAAGAAAGTTGGCCATATATGATCCCTGTTTGCATGCAAAATTTGGGGAAAATTTGAGACCGATAACATTGTCAAATTATAAAAATTGTGAACAACGGCATCTTAACATGCTCCTGGATTTCAATGGTACCCGTCTAGCAAAAGTCCAATTTTGCTTACCTAGTTTCGATATCAGTCCCAAATTTTGAATCAAAATAGCAAGAGGGGTCATTAAAGAACATTTTGGTACCAACAATGTTGATGCCAACATGCAAAAAAAAATTCTCAGAAATTTATTTGGTCAGGAATTGTCAGAAAAACAGCCGAGAAATTTTCAAAACCTTCAATGCAAATAGTTTCACTTGCATGTTCCCGTCTTTGTCAACCTATGAAATTGATAAAAGGGTTAGTCATATCTGTCTCCTAGTCGTATGCAGAATTTGGTGAAAATTTGAAACCGGTAACATTGTCAAATAATGAGAATTGTGAACAACGGCAACTTAGAATGCTCCCGGATTTTAATGGTACCCATCTAGCAAAAGCTCAGTATTGCCTACATAGTATTGATATCAGTCCCCAATCTTAAATCAGAATAGCAAGAGGAGTCATCGTACAACATTTTTGTATCAATATTGTTGATACAAACATGCGAAAATGATGCATGTTCTTCTCAAATCTGAGATTATCAAAAAGTTAATATGTCAACAAAGCAGTGGCTTAAGTTAATCATTACAATAGAATTATTAGCAATTTTGCATTCAAAGGCACAATCAATGTACAATAAAAACTGTTTTTGTGTTCTTTTTATTATCTTGAGCAGTGTAGTAAAGAAAAAAATGTTTATATTTTTAATAACTGTGCGATAATGCTCTTATAAGGGCCCATCACTGTAACCGGAAAAAGAAAAAAGTGGTCTAAGTGCTGATAAGCCACAAAGGAAAGTTAAAAAGGGTGACATAATAGATTAAATATGTAACATTATGCATCTCCTTTATTTTTCATGCCCACATTTTATAATTTACCCTGCTGTTTGGGATTTTTTCTTCCATTATATTATTGGTGGGTGGAGTACGACAATGTGCCCATTATTTTTTAAAATCATGTTTTTTTGTGAAAAAAGTTAAAATTGATGCCATGTGTAAGTTGGTTATGTTAAATAAAGACACAACAAAGCATAATGAGCTATTTACAAATGTATTTGAAAATAATTAAGTAAAATCTTAGATTTTACATTCTTAGAAGTCTGGACCCTTTACACTTAAATTCAAAAACAACACTGTTACCGGTTTTATTTTTTCTTCATATTTTACCATAAGCATGGGCATTTATAAGGGCAATTTTCATGTAAATTTTATAGGTTGACAAAAACTGGAACTAGGTGAAATTAAGGCCTGAATTTGGTCGAAATACTTAAAAACTAAAAAATTTGGCGATGAGGTCATACAAAATCTTCTAGAAAATTGTTTTTTGTTGATTAATATATACTATTCTGGTTTATACACAATGAGAAATTATTAGACATTATTTTTGGGGACAATTTGGCTCGAATACGACAAAGCTGGGTTTATATGGCCTCGTTAAGTTAGGATACCCCCCATTTTTAAGCAAAAATCTTAAAATTCTTAAAAAAAAATTCCAGAAAAGATTTTTAAAAAAATTTTTCGGGTATAACGTGGTAATAAAAAATACTAACTTCATACCAAATTTCATGAAATTCCGAGCGAGGGCACAACCCTATGGGAATTTCTGATAGGGTGAGACCCCCCCCCCCCCCCTTATGAGTCAAATAGTATTTGAAATTTTAAATAATTATATCAGGTCATTAAAACTAACATACCATTTGCCCATTCTATATCGCAGAGGAACTGGAATTTTGTCTCCTTTTTCTTCTTCAATGCAGCTGAAATAGAAACAAGAGGACCATGATGGTCCTATATCGCTCACCTGAACCAAAATGATATGAGCAAAACTTTTGTTCAATTCAATTTGACTATAAGACTGAAAACGAACTTATGGTCAATAATGTTGTGACAATCAAACGAACATAACTCTTGACTCTCTGATCAGATCAAATCTGACTCATCTGATGTCTTATGGTCCCCAACATGAGATCAAATAGAGCGATGGAATGATGTGAAGAAGATCATCAACGCACAGTCCGACTCCGATGTCGCCAAAGTTCTAATCGACAGGTGAGCTTAATCGGGGTCTACTCATAATTTAACATTGTTAGTTCCACTGGCCATCAGGCCAGCGGGCTATTGTCATGGCGGTGTGTCCGTCGTCCGTCCGTAATTTTTTTCTTTAAAAATCTTCTTCTCAAAAACTACTGGATGGATTTCAATCAAACTTCACAGGAATGATCCTTAGGTGGTCTTCTATCAGATTCCTTCACTTGATTCTGATTGAACCAGAAAGTCTGGAGTTATCTGCCCTTGAATTAAAAATGGCTGTTTTTACTTTGTTTTCACTCTAACCACTACAAATATTGATCAATCAAGACAAAACTTGGTCAGAATGTTGGTGCTGATAAGATCTTACCTGAGTGCTTGATCTGAATATTACTTATTGAGTAATGTGCTCTTGAAATTGGCAAAATTACCATTTTTGACCTGATTTTTACTCAAACAACCATTAATATGCACCAATCAACACGAAACTTTCACATTATCTTACTGGCCATAAGATCTTGCATGGGTGTAATTTTCAGCTTCATAGGAATCTTAAATCATGATTTATCTGCCCTTGAATTTGACCAAATTGTTGTTTTCGACTTTGATTTTACACTCTTTACATCCACAAATATTGAACAATCTAGTCTAGGGGCCAACCCCAAAAAGAGGCCTAGAAAGTGGTTTTCTTTGGACCAATAGTGTAGAAAGATTCCGATGGTACAGTGAATTAGGGTAACCATTGGGGCTCTATTTTATGGTGGATGCCAGAACTGAAAGTGGTGCAGATTTTTTCTAGGGGCAGATAACTTTGCCCACCCAAAATTGACTTAAAAGGTTTTTTAGGTGACCATATATCGAAATTGTCGTCAATTTTTTTTCTATGACTTTTTCCTCAATAACTTTGTTTTAATAGAAATATTATGTATGCGAAAAAATAATTAGTAATAGAATAGTCGGTTTTTAAAACTTATTTACCGTAATTGCCCTAATAAATGTTCATTCTCCAAAATAGAAAAATCACTCTAAAATAATTAAGAAAAGTTTTTTTTCAAATTTTATTATTTTTTTTTAAACTGTGATGATAGAAAAGTTTAGACATCATAGGGATATTTTGAAGTCAATTAGGTTTCGTTCTAGGATGACTTTTGCAACAAATTTCGGTGTGATTTTTTTCTGGGGGCAGACAACTCTTACCACCAATAAGGGAATGTTCAAAGAAAGGCTTTATGACAAAACATGTTTACAATCTAGTAATCGCAAAAGTGAAACAATGTTCATTAAACTAAATCAGAACAAGTATGTTAATAAGTTCTTCAACGAGTTTGATAATTGGCCAGATCGGACCAGGAAGTCCTGAGTTATCTGCCATTGAACATCAAAAATAGCTATTTTAGACTTTGTTTACCATCTAGCATCCACAATTATTTACCAATGAGAATGAAACTTCTGATATATACCATAATGATAAGGTCTATAAGATCTCGAGTTTGATTTTCGGCCTGATCGGACAAGAAAATCATGAGTTATTTGCCCTTGAATGTGACAAAATTGCTGTTTTTGACTGTTTTCGACTTTGTTTACACTCTAGCATTTATAAATATTGACCAATCAAGTTGAGACCAGATCATTATGTTGCTGGCTAAAATATCTCAGAGGTGTTTAATTCTCAGAATGATCAGAATAGAACATCGCGAGTTATATGCCCTTGAATTTAACAGATTTGCCATTTTCGACTTGGTTTACACTTTAGAATCTTCAAGTATTGATCAATCCAAACAAGGCTTATGCATAACGATTGGAACCAAAAGATCTCAGAAGAGTGCAATCATTAAGTTTCAGCTTATTTTCACACATCCACGTTCTAACATTGGAAATGCAGTCTTCTACTTGTTTAATAACTGATCTAATTTGTGACGGGACAGTAGAATTGTACAGCTGGGAAATGTTATTGAGCGCCATATCCCCTTTATATTTGCCGTTTTGGGAAAGGGTTAAAATGACATTGATCTTATCAGTCCTGTAATTTCAAAGATGAAAACTTGTTGGAAAATTTTATCTTACACACTATGATGTGCAAATAAGGGCAATTGCAAGACAATGCCCAGGAGAGGAATGATGCGTGAAAAAAGAAGAAGGGCAGGGCTGAAATTATATGTCCCTTGTCTATTAATTTGGAGGGACAGAAAAGAAACAAAACCTACTGTGGTTTCGTGTGTCAGAGATAATAGTACCTATGACTTTGAATCATAATCATTCAACATTATATTGATCTACACTCTATAAGGGAAAGATACTAGTATGTATATTTATGTTTTGGTCACGAAAGAAATATAAAAAAAATTGGTTAGTAAAAAGGAACATTTCTTTCTATCAAACACTTTTACGTACATCTGCTTTCTCTTTCATCTCCTCGTGTAATTCCAACAGACATTCTTCTTCACCTTCTTCAAACATGTCTGTTTTTGTTTATCTTTTTTCACAGAAAATTTCAATACTTGAAATTTTGATATACTAATAACTATGAAAGATCGACAAGGTGTTTTTATCACAAAACCCAATTTCTCTAAATTGAATTGAAAAACGTAAGGTAAGATAATGAAACAGGAAAGCCAGTCACATTATAGCCGCGTGCAGTTGGGAAAATCTTTGAACATATCTTGATGGCATAGACATTTCAATAATGTACACAAGATGCATTGTACATGACATTTATGTGGGGCAAAAGGGTTTGACCAAAAGTTCTTTTTACCATGAGTCTTTTATCTCAATAAACACTAGGGGGCATGAAAACCAGGTAATGTGAAAGTTTTGAATTTAATGCTGAAAAAAGCATAATAGTTGTGTGTATTGCTATTACCATGACGATTACACTTTCAATTAGAGATTTATTTAAGTATTTACTTATCTGCTTCTTCAAATTGTAGAGCAATCCTAAGACTCTTAGCCGCTCTCTTACCACGTGACTGGGTCTCCTCTTTTCTTGATTCCTGAAGATATGATATACTTAAAATTCATACGAATATAAAATGTTCTTTATCCCTAGTGATACACAAGTTTTGAGCAGCTTCACATGGAATTTTACTAATCTATTATTCTAAATTATACAAAGAAGACACTAAGACTGTGACATTTGCTCCCCTGGCCCAGATATAGTCCTTACTAGCTTAAAATGATAAACAAAAACTTTCTATGCATTGTCACATTTCACATAGACATCAACATAATCACCATGATCAGCGATGACCTTGGCCGGCCACATGACAGATTTTGGTAAGCATTTAAGTCCTCTCACCCAGACAAATATCTGACACACAAAATTAATTCCAATTATGATTTACTATGTTCGACATAAGTATCAATGTAAAGGGATTGAAGTGGAATATTATCATAATTTTTAAATTTTATTTCAATGTTAAAATTGTTTTGAAAAGCTTTCTCATATATCATCATTTCCGAATCTTTTATTAAGTGGGAGTATTGTGTTAATTGCGAGCAGTGCTTCTCGTACTGGTTGACGTACATGGTATCCACGTACCTTTCTGTCGATTTAAAGACCGGTACCACAGACCATCTTCTTCGAGCGAGTACATTTTTATGTTAGTGCCGAAACACTGTTCGAACTTGGGGAGCTCGCTTAGTTGGACACCAGAAAAGTGTGAATCGGGGTTATTTCCCCCTCTCCATTTCTTCCTCTGTATACCGATTTTGCCATTCATCCAGCATGTTTCTAGCGATCCATGACGATGGAGAGATAGGCATCGGAACAAGCACAGGTTGTCCAGCTTCAAAAGGTTCAACAACTCTTTAAACGTTTGGTCACATCATGTTTACTTTCATTTTCGGACTTGATTCAAAGCAATGGTTTATTCCACAGTCAGAAAACTTTATCTAAAGTACAGATGCTAGTCCCTGTGTCCTCTTTTCATTGATGATGTTCACTTATTTTTGCCCATTTTAAGTTTCTGAACATTTAGCACATGACACACAATGTTTGAGTAAAACGCTCATCTCATTTTCTAGGCTCTGAATGTTAATCGTTCGATATCCTTACACATTTATATCTGAAACCCTTTCCAAACGTAATTGCAGTACATCTCCTATGCGCATTGAAACTGTTTATGAAGGTTTTTTTTTTCCATAACACACAGATGATAATTTTCGAATCATATTTCTGCACTCATGTCGCGGCACCTTTTTATTAAATTTCATTTTCAATCCAGGCATAGACATTCAAGAAAAATTAACAATTTCCCTAAATTTAGTTTAGTTTGACGTCCTGTAGCATATCCAAATCTATTTCTTGGTTTCCAATGTCTCTAAGCCATATTTGATTAAAATGTTGTGTCAAATCGTAAATATAAACAACTGATATTATACCACATGCCTATGCTATGACCATTCCGAAACACGTTACCTTTCAGTAAAATATAAATTGACAACAAAATTGTAATTACTTTATTAAGTATAAAGCTAAAATTAAAATACTTACCCTAACTTTGAAGTGGCTACAAATGTGTTTTAAAATACAGAAAAATAACTGTTTACATGAATGTCGAAACATAAACAGGGTGACGTTCCCTAACGAATTTGTGTCATATTTGTTCGGTTTTCGTCGATTTTACACCCCCAGCTGTGGAGGGGGATTAGAAATATCCCGGCTGCCATGTCCTGTAGCAAATGGTAAGACCCCAAGCAAAGGACAGTGTGTCTGTAACGGACCCGCTTGTTGGCCGTGAGTGAATACTCGTAAGCCGGACAAGGGGATCCTGGTCAGTTGAGGGAAGCCCAGGGCTCTCCAGCTTCCCAACACGCTGGCTTTGGCCTCGGCTTCGGTGTAAACGGGAGCTTAGATGGACCCGGTCTAGGCAATCGGCTGGTCGCTTTAGACTGGAGTAAAAATCGCTGTTCTCTTAATTCAGCTTCGACCTATGTCGGTGTATATTTTGTTATACATTTGGCTATGTGCCATTGTCACATTTGCGTTGTTATTTTACAAGTTTAATCTCTAGTCTATATAGGCTTATGGGTTAATTGGGTTGATTAGGTGGCTTGATCGGCGCCAATTTGCATGGCGGAGCTCTGTGTATAGAGTTGTTTCATGTATGTTTTTGCCGAGCTTGTTGTTTGGTTGGCTCGAGTATACTACCTGGGTAACCCTGGCATGGGGAGCTGGATACCCGCTCCAAAATCCATGTCCCCTTGTTGGACCCCATGGTGGGTGGGGGCCCGGGTAATGAATGATAAAACTTTAAACATGGCTACTCAAAATTCTAAAAGAAAATGTAATGAAATGGACTCGGACTCTGGAAACGCTTCATCGACTTCTTTTCCGCGATTTCTCTTAATTGAATCAAAGGATGAAAACAGACCGCTTGCTAAATTGTCTCCGTTTGTTATCAATAAAGTTCTGCTATCTTGTGCTGGTGAGCCTAAATCAGTTAAGAAATTGAATTCAGGTGCGCTCCTTGTAGAAGTTGCTAAACGTGCTCACGCAGAAAACCTTTTGGATTTGACAAGTTTTTTCGAAATCCCTGCTGAATGTACGCCTCATGCTAGCCTTAACACTTCCAAAGGACTGATACGTTGTCCTGATCTTCAGGGGGTATCAGAACATGAAATTGTGACGGAATTAGCATCACAGAATGTGACGGCTGCAAAGCGGATAACAGTTTTTAGCAATGGTGTGAAGAAGCAAACAAACACAATTATTTTAACATTCGAATCAGCTATTCTACCTAAATCAATCAAGGTTGGCTACTTAAAGGTAAACGTCGATTTATACATCCCAAACCCATTGCAGTGTTACCGCTGCTTTGGGTACGGCCACCATGAGAAGAAATGCCAAACAAGAGGACCCTGAGGGCCCTAAATCGCTCACCTGAGTAATGTTTTAATAATGCCAAATAACTTTGCATATGTTACGCATTGTGGTCCAAGAGAAGAATTTGGTCATGTAGTTTAGGAAGAGATGTTGTTTACAGTAATTGATGAGCTTTATGACATTTCCCATTTTCTGATGCCACAGCAACCAGAGTTTTTCATGAATTTCAATTCTTTTAGCAATTGTCATAAGGGACCACCCAAAGAACATTTCTGCCAAGTTTGGTTGATTTTAACCCAGAAGTTAAGGAGGAGATGTCGTTTAAAGAAGTTGTTAAGTTTTTGTGAAATTTTCCATTTTCGGATGCCACGGCAACCAGAGTTTTTCATGGATTTCAATTCTTTTAGCAATTTTTATAAGGGACCACCTAAGGTACAATTCTGCCAAGTTTGGTTGATTTTTAAGAATTTTTTTAGCTTTTGTGAAATTTCCCATTTTCCGATGCCACGGCAACCAGAGTTTTTCATGGATTTCAATTCTTTTAGCCATTTTAATAAGGGACCACCATAGGAACATTTCTGCCAAGTTTGTATGATTTTAACCCAGAGGTTAAGGAGGAGATGTTTTTTAAAGAAATTGTTGAGCTTTTGTGAAATTTCCCATTTTCCGATGCCACGGCAACCAGAGTTTTTCATGGATTTCAATTCTTTTAGCAATTTTTATAAGGGACCACCCAAGGAACATTTCTGCCAAGTTTGGTTGATTTTAACCCAGAAGTTAAGGAGGAGATGTTTAAAGAAATAGTTGAATTTTTTTTAAATTTCCCATTTTTTGATGCCACGGCAACCAGAGTTTTTCATGGATTTCAATTCTTTTAGCAGCTTTTATAAGGGACTACCCAAGGAACATTTCTGCCAAGTTTGGTTGATTTTGACACTGAAGTTAGGGAGGAGATGTTGTTTAAAGAAATTCTTGAATTTTTGTGAAATTTCCCATTTTCCGATGCCACGGCAACCAGAGTTTTTCATGGATTTCAATTCTTTTAGCAATTTTAATAAGGGACCACCCAAGGAACACTTCTGCCAAGTTTGGTTGATTTTGACCCAGAAGTTAAGGAGGAGATGTCGTTTAAAGAAATTTTTGAGCTTTTGTGAAATTTCCCATTTTCCGATGCCACGGCAACATGAGTTTTTCATGGATTTCAATGCTTTTAGCAATTTTTATAAGGGACCACCCAAGGAACATTTCTGCCAAGTTTGGTTGATTTTGACCCAGTAGTTTAGGAGGAGATGTCGTTTAAAGAAATTTTTGAGCTTTTGTGAAATTTCCCATTTTCTGATGCCATGGCAACAAGAGTTTTTCATGGATTTCAATTCTTTTAGCAGTTCTTATAAGGGACCACCCAAGGAACATTTCTGCCAAGTTTGGTTGATTTTGATCCAGAAGTTAAGGAGGAGATGTCGTTTAAAGAAATTTTTGAGCTTTTGTGAAATTTTCCCATTTTCCGATGCCACGGCAACCGGAGTTTTTCATGGATTTCAATTCTTTTAGCAATTTTTATAAGGGACCACCCAAGGAACATTTCTGCCAAGTTTGGTTGATTTTGACCCAGTAGTTTAGGAGATGTCATTTAAAGAAATTGTTGAGCTTTTGTGACATTTCCCATTTTCTGATGCCATGGCAACCAGAGTTTTTCATGGATTTCAATTCTTTTAGCAATTTTTATAAGGGACCACCCAAGGAACATTTCTGCCAAGTTTGGTTGATTTTGACCCAGTAGTTTAGGAGGAGATGTCGTTTAAAGAAATTGTTGACGCCGTGACGGACAGACGGACAGACGGACGCCGGACATTGATCGATCACAATACCTCACCTTGAGCACTTCGTGCTCAGGTGAGCTAAAAACCGAGATATGTCGCAGATGTGGTGGTGATGCGGAATCACACGATGTTGACGAATGTGAGAACAAACTTCAGTGTAAAAACTGTGGTGAGGCTCACATAGCAACATCCCGCTCCTGCTCACACTGGAAAAGAGAAAAAGACATAGTAACAGTGAAATATAAAGAGGGTCTTTCGTTCTTTGAGGCAAGAAAAGTAGTCGAAAATCGTATCAATCTGAATTATGCCCAAGTTACTAAACCAAATTCCAACACTACTAAAAATGAAAACAGTTGCCAAAATTGTCAAGATCTCTTTCAGAAGTTATGCGTACTATTTCCGGAAAAGAAACGAGAAATAGCAGAACTATTTCCAAAGACAAATTCAACACCATCTTGCGTTAATACACCGGCTTCTTTGTCTTCTTCATCCAGTAAAACAAATGCACCACAAGCAACTCCTTCTCCATCAGTTTCCGCTCAAGTTACCCACAGCACAAGTAAACCAGATTCCGAGTCAAAATCAAAAAGTCAATCTTCTACAAGTCATGAAATAGTTAATCAAAATCGAAGGTCTGCACCTTCGAAAGCTCCGATCTCTGATCGACAACCAAAAGGATCTCAAGATCCTATTAAACAATATAACCGTTATCGGTCCCTCGATGAGGACATGATAACGGATGATTATTATGCAGATTCCAGAGGTAAGCAAGGAACAAATATTATTAAACTTAACAAGAAATGAATAATTCCACACTTCCAATAAACTGTTGTCTCCTAATAATTATAATTTTCATCATGGCGAATACAATTATTCAATGGAATTGTCGCAGTATCAAGTCGAATTTTGAAGAACTTAATTTATTAGTTTCGAAAGAAAAACCAGTAGCAGTTTGTCTACAAGAAACATTTTTAAAAGATACAGATAAGTGTTCACTCAAATATCATTCTTGTTATGTTAAAAACTTCACGGAAAGCGAACGAGCTTCAGGTGGTGTAGGTATCATTGTGAATAACAATGTTCCTCACCGTCCTGTTCAGCTGGACACAAGTTTACAAGCAGTAGCTGTGAGTGTTTCTCTTAACAAGACTATCACGATTTGTTCTATCTATCTCCCCCCTAGTTCTCCTGTTGACAGCAGGAAACTAGACCAACTTGTTGAACAATTACCTAAACCTTTTATTTTAATGGGAGATTTCAATTCCCACCATACTTTGTGGGGTTGTTCAAATTCAGACAATAAGGGTCATATTGTTGAAGACTTTATTTCAAGACACGATCTTTCTCTTTTAAATGATAAGTCATCGACTTATCTCCATCCTGCTACTGGTTCTTACTCATCTTTAGACTTGTCAGTTTGCAGTCCTCAAATTTTTCCAGATTTTCGCTGGAAAGTTGATAACGATCTGCATGGCAGTGACCATTTTCCGATTCTTGTTTCAGAAATTGGGCCATCTGTACAGGAGGGCCCACAACGTTGGAAGCTCCATAAAGCAAACTGGGGCTTGTTCAAAACTATTTGTGAACAGTCCATTACACCTCAATCTTTTGAAGATTGTGAGAATCCTTCAGAATTATTCACTTCACTATCATATGCATCTGCAGAAAAGGCAATTCCGAGAACGTCGAAAAATCCTAAACATCCTAATAAGCCGTGGTTTAATGATGATTGCAAGAAGGCTATAGCAAAGCAAAAGTCGGTTCTTAGAGAGTTTGATCTAAGGCCGACTAAGGAAAATCTTATAAAGTTTAAAGTTCATGTGCGAGAGCACGGCGCACTATTAAACGCAGTAAACGTACGTCTTGGAGACAGTATGTATCTAGATTAAATTCTAGATCGTCTGTCAAAAAGACTTGGGATATGGTGCGAAAAATTAGTGGCAAGAACTCCTCGCTCAGTGTTGGGCATTTGAATACTGACAATGGCGTTGTTTCATCTAAGCCTGATATAGCAAATGTTTTAGCAGATACATTTGCCAAAAAATCTTCCTCTTCTAACTATTCCCCAGAATTTCAAAAACACCAAGAACAAAAAGAAAATATTAAATTAAATTTCAAATCCAAAAATACGGAGCATTATAATAAAGAATTTACACTAAAGGAGCTTAAAGCAGCCCTTAAGAAATGCCATGATACTGCAGTTGGATGTGATGATATCCACTACCAGTTTTTAAAGCATCTACCGCACCAATCCCTTCAGTGTTTACTCGATATCTTTAACAGTGTTTGGAAAACGGGAGTACTTCCAGCCTCGTGGCGGGAAGCTATTGTTATTCCAATACCCAAACCTGGTAAAGATTCAGACAATCCTTCTAATTACCGGCCTATAGCCTTAACAAGTTGTGTTTGCAAGACAATGGAAAGAATGGTCAATAACCGTCTTGTATGGTTTCTTGAGAAAAACAAACTTATTACGTCGGCCCAAAGTGGCTTTCGTAAGCAAAGAAGCACCCTCGATCATTTAGTTCGGTTCGAAACTTTTATTCGGGAAGCTTTTATCAAGAAAGAACACGTTGTTTCAGTCTTTTTAGCTCACCTGAGCACGAAGTGCTCGAGGTGAGTTATTGTGGTCACTTTTTGTCCGGCGTCAGTCCGTCCGTCCGTCAACATTTGGGGTGTTTACACTCTAGCATCCACAAAAGTTACTCAATCTTGATCAAACTTGGCCAAAACAAGTACGATCATAAGTCCTCGAACAAGTTCGATTATGGGCCTGATCGGACCAGAAAGTGCGGAGTTATCTGCCCTTGAATGTCAAAAAATGCTGTTTTTAAGTTTGTTTACACTCTAGCATCTACAATTATTGATCAATCAAGACAAAACTTAAACATTATGTTGGAGACCATAAGATCTTGGATGAGGTCAATTTTCAGTCTGATCTGACCAGAAAGATGAGAGTTATGTGCCCTTGAATTGGGCAAAATTGCCACTTTTTTGCTGTATTCAGAAAAGAGTTAATCTAAGGGAAGGAACTCTGACACTACTTCACTTCAGTATAAGTAGAGTTATCTAGTTTGATAGAGGATATAAATAGATTCTAAGGGAAGGAACTCTGACACTACTTTACTTCAGTATAAGTAGAGTTATCTAGTTTGATAGAGGATATAAATAGATTTACACTCTTATTAACCCATTACCAAACAACAAAATTTTAGCCTAGCCCAAAATCATAGGTGTTCCATTGAACAAAATTTAACATTCTTCGGTCTTTCTTGGTAGAAAGGAGCTTAGATGGACCCGGTCTAGGCAATCGGCTGGTCGCTTTAGACTTGGACTTTTTTGAACATTTATGTCATTTCATACATGTATAACACTACATTTCATACTGTAATCGTAATAGCAATTATCGTTGTATACACTCTTATACTTGATTTGATTTGTCCATGTCTATATAGGCTCATGGGTTAATTGGGTTGATTGAATGGCTTGATCGGCGTTGAAATGCATGGCTGATCTTTGTTTTAGAGATTAACCATGTATGTCCCTGTCGCACTTGTTGTGAGATTGGCTTGAGTATACCATCTGGGTATCCCTGGCATGGGGAGCTGGATATCCGCTCCGTTTTCCATGTCCCCTTGTTGGACTCTGTGGCGGGTGGGGGCCCAGATGATGAACCTTAAAATCACAAACATAGATTCTAAAACTTATAAACGAACGCGCTCAGAAATAGACTCGGAAAACTCTTCATGCAATAGCTCATTCCCAAGGTATTTACTTATTGAATCGACCGCTAATGGCAAAGCTTTGACAACATTATCCCCTTTTGTGATAAACAAGTGCATACTTTCATATGCAGGCGAGCCCAAATCAATAAAGAAATTGAAATCTGGTGCCCTTCTTGTCGAAGTTGACAAGAAGTCGCATGCAGATAATTTGTTGAAACTTAAAACGTTCTTTGACTTACCAGCCAAGTGTACTGAACACTCCACATTGAACTCATCCAAAGGTCTGATCCGCTGCCGTGATTTGCAGGGAGTACCGGAGGATGAAATTGTCACTGAACTGTCTTCGCAACATGTAACTGCAGCAAGGAGGATACACATTTTTAAAAATGGAATAAAGCAACCTACCAATACTATTGTGCTCACATTTAATACGTCGCTTCTCCCAAAATCACTGAAAGTTGGGTATCTAAAGGTCAAAGTGGAATTATATATTCCCAACCCGCTCCAGTGTTATTCTTGTTTCAAGTTCGGACATCACGAGAAGAACTGCAAGGAGGACTTTGCTCAATGTCATCGTTGTTGCGAATCGCCAGAATCGCACGACTATCTTAATTGTAGCAACACGCCAAAGTGCCATAACTGCGGCGAAGCCCACAAGTCCACTTCTCGTGCTTGTCCACACTGGAAGCGGGAAAAGGAAATTGTGACCGTTAAGTGTCGTGAAGGCCTCTCATTTTTTGAAGCCAGAAAGATTGTAGACAGTCGAACTAATCTCACTTCTTCGTATGCTCAAGCGACCAAAGTTAATTCAACAAATCTGACAGTGATTGCGAAAATTGCAAAGGTCTTTTCAGGAAATTGTGTATTCTTTTTCCTGAAAAGAAGGAAGAAATTTCGCAACTATTTTCTTCAACAAAAACTGTCCCAACTTCTCCGATTTCTACACCCGATACGCTCCAACAACCTATTAAACCTCCTGAACCAAAAACAACCTCCGTCACTCCACCAGCTGCTGTTACAGCTAGCAAAAGCTTGCCAAAACAAGATTCTAAGTCTGAATCAAAGACAAAAAGTAATGAAATAGTAAACCAATCTAGCCGTGATTCATTAAATCAAAATCGAAGGCCTGCACCTTCGAAACCGGTGATCTCTGATCGCCAACCAAAAGGGTCTCAGGACCCTATCAAACAATATAATCGGTTTGAGTGTCTTGAAGAAGACATGATGACCGATGACCATGCAGATTCCAGAAAGAATAAGCAAGGTAATAACATTATCAAACTTAATAAAAACAAATGAATATGTTCAGACTTCCGTTACTATGTGGTATACTTTTAATTTTATTATCTATCATGGCGAATACAGTTATCCAATGGAATTGCCGAAGTATTAAAGCAAATTTCGAAGAACTAAATCTTCTAGTCTCAAAAGAAAAACCAGTAGCAGTTTGTCTACAAGAAACCTTTTTAAAAGATACTGACAAGTTTACCCTAAAGTATCATTCTTGTTACTTTAAAAATTTTACGGGGAGTGAAAGAGCTTCAGGAGGTGTTGGTATCATTGTGAATAACAGTGTTCCACATCGTCCTGTACAGCTTGACACTACTTTACAAGCAGTAGCTGTTAGTATTTCTCTGAATAAAACTATAACGCTTTGTTCTATTTATCTTCCACCTAGTTCTCCTGTCGACGGCAGGAAACTAGATCGACTCATTGAACAATTGCCCAAGCCTTTTATTTTAATGGGAGATTTTAATTCCCACCATACATTATGGGGATGTTCAAATACTGATAACAAGGGTCATATTGTGGAAGACTTTATTTCAAGTCATGATTTATCCCTTTTAAACGATAAGTCATCGACTTATCTACATCCTGCTACTGGTTCTTATTCATCATTAGACTTGACAGTTTGCAGTCCTCAAATTTTTCCAGATTTAAACTGGAAAGTTGATGACGATTTGCATGGCAGTGACCATTTTCCGATTTTTATTTCGGAAATTGGGCCATCAGTGCAGGAGCGACCACAACGGTGGAAACTCCATAAAGCAAACTGGGGCTTGTTCAAAACTGTATGTGAACAGTCCATTACAACTCAAGCTTTTGAAGATTGTGAGAATCCAGCAGAATTATTTACCTCTCTGTTATATTCATCTGCAGAAAAAGCAATTCCAAGAACATCTAAAAACCCTAAACATCCAAAGAAACCATGGTTTAATGATGATTGCAAGAAGGCTGTAGCAAAGCAAAAGTCGGTTCTTCGAGAGTTTGATGTAAGGCCGACTAAGGAAAATCTTATAAAGTTTAAAGTTGCACGTGCGAGAGCACGGCGCACTATTAAACGCAGTAAACGTACGTCTTGGAGACAGTATGTATCTAGATTAAATTCTAGATCGTCTGTCAAAAAGACTTGGGATATGGTGCGGAAGATAAGTGGCAAGAACTCTTCACTCAGTGTTGGGCACTTGAACACTGATAATGGCGTTGTTTCATCTAAGCCTGACATAGCAAATGTTTTGGCAGATACTTTTGCCAAAAAATCCTCCTCTTCTAATTATACACCTAAATTTCAAAAACATCAAGAGCAAAAAGAAAAAGTTAACTTGAATTTTAAATCCAAAAATACAGAACATTATAATAAAGAATTTACTCTTAAGGAGCTAAAAACAGCCCTTAAGAAATGCCATGATACTGCAGTTGGATGCGATGATATCCACTACCAGTTCTTGAAGCATTTACCACACGAATCCCTCCAATGTTTACTCGATATCTTTAACAGTGTTTGGAAAACGGGAATACTTCCAGCCTCGTGGCGGGAAGCTATTGTCATTCCAGTACCCAAACCTGGCAAAGATTCAGATAATCCTTCAAATTACCGGCCTATAGCCTTAACAAGTTGTGTTTGTAAAACCATGGAAAGAATGGTCAATGACCGTCTTGTATGGTTTCTTGAGAAAAACAAACTTATTACGTCGGCCCAAAGTGGCTTTCGTAAGCAAAGAAGCACCCTCGATCATTTAGTTCGCTTCGAGACTTTTATACGAGAAGCTTTTATCAAGAAAGAACACGTTGTTTCAGTCTTTTTTGATTTAGAGAGTGCATATGATACCACATGGAAGTATGGAATCATGATTTCGGTATACGAGGTCGCCTTGCTTATTTCATTTCTGCATTTTTGGATGAACGGCAATTTAGAGTCAGGGTTGGAGATACGCTCTCTGATCCTCATGAACAGGAGATGGGTGTCCCCCAGGGCTCCATTCTTTCTGTTACACTTTTTAGTGTTAAAATCAACAATATTATTAAGGCTACTTGCCCTGGTATTGAATATTTTCTTTACGTTGATGACTTTTGTATTTGTTATCGTTCAAAACATATGCATACCATCGAACGACAGTTACAACAGGTTTTAAATAACCTGAGTAAATGGTCGAATGAAAATGGTTTTAAATTTTCTAAAACCAAGACAAAATGTATGCATTTCTGTAAATCCTGAAAACTCCATCCTGATCCAGAACTCACTTTGGACGGGATCCGAATTGAAGTTGTCCCAGAATTTAAATTTCTGGGTCTTTTATTTGACTCTAAATTATCGTTCATCCCGCACATTGAATATCTGAGCAATAAGTGTAAGAAAGCTCTTAATCTTTTACGCGTTGTCTCCAGTATGGACTGGGGCGCAGACAAAAAAGTTTTATTACGTCTTTATAGATCTCTTGTGAGATCGAAATTGGATTATGGATGCGTTGTTTACGGCTCTGCCCGTCAATCTTACTTGCGCAAACTTGATTCAATACACAATCAAGGTCTACGTATTGCGTTGGGCGCATTTAAAACATCGCCAATTAATAGTCTCTATGCTGAAGCAAACGAACCATCTTTAAACTTACGTCGAAAGAAATTGTCTATGGATTACTATTTGAAATTGAAATCAAATCCAGATAATCCTACACATGATTCTGTTTTTGAACCTCTTTACGAAGAGGACTTCAAAAAGAAGGAATCAGAAATTCTACCCTTTAGTTTACGTTGTAAAGCTGACATAGAATCTTTAGATTTTGATCTAGATGATGTGGCCGAACATAAAGTTCCAGATGTTCCTTTGTGGACGTCTAAAAGTCCCACCTTTATTTATGATCTAGCTTCAACTAAAAAATCTGAAACTGATCAAGTTGTATTTAAAACTAAATTCCTTGAAATACAGGAAAAACACATTATGCACTTTCAAATTTATACAGACGGGTCTAAAAATGAAGAAAAAGTTGCTTCAGCTGCCATCTTGGATGGTTACAAATATCAGTATCGTCTGCCTGATAATTCATCCATTTTCTCTGCCGAGCTCAAGGCTATTGACCTTGCGCTCGAGCACATTATTGAAAATGGTTATTGGCGTTACATTATTTTCACTGACTCTTTATCTAGTATGCAAGCGCTGGAACACGAGAAAACGGACAACCCTATCATAGTTAAACTTCTTGAAAAGCTGTATCGTATCTATGCTGCTGATGAAGATACTGATATTGTCTTTTGCTGGCTTCCAAGCCATTGTGGTCTACGTGGCAACGAAGAGGCAGATAGGGCTGCCAAGGACGCGTTGTCACTAGATGTTTTACCTTTTAAAGTTCCTTTTACTGATTTTAAACCTCTAATTAATATTTTTATCCACAATGTATGGCAGGACTGTTGGAGTGACCAAGCAAATCAACGAAATAAATTGTTTTCGATTAAACCTTCACTTGGTGAATGGCTGCCGGGTCTTCGGTCTGACCGCCGCGAAGAGTTAGTTTTGGCCAGATTGCGAATCGGTCATACTCATTTGACCCATTCGCACCTATTAAAGAACGAGGTAGAACCGCAGTGTATTCCTTGTAATGAGACACTTACTGTCCAACATCTACTCATTGATTGTGTAGATCTTGCCATCATAAGAAACAGGCACTTTAACGTTGATAATTTGAAATCGTTATTTGATACCGTGAGGCCTGAGTCGATTTTTAACTTTCTTAAAGAATGTAATCTCTTTAGAAAGATTTAGCTCTTTTTATTATAGTCTGTGATATTTGATCTGTGATACTTTAGTTACGTTTAATATTCTATATTTATTTGTTCTGTGGATTTTCCGATCGAGTGGACTCGGACATGGGTGTTCTCTGATCTGGGAGGAGCCCATGTCTATTCGTCCTCACATCGGATTATTCATGGTTCATGGTTGTTTTTGTCTAGTTTTAATATTGTGTTCTAATACTAGTATTGATTAATTTTATACAAGGTAACATTATCTATTCTTGAATTAGATATATAGTCACTATAATTTACCTTTCTGGATGTTTATGTAACTATATACATATCAGTAATTTTGTATACATCCAGGTATATGTTGTTGTTGCGCCCAATATGACCTTAGTAGTCGACGGGCCTTAAAACTCCATTCATTCATTCATTCATTCTTGGTAGAAAACATTGTGGGTAATGAAGAAATTGTTTGTCACAATGTTTTCCAAAGCCTTTATTTTGTGGGGCATCCAAAAAGCGCCAATGTGTGGGAAAGGGTCAATCAAGACAAAACTTGGACACAATGTTGGGGACTTTAAGATCTCAGATGAGTTTGATTTTCAGTCTGATCTGACGAGAATGTTGAGAGTTATGTGCCCTTGAATTTGACAAAATTGCCATTTTTCGGCTGGTTTCGACCTTGTTTACATTCTAGAATCTACAATTATTGATCAATCTATACAAAACTTGGACACAATGTTGGGAACCATAAGATCTCATATGAGATTGATTTTCAGTCTGATCTGATCAGAAAGTCGAGCGTTTTGTGCCCTTGAAATTGACAAAATTGTTGTTTTCGGCTGTTTTTGACCTTGTTTATACTCTAGAATCTACAATTATTTATCAATCAAGACAAAACTTGGATACAATCAGGGCTACAGATAAGTGGAGGTGAAGACATACTAACATTGTTTTTTCGAATTCAAATCCTATGTTGTGGGTACTCATTTGAATCGTCTCGACGAGACAATACAAATGAGTACATGTACCTACAACATAGGGTTGGATGATCACTGACAGCATTATTGCAGTTTGAAAAGTCACCACCCCCTCTTATCTGGAGCCCTGTACAATGTTTGGCACCATAATTTAGATCTTGGATGAGTTAGATTTTCACAACCTTATTGACCATAAGTTCTTTTTCAGTCTTAAAGTAATAAATATTAATTGAATTGAACAAGTGTTGCTCATCCCTTACCAAAATGGTTTATAAGCCACTTATAAGACAAGATCTAAGTCCCTTATAAGTCCCATATAAGTGGCTTATAAGGGACTTAGTCTTTTGCCTTATAAGTGGCTTATAAGTCACGGATAAGGATTTTATATGTAAATTAGATCTAAGTCCCGTATAAGTGACATATATGACTTATAAGTGACATATATGACTTATACGTGACATACGAGGGTTGTTCGGAAATTATTGAGACAACGCTTATAGGACTTAAATTATAACAAGCAAGGGATTAAAAAATATATCAAAACAAAGACAATTTATATTTCTCTACATATGTAACTTTTTTTCGAAATTTGCTGTTACAATAAAGAAACTGGAGTGAATAAACCATTCCTATCTTTAAGGTACCGGAGCACCGCGACGTCATTCCCATGACGTCAAAATAACTGACGGTCATAATAGCGCGTCCAGTCGACCTGCTGACCCTGACTTTTTACGGAGGAGCCGCTCCATTCACTGCCTAGACATTTGATTGTTGTTTAGTTCCTGGATTGTAGAAATACATTCATGTTTCATCGCATGTGATTATACGGTCGAGAAAAAACTTTCACCATCTGCTCGCCTCCGATTTAAGAAGATTTTCGATGCTGCAACTCACCGTTGTTGGTCACTTTCTGATAGTAGTCTGGGTACCCATCGGGCGCACACACGTTCCATGTTGAGATGTTCAGCCAGTATCTTATACGCTGTGGCTACACCAATTTCAATGGTGCTAGCAATGTCCCGCACTGCCAAACGAGCGTCTTCGCCAAGTGTGTACGCAACGTCAGACGTCAAAACATCAAATTTTCCGTGATGATCATCGGCCGGCCCGCTCTTTTTGAGTTGTATAGAGTTGATGTCATTTCAAAAAATCGTCTGGGCCATCTATACACCAGCGCTCGAGACACACCGCTACCACTCTGTGCCATTTCCATCAATTTCTTTGTTTCCACGAGAGTCTTTCCTAATTCCAAGCAAAATTTTATGTAAGATCGCTGCTCCGCCTTTACGTCACAGTTAATTTTGACGTCGATGTTGCGATGGTAGCGACTTCCGCAAAATCACGATTACCTTCGTATTAACGACTCCAATGTTTTGAAATTTTAACCGAATCACGTCATAGATAGACGTTACACGCAACGTAAATTTAGTACTTTAATTCCCGCTTTTTCATTGTGAATTTAGTTGTTTAAATTGTGCGATGTAAATAGAATTAGAAATAATTACGAGGTGCTCCGGGTCGGGATACCCTGCATATAAAATATGCGAATTTAACCAAAAGAATGCAATAAAATTATGTTTTTTATCTACCTACAATTTCAATAGATGTTGTTTGGAACATATCTGTTATATCAACTTGATCCGATATCTTTTAATGAAAATAATTGATGTGTCTCAATAATTTCCGAACAACCCTCGTATATGTGGCTTATAAGTGGCTTATAAGCAACATAGCAATTCTTTTCTATCCTCCTTACATCTGGCATATAAGTCACTTATAAGGGACTTATATGCCACTTATAAGTGACATATAAGTCACTTATAAGTGACATATAAGTCACTTATAAGTGACCTATAAGTTTGATCCACTGCCTATAAATAGCTAGCATCCATGGAACAATTGTCACATGGCGCAGTTTATCAGCATTTTCTTTTTCCTCTATGTTTCTCAAACTATCTGTACAATGGGATGTTAAAACCAGGTCTTTAAACAATCCTCATCATGAAGGCTGCCAGGAATTAGCAGGTTGAGCAAGAGTTATATTATGTATGTGAGGAGCCTCCCCATTCAAGCAATTTATTTTAACCCTTTCCTAAACAAGACCTGGTTTTGACATGCCTACTGGAGAGAGAATATATTTTAAAAGCAGGGATTTTTTTATTTACAAATTGTCAAAATCTATTGAAGATAATTAACTGAAAAAATAAAGAATCATTTTACAATCACAACAGTTACAAGTATCAAAAATTTCAGATATGTTGACTTAAAAGTGGATGATTAATTTGATAAAACCTACTCATTCATTTTGAAATGGTCATGAAAACCCATGACAATTACATAAAATAAACTAATCATCTGTTTAATGTCAATTAAAGATTAGAATTACCTTCAGAAACTAAATAGTTGCTCCATGTTCCAAGTTCATCATATTATTCCAGTTTTTTCAGCAGCTATCATCATTGTTATTAACGAACATTAACAATACAAATTCAAACATTTCTTTGTCTATTTCCCGCTAAAAATCTCAGACAAAGACTCAATCCACTCATCTATGTTGTTCACGAAGCTTACTGGGATGCATACTTATAAATGACTTAGTTCTTTACATGGTTTTATACTTTCACATAGTTGACTTATAAGTCACTTATATGTCACTTATACGTTGTGCATCTTTTAGCCTTAGAAATGACTTATACATAGAACTCACTTAGTTGCATTTCTATCAAACTTATAAGTAACTTATATGTCCCATATATGTGCCTTATAAGTCCCTTATAAGTCACATATAAGTCTGACTAAGTGATTTTGGTAAGGGATATCATTTAGGTTCAGGTGAGCGATATAGGACCATCATGGTCCTCTTGTTTGATTTAGAGAGTGCATACGATACAACATGGAAGTATGGAATCATGAATGACCTCCATGATTTCGGTATACGAGGTCGCCTTGCTTATTTCATTTCTGCATTTCTGGATGAACGGCAATTTAGAGTCAGGGTTGGAGATACACTCTCTGATCCTAATGAACAGGAGATGGGTGTTCCCCAGGGTTCTATTCTTTCTGTTACGCTTTTTAGTGTTAAAATCAACAATATAATTAAGGCTACCTGCCCTGGTATTGAATATTTCCTTTACGTTGATGACTTCTGTATTTGTTATCGTTCGAAACATATGCATACAATCGAACGACAGTTACAACAGGTATTAAATAACCTGAGTAAGTGGTCAAATGAGAATGGTTTTAAATTTTCTAAAACCAAGACAAAATGTATGCATTTTTGTAAATCGAGAAAACTCCACCCCGATCCAGAACTGACTCTGGACGGGATCCGTATTGAAGTTGTCCCAGAGTTCAAGTTCTTGGGACTTTTATTTGACTCTAAATTGTCTTTCATTCCGCACATTGAATATCTGAGCAATAAGTGTAAGAAAGCTCTAAATCTTTTACGTGTCGTCTCCAGTATGGACTGGGGAGCAGACAAAAAAGTTTTATTACGCCTTTATAGATCTCTCGTGAGATCTAAACTAGACTATGGTTTTGTTGTTTACGGATCCGCCCGTCAATCATACTTGCGCAAGCTTGATTCGATTCATAATCAAGGTTTACGTATTGCGCTGGGCGCATTTAAAACATCGCCAATTAACAGTCTCTATGCGGAAGCAAATGAGCCATCTTTGAATTTACGGAGAAAGAAATTATCAATGGATTATTATCTAAAACTTAAATCTAATCCAGATAATCCTACACATGACGTTGTTTTTGAACCTCTTCACGAAGAGGATTTTAATAAAAAAGAATCAGTTATACCTCCTTTTAGTTTACGTTGCAAGGCAGATGTAAATTCTCTAGATTTTGATCTAGATGACGTGGCAGAACAAAGAGTTCCAAATGTTCCTTTGTGGACGTCCAAAAGTCCCACCTTTATTTATGATCTTGCTTCAACGAAAAAGTCGGAAACTGATCAAGTTGTGTTTAAAAATAAATTTCTTGAAGTACAAGAAAAGCACATGCTTCATTTAAAAATTTATACCGATGGTTCTAAAAGCGAAGAAAAAGTTGCTTCTGCTGCCATTTTAGATGGCTTCAAATATCAGTATCGTTTGCCCGATAACTCGTCCATTTTCTCTGCCGAGCTCAAGGCTATTGACCTTTCACTCGAGCACATCATTGAAAATGGCTATTGGCGCTACATTATTTTTACAGACTCTTTATCCTGTATGCAAGCGCTCGAGCACGAAAAAACGGACAATCCTATTATTGTAAAACTTCTTGAGAAGCTTTCTCGTTTGTATGCTTCTGATGAAGATACTGATATTGTCTTTTGCTGGCTTCCAAGCCATTGCGGTCTACGTGGCAATGAAGAGGCAGACAAAGCTGCCAAGGAGGCGTTGTCACTAGATATTTTATCTTTTAAAGTTCCTTTTACTTATTTTAAACCTCTTATATATAATTTTATTCAAAATGTATGGCAGAACTGTTGGAGCGACGAGGCCAATCATCAAAATAAATTGTTTTCAATAAAGCCTGCACTTGGTGACTGGCTGCCAGGTTTTCGATCTGAGCGCCGCGAGGAGTTAGTTTTGGCCCGACTACGAATTGGTCACACACATTTGACCCATTCGTACTTATTAAAGAACGAGGAAAAACCTCAATGTATTCCTTGTAACGAGGCACTAACTGTTCAGCATATACTCATAGATTGTGTAGATCTAGCCATCATTAGAAACAGGCACTTTAATGTCGACAGTTTGAAAACATTCTTTGAAACTGTAAGGCCTGAATCAATTTTTAACTTTCTGAAAGAGTGTAATCTCTTTAAAAAGATTTAGCTGTGATATTTAATGTGTGTTTTTTTTATGTTCTATGGATTTTCCGGTCGAGTGGACTCGGACATGGGTGTTCTCTGATCTGGGAGGAGCCCATGTCTATTCGTGCTCACGTCGGATTATTCATGGTACATTGTCATACAATATGTCGTATGATAGTTTTAATCATTTATACTTCAGTTATTTTAATAGGTTTTATGCACTATGGATTTTCCGGTCGGGTGGACTCGGACATGGGTGACCTCTGATCTGGGAGGAGCCCATGTCCATTCGTGCTCACGTCGGATTATTCGGCGATGTGCATTGTAGTTTTTTATATGATTTTCCGGTCGGGTGGACTCGGACATGGGTGTTCTCTGATCTGGGAGAAGCCCATGTCCTTTCGTGCTCACGTCGGATTATTCATGCCCTATTGTTGTTTTATCCTCTATATGATATTTTTATCTTGTTAATTTCAGTTTGTTTAATTCATTTCGATGATCTGTGGATTTTCCGGTCGGGTGGACTCGGACATGGGTATTCTCTGATCTGGGAGGAGTCCATGTCCTTTCGTGCTCACGTCGGATTATTCATGGTGTATTATAAATTTGCATAGAATTTTATCTGTTATAGAATATCGTATTTTTATCATTTCTCCTCTAGATGTTTATGTAACTAATACATATTCCTATACATCTTGAAATGAGGTATAATTACAGTGAGTGCGCCCAATATGACCTTGGTAGTCGACGGGCCTTAAAACTCCATTCATTCATTCATTTGTCGATTTTACGATCGATCGGATCTTACTACATGTACATTGTATCTCACGTTTCAGGGTTTGAACATTTTGGCTTTCGGCTTGTTAACAATGCTCAAAACTGAATTACGTCAACAACATGCTCATTTGTAAGTTTTCAGTTGACATTTTCTTTGTGCTGGATCCAGGCACAACTAAACAACACTGAAAATAGTTCCGAATTTTGTGAAACATTTTTGTTGATTTACTGATTGGTTTTATAGATATTTGTAAATATAATAAAATAGGAAAATTATAACTGAAAATTTTGATAATAGTAACAAAAAAAACACAAAACAGAATTTCGCAGGCGTTTTTATGAAATCTCGTAACTACGGCTTGATTCAAACCGCAATTACGAAATTTTATAACACAACCGATGGTTTATCAAAACATAACGGTAAACCTAGTCTAATTTTAGCACAAAATTAATTGCAATTGGTGGGTCGATGTCGCAAGTAACGTCATATTACCTCGAGATTTCCGGATTTCGCCTCATCCATTTTTTTCAGTTTTTACAAAAAAAAAACGATCTTAAACAATATTGATGCACATAAGCTTATCGCGTAATGCAATTAACTTGGAAAAATGGGAAAAAGGAATGAAATCACAGTCATCGATCCAGAATTATAATCACAACAAAATATTTTTTCTTATTAACCCTTTCCCAAACGGCAAAATTTTAGGGTGATCCACTTCAAAAACTGCCAAAAATGACAAAATGAATGTTATTAGAGATATGATTTGTGTAAAATATGGCACAGAAAATATTGAGACAAAAGGAGAAACTGCTGGTTATCAGCAGGTTCTTCTTTTGTTTCAATGTTTTCCCAAGCCCTTTCTATTAGGGACGTCAAAACAAGGTCTTGTTTGGGAAAGGGTTAAATTACTTCGCTTCCAGGTTCGTTTTCCACCATGCTGATAGATCCTAAAAATTTTCAGCATGTACGAATCCATACAAACAATATAGACTCAAATTAATTCGTCAGGTTCAATCTCTAATTTGTGTTGAATGTTTGGTAGGAAAAAACATTGATGCAAATGGATAAAATGCTGATTTATAATGATTATCATCATTTTCTCCTTTTGTCTCAATGCATACGTAGATGTTTGTAAATATAGATAATTATTTCATATATGATTGTAAATATAACACATATAAAGCTAATTTCTGAAATTGAAGTTTAATAAGAAAGTCACGTTGCACGTTTAGGCCTGGTCACATGCATCGGTTCGCGTAAATATCACGGCCGGATCACGCCGGAGATGGAGGCGGAATAATCCGAGTTTTCTCTGATGAAATTTGCTCTTTGATATGTTGATGTCGCTCATGATGAGCGACGTCAACATATCAAAGAGCGAATTTCATTAGAGAAAACTCAGATTAGAGGCGAAATTGCACGAAATGTTTGGTATCTATCATGGTTGGGAAACGTTGACCAGAAAATTCGTAATCTGTGTCGTGTATATTCACGGTGGGTAACCCACGTGTCTTTTGGGAAGCGTTAACACCGAAAAAATCTTCCGCATCAGTGTATGTTTTGTATAATTTCTCAGCTTATACTCTATTGATTTTGACGAGATGAAGTGCACGGAACGCGCATTTGAGAGGGCTATCCCCGTTTGTAACTCATTCTGCTCCAAATCCCGTGGCTTCTTCAAACATTCAAGCCAGATTGCGAATCATACTCATTTGATACATTCGCACCTATTAAAGAACGAGGTAGAACCGCAGTGTATTCCTTGTAATGAGACACTTACTGTCCAACATCTACTCATTGATTGTGTAGATCTTGCCATCATAAGAAACAGGCACTTTAACGTTGATAATTTGAAATCGTTATTTGATACCGTGAGGCCTGAGTCGATTTTTAATTTTCATAAAGAGTGTAATCTCTTTAGAAAGATTTAGCTCTTTTTATTATAGTCTGTGATATTTGATCTGTGATACTTTAGTTACGTTTAATATTCTATATTTATTTGTTCTGTGGATTTTCCGGTCGGGTGGACTCGGACATGGGTGTTCTCTGATCTGGGAGGAGCCCATGTCTATTCGTCCTCACATCGGATTATTCATGGTTCATGGTTGTTTTTGTCTAGTTTTAATATTGTGTTATAATACTAGTATTAATTAATTTTATACAAGGTAACATTATCTATTCTTGAATTAGATATATAGTCACTATAATTTACCTTTCTGGATGTTTATGTAACTATATACATATCAGTAATTTTGTATACATCCAGGTGTGTGTTGCTGTTGCGCCCAATATGACCTTAGTAGTCGACGGGCCTTAAAACACTATTCATTCATTCATTCATTCAAACATTCAAGCGAAAGTTTTTGTCGGTGAACGTGAACGCTTCCCACTTTCGTTTTGCATTTACAAATACTTTGGTTCGAATGTTTGAAGAAACCACTGGATTTGAAGCAAGGTGAGTTAGAGCCGGGAATAGCCCTCCCAAACGACAAAATCTTAGGGCAATCCACTTAAAAAACGGCCACAATTGACAAATTGAGATAGAATTTGTATAAGATATGGCACAGAAAATACTGAGACAAAAGGAGTTTCAATGTTTTTCCAAGCCTTTTCTATAAAGGACGTCAAAACCAGGTCTTGTTTGGGAGAGGGTTAAAACTACATTAACCATGCCCCAAACCAGACCTAGTTTTGACGTCCCTGATAAAATAGGCTCGGGAAATTATTGAGACAAAAGAAGAAAATGCCGATGACCAGCTTTTTTTGCTTTTACCTCAATACTTTGTATGCTATATTGTACACAAATCACATCTTTGTTAAGACCCGTTTTGTCGTCTGCAACAGCTTTTAAGTCGGACCACCCTAACATTTGCTGTTTCGGAAAGTGTTAAATCCCAATCAATCAACTTCCGGTAACGATGGAGGCGCGTACAAATTTTACAGAATGGCTACAGAAGGAAGTTTCTAACACATCACGGAAAGAAATGGCAATGACTCGAAAGAAGTATCAGACCAAGCCCAAATTTTAAAAGCAAATATAAATGACACAGGGAAAGGTTGTCGTCTTTACCATTGTGATGTTATCATTTAATATCAAGCTTAACCCATTACCAAACGACAAAATTTTAGGGCGGTCCAAATTGAAAGATCATGCAGATGATAATTTCAAGTGAATGAAAATTTGAAATTTTAGGTCTTTTTGTATGGAAAACATTGTGGGAAATGAAGAAATTGCTTGTCACAAGCAATTTCTTCATTTTCCATGACGTTTTCCATGCCCATTATTTTGTGAGGAATCAAAAGGAGCCACTGTATGGTAATGGGTTACCCATGTCCACAGGGCAAAATTGTAGACTGGTCCGAATTCAAAGAAGTTGCAGACGACTATTTTAAGTGAATGACTCTAATATTTTTTGTCATTTTTACAATATTGTAGAAAATGAAGCAAGTTCTTGTCACAAACAATTTCTCCATTTTCCACAAAAGACTTTAACCCATTACCAGGCAAACGAAATTTCAAACTAGTCCAAATTCAAAGATGTTGCAGACATCAAGTGAATAATATTTTTCATTTTTGGTCATTTTGTATAGAAAACATTGTGGGAAATGAAGAAATTGCTTGTCACAAGCAATGTCTTCATTTTCCACAATGTTTCCTAAAGCCTTTATCTTGTGGGGAGTCAAAAGGCGTCACCGTGTGGTAATGGGTTAAACGTCATTAATTTTGGCTTAAGAGTCACACACAAGGGGGGATGACATCTTTTAGCCTCACACAGACAAAGTCAGAGTTTTAAATCTTTCTATTGTTATTAACATATTTACCATCCCTTTTGTCGACAGTAGCAACTTTCAATTGCAATCGCCCTGCAAATTTGCCGTTTTGTATATAATAGCGTTAAACACAGCATGTATGTACATGTATACCAAATGACGTATATGGAATGAAAGCACTAAAATCATACCGTGTCAAACTATCGTGGTACTTGTCAATGGGTTGTTAAGTAATACCACTTAAAGGTAACGCTTTCCCAAACAAAACTTTTTTTAGAAATCCTGATAAGAACGGCATTGGAAAATATTGAGAAAATTGTAAATGCTGATAAATAGGATGTTACTTTTACCCCAAAAAATATCCGTGATAAATATGCAATATAATCCCATTTCTTTCATATACTTTTTTTATCCGTAGCAATTTTAGAAACTGTAAAAGTGAAATGAAATCTTTGATTGTTTTGAAAAAAGGGTCAAGTGCTTATAGTTTATTATTCAGAGTCGAACGACTTACTAAGCGATTGTTCCACGTTGCAAGCAAACT
Source organism: Fragum sueziense (assembly GCA_963680895.1). Lineage (NCBI taxonomy): Eukaryota > Metazoa > Mollusca > Bivalvia > Cardiida > Cardiidae > Fragum > Fragum sueziense. The sequence continues at coordinate 65,108,929 of OY804596.1, read as the reverse complement.
AGAGCACTTTCCATGTGCGATTAACTAAAATGGATACAATGACAAGGAGGTTTGTTCTATTTCTAACAATATTTAAGGTACTTCCGGTAAATTGTGATGGATCTAACGGAGGCTTTGAAGACCAACTGAACAGCTTCAAGCGTGAAGTAAGAGAAAACTTGGGCTATGTCGAATCCGATATTTCCACTTTAGTTGATACTGTGAGGGATTTAAAGAAGCCAGGAATTATTCCTCAGGAAGATCCACTTGGTGCTCCCAGCAAAACTAGTCAACAAGGCGAAAAATATGCACTCAACTGCAGAGAAGCTCTAGATGAAATAGTTCAAGTTGTGTCTGCCGTTGTAAAGGCATTGGAATCGGAAAAACGACTTAATCGTCAATTGCAGAACAAACTACAAGCGTTGGAATTAGATAATCAAAACAAGATAAAGACTTTTGAAGATGTACTCTCAGATATTGCGTTAGAGAATCGAAACCAACTGAAAACCTTTGAAGATGCGATTTCAGAAATTACCATACGAAGTCAAAACAAGTTACAGACGTTTGAAGATGCCCTCTCAGATATTTCCGTCAATATGGACATATTTATGACTTACATGAACGACACAATACAAAAGTCTTTCTACTGTAACAAGGCGAAAAATAGCGGTGCCTTTGACATTAAAATCCCATCCATAAACAGCGAGATGATCGTATATTGTGACACCGACATCGAGGGCGGTGGTTGGATCGTCATTATGAGACGTCAGGACGGATCTGTAGATTTTGATAGAAATTGGGACGAATATAAGAATGGGTTCGGAAATATCGACGGAGAATTTTGGATGGGGAACGACCTCATATATACACTGACGAAATCCAAATCGATGGAACTTCGCATAGATATGGAAGATTATGACGGGAATAAGGCATATGCGAAGTACAGTCTTTTCGAGATAGGACCAGAAGCCGAGAACTACATCCTGAATGTTGGTGGGTACAGCGGTACAGCTGGAGATTCACTCGTGAACGTGTCATCCTCTTCGATAATCAATAACGGTATGGCATTTAGTACGAGGGACAAGGACAATGATCGGAGTGATGTAAATTGTGCAGGATATTTTTCTGGAGGCTGGTGGTTTAACGCTTGTAGCTTGGCCCATCTGACGGGAAGATACGGCGACATAGCCAGCTCAAAGCTGGCCCATGGTATTATTTGGTCTTCGTGGACATCGTGGGATAGAAATTTGAAGTATGTGGACATGAAAATACGATAAATTTGACTGAGCACTGCCTTCACTTAAAGGCCCAGCGAGAACGATGTAATCTTCTGGTGATATGGGATTCCTTTTAACCCTTTCCCAAAGAGGACTTGGTTTGACGTCCCCTACAGAAATTGCTTTGGAAATCATTGAGACAAAAGAAGAAACTGCTGATAACCAGTAGTTTCTCCTTTTGCCTCAATATTTTACCTGTTTTAAAACACACATATCCGTTCAACATTCATTTTGTCGTAAACAGAAGATTTTAAATGTGAATTATCCAAATTTTGGCTGTGTTGAATCCCTTTCAACCTTCGGCAAAATTTCAAGGTGGTTGAAGATAAAAAAAATGCAAAAGACAAAAAGAAAGTTTCAATAATAGTTGAGTTTGTGAATTAACATTTATAAACATATAAGATTACAAGTATTAGGAAAAAAATGGCTTTCAGCATTTCATTCTTTTGTCTCAATGTTTCTAGGACCAGGTCTTGTTTAGAAAAGAGTTAAATGACAACTCAGATACACTTGTTCTGTTTTTCAATGTCGAACAAAATCGAATTGATTTTAGATGTATTTTATTATTTCTAGTACGTGTAATGAAAGGATGAGTGTTAATAAGAGCCTTTCCGTGACCCAGTCAAATTTTCTTCATTTTCGCCACATCTGGACACTAACAGATTGGCCTTATGTAGGCAAAGTATCAATTTGAACGGAGCCTAGATTTGGAAGATATATTAAATCAAAGTGGGTGGGGTAAGTCACCAACTATGCCGTCAGATAGTAACCAATTTCTTATACAGTTTTTACTAACAATTCATATAGATATCTTCATTCACCACCAGAAAGATTAATCAAACGAAAAGAGAAATAAAAGCCTGTTGTGGTTCTTCGTAAAGTTAGTCCACCCAAAAATCCTTAAAATTCATAAACATGTTTAATGCCCATTTTCTCCTGTACATGGAATAAACAACAGCATGCATTCAAAGTGCATAGTATGTGTATTTCACTGCATCAACAGTTTTCAACTTATGAATGAAGAAAATCGGACAGAGTTACGGAAAGGGTCTTAATGACACTCATCCTTTGGTAGTCAAATATTTTACTTGTATATTCTGTCGTTTTTAGAATAAATCCGCTTATCTGTATTTATGTACGTTTTCATTTACCCATATCCTTCGAATGTACGTAGAATTACAAGTCAGGAACAATGTTTTAATCAAAATGCTGAGAGAACTCTACTTGGACATCTCTGATTAATTTAGTGGAAATGCACATGAACGATAGACTTGTCTCGGACATTCAAATTTCAAGACAACTGATTTGTCTCTATTTGTTTTCTATGAACAAAAACTATTAAAGTGACATTTCACAGTTATTTTTTCATAAATTTTACTTTTATCTTTATCTCAAATAGCATACATGTATTTTCTTAGGACTTCTCTGAAAATTTCAAGCCAAAAAATATTGCACAGTTTATGAGAAATATATATCTTTATTCTAAAATTAAACAAATTGGTGTCCACAGCAGTTCAGATTTATATAAAACTTGTCATTTCTGTCTCAAATTTCATGGTCGTACTTTTCGCCTATATACAACTACTTTAAAAAATCAAAAGCATTTATACGCAGTAAAATAACCAATTTTTTGCATCAAAACATACTTTAAAAAAAGAAATTGGAATGCTGCAACTAATTTAATTTAATAAATGTAATTCAATCACCAATTTTCTCTTCTTGTTTAGACATAATCATCGTTTTGTCGTCAGTTAACACCTGTCGTTGTCAGCAATTTCACCATTTGACCATTTTTTCCCTATTGTGTATACTTATTCTGCTTTGTCAACGCCTATTATGTCGTCTATAGCATCTTTTAAAGTATACAATATCAAACCATATCCAGACGGAAAAATAGATCATTTAAAAGCGTTGTTTACAACAATATCAAGAGCGTGGAATTTTGCATTTTTTTCGAGGTTTTGTTTAAAAAATGTGGAAAAATATTAAATTGCTTGTCATATGCAATTTCTAACTTTTTCAACATTTTCTACTTCTTTAGCTTGTTGGGCGTCAAACGGCGTTACTGTTTGGGATTGTGTTAGTGTTTGGTTTGATCATGGGTTAACCCTTTTACAAACAGCAAAAAATAGGGCTGTCCAGCTTGAAAGCTGCTGTTTACGAAAACATAGATGCTGATAAAGATAACCTTTGTGCTAATTATGGTCAAGAAAATATTGAGGCAAAAGGAGAAATTGCTGATTATCAGCAATTTATTCTTTTGCCTCGATGTTTTCACAAGTATTTTCTATTAGAGACGTCGAAATCAGGTCTTGTTTGGGAAAGGGTTAAGTGGGGTCAAAATGCATCGGTAATTTTCTATACCGTTACAATGTTCAAGTACAGGGCGTACATTTTGTTGCATTTTGGAGAAAACAGGAACCACTTACTGTTTTTATGACATCGTACTTTAAGAACACTTATAATTGCTTCTTAAAACACCGTAACCTTTTCCTAAACGGAAGAATTTTTTTTTTCAAATTCAAGAGTTTGTATATTATATCATCAGCGTTAACTGGTGTGGGGAAATGTCTAGCTAATAGAGTGTATGAGAGTTGTTCTGAAAGTTTTGAGAAAAATAATTTTCCTACAACCGTTGCGAATATCATATTCATTCTGAGTATATATATAATACATTTGAAACATTTGCATTGTTGGGGTTTTTGGGGTAACCCACGTGTTTTTTGGGAACAGTTCACACAGAAAAATCGTTTGCTTCAAGTAGTTTTTGTGCGATTTCTCAGCTAATACTCTACAGATTTTGACGAGATAAAGTGCTCCGTTCGCGTGTTTGAAAGAGAGACATTCCCAATCCTAACTCAGTTCTAACCAAATACCAAAATGAATGCGTTGGCTTGGAATACGGCAAATACGTCTATCATTAAGGGAAAATGGATTTGCGTTCAATTCCGTTGTCGTATCACTGGTGTTGAACTCGACCAAAGCGATGGACGTTTTTTCCCGGAAAAATGTATTCCGTCGGTGTTGTTATAAAATCTCGTAATTACGGCTTCGAAAAAGTCATAGTTACGAGATTTTACAACAACACCGACGGTTTGTCAATACAAAACCGTAAATCCCGTCTATTTTTAGAACAAATTCATTGTCATTAGAAAAGATTCTATAACTCACATTTAAACGCAAATTATATTTACTGTAAAATCAGATATTTTCGCTGGGCCAAAAGTTGTTGTAGAGAAATCGCCCCTCGCTTTGGCCGAGTTCACCACCAGTGCGTATGTCCGAAGTAAAGCACAATCAAACAGTAGTCTGGCTTACCTGCCCTTAATACTGCGTTATTGGGTCAGGAAGACACCAGTAATGGCGACGTCCATTGCACTGATATTTTAACAAAGGTAAAGAACAAAGTTCTTTAATTTTGTGAGCAGAGAAGGGTCATTAGAAGAGTAGATAGGTTTCGGTATATTTTTAACTCTAGCAATAAAAGTTTAACATGACTGCAACGCTAACCCGAAATAAAACGGTTTTAAATTATGTACATGAAAACTATATGACGGCAATTTGGATCCAACTCTGTACAGTAGTCCGATTAGCTCAGTGGTTAGAGCGTCTACTTTGAAATCCAGAGGTCCCTGGTTCGAATCCCAAGAGAGTAACATGTTTTAGCCACACCCCCTTTCTTTTTACATTTTTCATACCAAATGGTTCTACAGATTGCAAAGACGTAATAAAAACACAATTACCAATTATGTTTTAATTGCATCTTAGTGATTTCCAGAATAGTTTGGTTTGAGAAAATGTATTAAAGCAAAATGTAGACGAAAAAAACATTTGCCCAATGTGGAATTCGATCCTTGGACCTCTGGTGTCGAAGTCAGACGCTCTACCACTGAGCTAATCAGACTACTGGTAAGATGTTCATCCAAATTGCCTTGAAATAGTTTTCATGTACATAATTTAAAACCGTTTTATTTCGGGTTTGCGTTGAGGTCATGTAAATCTTTTATTGCTAGTATTAAAAATATACCGAAACCTATCTACTCTTCTAATGACCCTTCCCTGCTCACAAAATTAAAGAACTTTGCTCTTTATCTTTGTAGTGAAATCTCTCCACTGGAGGCCGCCATTGTTACTGAATGCCTGACTTACTAAAATACATAGTACGGCAGGGAACCAGACTAAATCAAACAGGAGAAGTTCTATCAATACATCTAGTTTAATTATGCGAGTAATAGAAATACAATATGGATAAAAGTAAGACTATTTTTATTTATCATGTGCAGTAATTCAAAAGTATTTTGTCGCTTTTCTTAAAAACATGATCAACTACCATTGATTAACCCACTCTTACAACCTGTCGTGCGTCCTTATAAATCGTGCGTTTTAAAAACATATTCGATCAAAGTAGGTTAAAAATATGAAACTTTTTCGAGGAAAGTACGCCTTCTTTATGATTTCATTTAATTTCTGTATGATTTTCCCTGTGTCACACACACGTCTGTTGTTCGTGCACAGAACTGCTGCCTTGCGTTTTACGTTCTAAAAGACGCAGAATGGTCGTAGCAAAGAATTGTCCGATCAGTTCTTTGCTACATTCAACCTGCTTCGTGGCTGTTTCCACTTAACCCTTTCCCAAGCGGCAAAATTTTAGGGTGATTTAGTTCAAAAACTGCCACAAATGAGAAAATGGAAGTTAGTATAGAAAGAATATGTGTAGAATATGGCATAGAAAATAGTGAGACAAAAGGAGAAACTGCTGGTAATCAGCAGTTTCTTCTTTTGTTTCAATGTTTTCCCAAGCCTTTTCTATCAGGGACGTCAAAACCAGGTCTTGTTTGGGATAGGGTTAAACCGTACGTTGCACGTGCGTGCATCGCACGACTATGCCTAAGTTTTAGACGTAGACCGCACAAAGGAGCACGTACGACCGGTTGGATACGAAAGAATCGCAACTGCAGAACTACAAATAATTATGTTATGTTTAATCTTAACCCTCTCTCAAACAAGACCTGATTTTGACGTCCCTAATAGAAAAAGATTTGGAAAACATTGAAACAAAAGCAGAAACTGCTGATAACCAGCAGTTTCTCCTTTTGTCTCAATATTTTCTATGCCATAAATTACACAAATCCTAACTTTAATAACATCCATCTTGTCATTTGCGTCATTTATTGAAGTGGATCACCCAAAAATTTTGACGTTTGGGAAAGGGTTAACCAACTTCCCTCGAAAGAGATACATACTTTAACCTGCTTTGAATGTTCATGTTTTAGGCCTCTCTAACAACCCGGGTTTTGTCTTTATAAATCGTGCGTCTTTGGACATTTTAAAATGCACCTTTTATAAAGATGCGCGATGGGTTGTAAGAGAGGATTTAGACAGGTCGATCCTTTGTAGAATGAGAAATGCACAAACAATGAACAAACAAACACGTGTAACGGTGCTGCATGTAGACATTTAATGCTCGTCGTAAGTGTATAAACACCCTTTTTGTAACATATTTATTTAAGGAATGAATGCAATTTTATTTTTTCATGCATGTATGAAAAATAAAACCTAATCACACTGTATGAATCCACGAAGCGGTTCATGCAAAAGTGTGGATTAGATTCTATTTTTCATATATAAACACACCTTTTCATAATTAACCTTCATAAAAAATGATAGGTTGATAATGCGGCGCAATACAATGTTTGACAGGAAAAGTAGTTCCGGCATTATTTGTTTCGTGGTTCTATGCAAAATATTTTTCAACTAATCAGAACGCTTGGATTTTAATGAAATCAACTAATATTAAATTATTACTTCAAGAAAACGAAAACAAAATTGTTTCTACGATGAAAAGATATTAAAGCTCAATTGAAGAAGAAAACTCCCGGGAAATTCCTTGACGATAAAAACAAAACGTTAAATAATGAGCAACGACAGTAACGTACGTGGCTTGTCAATTATGAAATGGGACATTTAGGGGCGACACAAGCAATGCATTATTAATATTATTTATAACCAATTCTGTAATTAAATCATTCAGTTAAGACGAACTCTTTTCATTGCATAAGGAGCAATGGACGATAAAGGTATTTACATCCTGTTCATTTTTAAATAATTCCAAATATCTTTGATATAATCATGTGAATATGTTATTATGTATTTCCTCTACTGGTTGTAAACAATCTTTCTCTGGAAATGCAATGTTTACAGAACTACAAAAAGGAAGAATTTTAATTATGTGGATTTGGAGAGAGAGAGAGAGAGATCAGCTACAAAGTGGACATCGTTGGTGGGGAGTCAAAATCTTGTAACTACAGCTTGAATAAGCTGGAGTTACGAGGTTTTGACTTCCCACCGACGATATTCTTCTTATTTCAAGAAACGAAGTGTCTATTCGTCCGGTACCGGACGAATTACCCATACGTAACGAAATGCTATTTGTCAGGTACCGGACGATTAGCCATTTACAATATGCGTCCGGCACCGGACGAATAGCAATCTTCTACGTACATGTATTTAAGGTTTATCGTCCGGTAAAATGTCGATATATTACCGGTATATCTATAGACATGTGTTTTCAATTTTTTTCCGCCCAACGCAATTTAACGGCAGTCCAATTTGAAAGCTGTTGCAGACGGCAAAATGAATGTTTATTAATGTAGAATTTGTTAATGGTATAACACATTTATAAAACGATAGGTGAAAACTTCGATTATCTGCATCGTTTTTAAATGTGAACATAATTATCTTCTTCGTATGCCTGTCTGTCTGTCTGTCTCACTTTCTGTTTCTGTCTGTCTGTCTCTTTCTGTCTCTCTCTGTCTCTCTGTCTCTCTCTATGTGTGTCTCTATGTACGAGCGTATGTTTGTTTCGCTGTCTGTGCCTCTGTGTGTCTATGTGTGTCTCTGTATCTATCTCTCTGTCTGCCCATCTGTTCGGGTGTCTGTTTGTATGTGACTGTCTGTGCGTGTGTGTTGTCTGTTTATGCGTCTTTGTCTGTATGTATGTGTGTCTGCCAGTCTCTGTGTCAATTTTGGTTTATGTGTCTGTCTGTGTGTCTGTCTCTGTGTTGTATGTGTCTGTGTGTGTGTCTCTCTATGTGTGTCTATTTGTGTGTGTGTCTGTGTTTCTTTATATGTTTCTGTATTTCTGTCTGTGTCTGTGTATGTCTTTATGTCTGTCTATGTGTTTGTCTGTGTGTACGTATGTGTGTGTGCATGTACACGTGTATGTCTGTATGAAGGTGTGTTTGTCCGTGTGTTTGTATGTGTGTCTGTCTATATGAGTTTTTGTCTGTCTGTGTGTATGTCTGAGTGTCTGTCTGTATAAATGTATTCTCGTCTATCTGTGCGTATGTATGTGCATCTGTGTCTCTGTCTGTATGTATGCATGCGTGGCTACCTCTGTGTCTTTCTGTATTTTGTATGTGTATTTGTCTGTCTGTGTGACTTTGTATATCTCCATGTGTCTGTCTGTGTGTATGCATGTGTGGATCTCTCTGTCTCTCTGTGTTTTGTATGTGTGTCTGTCTGTCTGTATGACTTTGTATCTGTCCGTGTCTCTGTCTGTGTGTATTTATGCGTGTGTATGAAAGAGAGACACAACAGATAAGCAGACAAGCAAACAAATAGATAGACACACAGAGAGACATGTGGACATATGTTCTCTCACTTGTCTTGTTCAAGTTGTCGGAAACTGAAAAGAGTTTGAAATTGGACGAACTTGAAAAGCTATTAAATGAGGAGCATAGATCTTGAATTGAGAAGTTGCAGTTGGGCTTTTTTTTCTCCTTTCAAATTAACTTTGTTCTCTGTTCAAACGGACCTACATGTAGTCCAAATTGGTTGCCATTGTTCTGTAAAGCATCTAAATTATTCAAAGTCCTTATTCAAGGTAAAGTGTGGCATAATCAATGAAACTTAACTACATAAGGTTTTAACCATCTTAATGTTACTGAAATATTGCTATATTGCAGTGCTATAGAAAAAATGGTGGATCTGAAAAGACCTGGCATCCACGACAAAGATGAATAAAATATGTCAGGTCTTATAAATAGGAATAAAACAAACCAAATCTGCACATGCACACAAACACATTCGACCAAGTTGAAACCTAGTCGTAGAGTTGAATTGCATTCCTTGCTGTTTGAACTGATCTTTCTGTGACAATACATTATATCGGATAAACGAAATGAAGGTCAACAGGCTTGTTTTGCCCATTATTGCACAGGACAAGTGAAATATTGCAAACATTGCACGGGCGACTTAGAGGAGTATCGGATATTACTATTAATCATTATTTGATTTCTCCAGTACATACCACAATAAATCACAATATTAATCTTTCCCTTACATTATAACGCAAGTCTCAGTAGCTAGAAAAAAATAGACCAATTTTCAGCAATTATTCCCATTTTTCTTCGACGCAGCATATTAAGGAAAAACGTGACAATATACACATAGTCAGGTCGCCTGGAACACGTATTTTTTTTCAAATCCGTAAATATATAAGAAGGATTTTCGTAAAAAAATCATTTTTGCATCAAGTCCCCCTTATCCATGACTCGGCGTATTATTAGAAAAAAAAAAAAAAAAAAAAAAAACATGCGCACATGATCAGGTGACTAGATCTATTCTGTGACAATTTTATCCAAATCCGTTCATTTATGAAGGAGTTGTTTCAACGACATAGAGATTAACTAACTGAACAAATGTGATATGAAAATTATTTCACGAGAATGGGGTGTGATGCGGTTGAAAAAATGAGTCCGCTAGGACGAGTTTTTTTAACCGCATCTCACCCCATTCGAGTGAAATAATTTTCATATCACATTTGTTCAGTTAGTTAATCTATTTATTACATACCTATTTTGGGAATTTAACCCTCAATTTGGGGTAGAATCTTTTAAAAATAACGTTCTTATTCCAATCTGATCCAAGGCTTTACACCGCGCATGTATACATGTTCTTTGTGTATTCAGAAAAAAAGGCCGCCATTTTGTTTAAATTTTGAAGCGAGCAAAGAATGAAGCATCTATCTGGACATTAAATTATCAAAAATAATTGTAATGAACGAATAAAAAGCGAACTGAATAAAGTTCAACCTTTCTAGTCTAAATTTTCCAAAACTCCAGTCTAAGTTACCAATAAAAACAACAACAACAAGGTCAACAACTGGAATGACAGATTTGTTAAAGAAACAGAATTTTCAGCGGAACACTATTGATTTAGCGTGTTTTAGACAAAAGGGATGGTCTAGCAACAATCTTTATCCAATTCTGTGATGTGTCGTTCGGTTGCTTTGAGCAGGCGTGAAAACAACTGTCTGTGCAAGTGATTTGAATGTATGCCTATCACGGAACAAATTTCGTCATGTTTCCCTTCAACACTCCAGCGCTGGATAGATCTTCGCTCCCATGATAAAAAATGTAGAAAAAGGGCGAAAACAAAAAATATGGGTTAGTTCTCTTTAGGTGTTTTTTGCAGGTAGATCTTATTTGACATACATTTCCGATGTTGTGCATGCATGGAATCTGTAAAGGATAATGAATTAATGGGGGAGAAAAGACTAAAAAGTAGTTTTGGCAGGAGTTAAATATTTCACTGCAGTGAAATATCAAAATTTATTTCACTGTGAAAATCCAGGATTTCACTGCTAGAAATGTAATAAAATGTCTTCATTAAAGCTCACGAACGAATAAGGGACAGACAGACAGACAGACGGACAGCCTGTGAAGATTACACAAATAAGCAACCACATTTGGTGGCATTTAGAGAAACATTTACACAATCTTTTAATCATTTTTCTCGCTTACTACGGTGTATTTTTGCATCTCAGTATATTGTTTTATTCACAACAGAATGTTATGATTTAGCAGATAAGCGACCGCGCTCTACGCAAATAAAGTATTGTTTGCCGGGAGCAAACTTAAGCAACTGTTATTTTCTAAACGTTTAAATAGCTCCGGGCTATTATGAAATGCAAATCATATTGCTCGTCACTTTGTTTAACCCTTTCCCAAACAAGACCTGGTTTTGACGTCCCTAATAGAAAATGCTAGGGAAAACATTGAGACAAAAGAAGAAACTGCTGATAACCAACAGTTTCTCCTTTTGTCTCAATATTTTCTGTGCCATATTTTTCAAAAATCCTATCTTTAATAACATCCATTTTGTCATTTGTGGCAGTTTTTGAAGTGGATCACTCTAAAATTTTGCCGCTTGGGAAAAGATTAATTCATTCCAAAGCGGTTATAAACTAAAATTTCAAATGTTTTTTTTTTAGTCTCGTTAATGCAGTTTGAACAACATCACTTATCGGTCCCTGTTTTGGATTCTCGGCCGCGATAATCATCCTTCCTGATAAAATAGTCTCCACAAATGGTTTGGTAATTACAGTGGAACTAAGGTGACAAGTGACTTTTTCCTTTTTTTAAGAAAAAGGAAAAACGCAAAAACAATGCTGGTAAGCGTTTTTCATTTTTTTGAAGAAAAAAGAAAACCACGAAAACAATATTGTTTTTGCATTTTTCTTTTTTCTCCAAACAATGTTGGTGAGTTTTTTTCTTTTTTTTTGTAAAAAAAGAAAAAAAAAAGACAGAAAAACGCTCAAAACCAAGTCACTGAGCCGTGACCACGACTTAAACTAGAAATCTAGTCTGGAATACCTATCCCGTCTACACTACGTTGATTGACATAGACAGACCGCCATGATATTTAGTAGAACATGCTGTTAATCAGCCTTTTCTTCTTTTTCTTCGATATTTACCGGAAGATTCCTATCTTAATTAACAACCATTTATAGTACTTAGATCTATGCAGCAGCTCTAAATTTAGCCAATCAAATCCGTTCGATAGAGATCGGGAAAATGGCGGAAGCGCGATAAGGCTGCACGATTTTGATTGGCTTATTAAGTCTCGTGGCCACGACTTCGGGATAAAAAAAGAAAAACGCAAAAACCAATTATGGTTTTCGCGTTTTTCTTTTTTCTCTAAAAAAGAAAAACGCTGGCCAACGTTGTTTTTACGTTTTTCTTCAAAGAAAGAAAAACGCTCACCAATATTGTTTTTGCGTTTTTCTTTTTTCTTCAACAAAAGAAAAACGCCCACCAACATTGTTTTAGCGTTTTTCTTTTTTCTTCAAAAAGAAAAACTCATATGTCACCTAAGTGCCACCGTATGTAATCGTTAACGTATGCGGGCGGACAGCTGAAAATTTGGTAAGCGTGTGGTGGAACTGTTATGAGAAACAACAGGAATGCTGCCGCCGCGACATGACCATTGCAATCGAAGGTAATACTCTTATCAATCGAATGGGTGAACCGACTGACCAACCCACCTAACAAACCCACCAAAAAACAACCAACCGACCAACCGATTTAATATTTAATGAATCGGCTTTATGTGTTAACTTACTCAATGAAACAGCGAAAGGGAGTACCTCAATGTGCAAAACAGCAGGTAAAACGCGTTAAGTTTTTAGGTTGACTTTTATGTTGTTAACTGTCCCATTTTGCAATGACCATCGAAGCATGACTCGATATGACAGCATTTATCAAGGCGAAGGCATGCAATTATAAGCACTATGGTTTTATAACTAATCAAAGGTCCTACAATATCTGTAGATTTTTTTGTACATCCTTTTATTGTTTCCTCTTGTATTCTTGTGTTGTATTCCTGTATTGCATTTTGAATAAAGATCGGGGTATCTTTTTTGCTCGTTTTCTTGTCAGATTTATTTGTTAAATGATAATGTTTGAGAAATTACCTTTATATTTTCATGTCTTAAGGAGAATTAGCAAGAATGGATAATTTCGAATGTTATATATCTTTATCTATAGATATTTTGTAGGTGATATAAAGAGTATTTATTTCACAAAGAATAGACTTACGTATCCATGGAAATATAAATATGTTTGCTTTATCGTGCCCAATCCACCCTGCTTTTTTGCCTTTTTACGACAAAAGTCAAATATTTTCCCAAACGGCTTCTATTAGAAACATACTTTTATAAAAAAAAAAAACTTTAGTAGACATTCGCTTTTACATAAAATGAAATAAAAGAATTGAAAGAGAAATGGTAGCACGTGCATTCGGTACCACAGAGTAAACCAAAAAAGTCATGTCATCGTTCTCCATAGTCTCCGTAATAAAAATCTGTTTTGTATTCGCGATTTTTCAGGCAGCCCACCACCAGCCTACAGCGACACGGGAGCCCATCCTATGCAACAGATACATGGTCAAACACCAGGTTATATGCCACCACCACCGAGTTATGCGCAAACACCACAGAGTTATGCGCAAACACCGCAAGTCGATGCTACACCAACATCACAAGCCTACACATCACCACCGGGCTTGATGCCACCAGACAAAGTCCATGTACCGCCACCACAGGGGTGTCCTACATGTATGGGGCAGACTACAACCGTGGTATATATCTTGTAATTCTTTCCAAAATTGACAATAAAAATCTGACATTTAATTTGTTCAAATTGAAACTTTTGAACAGCAGAAAATATTCCATAGAATTTAACAAAGGCATGTTAAAGAACAGGGGGAAATCTTATTTTAGACAATCATTCTGTTTCTTCTGTGTGTATTTCATAGTGAAATTCGGTAGGGACCAGCTTCGACAAAACTTATCTATGGCACAGTTCATTTTAAGGTAACAATTACGTATCAGGTAATGCATTTGTTGTTTTAACCATTTCGTACGACATTGGTTAGACAAAAACGTCTTAACCCATTATCAGACGGCAACATTTTAGGGTTATCCACTTCAAAAACTGTCACAAATGACAAAATTGACGTTATTAAAGATAGAATTTGTGTAAAATATGGTAAAGAAAATATTGAGACAAAAGGAGAAACTGCTGGTTATCAGCAGTTTCTTCTTTTGTTTCAATGTTTTCCAAAACCTTTTTTATCAGGGACGTCAAAACCAGGTCTTGTTTGGGAAAGGGTTAAATGTTTTAAAGAATGTGATATTAATTTTGCGAAAAATGACCAAGACAATCATACTCAGCCCAATAAAACATAATTGATAATGATTGTATCATTACTTGATCGATTGCAGAATTCCCCATGATATGTACATTGGGAATCGATCTGAGAATTCGTCAAGCTCCATGGACATTTTCATTTCTTTATTCACAGAGTATGGGTTGTGACCATCTCAATAAAAGAAAAAGAATTTGTCTGTATGTGTTTAACAGCATACACGTGCTTTATTCGACCTTCACAACAACAGCAACAACAAAAAAAAAGGAGAGATATATTTGGCGTAGAATAATTATTTGATGACGCAGAAATATATTAGGCCTACTTATTTATTCCTCATTTCCTAGCTTTGGTGTTTTTTATCATATATTACACACTCCAGTCTTTTTCTAAAAGAATTCAGTTACATTGTCTTGCATGAATTCCTTTCATATCCGTGTACTTTCAGTTTGTGTCACTTTAGTCTATATTAGGATATTTTCAAAATATGAACATGTTTTCCATTAAAGTAAGTGTCATGTTGAATTAAATCAGCAATACAAATCAAGCTTTCCATTGTCACATTAAGGTAGAATACCCGTAATGTGGCTATTTTGAGTTTTGTAAAACATCGAAATTTTTAGAGGAACGTCGTTACTTATCCAAACTTATTCGGGCGCGGTGGTAAACATTCGGCGGTGGAAAAGTCCACCGCCGAATGTTTTCGACGTCGCCCGAATAATTTCGACGTCGCGCGAATCTCGTTTGGGATACACAACCTTAAAATGAAGATTAAAGAATGAGAATTTTGATTGGTCAATGGGAGTTTTGAGTGACAAAAACGATTGGTTCATTTGATTACAGGTCGTGCAGCAGCCATTACCTGGGACGACTCCTACAAACAGCGACACCGTACCAAATTATGTTTGCCCTGCACTTCTCGTCTGCCTGTTCTGCTGTTGTCCACTTGGAATTTGTGCTCTTTCCCAAGCCACTTTGGTAAATAACATTTGTAATCACGTGATACAACATTATAAGTAAATCTTCAATAATTGTGTTAATATAGGACCGATTTGATTTTGGTTTGTAGCTGAGAAGGTGGACAGACGTAACACATTAGTTAGACGCACTTGAATTTTGAAAAAAATCTAATGATATTAAGTTATTGAAGATCAACCAAATTTTTTGGTTGATCTTCAAAACCTTTTTATTAGTAGATTTTTCAAAAATAAATCACATCCAGCTTATTCCGGGCATTTTTCCAACTTCTCTGATTCAAAATGAATTCAAATTGGTAAAGTATAAACAAAAGTATTGATGGTTTTCTAAACTTCTGATTCACGTGATTATACACCGTGTTTATTGTCATTGCTGGCGTAGCAGAGATGTATATGTTGTCCCAGAATAAATGGGACATCGTTGTATTAAGGTAATCCATCCCTAATGAGATGCACGTGTCGTCGTAAACATTGATAAAGTATTTGACATCAAAGGGCACATTACGAATAAGAGAAACAAGAGGGCCATGATGGCCCCGTATCGCTCCACTGGCTTTTAGACGTAACACTTTTAGACTACGAAATTCTTCAATAAATACAATATATGTCTATCCAAAGAACATTTTGCTACATCACAATGAAATCCATTTAGCAGTTATGGAAGAAAATGTTTTTAGTTTTCTTAAAATTACACCATCTTTCGTACAGCGACAAATAAGCTCCGCCCACAAATTGAATGAAATCGAATAAGTAGATTTGCAAGAGAAAGTTTTTAATGATTTTCTTTACATTACACTATGTTACCTATAGCGAAAAATAAGCCCCGCCAACAAATGTCATCATTTTTTTACCCAATTAACATTTCTTCAAGAAATCTGATAGAGGTCTATCTAAAGAACATTCATGCTAAATTGAAATGAGATCCAATGAATGGTTACAGAGAAGAAGATTTTTAAGTTTTCTTAAAATGACACTATGTCTTATATAAGGGTGAAGTTCAAAAAAATGAAGTCAAAGTGTGACATTGAGGTAAAAAATCAAACAGCCTTGTAGCTGTTTAGTTTTGGTAAAAATCATTACTAAAGATGTTGAAGTTTCAGAAATATATAAACACTCTCTGAAAGTATCCATATTTCTGCAATTCATATGGTTTTGTCATTAAAGGCACTTTATTTCAAAACACAGTACTTCTTTAGCAGAGCGCCATAAAGTTGTTACATACACGTTTGAAATAAAAAACATTTGTCAAGTTCAATTGAATATATCTTGGCTCATTTAGAGGCTCATAATTCTAAAACGTTAATTTCAGCAAAATCCTTAAAAAGATATTTTTCAGCATTTTTTTTCATACATTTTACCTGAAATGCATTGTTTCTGCCCATAAAAGTTATCCCACTCATTTGATTTCTCCATTTATATTGCAATTAATATATTTTTATTTAACTTCAATACACTCCGAAACAGCTCTGAAAATTTCGAAGCGATACAATGGTTAAATCTGGTAAAACATGGCCTTCAAAAAGCTGTCCCTTTTTCCTCATTGCGTTGCACTTGGGACAAAAATATGTCAATAAGGCTTCTTGTAGCAGAAAAGAACACTTTTCACTTAATACTTAAGTACTTATATGCCATATGTATATCGAATAACTGATAAATGTAAGAAATTCTAACTTTGAGCATGAAAAATATTCAAAACAGCACACTTTATTTCCTTAGAATTGAATGCTATAGTTTATGCATGCTTATCACGCTGGTTGTTTTCCATTGGTTTGAAAATAGCAGTAAATCAAAGACATAAGTCATAATATTGTAAATTTGATATTTTCCTTGAACCTCGGAAAATCCTAAGACAGGTCATCAACATATCTTTAGTAATAAAATGTTGCACTTTGGACAAAAAATCAGATTCTTCGAATTTAAGGTTTCCTGGTTAAAAAGATCATATTTTTGTTTTATATAAACATGATAATCAGTGAGGGTAACACCCTGATAAATGTAAGGTGTGGAATAATGCCAGTTTAGGTTGACTTTGTTATCATGCAAACAAGGGCGGACCCAGGAATTTTTTCCAGGGGGGGTCCAAGCCCAAGATTTTTTTCCAGGGGGGGGGGGGGAGATGTCCAAGCTCAAATTATGGCTTAAAATGTAATACATATGCAACGTTACACTAAGTTTATATAGTAAAAATTTGATTTTCGGCCAATCCCAGGGGGGGTCCCCCCCCCGACCCCCCTCTAGATCCGCCCATGATGCAAAGTATTATTTAAAAGCGTTTCTTTGACGTTTGTGTATTGTAGATATTTTGAAATCTCTTGAAACTGAATTGAAATAGATTTAAAAGCTTTGTTTGTCTAGTTTATCGATAAAAAGTTCCGTAATTTTACAGACTTGTAAAAAAGGTATTTTCTGCACATCATTCAACGTTTAACTGATGCAAATCTCGCCTAATATGGAGATCGGTAAGAGATTTCATTGTCGAGTCATAAGCTG
The DNA here is from genome assembly GCA_963680895.1 of Fragum sueziense. Lineage (NCBI taxonomy): Eukaryota > Metazoa > Mollusca > Bivalvia > Cardiida > Cardiidae > Fragum > Fragum sueziense. The sequence goes on along the minus strand of OY804596.1, from coordinate 65,091,213 downwards.
TCAATGGTATAATAATTAAAAGTCTGTTACAGTTTCCTACTGGGTTTATAAAACTTATGCGACACCGTTAACTAATAAAAGTAAATTGATTGAATTGACGAACAAGAAAACTTAATTTCATCCGATGATTAATAATGTTTGGATGTGTGTCACTCAGAGTATGTGATTAGCATTGGCATAGACTTTCATTGGATAAGCCAACTAATAAACATGACACCGAAATTAACGTCATAATCATACTATAATTTGAGCAATGTTTGTCCGTTTGTCTGTTTGTCCGTTTGTTCCCCTACTCCTCCCAGGTCCTTGGGCCGATCTTCACCAAACTTGGAGGGAAGGTGGAGGGCGGCCCCGGGTATTAGCTTGAGGGGTTCATTTTTTGAAAGGTCAAGGTCATCGAGGTCAAAGGTCAAATTTATGTTTTTACGGGTTACGGGTATCGTTTTTACGGGTTACGGGACGGGATTGCTTACGGGTTACGGGACGGGATTAGGTGGAGGGCAGCCCCGGATAGGTCAAGGTCATCGAGGGGTCAAGGTCATCGAGGTCAAAGGTCAAATTTCGAGACGGGTAAAATTGCTAGTATAGTAAAATAGGACAAATTTGATGTTCTGACGATAAAGTTTGAATCAATCGATAAGATTGATAAATTCTGCACTGAAAGTAGTAAAAAGCATAAATATCTATGTCCCTAGTGCAACGGGCTAACTGTAGTTGTATTGATCTTCTAAAAAGTAACAACTGTGTTCCTTTGAGATTATCTCTTAGCATCAGAAATACCAAACATAATCTACACCATTTAAAACATATTCTGCACCATGAATAGACACTTGTTTCATTCTAAGCAGGCATATACCTAATATGAACCAAATATTTGTCTTGATTGGGTTCATTTTATAATTTTGTGTCCACTTTTTTTCTTTAAAGGGAAGTTTTACAGTCAGTTTCTTCATTTTCTTTGCATATCAGCTCAACTTCTTTGGAAAAATATAGATTCCTGCATGGATTTTCTTATTTTAGATTTTTTTTGTCCCAAGTGCAACGTTTCAAGGTTCGTTGTAAAACAGTTACTGAAACATGTCAACAGACAGCTAAGCTCAAGTTATTGTTGCGACTGACAGCTACATTTGATAAGCGATAAATCAAAGCAAACAAGTTTGTTTTGCAAGTTTTGATTCCTAAAAAAAAAAAAAAAAAAACACTGAATAATTTTTTCGCCAAAATAAGCTATTCATTTCCAAATAATTTCTCGGCACGGCATAACAAAGTTTTTCCAATGCTGTTACTTGATAGATGTATACTTTAACAAGAAGATAACACCAAGGTATGGTAAGTTCAGTTTGTTTTTAAAGTTTCACAATGCTCTGAGTTTGCTAAGAAAAATGCGTTGCACTTGGGACATCACCTTCGGCAAAATTTAGGAAGACAGCATGCAAAGAATTGCAAAGAATTGCCCGTGAATTACATTTTCGGACTTGCTGATCTAAAAGATGAGGAAAAAAACAACATGTTACGCAAGAGTGATGCTTCTTTTATGGATCTAAAACCTCAAAGCGTTGCACTTGGGACAAATTCAGGTAGCAGTTTAAAGATGTTATTTTCTGACATATCTTCCTAAAGATTAACTTATTTGCATTTGAAAAATAATCTTAAGACATATTGCTATGCCTCGGATACCTTTCAAAGTGTATAGTGATGATAAATTATGAAATATACTTGATCTAATTCTAAATTTGTTATTCGTAAGGATACATTTTTTACAGGGGGTATCATCATTAATGCTTAAATTTGAACTACCAAACATGGTACCACATTACTAAATTACATTAGAACCTTGAGTTTAATTGACGACTTTGCAATGGCAGGATCTTTTAGGTACATGAAGCATCACATTTTCCTTAAAACAACATTTTTGAAATTGATGAATGTATCAAAATGTCACGCTTTTTACGTTGAACTTGGGACATTTTTGGGCATATTTTTCGCCGTAACTTTGGTTTGGATGGTTCGATTTTCATGAAATTTTCCATGGTGTTTAACACCATCAAAATGCATAGAGTTAATCCAAAAAGAACATTATTCTTATTAACATATTTATTCAGGCTCTGATTTCAATAAAAACTTCATTTTTTTAACTTCACCCATAAGCCCCGTCCACAACAGCCATGTTTTTCATCAGATCAATTTTTTAAGGAATCAAATAGAGCACTATATTTTGAACATTCAAGCTAAATTACAGTTAAAGGCAGAATTACACTTAACATCTTGCAAATTTTCCGAGAACTTCGTACAAACAAAAATAAATATATATTATTAAAATGTGGTCTTTAAATTGCATATATGCCAAATCTTAGCTTTCTACCTTGTGTATTGGCTTAGATGTCGACGGATTTAAAACCCCATGATTTGTTGTCCCGGGGGTAATATTTACAACAATGGAACATATGGGGTTTTAAATCCGTCGACATCCTAGCCAATACACAAGATAGAAAGCTAAGATTTGGCATAGATGCAATTTAAAGGCCATATTTTCAAAATACATATTTATTTTGTACGAAGTTCTCGGAAAATTTGCATGATTTTAAGTGCCATTCCCCCTTTAAGTCCAAAAAGCCGTTTTGGTGAAGAAGATTTTAAAGATTCCTCTAAAATTTGATATAAATAATTTTGCCCTCTTTCGAAGAAAATGGGGGTATATTGTTTTGCAAGTGTCGGTCGGTCGGTTGGTCGGTCGGTGGGTGGGTGGGTCGGTCGGTCGGTCGGTTGGTCCGTAGACAAAACCTCGTCCGGAGCATAACTCAAAAAGTATTAAAGTTAGAATCATGGAACTTCATAGGTGGGTAGATCTGATTATGGAGAGGTGCAGTGCGCAAGAACCGTAACTCTGATAAACTTTTTGGAGTCATTGCCCTTTGTTGATTTTCAAACTTGATTCTTGTCCGGAGCATAACTCAAAAAGTATGTAAGGCAGAATCATGAAACTTTACAGGTGGAAAGATCTTATTATGGAGAGGTGCAGTGCACAAGAACCGTAACTCTGCTGATTAAATTTCTGGAGTAATTGCCCTTTGTCGATTTTAAAACTTGATTCTTGCCCGGAGCTTAACTCAGACAGTATGTAAGGTAGAATCATGAAACATTCCAGGTGGATAGAACTCATTATGGAGAGGTGCAGTGCACAAGAACTATAAGTCTGCCGATCAAATTCTTGGAGTTATTGCCCTTTGTTGATTTTTACACTTAATTCTTAACCTGGCCTATATCTCGTGTCCTTTTATACATACAGCCTTGATATCTCACACATGGATACCTCCTATCAACATCGTTTACATTTGACCATGACCTTGGACATTGTGACCTTGATCTTGGCGTTTGACCTACTTTAAAAATTTAAACCGGGCCTATATCTCATGACTTATTACACATACAGCCTTGATATTTCACACATGGACACCTCCTACCAAGAACTATCACATTTGACCATGACCTTGGACCTTGTGACCTTGGAGTTTGACCTACTTTTAAAAGCCTTTAACCTGGCCGATATATCATATCCTTTTACACATACAGCCTTGATATTTGACACATGGACACCTCCAACCAAGACCTATCACATATGACTATGACCTTGGACCTTGTGACCTTGGAGCTTGACATACTTTAAAAAAAATAAACTTGGCCTATATCTCATGTGCTATTACACATACAGCCTTAATATTTTACACATGGACACATCCTACCAAGGCCATCCATATTTGACCGTAACCTTGGACCTTGTGACCTTGACCTTGGACTTTGACCTTCATCAAATGTAGGCCCTTGAGTGGACATATATGTTTTACAAACATCTCTTGTTTAATCAAACTTGAAATTCTTCATGGAATTTATTTTCATTTTGAAGAAAGTTGTTTATGCAAGGAAGCTTCCTGTGAAATTTGGTTGAAATTGGCCCTGTAGTTTTGAAGAAGAAGATATTCAAAGAAAAGGTTTACGCACGCAAGGACACACGGAGAGACGCACGCACGAGGGGCACAGGACCGTGACATAAACTCCACTGGCCATCGGCCAGTAGCGCTGAGAACGGAATATTCCACCTCCCAATGTTTGTGACGTCATCCAAAATAAATCCAACGTAGCGCGAGTCTCATTAGGCTTGGACTTCTTTAATAAGATTTACAATATAATATATGTAAATTGTGTACTCGGTACTCACTGGTGGTGAAGTAAAACAATTTTCGCTACAACAAGGTATAGATATTTTGCGTTTAAATGTGAGTTTATAGATTTTTTTTCTAATGACAATGAACTTGTTCTCAAAACAGACCGGGTTTACCGTCTTGTTTTGACAAACTGTCGGTGTTGTTATAAAATCTCGTAACTACGGCTTCGATAAAGCCGTAGTTGCGATATCTTATAACAGCATCGACGGAATACATTGTTCGTGAAAAAACGTCCCTTTCTTTGGCCGAGATCCCCACCAGTGGTACTCAACGGTGATTTTTAAGTGAATATCTCAATCATGAACCCTTTGCCACACATTGGCTCTTTCTGACTCCCCGTAAGATCAGGGCTTTGCAAAACATTGTTGAAAATGAAGAAGTTGCTTGTGACAAGCAATTTCTTCATTTCCCATGTTTTCTAATCCAAAAGATCAAACATTTTAATATCATTCTATATTAATTTTCGTCTGCATCACATTTGAATTTGGACCAACCCGTGATCTTATCGTTTCGTTATTAAAAAATACGCAGACAGTTATCTTAGTAGTGAGTGCGTGTCGGAGCACGGCAACTTAATGTCACTTATCAACGTCATTCAAAAAACGTCGTACTATCATCTTAATCCCAAATAACCAAAGATAGAATATTGCTAAATTCAAAGAGAGTTTAAGCTTTTATCCAATCCAAGAAAGGGTCATTTAAAAGGTATAAGTTTATATACAGTTTATTTCAATTGTTAAAAAACATTTCCGACGTATTTTCAGGGCGGGGGAATCACGTGACACAACAATTTCAGAAAATCTTCTATAATTATGCTAATACTGTACTTGAATCGGGGAAGGTAGAAAAATGGTAGGAATTAGCTGGACATGTTAGATCTTTTCGAAACCAAATAATAGATAATTCTTATTCATGACAAATTATACCAAAAGTTCGGATTGTGGTCAATAACTTTTTATCAGCTGATTTTTTAAAAGAAAATCTGAAATCCCTAGCGTTATCATGTCTTCACTGCTTCAAACTTTTTTTCAAATCGGACATATATTTGAAAAATATAATAAATATCGTGTAACGTGATTCCCCGCCGTGATTATGTATAGGATATATATTATCTCAAAGATCTTACAGAATATTTTTGAACAGACCATTTAATGTGTTACTTTGCAAAAAATATTTGATGAGATCAATAACATAATTAGAACATTGATATGTCGGTGTAACAGGGTAACGTGTCCCCCTGGGTAACGTGTCCCCCCCCCCCCCTTGGAATTTTTTTTAATCGTATTGTGTAATTTCAATGCATATTTTGTTTCATAAGTATTAAATCTTTTAAAATAAGTTATTTTAAACATGAAATTTAAATATTCATTTTTTTTTATTCTTTCACATTTCCAAAGAAGGAAAATATCTAATTGCATTGTAATTTTTTATTAAATCACTTTCTCCAAATATTTTCCAACTATTATTATTACCATTATTAATATTTTATGAGAATACCAAAGTAAATTGCGCAGAAATAATGTGAAAAAAATTTAGGAGGAGAGAGGGGGGAGGGACATGTTACCCCTGGGTAACCTGTCCCCGGGGACACGTTACCCAGGCCTGGGTAACGTGTCCCCCCTTTGATTTTTTTCCTTTTTAATTATAATGTATATTTTAATGCCTATTTAGTTTTATAATTATTGAATCTTTTAAAATAAGCTATTTTTAACAAAAAATAAAAGAATTTATTTTTTTTCATTCTTTCACTTTTCAATGAGAGGTGGGACAGGCTACCCAGGCCTGAGTAACGTGTACCCCCTTGGATTTTTTTCCTTTTTAATCATAATGTGTATTTTCATATCATTATTAATATTTCGTGATAACACCAAAGGAAATTGCGCAGAAATAATGTGAAAAAAATTTAAGAGGGGGAGGGGGGACACGTTACCCCTGGGTAACCTGTCCCCGGGGACACGTTACCCAGGCCTGGGTAACGTGTCCCCCCCTTTGATGTTTTTCCTTTTTAATTATAATGTGTATTTTTAATGCCTATTTATTTTTCTAACTATTGAATCTTTCAAAATAAGCTATTTTTACCAAAAAATAAAAGAATTTAATTTTTTTCATTCTTTCACTTTTCAATGAGAGGTGGGACAGGCTACCCAGGCCTGAGTAACGTGTACCCCCCTTGGATTTTTTTCCTTTTTAATCATAATGTGTATTTTTATATCATTATTAATATTTCGTGATAACACCAAAGGAAATTGCACAGAAATAATGTGAAAACATTTTAAGAGGAAGAGGGGGGGGGGGGGACACGTTACCCCTGGGTAACCTGTCCCCGGGGACACGTTACCCAGGCCTGGGTAACATGTCCCCCCCCCCCCCCTTTGATATTTTTCCTTTTTAATTATAATGTATATTTTAATGCCTATTTAGTTTTAAAATTATTGAATCTTTTAAAATAAGCTTAAATTGCACAGAAATAATGTGAAAAAATGGGTAACCTGTCCCCGGGGACACGTTACCCAGGCCTGGGTAGCCTGTCCCACCTCTCATTGAAAAGTGAAATAATGAAATAAATTAAGTTTTTTTTTGTTAGAAATAGCTTACTTTAAAAGACTCAATGATTATAAAACTAAATAGGCATTAAAATATAAATTATAATTAACAAGGAAAAAAATCAAGGAGGGGACACGTTACCCAGGCCTGGGTAACGTGTCCCTGGGGACAGGTTACCCAGGGGTAACGTGTCCCCCTTCCCCCTCTTAAAATTTTTTCCCATTATTTCTGCGCAATTTCCTTTGGTGTTATCACGAAATATTAATAATGATATGAAAATACACATTATGATTAAAAAGGAAAAAATCCAAGGGGGGTACACGTTACTCAGGCCTGGGTAGCCTGTCCCACCTCTCATTGAAAAGTGAAAGAATGAAAAATAATAAGTTCTTTTATTTTTTGTTAGAAATAGCTTATTTTGAAAGAGACAATAATTATAAAACTAAATAGGCATTAAAATATACATTATAATTAAAAAGGAAAAAAATCAAAGGGGGGACACGTTACCCAGGCCTGGGTAACGTGTCCCCGGGGACAGGTTACCCAGGGGTAACGTGTCCACCTCCCCCTCTTAAAATTTGTTCACATTATTTCTGCGCAATTTCCTTTGGTGTTATCAAATAATATTAATAATGATATAAAAATACACATTATGATTAAAAAGGAAAAAATCCAAGGGGGGTACACATTACTCAGGCCTGGGTAGCCTGTCCCACCTCTCATTGAAAAGTGAAATAATGAAAAAAAACTAAGTTATTTTATTTTTTGTTAGAAATAGCTTATTTCAAAAGATTCAATAATTATAAAACTAAATAGGCATTAAAATATACATTATAATTAAAAAGGAAAAGAAAATCAAAGGGGGGGGGGCACGTTACCCAGGCCTGGGTAACATGTCCCCGGGGACAGGTTACCCAGGGGTAACGTGTCCCCCCCCCTTCACATTATTTCTGCGCAATTTACTTTGGTATTATCACAAAATATTAATAATGGTAATAATAATAGTTGATAAATATTTGGAGAAAGTGATTTAATGAAAAATTACAATGCAACTAGATATTTTCCTTCTTTGGAAATGTGAAAGAATAAAAAAAAAATAAATATTTAAATTACATGTTTAAAATAACTTATTTTAAAAGAATAAATAATTATGAAACAAAATATGCATTAAAATACACAATAATGTTAAAAAAAATCCAATGGGGGAGACACGTTACCCAGGGGGTGGGACACGTTACCCAGGGTCATTACCCTGGGTAACGTGTCCCCGGGGACACGTCACCCAGGGGACACGTTACCCTGGGACACCGGAATTATGTCGTATAAATTATCTTGCGTTTTTGTATATTTTCTCACCTTTCGTTCATACTTTCCGTTTTCTGTAATAATATTGACTTTCCCATTTTCCACAAGTTCTGTTTTGACATTTTTGACACCTATTTTCGTCATGTCTCACACCAATCCGAGTTTTCTCCGATGAAATTCGCTCTTTAATATGTTAATGTCGCTCATTCAAATGAGCGACATCAACATATCGAAGAGCGAATTTCATCAGAGAGAACTCTGATTAGTCTCATACCCTTTTCTGTTTCAGAGTCGATCCAGATTAGCCGACGGTGACGTCAAGGGCGCGTCCGATTTGGCGAAAAGCGCTCGTAATTTCATTATGGGTAGCCTCGTGTGCGGCATTATTTCGTTCCTAATTTTGATCGCACGACATTATTTCCTCTAACAGCCACTGATAGTCTGGTACAGGTGCTTGAAGATGTCCAATCGCGACCCTCGAGACTGTTTGCAACCTTTTGCCGTTTGAAACGTGTTAACAACATGATCTCGAGCGTAATACAGTGACCGCCATATTGAACGTGAAAGTAGATGCGCGTAAATGACGTCATCAAAACAAATCAACAATTGCTAACGTTATAATTCAAGTGAAATATACTGTCTTGATAATCAGTAAATCACATCAACTTTTTATCTGATAAAATTTCATCACATTTATGAGGTGGCAATCGACTTTTGAACGCTGTTTGTTTCAAATATTTCTTTGGTGTAGATTCAAAAAGTTGTTCGGTCTGCTTCCGTTGTTATGCTTGCGGAGTGATATGGGCAGGATAAGCCCATGCCGGAAACTGTAATAAGTTCGAGCCGATCTTGAGTAACAATAGGATCCGAGAATATTCGAATGTGGAGATATCGTCCTGTCAAGATATCATTTTTCATGTTTACAAATATTATCCATTTCTTTAATGCTTTTCGGTGGATTATCGAGAAATAACGGTAGATTATCATTTGATAAACTCGCCACCTATCCAGTGAAATTATCAAAAACTTGTGTCCCGCTTTCGTTCATTTTACCCTATCTTACGTTATCTAAGCAGGGCAAAATAAGTGACGTCATCATAAGCGTTGCATAGCAGTCAAAAATGACGCGCTTTAAGAAAATTTGTCATAAAATTTCCGCATTTTGGCTAATTTTTGCATTAAATCACGACTGGAAATGTAGCTTTCGTTGTTCACAGAATGAAATATCAATCGATCTTACTCGAAAAACAAACGATTATCCTCTATGTAAACAAGAGTTAAGCGCCCCAAAGCTTAGTACAAATTTGCATGGGTGGTTCGAATCTTTGGGATGCTAGCTTCGAACCTCCACATGCAAAATTACTGTAGTTAAGAGTTCGATGTGTTGTTGTTTACATATGTAATATTTTAGTGCGATCACGATATCGTAGAGCTTGATTAATGCAAATGTTCTTATTTAATAAGAACATTTGCAAACAATATCATGATCGCACTTTACATGGAACTGAATCTTGAACTTGCGTCATAGCTGATTGCTTAAAAACACCAAACCTGCTTCTACGACGCTTACAAAGATGCATTTCTGACCGATAAACCCTGTCAATATAAAATTACGTGACCTGTTCAGTCACATATATCAACGCCATCTCTGATACAGGATTGGATTTCGTTCAACATTGCCAAATCGATATTTAACCCATTACCACACAATGACTCCTTTTGATTCGATACAAGATAATGGCTTTGGAAGACATTGTGGGAAATGTAGAAATTGCTTGTGACAAGCAATTTCTTCATTTCCCACAATGTTTTTTCATCCAAAAAGACCTAAACATTAAAAAAATCATTCACTTGTAATTGTCGTCTGCATGATCATTTAATTTGGACTGCCCTAAAATGTTGTCATTTGGTAATGGGGTAATGAAAGTTTAATTTCTAAGTTGCTACAGACGACACTTTATGTAGTGAAAAAAAGATTCCAGGCATGGTCACAAATCCCCGTACACACCATGTTCGTATCATGTCCGAAAAGGGTCACCCGTGCATCGTATCGTCGCTTTTCAACAAAAGCCTCGCATCTACATTTCGTTTAAAACTGTAGATACGAGGTTTTTGTTGAAAAGCAGCATATTTCTTAACATAATATGGAGGAGATTTGGAAGCGGGGACATATGTGACCTACTCTGTTTCCATGGCTGATTCACGATAGATATTGTGCATCATGGGATGGATAACGACAACGGACAAAAGCGAAATTACATACCAACCAATCAGAGTGACCGATAAATTTGTCTGCGTTTGTCTCGGCCACCCTGATTCACTGCTGGTGAACTAGAACAATTTTCGCTACAACAAGGTATAGATATTTTGCGTTTAAATGTGAGCTTATAGATTTTTTCTTATGACAATGAACTTGTTCTAAATACAGACCGGATTTACCGTTTTCAAAGGCGTTTTGTATTGACAAACTGTCGGTGTTGTTATAAAATCTCGTAACTACGGCTTCGATAAAGCCGTAGTTACGATATTTTATAACAACATCGAAGGAATACATTGAACGCGAAAAAACATCCCTTGCTTTGGCCGAGTTTACCACCAGTGTGATTACATGTAGTTGGTATGTAATTTTACTTTAAAAAATCAATTTAGAAACGTTGGTGAATACCGGCCCAGGTGTAACGATAGCAAATCTCGTGTTATCTGGGGGCCCTGGTGGGATTTCATTATCAAAAATAGTTCTCTGTAAATTGCATAAATTGCATATTGCATCTGATACAAGTTTTCATTGGTTGAAACCTCAGTATATCGTCTCTAACCAATTCCACTAAACTATTCATTTGACAAGTAAAGTAAAGATGCCATTATTTAGAGTTTCTTTTTTCAAAAATGCATGTTTGACATTGTGTTCTTTTTTCCTTTTTCTTTTAGCCCTGTATGACACCAGTTTGAATCACGGGCACTTGGATTGAGGAATTTCAAGCAATACATGATAATGTGACCTGTCACTTGAAAAGCGGTCTTATGGGAAGTGTGAAAAAATAGACCTACAGGAGTATACACAATTCTTATTTTCTGAAGTAAAATACACATAAAATGGACATGTTTTGTCAATAATGATGCAAAGAACAGTAAATACATAACAGAGAAAGATAATCTTTCATCAAGTGTGATGATCAAAAAGCATTTTGTCGAGTTTCTTGAAAAAAAAAGATCGAATGAATATTCCAAAAAGAGTGACCGACTGCTTCAACCCAAAATCAAATCGGTTACATATCAACAAAGTATTTCTAAATATTTTCTGCTATTGTTGTACCACTTGATTACCCACCGTGCCAACGTACTTGTATGAAAAACATGTTTCTTAATCAGCCTGCGTATACACGCAGGCTGATTAAGAACCATGTTGATCACCAGCAGCTTTGCAGTGACAAATGGCCACCGTAATAATAAGGGCACTTCTTCCTAATGCCGATTCTAATACAATTATATTTCATTCACACACATCCACGATATACACCATAAAGTTTCCGTAATATACGATCATACGAAAATCGCAGTCTCATCACAGTTTCTTCGAACAACAGCGTCGTACAACAGCGCTTGGTTATTCTAACAGCTGTACGAATCGCCGTATGCGTCGTAACATATCGAAGTCCTCGTAACATTAACGACGATCACAACAATGATCCAGACGACCCCTAGAACCACACTCGTGACGATCAGGTTACGAGCTCTGGCAGCGAGGTACTGGGCTTCACCCACGTTACCAACAGCAAGTTCGGTTCTACTCTGAAATTGTATTAAAACACAATTAATGTTACGGTTGGGATTTATGCGATACAAAAATTGAAAAAAAATATATCAATAATTCTGTTATAAAAGTGACCGATGTTAAGAAGTTCTGAAGTCGTTTAGGTAGAAAAACGTCAAGAATTGGTAGTTATTTTTAAATCAGCACACTAAAAGGTTACTTACTGCCAAATAAAATTTTGGTTGCTCGTCAAAAGCGTTTTTTATTTATTTTTGTGGGGTTTTTTTTGTTGTTGTTGTTTTGTTTTTTAACAGAGGCTGTTTAAAAGATCCATCACATTCGGATAATCCCTAACGTTTCCACATATTGTTTAATTTGCTTCAAAATGAATTCAAATCGATCACGTATCACGTATCGATCACGTAAGAAAATTATAGACAAACTATCGAAAATGTTATCGCACATGATTCCAGTCCGTTAATGTCGTTCCTGTTCAAAAGCTGAAAACAACAAAATAAGCATATCGAACAACGAGAGTGCGTAAAGCATAGAAAATAGTTAGTTGATAGGAAAAATATCTTTTCGTTACAATTATTTTTTTTCTTCGTTTTGCCTCCAAGTTTCCCAGAGCTTCAGCTTTTAAGGACTTCAAAGATGTCGAATGTTTGGAAACGAGTTTATTTTGTAGTTATTGTCCACATTTAAAGGTAATGGCAATGAGTTTTGTACTTAAAAAAGACTAGGTTTAGGTTATGTATTAATAAACCGTCGGTGTTGTTATGAAATCTCGTAACTACGGATTGAATCAAGCCGTAGTTACGAGATTTCATAACAACACCTACGAAATACTATTTGTTTGTCCGAAATAATGTCACGGTAACCCGGTTACCTGGATAAAATCGTTCCCTATTGAGAAAACAAAATTAAGATGCAACGTTTTGCGCTCTATTTATATGCCATCCAATTTCAAACGCACTGATCTCCCTTTTCAGGACTAGACCTCTGCAAACTTTTTATTAACCTTTTCCCAAACAGAAATTGTGGGTGGTCCTTTATGAAAGCTGTGGAAAACAACGAAATTGGTAGCAGTTGTATACAATATAGCTCAGAAAATATTGAGGCACGAGGAGAAACTGCTGATCATCAGCACTTTCTTCTTTTGCCTCAATGTTTTCCCAATCCTTATCTATTAGAGACGTCAAAACCATATGTTGTAACTTGTTTGATAGTTATCTTAAAAAACAAGCACGATTATGCTATTGTTTCAAGATCTCAGGGTGAACTTAAATAAAAATAAAACATAATTTCAGGACTATAAATATTATATAAAGGAGGGGCAACAAGGGGTTAAAAAGGTTTGGTAGGGTGACATAATAGTTTTAATTTGCATGTGTAAAAAATCTGAAATGGCTTATTTTTGGAGATAATGGCTGACAAAGTGGGTGGGGGTAAATTGACACGAGGAGCAAATTTATACTTTGAAGTTAAATAACCGTTTCTGTATAGACCAGATCAAAATGAAATTGTACAAGTCAGAAATGTGACAGGAATTCGTGGTAACATGAAGGTGTTCCTATATGGTGGGAAATATCCGCCCAATTCTTCTTACTGCAAAATTACATTAATATTTTGCTAAATTTGTAGTTCAGTTCTATTGTTTACAAGTGAATTCGTCCTAGTGCTAAATGCGTACTCCATACTTTCAATTCTGTACGCTCAAACATAAGAAACGTGAAATTTAAATTGTAAGTAAGCCCGAAGCAGTAAGCATTTGTACACAGGTAACAAGAAGGACTCGAAAGGCATTAGTACGAATGCAAAATGCATTAGCGTGAATTTAGTGCTACGAGGAATGCACTTGTAAACTAAGAATAAAACTTAGCAAAATATTTTATGTAATTTAGAAGCAAGAAGAATTGGCGGATATTCCCCTCCATACCCCTGTCGACACACTTTGACCATTAAAATATGCATTAATCTCCCATCAATTAATTAATATATTAACCTTTTCCCAAACAAGATTTAGTTTTGACGTCCCTAATAGACAGGGATTGGGAAAACATTGAGACAAAAGAAGAAACTGCTGATAACCAGCAGATTCTCCTTTTGTCTCTATTTTTCTGTGTTAAAATATATAAAAATCCTTTGTTTATCCACAACCATTTTGTCGTTTGCAGCGACTTTCGAATTGGACCACCACCACAAAGTCATGGGTTGACGCTTATTCTTAACACAATACTTAAATCTGCAGTAAAAATACACAAAAAAGTACATGTTTTGTTAAACATTTATTAATGCAAAGAATAGGCAATGCATTTGAAAATGACAAGATTCTTGTATCAACTTTTATGGTTCAAAACAATTTTGTCGCTGTAATTTCTTATAATAGAACATGTACAGCATACAGCACGCTTAAGTTAAGGTAGTCGACCCCTGATGAGATTCGCGGGACGTCGGAATTATTAGGGTCACGTCGAAAACATTTGGCGGCGGAACTTACCACAGCCGAATGTTTACGACTGCGCCCGAATAGGTTCGGATACATAACGACGCAGCGCGAAAAAATGTTATGCTTTAAAACGATGGCCCAACTACGGGTATTTTACCTTAAGATTTTGTAAGAAACTCAACTGTTTCACTATTCATTCTTACTGTTTCAATCGATAGATAGACGAATTAGGCTTGGCCATCCCTAGTGAGATTCATGCGACGTCGGAATTTCTGGAGAGACGCAGATTTTTTTTCAGGCGACGTCTTCAATATTCGGCGGAGGAAAATGCCGAAATGCGGAGATCGAAACGTGGCCGTATAGTTGAGATACAGTACGAATGTTAATTTCCGACTTCGAGCTAATCGCATTAGGGGCAAACTAACTTAGGTGTTATGCCTAAAAGGTTCAAATGAAACTTTTTCATAGACTATAGCTAGTATCAAACAGACAGGAAATTTCGGTAAAATGCATGCGTTGGAATGACCTATTACTTCCTTCATATAGAAATTTTACGTAGTAGATAGAGGCTGTATAGTAGATTCTACGCGATATAAACGTTCAAAAGGCGCAGCCTTTGAACGTTTATGTCGCATAGAATGTACTATACAGACTCTATCTGACTTAGTGTTCGTCAACCAATGAAAACATACGCTTCTACTGTCATTCTTCAAACCACGCTACTATCGAGCGGATCTTACTGGAATTACATTATTTTCTCTGAAATTACATCATTTTCCCAAAAGTTACATCATGTTTCATAACTACACATTAAACAGGGGCGTGGCCAAGTATATCCGTGACATAAACTGACAGGCAGTGCATTTATGTGAAATATAGCGCCGAAATTTTCAAAAATACTGCAATTTCATTGGTCCAAAAACTAGGACGAAGACTAATTTTATAAAAAAAGAAATATCCTGACCAAGGAAAGACTGACATGACATGCGTAGGCCATCCACGGCCAATCTATTTCACACTTTTAATAAGTTCTTTTTTCAATTTTTACCTTTTACTTAAAATTTTATTTGAAGACCTGCTTGTATTAATTGCTTTAACCCATTACTGCACAGTTACGCCTTCCGACTCCCTTACAAGAAAATGCTTGGGAAAACATCGTGAAAAATGAAGAAATTGCTTGTGACAAGCAATTCCTTTATTTTCCACAATGTTTTTTAACCCAAAATGTGCAAATTTCTAAATTTTCACCAACTTGAAAATGTCGTCTGCCACAGTTTTCAAATTGGGACAGTCCAAAATTTTGTCGTCTGCTAATGGGTTAAGGGTCCCCTTTTGAGGATGCCGATTCAAATACAATTATCTTTCATTCACACAAATCCGCGATATACACAACCACACATCGTTGTCTTATCGCAGTTTAGTCGTACAACAGCGCAGAGTTATTCTAACAGCTATACGAATTCCCAAAGCTATCGTAACAATACGTAGTCGCCGTCACATTAACGACGATCACAACTACGATCCATACGACCCCTAAAAGGACACTCGTGACGATCAGGTTACGAGCCCTTGCGGCAAGAATCTGTGCTTCACCGATGTTACCGAGAACTAGTTCGGTTCTGCTCTGTAATTATGTGAAGAAAATGGTCATGGGTTAGAGTATTGGAATAGAACAAGAATAAAGTTTGAGACAAAAGTTGCATTTAGATCACATTCGGCTTGCTTATGTTGGAAAATTGTATAATGAAACTATACATAAGATTGGTTGTATAAAAAGTCCATTAGGGCATATCGGTGCTTTTCAACAAAAACCTCGTAACTGCAGCTTGTTTCAAGATGCAGGTACGAGGTTTTTGTTGAAAAGCGACGATATAAGACCTATATTGATTCAGATCACTATATTGATCGCTAGCAATATTATTATATCTTATCAAAATAAGAAGTTATGCATACACGTATCCTTTGTGAACCTTGGCAAAAACAACAGAAATTGAAATTCCTCCAAAATTCTAAGAAAACATAATTACTTTATTACTAAAGTTCAATGAGCATGTTTTAATTCAATTTGTACTCTGTTCTACTTTGACGCGCAATACAGTATTAACAATAGTAATTGTGTGGGTTTGATTCCTGGCGGATTTAGTCCGATTTTCTTGGTGTCCTGTTAAGTGTTTTCATTGGTTCCAGCCAGGTCTCGCTGGAGCCAATCACATGACTCGATACATCTGTTTGTATAATGTGATAGTGTAAACCGTTCATATCAACGGGCGGGAAAAGGCATTGCATTTGCAACTCAAAAACGCGAAGATGAGCTATTTTTTTTAACAATTTCACTGCAATAGACAGCAATTTTCTATTTTTATTCGACGAACTATTATACATGCGAAAACTTGACTAACAAGCAGCTAATTTTTACCAAGTCCGTATGGCATAGAACACAAAAGTGAACGCAGGTTAATGACGTCATTAGAAATGAACGAAATAACGTCAAATGCGTTAATAACGCGACGTTTGATTTGTTGCTACTTCATACCAACCAGCAGGACAACAACTAGGCGACGTTTCGCGATTTCAAGAAAATCGGACTAAATCCGCCAAGTGTGAATACAAACGTATGTGGGATCAACCTTGGTTAGCGAAGGTGAGGTACAGGCTGATCTGGAAACATGACAGCCCCAGGTTGAAGGTTTAAAGAGACATTCCATTCCCATTTCATCTTTATAAAGTATGTTTTGATGCCAACATTGGCTATTCTAATGCTTTCAAATGTCATCTGTTGTTGGTGGTGGTGTTTCTTTTATGTATTTTAATTGTTCCTTATAAGCAAAATAATGCGCCCAAAGTTGAGACGAAAATGACAAATCCATTTACATGGGAACTGCAGTTTACCGCAATTAATTCCATTTTAAAAATATTACATATTCTCCGTAAACGGCGTAATACTTTGGCTTGATATAATCAGAATTTCCATAAGAAAAATGCTCTTTCAGATAAAAGTTCAAGTAAAAATCATGAGAAAAAGGCCATGGAATGTCACTTTGGTGTCCCTTTTCAAGGTCGATCCAAGCTTATAATGTAATACTTACTCTCTGCGCAAAGTAGATGGCCAGCAGACCGGTCAGTGGGAAGCAACACAGACAGGCGAGGATCGATCCCACAGTATAGTCTGGCACGTGAGCATGGACCACGGTGTTAGTGGCAACCCCTGGTTGGGCAATCACCTGCAAGTAGCATCTTTAAGCATTACAATCCATCATCAGATACAAAACACCCCGTGCATTTTCGGGCGTCATCCGTGATGTCCAACGGATACTAACGACCTCGTGAATTTCCGGGCGTCATCCTTTGCAACAGAAATGGACGAGGTATACCCTCGTCCATTTCCGCTGCTAAGGATGACAACCGAAGATGCATGAAGTGTTTGGGGGTTAATGATGGGTTATAATCCTTGATTAATAAACATGTACACATACATATATGTCAAGTTGGAACCTACATTATAGTCCCGTACATGTGCCTTAACTACGGTATTACTGATCACCCCTGGCTTGGCAATCACATGTCAATAAAGCACAGATACAGTTACTAGTTATCGTTGCTTTTCAACAAAAACCTCGTAACTGCAGCATGTTTTAACCTGCGGTTACGAGATTTTCGTTGAATAGCGACGTTATGTTGAAAACGCCTAGAGTGGCCTATGATATTTCAGGGATCAGAACGACATGGGGACAGTCAGAGTTTGCTTTGCTGTGTGGTGCATTGCATTGTCTAGGACCAAAAAGAAAGTAATTTTTGAGCTGATACCAATTTTATTCACTATAAAGTTCCTGTTTCCATTAAATGTTACCGTAAATATAAATGGCGGATCAATCACTTATATACATATTTGATTTAGTAGGACTAAATAACCTCATTTAAGATTTCTTTTGACATTTAAAGAATTTAGCTATGCAGGTTGACCTTTCCATACGACATTTCTCGAAAATATATTCTTTAACCTCCGACAAACAAGCATGGCTCCCTTTAATTCGAATTAATTATTGTGTCTAAGTGTAAAACTGGTTCAGTCCTAGCGTAGGTTCAAGTCTTATCGTTTTTTCTATTTTCCTCTCAAAATAGACAATAGTAACATGACCAGTAAGGATATATCAATCTTTGCTTTGTTATCTGATTGACCAAATTCTATATTGGCGACTGGACCCAGGATAGTCCCATCCTTATTCCTAGATATGAAAAACAAAACTTGTTTGGAATTCATACAACTCACGATAATTGACCTGATAGAGGATCTCTAGCTAATAGCTAGATTTGCTCTGTCAGGTCATTTATCGTGAGCTATAATATGGTAGAAATATAGTATAACAAAGGGAAAACTTTGTTCATAGTACGCCGTTTCTCTTCTTTGCCCTTTAGATCTCATAAACAAATTTGTTTAAGCTATATAGATAAAACGCGATATTGTGACCATTATCGGGCTCGCTTTATTATTGTAAACAGATTGGTCACCTCGAAACGCAATAGACCGTAGCACAGGTGATCATTGCATAACTTATATAATGTTTCAATTCATCCTACGTAAGAAGTGGTGGAAATATCGACTGACTGAAAGTACAATAGCTGTCAATCTTGCGACCCGGGTTCGAATCCTCTGTATACCGATATCTTTTTTTCTTATTCTGAGAAACTTTTATTTTAAAAGATCGTGCACGGGACACATGCTCCTTTTGTGCTGCGATTACTCGGAGACAGATAGTATCTAGATTTTTGACATTTGTTGTCGTTTTGTTTTCATAGATTTTATTTGTGAAAACGTTTTGAAAAATGATGAAAAATTGTAAGTTACAAAAATGAAATGATGTCAAATAAATAATCACTACTAAAGTAGAAAAAATAGGAAAAAATAAAAAGAATAAAAAGAGAGAAAAAAGCATTATAAAGCTAAAATAATGATAACAAATGATAATCATTTGAAGTATTGTAATGAGACAAGCAATAAGCTAAATATGCATAAAACTATACATTCGAAAGTAACCATTAAAAAACATTAAGCTCGCCCCCAGCCTCGAACCACCACCTGCATACCGCCTCATGTGACAGAGATTTAAAAGCCACTAATGTATCCAATAGACCATTGCAGACGTAGTTAATTTGATGACGACAATTCAAATTAATCACTTAAAACACATAGATAATTGATCATTAATCTGCCCCTCCTACAGGTAAGTATTGTTTTTTCCCAAAAATGTTTACAATAGCGCGTTAGAGTTATACCGATATCTTTAGGTATAAGCCGATCACGATATCTTCGTTTTCAAAGAAAACCTCGTAACTGCCGCTTTAATCAAGCTGTACTTACGAGGTTTTCGTTGAATAACAGCGATATTATGGCTCGTTTCTACAAACTTTACCAATGTTAACAACATAATATCGAACTCCAAATTGTTGTATTTTTGCATGTAGTGGTCATGGTTCGAATCTTGTTGTTGACTTATACCTATATCAGAACAACAGTAATTTTGATCTGACTGTATGTATACGCGGCCGTATTTAGATCCATAATGTTCCTTTGAAATGCCTAAAGGTCTCTCTTTTTTTCCAGATTTCGGCTTTAATTTGAATCAATTATATTTATACCTTCTAATTCAATTCAATATCTTTTTTGACTAACCCGCCTTTTTTCATTATTAATTGTTCATATACCAGTAACGGATTTGGTTAGTTTTAAATTGTAATGTATCAAATTACGTAGCTTATCAAATCATATGAAATGTAGTCAGTTTGATTATCACTTGTCTGATAATGTTATCGTTATCAGCTTTGTACTATCCTTACATCGGTTGTCGTATACTACTACACCCATTACCAAAAGGCAAAAAATTACATTGGTCTAAATTCAAAGAGGTTGCAGACGGCATTTTCACGTACATAATTTCTTTTCATTTTAGGTCATTTTCAATAGAAAATATTATGGGAAATAAAGAAGTTGTATCTGACAAGCCATTTCTTCATTTTCCACAATATTTTTTCTAATTACATTATCTTGTGGGAAGTAAAAAAACACAGTTATTTTGAGGGAATGGATTTAAGTCTTCCATCTGCCTTTCCTAATGCAAGACATTTTAGAAAGATCAATTTGAAAGGAGTTGCAAACGACGAAAGTAATTTTTAATAAATGTGAGATTTCTGCACAAGTTAGGAGATGAACTATTCCTGCAAAATGATAAAATGTTGATTATTCATATATATCTTCTTATGAAGACCTGGTCCTGGTTTTTCGAAACAACTTAGGTACATACTCATTAGTACATGCTCAACTTCAATGGGATACTCTCCAACGTTGAAGGGTATTCGATTGAAGTTCACGTGGATTTCGTGTGATTTGAGTACGGTGCTCAGATTTGAGTCTGAGAATTTACTTATTTTTTTTTTTCGAGAACCCGCGGCCAGGTTTTGACGTTCAGAAACGCGATTGCTTTGCAAAGCACCACAAGAAAAGAAAACGCTGGTTTTCCTATTTTTTGTTGGTGTAGGTAGTTTGTTATTCACTGGTGGTGAACTCGGCCAAAGCGAGGGACGTTTTTTGCTACAACAAGGTATTTAAATGTGAGTTTATAGATTTTTTTCCTAATGACAATGAACTTGTTCTAAAAACAGACCGGGTTTACCGTTTTGTATTGACAAACCGTCTTTGTTGCTATAAAATCTCGTAACTACGGCTTCGATAAAACCGTAGTTACGATATTTTCTAACAACACTGACGGAATACGTTGTTTGCGAAAAAACATCCATCGCTTTGGCCGAGTTCACCATCAGTGTTATTACCAAAAGCGAAACACGTCCGGGTTCACCGGGTATTTCTTGTTATTACATCTTATCTTGGGTACATCCTTTCCCGAACGAGAAGTTTATTAACCCTTTTCCACTCGACAACTTTTTTTGGTGATCCACTTCAAAAACTACCACAAATGACAAAATGGGTGTTGTTAAAGATAGGATTTGTGTAAAATCTGACACAGAAAATATTGAGACAAAAGGAGAAACTGCTGGTTTTGTTTCAATGTTTTCCCAAGCCTTTTCTATTAGGAATGTCAAAACCAGGTCTTGTTTGGGAAAGGGTTAAGGTCCATTTCAAAAGAGGCACAGCCTAAATATTATCAATGTGGGTATTTTGTAAAAGTTTCATTGTGTAAAGCATTGCGAAAAAGTAGAGAATGCCCGTTATAAGCATCCCCTTCTTTTCTCTCAATGCCTGCGAAAATTGTATTAATCTGGTACGTCAAAACTAGTATTTGTTTGGGGAAAAGTTAGCCGTTACTTCCCCTTGTAAAACGAAACTACTTAATTGAAAAAAGTTAGCATTGAAAAACCCAACCCAGCATTTTTTACGGAATCCTGTTTCCGCCATCCACTTTTCTAAGAAAATTGAGTTTGTGAAATGTAGAAATGTTGAAGTTTTGTTTGTGACAATTGTCAGAAGTTAGTGTGACTAACTTCAACTTTTCGACTTTTCACAAACTCAATTTTGATAGAAAAGTTGAAATTAGTGCGACTAACTTCCACTTTTCTACCAAAATTGAGTTTGTGAAAAGTCGAAAAGTTGAAGTTAGTCACACTAACTTCTGACAATTGTCACTAACTTCTGACAATTGTCACAAACAAAACTTCAACTTTTCGACTTTTCACAAACTCAATGTTGGTAGAAAAGTGGAAGTTAGTCGCACTAACTTCCACTTTTCTACCAAAATTGAGTTTGTGAAAAGTCGAAAAGTTGAAGTTAGTCACACTAACTTCTGACAATTGTCACTAACTTCTGACTATTGTCACAAACAAAACTTCAACATTTCTACATTTCACAAACTCAATTTTCCTCGAAAAGTCGAAATCGGTGTGACTAACTTCAACTTTTCGTCTTTCCTAGGTAACATTCTTGTGAAAAGTCGAAAAGTTGAAACTATTGAGACTAATTTCGGGGTAGGAAAAAAATCCGGAAAGAATCTTTCTTCTGCCGCGTGAACCGGTGTATGCTTATAAAAATGACCCTATAAAAATTACTGTATCACCGGTCGATCACGACCCTCTAAAGTTTCGCCCCAAACAATGGCTTTGGAAGACGACTTACGCGGGTATTTCATGCAGGGCTATACATACAGAGAAATACAGACACTTCTGAAATTGGAGAAGGATGTTACAATCAGGTTTGACATTTTCATGTCCACCATCTTTGGTTATTTTTTGTTCCCAATTCGGGATTAGCAGTTCCTCTCATGCTTTCGATAGGTTCCATGGTTTCGATAGCCTTGTGATT
The DNA here is from genome assembly GCA_963680895.1 of Fragum sueziense. Taxonomy (NCBI): domain Eukaryota; kingdom Metazoa; phylum Mollusca; class Bivalvia; order Cardiida; family Cardiidae; genus Fragum; species Fragum sueziense. Next base: position 65,068,639 of record OY804596.1, on the reverse strand, counting down.
TTTATAAGTCAAGTGATTACAATCTTAGTACCATTCCCTGTGCATCTAAATACTCTTGCTACAAACAAACTCTTTGGTCAAAGAAATTTGGAGACAACTGATTTTTTACACTGAAAATCTTTTTTGCAAAACAAAACAGAAACTAGACTCTGGAATATCAAGGTTAGGGTAAAAATCATTCAACCTTATCCAAGCCTTTTTCAGTCCTAGAAAAGTTTTCAAGACGTTTGATTTTCCCCACGGTTGAGGGAGTCCCTATCCAAAAAATTGCAACAGCCTCGATAGCGCAGTGGTGAGAGCACTGCGCTTGTAACCTGGAGGATCCAGGTTCGAGTCCCGCTCGGGAGGTGTGTCCATGGGCAAGACACTTAATTGTTAACGCCTCAGTCTACTCAGCTGTAAATGGGTAGCAGTTAATTAAAAACTCATTGCCTCTCTTCTCTCTGCAAAAAAAATGGTAAAACTATATATAATGGGAAAGTCACTGTAAATTTGTATGTGTGATCGAGTTACATTGTGAGAAAGAGAACATTGATGGATGAAAGAGATCACAGTTGACGAGTAGCATATAAATAGCAAAACCAATGTCTACGCCATTATGGCGGTGCCTCGAATTGAACGGGGGAAAATACACAGAAACGAACGAACGAACGTTATAAGGTCAACCTAGTAGTGATTTTTAGCTCGACTTTTCGAAGAAAATGAGAGCTTATACTGTCACCCGGGCGTCGGCGTTGGCGTTGCAACAAAGGTTAAAGTTTTTTTCAAACATCAATAACTTCAATACTATCAAAGGGATTCAACCCACACTTGGAATACTTATTTACCATCACGCCCTCTACCTTACTATCAGGGCCCATGACCCTGGGACCACTCTATTTGGAGTTATGCCCCCTTTATACTAAGCAACTTAGAAAGTCGAGCGCGCTGTCTTCGGACAGCTCTTGTTATAGGAACAAAAACAAAGCCCTATCGAAATGACGAGAGCCGCACCTTGACGCAGCGTGATGACTTGCTTTGAATATTCTGGCCAATATATTTTTTTTAGTCTCTTTACAAATGTTGTTTTCCATATTTTTATGCCCCCGATAGGGAGGCATCATAAATTTGACCCGTCCGTCTGTCCGTCTGTCTGTCCGTCCGTCTGTCCGTAAAACTTTAACATTGGCCATAACTTCCTTATTACTTAACATATTCGCTTCATACTTTACCACAACATTCCTTGGTACATTACCTTTCTGTAGGCACATACTTTGGTGACCTTGACCCCTGGATGACCTTGACCTTGAACATAGATTGGCCATAATTTAAAATCAAAGCGGTGTCGGGGGCATTGTCATCTTACAGTGACAGCTCTTGTTTGTTTAGAACTTTGGGTCATGAATCTATTGAGATGGTCAGAATTTTATAAAATCAGTTTGTAAATATGCATGCACATGGTTTTAGAAATGGCTATCGAAACTATGGGACGTCCGGCTATAGCGTTTTCTTTGCTCACCAAAGCATAACTGTTCAAAGTAGGGTGGTTCTCTAGGGTACCACAATAATTAACTCTTTCCCAAACAAGACATGGTCTTGACGTCCCTAATAGGCATGAATCATGAAACTTCATAGGTGGATAGCTCTCATTATGGAGAGTTGACCTACATAATCATTACTCTGGTGATCATTTTTAGCTCGACTTTTCGAAGAAAATGAGAGCTTATACTGTCACCCGGGCGTCGGCATTGCAACAAAGGTCAAAGTTTTTTCAAACATCAATAACTTCCATACTATCAAAGGGATTCAACCCATACTTGGAATACTTATTCACCAGCACACCCTCTACCTTACTACCATGACCCATGACCCTGGCTCCACTATATTTGGAGTTATGCCCCCTTTATACTAAGCAACTTAGAAAGTCGAGGGCGCTGTTTTCGGACAGCTCTTGTACAGGCCCGTAGGAACGGGGGGGCTAGGGGGAGCTAAGCCCCCCCCCCCCCAAAGTTGGCCAAAAATGCCAAATTTTTCCTTATTTCGCACTGAAATTTTTGGGAAAATTCAATTTAGCCCCCCCCAATATTCAGACAATGAGGCTTTAGCCCCCCCCCCCCCCCCCCCATATGAAATTGCTTCCTACGTGCCTGTTGTATATGATATTAATAAGGCTTATAGTATGTTCAAAAACTTAGTATGGGTCCCTTTAAAAGCTGTATATGGCTCATGCTTGTTACTGCTTTTGCTTTTCACAAACAACTTAAAATTAGGATGGTCTGCTTTGAAAGCTGCTGAAGATGACAAAATAAATGAAATAAACTAGACAGTCCTGGTGGCCTGGAAGCGCTCCACAGGCCTGATTGTTTGTCTTGTTGAATACAATTTCAAAGGTTCAGGCTGCGCAAACAAGCAAATGCATGACCAAGCTGAAAATTACAAGCAAGTAAGATCGTATGGTCAGTAAGATTTCTGTGAAAATTCTGTATTAATTAGTTAATACTAATGGTTGTAAAAGTAAGAATAAAGCCGAAAATGGCAATTTTGTCAATAACAAGGGCACATAACTCATATAAAATTCGGATCAAGCTGAAAATTACACCAAGGCAAGGTCTTATAGTCACCAACATTCTGTACAAGTTTTGTCTTGATTGGTCAATATTTGTAGTTGCTAGAGTGATAGCAATGTCAAAAAAGATTCGAAAATGGCAATTTTGTCAATTTTAAGGGCACCTAACTGATAATGTTAAATTCAGATCAAGCTGAAAATTATACCAACGCAAGATCTTATGGTCATCAACATTCTGTACAAGTATTGACTAGGTTGGTCAATATTTGTAGTTGCTAGAGTGAAAACAAAGTCAAAATAGAGCCGAAAAGGGCAATTTTGTCAATTTCAAGGGCACATAACTCGTTGGGCACATAACTCGTTATGTAAAATTCAGATCAAGCTGAAAATTATACCAAGGCAAGATCTTATAGTCACCAACATTCTGTTTTAGTTTTGTCTTGATTGGTTGATATTTGTGGATTTTAGAGTAAATTTAAAGTCAAAACCAGCTATTTTTGACATTCAAGGGCAGATAACTCAGGTGATTCTGATTCAATCCAAATTCTTTGAAGGAATCTGAGAGAGGGTCACCCAAGGATCATTCTTGTGAAGTTTGATTGAAATCCATCTGGTAGTTTCTGAGAAGAAGATTTTTAAAGAAAAAGTTTACGCACAGACGCACGCACGATGGACACACCGCCATGACAATAGCCCGCTGGCCTGTCGGCCAGTGGAGCTAAAAAGGCCACAATACGTTTGTTATAGCTCAGAAAGTATTGACGAAAAAGAAGAAAATGCTAGTCACCAGCATGTTCTTCTTTTGTCTCAATGTTTTCCCAAACCCTTTTCCAATATTTTCTTTGTTTTCTATCACATGCATTTACATTTTATACAAACACGAAAACACACAAAAATCAAATAGGAGCTAAGTTCTGCAACATCTTTGAATTGGTTTCACTTTCTGCCGTTTGGTTATCATTTAAACACCACCAGTACTTGTTGACTTGTTCCAATATGAGTGAAATAAAATTGAGAGGGACATTAAACTGCAAAATTGAGTTAGAAATAAATAAATGGAAAACATTTTTGTATATTTTCAGTTGTTGACCAGATTTCATGAAGTAGAGTATGGAGTACTCCGCACTGAGCCCTGAAGATTTGTTGGGAGAAATGTACCACCTTTCCGAGAGACTATAAACCCACAGAAACCCAACTAACCAAGTTAGAAGAGATGACCCGTTTCCCAATCTGAAAGTTGTATTTAGAAACGCCAGAGGGAAGGACGGATAACAGCAACTGTTGACCATGGTATTAAAACACCGAGGTCTGATTCAACAGACAATATTTTGAAAAAGGTGATGAGATATGACGAAAAAGACCTTTCAAAAGTGGAGGCAGTAAGCTTTGGTATTTATAATGAAAGAAAAGCCAAGGATTTGTACTATTCCGCTGTGAAAAGTGAACATAAAGACTTTCATCTTAGAGACAGTGGATTGGTTGTAGATGCAGTCTGTCCACAATTTGCAGCATCACCTGGTGGAGTTAAAAACTGCAGTTGTCACGGGAAAGGCTTGTTAGAAGTGAAGTGCTCCTTTAAACACAAAGATTTGAATGTCAGTGAAATAGTTCTCACAGACCCCATTTTCTATCTTGACAAAGACTTCAAATTGAAACAGCATAGGTACTATACACAAATTCAGTTTCAAGTGTCAAAATGTATGTGTGTCAAGTAACATTTGGTGACTTTGTAGTGTTCACGTTAAAAGGAATTGCGATTCAGACTGTAGAGTACAATCCAGAATTTGTGTCAAAACATATTCAAAAGTACATGTACAGTGAATTTGCATTTAACCATCCTGAAATTCTGTGCCATAAACTAGTGAACATTGAATCCAAGACAAACATTGGTTCATGCAAACACCCTTCATTTGGAAAACAGTAAAATGTTCAAAGCCTGACTGGGAAATCAAGAAGTATCATTTGTCATGACTGTGTGAATCGTCGAAGAAAGCCTAGAGGTTTATGGACATATATGCAATGTATCAACTAGACTTCAACGATAAAAAAAGATTGGAAAAAGATTGAGACAAAAGAAGAAAATGCTTGTAACCAGCTATATTGTACATATTAATTGCTTATTCTATAATCATCAATTTGGTTCTGTTGAAGCTTTCAAATTCGACGTCACAAAAATTTGTCGTTTGGGAAACTGTTAAATATTCAAACAGGATTCTTCATAAGAATCTATTTTATGCTGTGCAATCATACATCTGACCAGTCCGTTTCCTCTACGTGTTAACAAAAATAATTTGTCGCTTTGCAATGAGAACCTCATAACTGTAGCATCTTTTAAGCTGCATTTACGAGGTTTTCGATTGAAAAACATCAAATTACTGCCTTCTTACCCCTTTCTCAAATGGCAAAAATTTAGGGACAATATGTACAATATTGATCAGAAAAATTGAGCCAAATTACAAAAATGCTGGTTACTAGTATTTTCAAATGCCTCAATGTTTTCCCAACCATTTCCTTTCAGAAATTCAGAATCCGGTCTTGTTTGAAAAAGGGTCAACCTGAATTTTTAGCGAGCCGGGACTTTATGTCCGGGGAGCTAATGTCACAGCCCTAGTGTCGGCGTCGCGTCCCGTCGCGTCTTCACTTGAAAAACTTTAACCTGGTCTATATCTCAGGCGCTATTAGAGATACAGCCTTGATACTTCATACATGGATACATTACATCTCGACAAGACCTTTCATTTGGGACCATGACCTGTTACCTAGTGACCTTGACCTTGGAGTATGACCTACTTTTGAAAAACTTTAACCTGGCCTATATCTCATGCACTATTATTGATAGAGCCTTGATATATCACCCATGGATACCTCCTGCCAAGACCTTTCTTTTGGGACCATGACCTTTGACCTTGTGACCTTGACCCTGGAGTTTGACCTACTTTTGAAAAATTAGCTGTTTTTGTGACAAGCTCCCGTATAGGCGAGCTACGTTGTCCGCGGACAACTCTTGTTAAGTGTCTTTCACAGACTTATGTGTATACATGTAGTACAGTATAGTTCCTCTATAAACCACAAAATGAAGACTTTCTTTAATATTATGTTTATCAGCATTCAGCAATTTCTTCTTTACTCTCAATTTTACCAAATTATTTCAGATACGGATGTTTGAGACAGTATTTGTGTAAATATAGCCTAGTAAATTCTGAGGCCAAAGGACAAAAAGCTTTCCCAAAATGGCAAAAGTTATGGTTTGAGGTTCAATTCAAAAGCTTCTATAAACGAAAAAATGGATCTTGATAAAGATTGAATTTGTGTACAATTTAGGCAGGGAAATATTGAGGCAAAGGGAGAAAATGCTGTTGATCAGCATTTTTTCCCTTTTGTTTCAATGTTTTCCCAAGCCTATTCTATTTTGGGCGTCAAAATCAGGTCTTGTTTGGGAAAGGGTTAAGCTACCACTTTCTGGGTTGTTTACCAGTAGCTTGGGAAACATAAACTTCAACATTCTTTTTAATTTTCAACTTTTAGTCTTTCTATTCAAGTTTTTTGTTGACACAACAACATAACAGTAAACAAAGAACAGCAAATATATTAAATGTGTTGCAATTTTGCAGTTTTCTTGAGCGCCATTCATATTTCATGAAATACATGCACATGATGTTAGGAATTACAGGCCTGGTCAAATACGGTTCCGCATCCACATCACGTCCAAAAATATGCTGTGAAACTGGCCATTTTTGCATGTGCTCAGGCATCGATGTGAACGCGAAATTGTGTATGTGACCAGGCCTTAATATGGCATTATGACAACTAAACTGGCTTAATTAAATTCAAAAGCTGCTGTAGACAAGAAAATAAATGCTGAAAACTCAAGATTTGGTGCAATTTTTGGTGCAGAAAATATTGATTTGCAAAAGAAGGAGAAGTTTCTGGTTATCAGCAATTTCTTCTCTTACCACAATGTCTTTCCAAGTCTTTTATATTGCAGACATCAAAACCAGATTTTGTTTGTAGCCTATAATTTATAAACCAGAATGAAAATTTATTTCAGATATGTTGCAGACGACAATTTCAAAGTGAATGACATTTTATATTTGTTTGTCTTTCTAATTGGAAATCAATTTGGGAAATGATCAAATTGCTTGCCACAAGCATTTTTAGGTCACCTGACCGAAGGTCATGGTGACCTATTGCGATCGTGTTTCGTCCGTCGTCGTGCGTCGTCCGTCGTGCGTCGTCCGTCGTGCGTTAACTTCTAACATTTTCGACTTCTTCTTGAGAACCATTGGACGGATTACAACCAAACTTGGCAGGGAGCATCCCCATGGGAAGCCGCTTCAGATTTGTACGAATCATGGAGTTATCTCCCTTTGGGGCCCCATAAGGGGCCTTAAAGGGGTTTAATAGGGTACGTCTTAAAAAATCTTCTTCTCATGAACCGGCTGTTGGATTGAATTCACATTTGGTATTTAGAGTCTTTGGGGCAAGGACAACAAAGTTTGTACAAGAGAAAAAAATCCGTCCAGAAATGGCCGTGCTGGGGAGGGGGGATGGGAGGGGGGGTCGCATTATTAGTTTACTTAACATTTTCGACTTCTTCTTGAGAACTATTGGACGGATTACAACCAAACTGGGCAGGGAGCATCCCCATGGGAAGCCGCTTCAGATTTGTACAAATCATGGAGTTATCTCCCTTTGGGGCCCCATAAAGGGCCTAAAAGGGGTTAAATAGGGTACATCTTAAAAAATCTTCTTCTCATGAACAGGCTGTTGGATTGGATTCACATTTGGTATTTAGAGTCTTTAGGGCAAGGTCAACAAAGTTTGTACTAGAGAAAAAATCTGTATAAAAATGGCCGTGCTGGGGATGGGAAATGGGAGGGGGTTGCGTTATTAGTAAACTTAACATTTTCGACTTCTTATTAAGAACCATTGGATGGATTTCAACCAAACTTGGCAGGAAGCATCCTAAAATAGAAAGCCGCTTCAGATTTTGTACAAATCATGGAGTTATCACCCTTTGGGGTCCCATAAAGGGCCAAAAAGGGGGTAAATAGGGTACATCTTAAAAAATCTTCTACTCATGAACCAGCTGTTGCATTGGATACACATTTGGAAGTTGAAATCTTTAGGGCAAGGACTACAAAGTGTCTACAAGAGAAAAAAATCTGTCAATAAATGGTCGTGCTGGGGATGGGGGATGGGAGGGGTTCGCATTATTACTTAACTTTGAACATTTTCTACTTCTTTTAGAGAATCATTGGACAGATTTCTACCAAACTTGGCAGGAAGCATCCCAATGGGAAGCTGCTTCAGATTTTTACAAATCATGGAGTTATCTCCCTTTGGGCCCCAAAAGGGGTAATTAGGGTACATATTAAGAAATGTTCTATTGTTGGATTGAATTCACATTTGGTATTTGAGTCTTTAAATAACTTGTACAAGAGAAAAAAAGACTGTCAAAAAATGGTGGTGCTGGGGGGTTGCGCTATTAGTTAACTTTTAACATTTTCCTTAACTGTTTCTGCTCATTTGATTCAGGTGACCGATAAGGCCCTCTGGGCCTCTTGTCTTCATTATCCACAATGATTTCTCAAGTGTCTTGTGGAGTGTCAAAATGTGTCATTATGTGGAAATCGGTTAAAAAACTCATTCAAATACATTCTTGAATCATTTTGAATTGATATTCTCAAATCATGAAACTATCAGTTGTAAATTCTTTAATTTACTGTTAATTAAATTTATTTAGATCTAGAATTCTGTTTGTGTTCAAAATTTTCCCAATGTGATGAGAAAATCAAGCAATTCACCACCAGATCTGATGCTAACTAGACTATAATGTTGCTTGATATGGCTAAAGGTTGGAATCTTTTGGTTTCAATAGTAGAGGCACGTTAAATACAATGGAGCCAAAACAAAGGCGCTGATAAGCTTCACAGTTACAGCAAAGGTGATCTGCGCCTTTGTTTTAGCATATGCTGATAGTAGATTTTCTCATCACAAGACCCATATCCCTTTCCGAAACAAGAGGACCATGATGGTCCTATATCGCTCACCTGAACCAAGATGATATGAGCCACAGTTATGTTTGAATCAATCAATCTCAACTTAAATTGTCTGTGAAATTTTTATTGTTCCATAAATGTGGGCGTGGCAGGGTGTGGCTTATCAGACTTGGAGAAATCACAAAATAATTCTTTAAAAATCTTCTCTCAAATCAGTGGGCCAATAGTGACCAAAACTTTGCAGGAATGTTCCTTTGGTGAACCTTTACTTAAATTGTTCAAAGAATTTTGATTGGTTATTAAATGTGGGCGTGGCAGGGCGGGGCTTATCAGACTTAGAGAAATCACAAAATAATTCTTTAAAAATCAACCTTTGGGCCAATTTTGACTTAACCTGGCATAAATGTACCTTAGGTGACTCTTTACTTAATTTGTCTGTGAAATTTTCATTGGTCTATAAATGTGGGCGTGGCAGGGCTGGGCTTATCTGACTTGGAGAAATCACAAAATATTTCTTTAAAAATCAACCATTTGGCCTATTTTGATCAAACTTGGTAGAAATGCACCTTAAGTGACCCTATACTTAAATTGTCAGTGAATTTTTTATTGGTCCATAAATGTTGGCATGGCAGGGTGGGGCTTATCAGAATGGGAGAAATCACAAAAAAAATCTTTAAAAATCAACCATAAGGAAAATTTTGACCAAAATTGGCAGAAAAGTTCCCTGGGTGTCCAATTAGTGAAATTTTGATTAGTCTATAAATGTTGGTGTGGCAGGGAAGGGCTTATCAGAATTGGACAAACCATGAAATAATTCTTTGAAATAAATCAATGGGCCTTTTCAAGATTTAGCAGTGCTAGGCTTACAAGAAATCATGAGATAATTCTTTCACTTTAGCCAGTGGAGCGATTCAGGCCCTCTTGGGCCTCTTGTTTGTATGCAAATTGGTTTTGTCGCAGAGGACAACATTCAAATAACTATGAAGGAAATTTCTGTGCTATATAGAACAGAAAATATTGAGTCAAAAGGTGAAAATGTTGATTATCAGCACTTTTTTTCTTTTGCTTCAATGTTTTCCCAAATATTTTCTTGTAGGGATGTCAGAACCCACTCTTGTTTGGAAAAGGGTTAAAGCGAAGAAGCCTTCATCTCAAGTCAAATGTGGAAGGCCAAGATGGTGGAAATATTGGGATCGAACCTAGGACCTCGCAAGTGAGAGTTTGAAGCGCTATAAACTGCGCCGTGGCCGCGGACTACAGAAAAGACTTTGGAAGGCTGGAATATTATGCCAGGTGCTTTCTGATTGTAGTTTCTTTCAATTCAAGAAAAAAAGGTGATAAAAGGGTTATTGACAACCAAACAAAATTTTGGTTGGTCATCAATAACATTTTTAACCGCTGATTTTTTAAGATCTACCAGTCCAATTTAAATCCTGATGAGTACAATGTATCAGTCCTTTACTTATAGCAAAAATTAAGACTAGTCAAAATGCACAGGTGTTGCAGACAATCCCCTAACGGCATTTAAATTTCCTGACTTTCATGGTAGAAAACAAAACAGAAAATGATGAAATTGCTTGTCACAAGCAATTTCTCCTTTTTCCACATTTTCCCCAAAGCCTTTATATTGAGGGGTGCCAAAAGGTGTAATGGGTTGAAAATTTCTTGGAGATTTTCTGTGTCACATGATTGACAGCTCGCCCAGTATTTTAACCCATTACCAAACGACAAAATTAAAGGGTGGTCCAACTTCAAAGATCCTGCAGACGACCATTCTAAGTGAATGTAATTTTTAATTTTTAGTTCTTTTTGTATAGAAAACATTGTGGGGAATGAAGAAATTGCTTGTCACAAGCAATTTCTTCATTTTCTACGATGTTTTCCATGGCTATTATTTTGTGGAGAGTCAAAAAGAGTCATTGTGTGGTAATGGGTTATGTGGCTAAAAAGCCATCAATTCTGATGAAAAGTGTAATGTAGTATAGAGTACACAGGTTTTGGGAAGTAGCAGTAAAGGAAGAGACTGAGCTGTGTTTCAAGCGAAGAAGCTTCTATATCAAATCACACATGGAATGCCAAAATGGTGGAAATATTGGGGTCGAACCTAGGGCCTCACGAGTGAGAGTCTGAAGCGTTATAAACTGCGCCTTGGCCGCGGACTACATCCTTATTAAAAACAAGAGGCCCAAGAGGGCCTGAATCGCTCCACTGGCTAAAGTGGAAGAATTATCCAAAGATTTCTTGTAAGCCTTACACAGCCAAATCTCGAAATTTGTGAATGAATTTTAAAGAGAAACTCAAAGAACATTCTTGCAAAGTCTGGTTCAAATTGGCCTAATGGTTGATTTTTTAAAGAATTTTCTTATGATTTCTCTAAGTCTAATAAGCCCCTTTCTCCCTGCCACGACCACATTTTTTGACCAATGGAAAAAATTGTGAACAAATTTTAAAAAGAATGACTCAAGGCACATTCCTGCAAAGTTTGGTTCAATTGGGCACACAGGTTGATTTTTAAAGAATTTTCTTATGATTTCTTTAAGTCTAATAACCCCTTCCTCCCTGCCACGCCCACTTTTTTTGACAAATGTAAAAATTTGTGAATAAATTTTGAAAAGAAAGACTCAAAGAACATTCCTGCAAAGCCTGGTTCAAATTGACCATATGGTTGATTTTTAAAGAATTTTCTTATGGTTTCTTTAAGTCTGATAAGCCCCTTTCTCCCTGCCACAGCAACATTTTTTGACAAATGTAAAAAATTGTGAACAAATTTTGAAAAGAATGACTCAAGGCACATTCCTGACAGGTTTGGTTAAAATTGGCCCAATGGTTGATTTTTAAAGAATTTTCTTATTTCTCTAAGTCTGATAAGCCCCTTTCTCCATGCCACGGCCACATTTTTTGACAAATGTAAAAATTTGTGAACAAATTTTGAACAGAATGACTCAAGGCACATTCCTGCCAGGTTTGGTTAAAATTGGCCCAATGGTTAATTTTTAAAGAATTTTCTTATGATTTCTCCAAGTCTGATAAGCCCCTTTCTCCATGCCACGGCCACATTTTTTGACAAATGTAATAATTTGTGAACAAATTTTGAACAGAATGACTCAAGGCACATTCCTGCCAGGTTTGGTTAAAATTGGCCCAATGGTTGATTTTTAAAGAATTTTCTTATGATTTCTCTAAGTCTGATAAACCCCGCCCTGCCACGCCCACATTTTTTGACGAATCAAAAATTCGCAAACAAGTTTTGAAAAGGGTCACTCAAGGAACATTCCTGCCAAGTTTGGTCAAAATTGGCCTACTGGTATAAGAGGAAAAGATGTTTAAAGAAAAAGTTAACGGACGCACGACGGACACAACGCCATGACAATAGCTCGCTGGCCTTCGGCCAGTGGAGCTAAAAACTTGAAAACATTGATGCAAAAGAAGAACATGCTGGTAATCAGCTTTTTCTTCCTTTGTCTCAATGTCTAAACTTTTCTGAGCTATACTGTACACAAATCCTTTACATTTCAAGTTTCAAAATCTGTTTAATCCTCTCCAGCTTTCAAATTAGATTACCTAAAATGTGGCTGTTCCGGCAATTAACTGATAATAACTAACTAAGAAACTGCTACTTTTTTTTCAATAATATAATTGTCTGACTAGAAATATTTACAACTGTAACTCAATTAAATACATGTATAAAAAGCTTGGGAAAACAAGACAAAATAGGAAAACAAGAGGACCATGATGGTCCTATATCGCTCACCTGAACCAAAATGATATGAGCAACATTTATGTTCAATTCAATTAATATTTATGACTTTTAGACTGAGAACGAACTTATGGTCAATAACGTGAAAATCCAACTCATACGAGATCTTATGGTGCCCAGCTGTGTCTTGATTGATAAATAATTGTAGATTCTAGAGTATAAGCAGCTGAAAACAGCAGATTATTCAAATTCAAGGGCACATAACTCTCAACTTCCTGATAAGATCAGACTGATAATCAAACTCATTTGAGATCTTTTGGTCCCAAACATTGTGTCCAAGTTTTGTCTTGATTGATTAATAATTGTAGATTCTAGAGTGTAAAAAAGGTCAAAAACATCCGAAAATGGCAATTTTATCAAATTCAAGGGCACATAACTCTTGTCTTTCTGGTCAAATCAGACTGAAAATCATACTCATCCCAGATATTATGGTCTTCAAGATTGTGTCCGAAATTGGTCTTGATTGGTCAATAATCGTAGATTCTAGAGCGTACACAAGATCAAAAACAGTCAAATACGGCAATTTTGTCAAATTCAAGGGCACATAACTCTCGACTTTCTGATTAGATCAGACTGAAAATCAAACTCATCCGAGATCTTATGATTCCCAACATTGGCTTCAAGTGTTGTCTTGATTGATTAATAATTGTAGATTCTAGAGTGTAAACAAGGTCAAAAACAGCCGAAAATGGCATTTTTATCAAATTCAAGGGCACATAACTTTTGCCTTTCTAGTCAAATCAGACTGAAAATCAAACTCATTCGAGAAAATATGGCCTTCAACATTGTGTCCAAAATTTGTCTTGATTGGTTAATAATTGTAGATTCTAGAGCGTAAACAAGGTCGAAAACGGTCAAAAACGGCAATTTTGTCAAATTCAAGGGCACATAACTCTCAACTTTCTGATCAGATCAGACTGAAAATCAAGCTCATGCGAGATCTTATGATCCCAAACATTGTGTTCTAGTTTGGTCTTGATTGATTAATAATTGTAGATTCTAGAGTGTAAACAAGGTCATAAACAGCTGAAAGTGGCAATTTTGTCAAATTTAAGGGCACATAACTCTTTATTTTTTTACCAGATCAAACTGAAAATAAAACTCATCCAAGATCTTATGGTCCCAAACATTGTGTCCAAATTGTGTCTTGATTGACTAATAATTGTAGATTCTAGAGTGTAAACAAGGTCGAAAACTGCCTAAAATGGCAATTTTGTCGAATTCAAGGGCACATAACTCTCGTATTTCTAATCAGATCAGACCGAAAATCAAACTCATCCGAGATCTTATGGTCTCCAACATTATATTAAAGTTTGTCTTGATTGACTAATAATTGTAGATTCTAGAGTGTAAACAAGGTAGAAAACTGCCTAAAATGGCAATTTTGTCGAATTCAAGGGCACATAATTCTCGTATTTCTAATCAGATCAGACCCAAAATCAAACTCATCTGAGATCTTATGGTCTCCAACATTATATTAAAGTTTTGTCTTGATTGATCAATATTTGTAGATACTAGAGTGTAAACAAAGTCAAAACTATCTATTTTTTAAGTTTAAGGGCAGATAACTCTGGACTTTGTAGTCCGATCTGACCCATAATCGAACTCATCCGAGATCTTATGGTCATACATGTTTTGACCAAGTTTGGTCATGATTGGCCTATATTTGTAGATGCTGGAGTGTAAACAGGAAATTGTGGACGGACGGACAGACAGACAGACAGACGGACGGCGGACAAAAAGTGACCACAATAGCTCACCTTGAGCACTTTGTGCTCAGGTGAGCTAAAAATGCTGATTATCAGCATTTTCTCCTTTTGCCACAATGTTTTCTGAGCTATACTGTACACAAACTCTATCTTTATCAACAAAAATTACATAGACTTAATTCTTTTCCAAAAGAGACCTGGTTTTGACGTCCCAAATTGAAGAGACCTGGGAAAACGTTGAGGCAAAAGAAGCAAATTCTGATAACCAGTATATTCTCCTTTTGCTCCAATATTTTCAATGCTATTGAATTCTGTTCACAAATTTTACCTTTAAAACATGTCTTTTCACCCTAAAATTTTGTTGTTTGGGGAAAAGGCCAGGGACAATAAAACTGATCAAAATCCCAAATGACAACTTTCAAATTCGAAGATGTTGCTGAGCGAGACAAAATTTATGCATGTCAGGATATTTGTTCGTCATTTAAAATCGAAAGTCCAACTTTACTATTTTCCCCCAAACAAGATCTAGTTTTGACATCCCTGATATTAAAAGGTTTGGGAAAACATTGAGGCAAAAGACAAAACTGCCAATGATCAGCATTTTCTCCTTTTGCCTCAATAGTTTCTGTGCAATATTCTTAAAGAAATGAATTTACTAAAGCAACATCCATATTGTCGCCTTCAGCAGCCTTTTAATTGCCATTGATAAAAAGGAGTATCAGCCTCACTCAAGTTCACTACAGTTTCATATAACTCACTCAACACATTGCCAGACAACAAAACTTTGGACTGGACCAAATATTCAAAGATGTTGCAGATGGAAATTTGAGGCCAATGAAATTTTACATTTTTTGGTCTTTTGCATAAGAAAACATTGTGAGAAATGAAGAAATTGCTTCTGACAAGCAATTTCTTCATGTTACACAATGTTTTCTTTCTTTTGTATGGCGTCAAAATGTGTCAGTGTCTGGTAATGGGTTAATTCTCCTACAGCTTAAAAAAGTACCCAACAGCGGCACAGCCTGATATCCTCAAACTGATTCGACACAAAATAAGGGGTTTTTTTAAAGATTTTATGTCAAAAACTGATATATATAATGGAATATTCTATAAGAATAAAATTTATAACTGGTTATAAAAAATTTGGGGGTATAAAGAAATTACTCAAAATGAGCAATTTCTTCTTCTTCCAATATATTTTATTCACAATAATTTGCATAAACAATGTGTTTCAGGAATAACTTAACCTTAGATAGTTTGCCCCTACAGCTTCAAAATATTTTGAAGAGAACCCTGATAGGAAAAGTAAATGTTTGTAGTCGTTTGGGAAAGGGCCAAGGGAATAGAAGACAAGAGGGCCAAGATGGCCCTATATCGCTCACCTTAGAGATCATCAAGATGATAATACTTGTCTCATCTCACAAACACAACTTCTTGCCAACGTTCATTAACCCATTACCAAACAACACAATTTTGACTTGTCCAAATTCAAAGATGTTGCAGACGACAATTAAGACTGAATGAAAGAGTACATTATTTAATCATTTTGTATGGAAAATATTGTGGGAAATGAAGAAATTGCTTGTCACAAGCAATTTTTCCATTTTCCACAATGTTTTCCACAGTCAGTTTCCTGTGGGGAGTCAAAAAGAGTCCCTTTGTGGTAATGGGTTAAAGGAAACAATTTAAACAATGCTGAGAGAGTTATACTACCATGGGAAGTGCAAAATTTACATAAAGGATCTCTGATGAACAGAATTGGAGAAGATTGTATCATTATGAGACAAATCTACATACAAAAATTTAAATTTCAAAAGCCTTACGCCAAACAGTTTAGGAGAAAAAGATTGTACAAGATTTCCTTATTTGTCTCTATGTGAAATTCTATACCCACAACATAGGGTCAATTTTCCTTGTATCACAATGATTTGACATATTTTTGGTACAGGGCCTTGAGATGATTCTACACACAAAATTTCAAAGCTCTAGGCCAAACGGTTCAGGAGAAGAAGATTTACAAGAAATCAATCTTTGTTTCTATATGAAATATGATACCCACAACATAGGGCAAATTTGTCTTGTATCACAATAATTTGAAGTATTTTGGTAGAGGGCCTTGAGATGATTCTACACGCAAAATTTCAAAGCTCTAGGCCAAATGGTTCAGGAGAAGAAGATTGTACAAGATTCTTTGTCTCTATATGAAATTTGATACCCACAACATAGGGTCAATTTTCCTTGTATCACAAGAATTTGAAGCATTTTGGTAGAGGGCCTTGAGATGGTTTTACACACAAAATTTCAAAGCTCTATAAGCCAAACCGTTCAGGAGAAAAAGATTTGTACAAGTTTCCTTCTTTGTCTCTATACCAAATTCGATACCCACAACATAGGGCCAATTTTCCTGGTATCACAATAATTTGAAATATTTTGGTGGAGGGCCTTGAGATTATTACACACACAAAATTTCAAAGCTCTAGGCAAAACGGTTCAGGAGGAGGTTTTACAAGATTTCCTTCTTTGTTTCTATATGAAATTTGATACCCACAACATAGGGCCAATTTTCCTTGTATCACAATAATTTGAAGTATTTTGGTAAAGGGTCTTGAGACGATACTACATACAAAATTTCAAGACTCTATGCTTTATGGTTTTGGAGGAGAAGATTTTATAGTAATTGTGGACAGACAGACGGATGGACGGACAACGGACGGTGAGCGATCACAATCGCTCACCCTCAGCACTTCGTGCTAAGGTGAGCTAAAAATGCATTTATAAGCATTTTCTTCTCTTCTTTTAGTACTTTCCTTTTAGCAATCTGTTTTGAAGACTTCAACTTAGTTTCTACAGAATGAACAAAAGCTTTTGATTGATTCCATAACAAATAATGTGCAAAATGAGGCAATGATATCGGTATTCGGTAACTACCAGTAAGCAGTAATTCTACCTCTCGGGCTATAATATAAACATTTTGGGGGAATCATGTGACACAGCAATTGCAAAAAATCCTTAGTAACTTTGTTAACCTATCATATGACTGAATACATTTTTTCTTAAAATCATCTGATAAAAAAGTTATTGATGACCAACCAAAATTTTGATCGGTCAGCAATAACTTTTTTATTACCTGTTTTAAACATAATTATTGAAGATTTTCGGTAATTGCTGTCACATTGATTACCCACTTTGATAAATATTACATTTAACCCTTTCCCAAACAAGACCTGGTTTTGACGTCCCAATATATGAAAGTGCTTGAGAAAACATTAAAAAAAAAGAAGAAATTGCTGATAACCAGCAGTTCCTCCTTTTGTCTCAATATTTTATGTGTCATATTTTACAAAAATTCTATCTTATATTATCTACGTGCATTTGGCACAAAACCAAACATCAATATTTTCAAGGGTTTTGTCTGTTACACCTGCACATGTATAATGAACCCAAACATCGCATTTCTCACAATTAACGGACTGTTCATCCTCTGAAACAAGGGCTGCTACAACATCCAAACCGCAAGTGCCGCATAAATACACCAGTTATTTGGGTACACACTGTCTCTTTTGTTTGTGAGGTTGACTGTTGGACTTAACATTGTCTAATGGCATCAACGCTCTGTACACATCTGATTTGGTTGTTTTTCTTGTCTTCTCGGGGGTTTCTGGTGGGGGCTGATTCTCATCACTCAAGAGAGCAGGCAAAACATGTCTAAACCAAAACCATTACAGACTCTCTACAACATTAGTCCAGAAGTCTTTATTAAAAGGGACACGGACGGTCAGGTTTCCATGGCAAGTATAAATAAAAAGGTCACAGAAAGGTCGCTTTAAAATTGCTATCCCCGGCACTTAGATTTCAGCAGCCTCTGATATTCTGTTTGTAGCTGTGTCAGCTGTTTTCGCAGTATATCATATCTTTCATCAGGCTCAGTATTCACCCCTGAAAAAAAATAAGGTTTATAAACATGTAGATAAGAAAATATTATTAGGGACGTCAAAACAAGGTCTTGTTGGGAAAGAGTTAAATGCTAGTGTATGCAAATAATTGTGTATGAAACATTATGGGAAAAGAAGAAATTGCTCATTTTGAGCAATTTCTTCTTTGCTGTAGTATTTTTAGGTGGTCATCCGTCGTCAACATTTACCTTGTATGCACTCTAGAAGCCTCATTTTTGCCCAATCAACATGAAATATCGTCAGAATGTTTGTCTTGATAAAATCTCGGACAAGTTTGAAATTTGGTCAACTGGGGTCAAAAACTAGGTCACAGGGTTAAATATTAGAGAAGCCTTGTATGCACTCTAGAGGCCACATTTTTTTTGCCTGATCAACATGAAATTTGGTCAGAATAATTGTCTTGATGAAATCTCGGACAATTTTGAAATTGGGTCAATTGGGGTAAAAAACTAGGTCAGGAGGTCAAATCTTAGAAAAACCTTGCACTCTAGATGCCATATTTTTTGCCCTATAAAGCTGACAATTGGTCAGAATGATTATCTTATTGGATTCTCGGACGAATTTGAAATTGGGTCAATTGTGGTCAAAATTTAAAAGTAGGTCACTGGGTCAAATCTTATCAAATCAAAACATTGTATGCACTCTAGGGACCATTTTCGGCTTTATTTTGACTTTGTTTTCACTCTAACAACTACAAATATTTACTAATCAAGACATATCTAGGACAGAATGTCGGTGACCATAATATCTTGCTTGGGTTTAATTTTTAGCTTGATCTGAAATTTACATCACAAGTTATTTGCCCTTGAAATTGACGAAATTGACATTTTCGGCTGTATTTTTGCTCCTACGACCATAAGTATTAACCAATCAATACAGAACTTCAACAGAATCTTACTGACCATAAGATCTTAAATGCTTGCAATTGTCAGATTGATCAGAATCTTAAATCCAGAGTTATTTGCCCTTGAGATTTACAAAAGAGCTGTTTTCCACTTTGTTTTTACCCTCTTTACATCCACAAATTATGATCAATCATGTCGAAGCTTTATTAAAATGTGGGTGAAGTTAAGATCTTACTTTAGTGTCATTTTAAGCTCGATAGAAATATAACATCAGGAGTTGTGTGCACCTTAATTTGACAAAATTGCCAATTGTGTCTTTGTTTTCACTCTCGCTTTCAAGAGTTTTCTAGCATGGTTTCCTTTAAATCGAGACTCAGTGAAATCATTGATGTAAAAGTAGTCATGCATATGCTTGTTTGGGCAGCCTGTGGTAATTTGAAGGGCAGACAACTGAGCAAATTCTATTCTGATTTTTCTGAAATTCGGATTAATCCAAGATCTTATTGTAATCAACATCATATCCAAATTTCATCTTGTTTGTTCATTATTTGTGGTTGTTACAGTCGAAACAGCAATTTTGTCAGATTCAAGGGCACATGACTGACAACTTTCCCAATTGATTGGAGCAAAATTCAAACTTATGCAAGGTCTTATAATCAACAGCATAGTGTCCAAGATTTGTCTTGGTTGATCAATTAATTGTAGATTCTAGAGTGTAAGCAAAGTTGAAAACAACCGAAAAATGGCAATTTTGTTAAATTCAAGAGATCAAAGTCTTACAGTCGCCAACATTTTAAGTTTTGTCTTGATTGATCAATGAATTGTAGATTCTAGAGAGTTATTATAGTGTCAATATATAAACCTTTGCTTTTCGTTTTGTACCTGTAATCGGCATCGCTGTAAATGGTTCTTCATCTGCTGCATTACGCTGTATCCATGATCAAGAAGACTTTCCGTGATTTAGAAGACTGTCGTCCATTTCTACAAGAATAAGAACTTTACAGTGTTTATTTAAGTATTATGTATAATTTATCATTAAAAAAAATATATCCGTTGATTTTGGCTTTTGCCATTACCAGTCCACACAGTGACTCTTTTTGACTCCTTACAAAAAAATTGCTTTGGATTGGAAAACATCGTGGAAAATGAAGAACTTGCTTGTGACAAGCAATTTTCTCATTTCCCACAATGTTTTCTACCTCAAAAGACCATGAAATGTAAAATTTGATTTACTTGAAACTGTCGCCTGCAACATCTTTAAATTTGGGCCAGTTTAAAATTCAAACGGCGGGTAATGCGTTAAATTCAGGAAAATCCGCCAGCAGAAAGATCGCGAAAACACATGACAAACCGAAGTTAAGTTTTAAAAAATAAACATATGAAGCACGGAACAAATAGCAACAACCTCTATTCGAATACTTAAATATATAAAGATCGATCACGTTAACAATTCTTTATAAATACCTTTGTCTTTTGTTCAAAACGTTGTTGTCTGTCACTTTTTACTTTCACTTCGAGTTCACCCTCTGATGAGTGACGTCATCACAAGGGAGGTAATTTGAATACTCTCCTAAATGAAGGCGTCAATTAGGTGCCCGGATAATGACGTCACATTGGAGAATTAAAAAAGGCGGTTAATATTCCCGCGGAAAATTAGTCCTACGGTCGTCAATTAAATCCTACTGCGAAATTAGTGTGACAATTGTCAACTTTTCTACATTTCACAAAATTGAGTTTGTGAAAAGTCGACAAGTGGAAGTTAGTCGCACTAACTTCCACTTTTCTACCAAAATTGAGTTTGTGAAAAGTCGAAAAGTTGACGTTAGTCACACTAACTTCTGACAATTGTCACAAACAAAACTTCAACTTTTCGACTTTTCACAAACTCATTTTTGGTAGAAAAGTGGAAGTTAGTCGCACTAACTTCCACTTTTCTACCAAAAATGAGTTTGTGAAAAGTCGAAAAGTTGAAGTTAGTCACACTAATTTCTGACAATTGTCACTAACTTCTGACAATTGTCACAAACAAAACCTCAACTTTTCGACTTTTCACAAACTCAATTTTGGTAGAAAAGTGGAAGTTAGTCGCACTAACTTCCACTTTTCTACCAAAATTGAGTTTGTGAAAAGTCGAAAAGTTGAAGTTAGTCACACTAACTTCTGACAATTGTCACAGACAAAACTTCAAGTTTTCTACATTTCAAGGTCAAATTTTGGTAGAAAAGTAGAAGTTAGTCGCCTTAATTTCGACTTTTCGACTTTTCACAAACTCAATTTTCTTAGAAAAGTGGATGGCGGTAACAGGATTCCGTAATTTTTGTTTGATGTTTTCTTTCTTCTGATAAACCTTTTAAAATCTTTGATACATGTAGGTAAAGCAAACATTGCTTTTATAACGATATGGGATAAGTCCATGTAACTACTTTCGCTTTCGAAATCAATAAAACTAACAGGCTAAAGAAGGCTTAAACTTTAACATCTGAATGAGGTTAACAGAACCGAATATTTTTTTTTTCCAAAACTTGTACATAGTTCGTCGTTTTTAACAAAATACAAAATATTAACAAAACGTGATACATATGGATGTAAGAACGCTGTTTGTAACGATTATCATGCATATATAGCGGCGGCGGGAGTACCTAACTATTGATTGAGGTCATTTGTCACACGTGTTCCACACCCATCTTTCCGAATTCATAGGTGTTCATACTACTTAAATTTTAGCTAATTCAATTCAATTGTTTATTCTCAAATTTAAACAATAATTAACATGACCGAATACCTATCAAATTCCGAACGAATAGTCCGGTACCTGACAAATAGCAATAAGCTTCATGTGTACGTACAGTTGTCCCACGCTAGTCTGGTATTTATAAACAAATATTTGACCTAGGAAAAAAACATGTTATTATAGAGGCGCATGTGTAAATCGTCCTCTCAATATCACATCAAAATACTGATTATCATCGATATGGTTTCATTTCGACCTGTATAACCCATATAAGTAGAAAGATACGTTTTGTATTGTTTGACGGGAATCAGATTATCGTGGGACGACTATATGGGCTATCACCCCGTAACGGACGAATGGTCACTTCGAATAAGTAATACGATATTTTTTTTCTTATTTTCAAATTATCTTTTGAAACTGGATGGTTTTAAATGTAAATTTACTAATTTTTGTCAAAATGTCCTTACTTCTAGAGTTTAGTATTGTTAACACTTTGAGAAACAAATATTTGAAAAGATATTCTATGTGGTGTCCAAAGACCAGTTGAAAAAAGTAACGATAAAACAATTTTGAATTGAGGAAGATAATTTTACAAACATCTTGACAGGATGCATTTTATTAGATTGATAAGTCTTTGTTTCTGTGATAAGTTAAATTCTTCTGAATCCCGGCAACTGTATAATAGTTTCAATAACCGCAATATTTTCCGTTTTTAAGACAAAGCTTTATACGACCAAACGATTCAATAATATAAGTCGTTATTACTTTCTAAAAAAGCCAAAAGAAATAAAAATGAAATTTCAAATTGACTGGATTTCACACTAATCTAAACAGTTATAGTAACTAGCATTTTGTCCTGATATTGTATTATTTGGTCAACATAAGTAAATTCTAGAGTGCAAATAAAGTAAAAAAGACATTAATGGCCAACATCACACAGTATTCGATCGTTTTGTGATTTAATCAAAATACTACTATAACCATACTCGATTTCGCTAAGTTTGGTCAAGATTGGCCACTTTTTGTAGTGCTGGGATGGGAAACCGAAAATATGGACCGACATTCACACAGACAGACGGACGGACGGACAGACAACAAACAAAACTGATCCTGAATTCTGCACTTGAGCACTTGTGCTGTGGCAAATTAAGGCATATAATATAATAGATTTAGAAGATGCCTTTTCTTAATTGATAAAAAAGCTATAATATTACATTATAACATTTTTCGGCAATTTGCAATCAGATTGTGGGCCTTAAAGGCAATGTCACTCGTTTCCCGACTAGGTCAAAATGATAAAGTGATGATACCTATATCTAATTTATCGGTATCATACAATTGATAACTTTGATATATCGCTGCTTTCAAAACAAATCTCGTATCTACAGCTTTAAACAAGCTGTAGATACGAGGTTTTTGTTGAAAATCAGCGATATATACCGGTAGATACCGGACAATTCAGACAGGATGGTATATAGTTTTATACATGTGCGTAATTCATTATCTATGTTACATTATTTAGAAATTGCAAAATTACAATCCTCTTTCTCATCTTAGGAACGGTTATGACTCAGCTAGAAGCTCCTCAGACACTCAATCATGGGGGTTCTTACTTTCAATATCGTCTCATGTCAACAAAAACCTTGTAACTGCAGCTTGTTTCAAGCTGCAGTTACGAGGTTATCCGTTGAAAACAAGCGATATGTAGCCTGGGTCCAGTCGTCAATGTTCCCACTGCCGATCAGATTAACTCGATCAAACCCGATCAAGCGATCAAGTACCGATCGAGGTTGGTCGGAAGTGGTGATCGGGATTAGTCGAGATGGTCGAGTTTGGTCTACATCGATCGGCAATCCTGCCAATTTATTTTAACACGTCAAGAAAATCAATGAAGCGATCGAGTAGAAAACACATCGGGAATTTGCTCGAGTATCGATTGTATAGAAGATGGAGCTGATCGACAATCACTCGTGTAGAGATTGTGTGTGATCGAGTCGATATCTTTTACCTTGATTTGATTGGATGAACGGATGGAGCAGAGGTCGAGTTGACCGGGAATGCGTTCGGGAATTACTGGTACAAGTCGAGGTGGTCGAATGCTTCCAACTGCTCTAAGGCAGCGGATCAACTCGATCTACTCGATCGCTTAAATGCAATCGATCAAACCCGGCCATATGGCTTCCTCTCGATCTCTAGTCGATCAAACCCGACCTCTTCACCATATTTGATCGAGTGAACAGATGAACCAGAGGTCGAATTGATCGGGGTGTGGTCGGAAATAACTCGAGCACAAGTCCAGGTGATCGAGTGCACGTTCGGTGCAGGTCGGAATACAGATTATCAACCCGATCACACTCGATCTCTAGACCCGATTGATTCTCGATAAGGTCAATTTTCTACCCGATCAATACGCAATGGCTTCTCGATATTTTTGTACTCGATCGCACTCGACTATCTTTGCATGCCAAAAAAACTCAAGTAGGAAGCCCGAGCGATGCAGATCAATTTCGAATACCTCGACCGCTCCCGATCACGCTTGCAGACTGAGCTCGATTTGTATTCGATCGCTTGATCTAGTTGATCTGATTGCAAAACATAGAAGAAATGATGAAATTGCTTGTGACAAGCAATTTTTTCATTTCCTATAATGTTTTCTACCCCCCAAAAAACCAACATCTTTTAGATTTCATCGATTTCAAAATATCATCTGTAACATCTTTGAATTTGGACCAGTCTAAATTTTGGCCGTTTGGTAAAGAGTTAAATAAGTTCTCACCACTGTTGTATTCGACTGTTGCTGCATGCCCTGCATAGCCTGTTGCTGTGGTGGATATGGGGCACCATAGCCCTGTTGGGGTGGGTACCCCTGTTGTGGCCCCACATACCCTTGCTGGGGTCCCGGGTAACCCTGCTGGGGCTTGGGGTAGCCTTGCTGCTGTTGCTGTTGTTCGAACCCGACCTGTGTTGGTGGTGGGCCGTAGGCCTGTGTGTACGGTGGCGGGTTTTCTGCAAATAATGTAACATGTAGGTTTATAGTTGACACTCGTTATGTCGACGTTGGATAATCAGGAATTTCTCCTTTATTGTTAATATTTTATTTTTTTTTTTTGTATTGGTAAAGTGACAATTCACAGATAATTTTTCGCTAATTTTACTTTTATCTTTATCTGAGAGAGCATATTTTCTTATGAAAATTTTGAAAATTTCAAGCAAAGTATTGCGCCGTTTACAATAAATTAAATACATATTTTTGTGTTATAATTAAAGAAATTGATGTATACAGCAGTTCATACGTATATGGTCTTTGTCATTTCTGTCTCAACTTTTATGGCGTGTGTTTTTTTTTTTTTTTTTTTTTTTTTTTTTGTTATTTATCGGCAACAACGTAAAAAAACTGATAGTATTTATAATTAATATTGGCATCAAGGCATACTGTAAAAAATAAAATGGGAAGGTGATGTCTCTTTGAGTACAGTCAGATTTGCTTGATTAATCCATTCCCATACAAGGACGCTAAAACACCCCGCAAGTCAAAGGTTTTGAAACACATTGTGGAAAATGAAGAAAATTGCTTGTGAAAGCAATTTCTTCATTTACCTAAATGTTTTCTACCACGAAATACTAAAAACTTTAAAATTCCATACTCTTGAAATTGTCGTCTACAACATCTTTGAATTTGGAACCGACTAAATTTTGCCGTCTGGTAATGGGTTAAATACCGGTACAAAAACAATGCTTCAATGTTTGACAAAGGAGCATGTAAAACAAAAACAAAAACAAAACAAACAATAGAACCCATAAAAGAAACAAACGAAAATGTCCAAACCGTTTGGCTGCATTTTGAAGTATTTTCCTTCCTCAATAAGACCACCGGTTAGTTGACACACAGGTATAGATTGCACAAAAATGTCCAATTTTGAGAGATATCGCTCATATCTTGCGTTATCAGGACAACGTTTCCCATTTGTTGGGTTCGAAATGGTTGTAACTATAGCTCCTTCAACCTGTGGTTACGACATTTTATAACGAAACCAACGACTTGTCCATACATTATTTGCGATAAAAATGTCGAAGCTAATGTTTGAAAAAGCTGTGGTTACGATATTTATGACCTGCAAGTAATGCAATTTGTTAGCATACAAGTTGGCTACTCCTTATTAAACGATAAGCGCAGGTATTTGGATAACAAAACCTAATTTATTGTGGCTTTCTGTCGTGTAAGTTAGGTGCGGACATAAAAGTCAAAGGACGCGATAAAAGCAAGATAACTCTTTAGGACATAGGCCTAATTATGATGAAAATGCTACAATTGTTGTTTCCCTTGGTCCTCTACTGTTTTTCTACGGCCTGGTGCAAGATTGGTAACACCCTCCCCCCAACGAGTAACAATTAGGGCAGCCCTATCTAAAACATGCTGTAGACTATAAAACCGATGTTGATAGATACGACCACGGATGCCAAATGTTGCTTTTTGCATGTTACACTGTTTAACTCCGCGTAGTCAATCCTGTCCAACGATACTTTTATTTGAAAGCGTCTATATTCAATTCCCGGTATTATGGCTTATGGTTATCTCAATACAATTTTGCTCGCGATGTTTCAAAACTTGCAGATGTGAGACACCTGCAAGATTCAGACCCCACATGCAATATTGCTGCGTATCGTGATCAGAATATAAACTAGTAGGGATTGTTTTAGAAAGGCTCTTGTCCTAAAATAAGTAAATTGTCTACCACTTTCAATGTAATGACAACTTCGCAGGATAACTAAAACTATATTTGAAAAGTAAATTGGCGTGAATAATTTTGACGCTTTATATAGAACAGCTGAAACTTGTCACATGGAAAGGAACAATCTGAAAAATATCAGAAATGTGTTCTTTTCCACGATGGATAATCACATGATACAACAATTTCAGAAACTATTCAATAATTTTGCTAATACTAGACCGATTTGAATTAGTCTTGAAGCAGAGAAGGTGGACATACGTCACGCATTGGATGAGCGTGTTGAAATTTTGAAAAATCAGCTGACAAAAAAGTTATTGAAGATCAACCAAAACTTTTACTTTTTTTACCAGTTGATTTTTCAAAAATCCACCTCGTCCAACGTATTTTGGTATTTTCCAACCTTTTCTGCTTCAAATCGAATTCAAATTGATCAAGTATTCACAAAAAATATTGAAAACTATCTGAAATTCTGAGTCACGTGTTTATCCATCGTGTTTTCGCTTATGTTTTTTACGTTTTAAGATTTTTAATCAAAATGACTTGCAATTTTCAGTAGAAATTCTACAAGCGCTATGTTTGACATTTGACAACCTTTTCCCAGATGGGACAGAGTTCGGCCAATCTATTGAACGTACAAAATACAAAGATCGTTTCAAGAAGGTTCATTTTTTAAATGACGTGCGATAATAGTCTAATAGCAGAAACTGAATCGGTATTGTTAGATAATCTTTCCCTAAACGCTGCAATTTTAGACTAGTGTCCAATTTTGAAAAAAACGTTGCAGACGACTAAATATTTGATGTCAAAAGCAGAAAAAGTACATATCAAAACATACAAAACATTGAGGAAAAAGAAGAAATTGTTGCTCATCAACAATTTCTCATTTTCCCTCTATTTTTCGTTTACTAAATTGTTTCTAGTAGGAATGTCAAAACCAGGTTTTGTTGGGGAATGGGCTTACAGACAATGCTGTCATTATTTTTGAGAGATGTGCAAATTGGCGATTACTGGAACACCTTTTTTTATTTCACCAGTAAATTTCGAGGGCTTGGTGCGTAACAGTTGTAATTGAATATCGTATTTGGGAGGTCAAAACATCGTAACTACAGCTTGAAAAAGCTGGAGTTACGAGGTTTTGACCTCCAACCGACCATATGTCATTTACTTCCTTTATGTCCCAACACGTTTAAATTGGCATATCTTTTTTTTCAAACCAGAAGGTCATAGACCCATGAAGTATTTATTATGTACAGCATAATATACAATATGTCATTTTTAAAAATAATTGAAATTAGCGGAAATTCGAAGAAAAGGCTAAATTTAAAACCGGCATCTTCATTTACCAAAATACTTTCTGTACATAAATACATAAATATTCAGGTCTGTCCTATATTTGTTTTGTCATCGGCAATAGTTTTCATGTTTGTTCTGGCTCCGAATTTGGCATGAGGGTAGTTGGGGCTTCATTGTGCAGTGGCAAATACATCGACTAGAAAACGCAAGAAAGCAAGACATTTCGCACTTCCCATATTAAATCAAATCCCTGGTTCTGATGATGGTAAAGGTGAGAGACATAAAAAAGTTTATAATGAACACTTCCTGTAAAAAAAGAACAGTCAAAATGTAAGAAACAGTACGTTTCTCCTGTACCCATAAGCGGCTATGGAACCTAAAAGGATTCTTAACCCATTACCAAACGATAAAAAATTGGACTAGTCCAAATTCATGGTGCACTATCAAAGACGTTGCAGACGGCAATTTCAAGTGCATGAAATTTAAAATGCTTTGGTTTTTAGGGGTAGAAAACATTGTGTGAAATGACGAAATTGCCTGTCACAAGCAATTTCTTCATTTGCAACGATGTTTTCCAAAGCCATTATCCTGTGAGGAGTCAAAACGAGTCATTTTGTGGTATTGGGTTAAGCGGCCATGGTACCTCTTTAGGCGTCCAAAAACGGGTCGTTTAGTACATGGTTAGGAAATGTACTTGTAGGAAATGACATACATTTTGGCTGTAGATAATATATTTTAGGAAAGACGTTGAACTCTCTTACTGCCTTCGTAATGACCGTGAAAATGATACCATAATTAGGCTAGAATAACGCAAGGCCATTAGCAAATTGATACATAATATTATACACGGCTTTATATGTGTACTATTTTTTCCTAAAGAGTATAGAATCGAATCACACGAAAATATACATATTATCAAAGTGCTGGGAGCACTGTTATTTGACGTATCTGATTGATTGAGCGGAATTTTAAATAAATGATAGACGCTTCATTCTTTCATTTCTTTTGTTTAGATTGAGTCTAAATCACTGCGACTGTTTTTCCCTAACGTTTTTGGAATAATTATGATCATGGTTATGATAGCAAGTGATTTCTCGTGTGAGTAATCGCAGTTTTCGATGGCAAGGTGCGTTGGCTTACATGATAAATACCGGTGCATTGCTTTGTTACATGCTTTATACAATCGACGAAAGGTTTATCTGAAACAAAACAATGCTAACATCGAAACAAGAAGAAGAAGTTGACGAACAAAATACCAGTTATCTTGCAACGACAATCAAATCAATTATGAATTTTGCTCATTTGAATTAATTGAGCCAGAGAGGGCGTTTCGGTATTAAATCCCATTTCGAACGTCCAAAAAGTGGTAGTATACCATTTGACGTACAACATCCTATTAAAAATCAAACACAAAATGATTTTGACCTCTCTTGTAGAAACTGTTTGATGAAATGTTGAAACAAAAGAAGGACTGGTTGAATATAAGAAATTTCTCATATTGCTTCAGAATTTTAGATTTTACATTGAACACAAATTATGGTTTATCAATAGCCATTTTGCCGTCGCCAGCAACATTCAAATCGGAGCAGAAATTCTAATAATAGATATAAAGAACTTCACGATACTCGATTATTGCTACCATTTACGCGTGGACCGCGGAATAGGAATCTAAACGGATACTCGACTGCGAATTCTTCCAATAGCAAAGAATTTTTTGATGAAATAGACTTGGTTTACCGTTATGTTTTGATTAATCGTCTGTGTTGTTATAAACTCACGTAACTACGGCTTGATTCAAGCCGTAGTTACGAGATTTTATAACAACACCCACGATATACTATTTGTTTGTCCGAAATTACGTCACGATAAACTGGATAGAATCGTTCCCTATTTTACTTGGTCATATGTTAACTGTAAACATAGGACATGAAAGCTCATTATAGATAAGAACTTCGTTACCGTTTCGGTGCCTCCAAGACAAATGGTAAATTAACCGTAATTTGAGCATTATTCCAAGAAACAAATAGACACCCTACATGGCGCGGCAGGCCAAAGTGGATTATTTCATATGCGAACAGATTCTACCCTTATTTGATTGAAAGTGCATTTTTACAAAACTAAAATTAAATACCACCCACATATTTCGGTATATAATAATCCAAAATTACTTGTACAAATGTAATATGATCATTTGGGACTAATGCTGGTTATCAACATTTCGTCTTTTGTCTCAGTGTTTCGAAGTTTTGTCTTTAAGAAACGTCAAAACTAGATCTTGTTTTGAAGGAAAGGTTCTCGGAAGATTTTCTCAAGGCGTGGCTCATACGTATATGTCATTTGTCAAATTGTAATGGATATAACAACGACGAGTGATCACGTGGCATAACAATTTTTGAAAATTGCCAAGAATGACCAAATCGAAATCGCTTTGGAGCAGAGAAGGAGGGAAGACATCTTGAATTAGCATAATCCAAATGACTTTTTAAGATCAGCTGATATTAAAAAACGTTATAGAAGCCTATGCAAACCTTTTGTTGATAGTCAAGAGCTTTTTAATTATCCGATTTCGGAAGAAAATGCCACACCCAGCTATTTCCTTGTATTTTTCTTCTTCTCTGCTTCAAATTGACTTTAAAATGGTGACGATTTTCTAAAATTGTCGTGTCACGTGTTTCTCCGCCATGGTAACGTAGATTATAGTCACTGTATGTGTTTTATGAATCGATGCCAAGTTAGAATTCGTCGCTTTTCAATAAAAAACATCGTATCTGCAGCTTAAACAGCGAATTGTTTTTATTGTCACCGCGAAAAATATCGACCCTAAATAGTTGGTGTCTAATTGGAATCCAATTGTTTTGTTTTCATGCTGTGTGATTAGTGGTTATTCGCCATCACTTGACTAGGGTTAGAAAGAATCATCGCTTTTAACAAAAACATCGTAATTAAAGCTTTAAACAATCTGTAGTTACCATATATTGTTGAAACCTGCGATATACAGATACCCTAATCTGCCAATACATGTTTTGATTCTTATTTTTAAATTCTTTTATGGTTATTTCAAGTTTTAATGTCTTTTACAATCACTGAGATCCGAGAAATACGTTTACGTAATTAAAATTAATTGATAAGCAGTGAATATTTGTTTTCTTCGCAAAAGTCTGAACTACATTTAAAAAAAAAACGTATCTGCAATCGGATGCCTTATTTACATATAACAGTACCACATCCCATCCTCGCAAAACTGATTTATGGTATTAAACACTTTCATGTACATTAATTAGCACTGTATCTAAATGGTTAGTAAATTACAACAATTACGGTTCCGGAGCCTTAATAAGTTCTTTTTCCCATGTCTTGGTACATCGTACACCATATTCGAATAATCAGATAGTATGGTTTTATCGTACAGTCAAGGAACTTGGACCATATTATCATAAATTGTTAGGAAATCTCGGATTTTTATCTGGCACTCCGTGATTTTTCGCCAATTGACGAGGCCAATCAATCTTTCTGGTCGTCAGTATGTCTTTTCCTGTATGGAAATTCAGATGTTGCTGCTTTTCAATGAAAACCTCGTAACAGCAACTTAAAACAAGCTGCAGTTACGAGGTTTTCGTTGAAAAGCCAAGATATACCACATCTTGTAAAAGTAGATGAGATCGACACAGAAATCAGTGTTACGTTTTCTAAAACGACACAATTTTAGATCATACTCATACAGAAATTTAAAAATTCTTCAAATTCTTCAAAGAAAAGGAGACGTTGCTGATTTTATACTTTTTGGGTTGACTTTAAAGTTTGCATAGTGAACTATCTTGACACATTAAAACGAAATTCTCTAAAACATTTTTTTATCGTGCTTTGTTTAAAAAAAAGTGAAAGAATCCGCTATGAAATATATTTTATTCGCATAAATATAAAAAATGTGTCACACTAAATTAAAAATAAATGGCATCAAATCTTTCACGAAAACTGGATTTGTACGAATTTATCGTAATCCCTATGAATTATATTACCATACATTTTTATTCCATATTGACATTTTTACGAAAATTTCTTCAATTATGTCACATCATCAATCCTATTTGAGCCAGGGTCTGGAAAATGGCCCCCTATAGAATTTAAGAAAGTCATTTTAAAGAT
Organism: Fragum sueziense; assembly: GCA_963680895.1. Classification (NCBI taxonomy): domain Eukaryota; kingdom Metazoa; phylum Mollusca; class Bivalvia; order Cardiida; family Cardiidae; genus Fragum; species Fragum sueziense. Next base: position 65,036,931 of record OY804596.1, on the reverse strand, counting down.
CAGCAAGTGCCTTTACAGTGCACTCTGACTTGAATTCATGCTGATGGCTTATAGGTTGCTACAGGTCATAAAGAAGCTAATGGAGAACAACGTGGTTCAAGATCAGACTGCGTGTATACGCAGGCTGATCTTGAACCAAGTTGTGCTCAAAAGCATTAAGAAACCCTTTTCCAAATCCTGGCTCATTTATATTTACATGTATGCATTTCAGAATGGGCGATGTTTTACATTTTATAATTGCGATTACAGTGTTCTCCCCAGCACAAAAAGTTGTATCGGCCCCTCTACAGCTTCATCTAAATCAGTACAGGCACCTACAGCTTCAAAATGACCAACCAGCACCATTTCTTCAAAATGGTCACCAAAATAGAGGAGTTTCCGGTATTTCATGCCAATAACTGACAAAGTCACAATTATTTGCATTAGTGGGGCGTATAACTCATAGAATCGTTCAGATTGTGATACAAGCATGAAATTTGGCAGAAATATTGTTTCATGTGTACATTTTCAGAAAAAAGTGCTAGCCACCTGAAATTCAACATGGCAGCCCTTTTATGAGATGGTCGCCATCTGAGCATTATGGGGATTCACTATGTAATGATATGTCACACAAAAACTAATATAAACTTGATTTAATCATTTCAGAACCTCAAACATATAAATGCCAGATGCAGAAAGACAATATTGGTGCAAGAGATGGCAACCAATCTCATATGGCTACCATGCAATATAAGATATTTCATTTCTTTCACATGAAGATGACGGATTTTCTACTGGAAAACTTTCTTTAATCTGTTTTTTTTTCTTTGGCTGATAGTTTATAATGGCTAATTTCATTAACAACTTTCAAAACTTGATAACAGATGGCTGCCAACCAAGCCTTTATAATCATTATTTTCACTCTTTTAATCGATTGCCAATTTAGATATCCAATGCGAAGTGTACATTGTATATCAGTTTTTGGCGACTATTTATTTACCTTATATATTTACTTTACCTACCGTAACAAGTAGACCACCAAAATTTGGTCCCGAAACAATGAGATATATGGTATGTAGAAAAAAAAGAAATGTTTGCGGTCCCGAGATGGCAACCATTTTATAGTAAGTCCCAAGTGAAATGCAATTTTCAAATTTAATTAGATCCCCATAAGAAATGACAGCCAACCCACTATTTCAAACCAGATCCCCAATAAAATGTGAAAGACAAGTTGTGAAAAGATGCTTACAAGAGATGGCAGCCAACCTACTCAAGTTTTTGTTTTGAAGTCGTCTCGGTTGTTTCCTATCTTTAACATCCATGTTTCTGGTGTATCATCTTTTTAACGCCAAAATGATCATATTATGTTATGGCCCTGGTCGTCCGTCCATCTGCCTGTCCGTTAGAAAATTCCTATATGTGCAACTCCTCCTACAGTTTAATTCGGATTTTCACCAAACTTGCCACATTGGCCAAAAATCCTAATGGTATCTAGTTGTGCACACCGCTTACGAAATTAAGATAACTATTTTCGTTCTTGAATTATCTGCCCTTGAATTAAAAAAAATGCCAATTTTCTTGTGTGCGCAACTCCTACAATTTCAACCGGCATTTGATCAAACTTATTACAATGAATCTCCATGATGTTTAGTTGTGCACATCTCTTACCGAATTCAAATTACCCTTTTCTTTCTTGAATTATCTGCCCTTGAAATAAAAATGCTAATTTTCGTGTAGCTGCAACTCATTCAGTTTCAACTGGAATACAATCAAACTTGCCATTATGAATCTCAATGGTGTCTACTTGTGCATGCTACTATTAAAATTCAGATAACTCTTGGTATTCTTAAATTATCTGCCTTTGAATTGAAAAAAAAATGGCTAATTATTCTGACAAGCCCCTCGCGCATATGCGCCGCTCCGCGAAGCTCTTGCTACCCGAATAGTTCTGTAAATTGCAGATGGTGCCCCTCAACAACTAGAGATGGTGTGTAGAATAAAAGCAAGGATTAGTTTTATTAACATAGCCATATCAATACAGAAGCTACAACCTAGATTGCCGCCACTGCATATATATGATTTTAACTTTCAGGTGATATTTCGCAGCCGCAGCTTCAGAATGAAGTGTAGAATATCCCTGCTTTCTTGCTTTCGCACTGCAAGCAATTTGCACCCATTCACGTCTCTGCAACTGTTTGAAACTGGGTTCAAACTTGTCCACACAGCTATCCAACATTCATTTTCTTTTGACAATCTCAAGTTTGACGGGCATTGATAATTTGGTTGTCGAATATTACGCTGTCCCCAAATATGACCAGCTTTGCATGCAGCCTGTTTGAAATGCTCCCTTTTATGTACATTCAGACCGTTATTTCACTAGTAGGACTAAGTCACGAAATTTGAATAGTTGAACATTCTCAGAAACCTTGATTTCCATTATGATGTACATATATAATTACAAGCTCAGAAAAGGACACTGGATAAAGATCATTTACACAACCGTTGTTGTTTGCTTATTGCATAGTTTGGTGAGACCTCGTCGAGCTATAAAGCTCTACTAAGCAGTTTGGGTGATACTTTAGCTCTTGAACGATGTCTAGCATCCCCAGCATTGAGCTTTGCAAGCAACCCCATTGTTCATAGTTATAGCGCATTGATTAAGCCTTTCACTCAATTGTAGAGTCATTGCTTGTCTAAAATTTTGCGAATTGCCATCCTTTACGCATAAGAAACATTGTATGTTTTTCAATCAGACTATTGAAAGATTTTATAGCTATGCACATCTGCATCATCAAAACTGTAGTGGACATTTGCTTCTGTGTTCGTTTAAGCCTTTTATTGTTGATGAAAGGGCATCTTTTATACTACTTGGCTTTATGTCGTATCAAAGTTTTTTGTCCTTACTACCATCTACTAGAGTTGAATTAAAACAATTTGGCATATCAGTGAGGGCATAAATTAAAGGAATATTTGTGGCAATGCTCTTGTATCCACTAAGATCTTACTCTCTCTGGAAATTATTTAGGAGAGAAGTAAATCATCAGATTTGTCCTCTTGGCAGAGGTAGCAGAGGTAGCATTTATTCCAACTAATTTATTCCAACTAATTTGTTGATTTGCTTTATCTTCAAATATTAATGTAAGAATGACTGGATGAATATGACTTGGCGCAAAACGACTGTGCACATACTTTGTTTTAGGAAGCTGTTGTTATGTCTTTTTGAAAGTAATCGACAATAAAGTATTCAATTATGGAGGCCCATATGAACCTTAAGTTCTTAGACCGTTGAGATGATTTGAGTTTTAGTATGTCATAAACTTAAAGTAACAAAAGTGGCAGCCTATCAATAACAAAATATATTCTATTCGAGAACATATTTGTTTCTATCTTATTCTGTTTAGCTAGTTGATTCTTAAAGAAAGGGGTTAATATCTTTTTTGGTAAAATAATAACTTTGCATGAAGAATAGATAAAGATTTGAATATTTTGGCGGTCATCTTGAGAAAACGACAGCCATGTTGTAGAGAGACAGCGTTGGTATATATTAGTTAAAATAGACTATGTGGGAAAGGTATATAAGAAAATCCCGACGAAATTCACCATTTGGGATGCGTTTCTATTTGATATAATCGTATATGACTTAATTTATACATGATATTGGCGGCCATCTTGAAAAGTGGCCCCCGTATTTGAGTTTCAGGATGCAAAATCTGTTTGATTTTCACTCCCCTTTGCTAGTTCAAACTTTATGAAAAAGATTGATAACTTTTATAATAAAAATTACCATATACTTGAAGAAACGGTCATTATTATAGTATTTTGGTGGCCATCTTGGATAAAAACGACCGCCATGTTGCAAAACGGCCACGTTCTTAATAGCCAATTACAAAATTGACTATGCAAGAACGATTTATTGGAAAAATGGTGTCGGTTTAACCATTTAGGATGTCTTTTTATCTAATGTATAGAATACATTTACCAGAATGGCGGCCATCTTAAAAAATGGCCACCGGGTGCGAATTTCATGTGGCTAGCACTTTTTTCTGATTAAGTGGCCATCAAAAATTTACCATGCCAAATTTCATGCTTGTATCACAAAGTGAACGATTCGGACAAAATTTCGGAGTTATGCGCCCCACTACATAAACAATGTATTGTAAGATTCGACGATATTTACACAATTTGCCACTACAGCTTCAAATTATTCTCGGAAGAACCCTGGCGAATTTCTATAGCGAAGAGCATTTATACAAAACGAATGTATATATTTTTCACTGGCCGCGGCCAAAGTGCAGTTAGTAGCGCATCTGCCCCTCACACAAACGGTCTCAAGTTCGATCCCTGGCCGCGGCAAATATCCTTTCTGATATAAATGTCATCCACCAATGATTAACCCGTGTCGAAGATCAGCTGTAGGTTCGGTTAGGGTTTAGTTGTACTAATGGTATGAGAAACAGCAGGATTCCATGGTTAGGTGCTCCAGCCGTCTCGCTGTGACTATAGCAGTTGACAACGGTGTAAAACCAACATATAATATTTTTTACTCACATTGTAAATCAATGACATTGAAAAAGAGAGAGAATAAAAAGAGCTGATCAGTTTTAACTCCTTGTCACGCGACATTTGCTACCTCACGGTGGGGATTTTGCATGATGGGATGGATAACGAATACGGACAAATTTGCCTCGCTTCAGGTAAGAAATTGTGTAATAATTTTCTTATTTCTGCATCATGAGCTCTTTCCTCAGATATGTGACTTGTTCGTAGAATCTGTGTACTTTGTCCAAAAATTGATCCCAACCTACCAGAAAAACGACAAAAAATTCAGGCCCTTTTTCTAGTCGGTTGGGATCGGTTTTTGAGAAAAGTACAAGGAGCTTCCAGATAAGTAATACATCTGAGAAAAGGGCTTAGTAAGACGGAGTACTTGCAACTAACTGCATGAAAATTGACACAGAAATAAGAAAGTTATTGCACAAATTCTTACCTGAAGCGTGGTTTATTTGGCCGTAGTCGTTACCATTTTGCTTTCTTGTCGGTTGGGACAATATTTCGGAAAAAGTACCATGAGTTATCTAATATGTCATACATCCGATGAAAAAGCTCGGTAAGGCGGGGTACATGCAACAAACCTTTTGAAGATTGACGTACAAATAAGGACGTTATTGCAAAATATTTTACCAGAATCGAGATTATTTTGTCCGTATTCGTTATCCATTCCATCATGCACAATCCCCACCGTGTACCTACCAATATCTTACAACAGATGTCGCCTAAGTCGATTATCATCTATCTGGTTTGGGCATTCTGAGCTAACTACTTTCAAGATGTAAGCGCACACAAAATGCACAAAAGTGGTGCATACTGTTACGCGGTACATTTGCTTCTCACGCTTGCTTCAAGTAAAATGAATATTTGTATTTGAATTAATTATTCTATTCGATAAAATTAAGTCTAAAAATAAACTTTAGTTTGTAGTAAATATAGTTTTCTTGCAAATTTCTGCATGCTACTTTTTTGGCGATAGGATTTCAGAGTTATGCGCACTGCGTAGTGATTAAGCCAAAATAGGATTAAGTGATGCGTCGAATAAGTCAGTCGGAAAATGAAAAAAATATAGACACGAAATTTTAGACTGACGCCTAGTCAATGGATGAAATGTGAAAATACAATAAAGTTCAGCAACTCGTCGATTATGTAAGAAAATGTCGCTAATGCGAAATGTTGTCAAGAACAAGACTTGGAACAATTGTTAAGATCGAGGACAATGTAAAAAGTAAAAATATATTCAGTTTATCCCTCAATTATGTAAATGTATCTCTTCAGAATATTCATAAGCTTAGTAAATCTGTCTATATATTCGGAAATGCCGTATATATTTAAAGTTATTTTTCTTTACGGCTGTATATTCTATTTGTATGTCAGTGATTCCACCACAAAAGGGGAGTATTCCCCATTGCCAGAACAAGACCTACTTTTGACGTACACTGGAGAAATGGTTTGGTATCAGCAATTTGCACTTTTCTGTGCTACATGTATAATATCTCGGTATGGACTAACGTGATCCGAGCCTTCTTTGTTGAAAATTCGCTCTTTGATATTTGGATGTCGTAAATAGCGACATCCAAATATCAAAGAGCAAATTTTCGTCAGAGAATGCTCGGATTACGAATAACGTAAAACAACAGTCCAACGATTGCAGACATCTGCAATAAATCTATCAATAGTGGGGGAGCTTACAGTATGCAAAGATATTTCACTTTGTGAAACAAGCCCCAAATTTGGCACAAGTGTTTCCCAGTGTATACTATTTTCAAAACATATGCCGAATTTGGTGCTTGTATACCTCACGATAAATGACCTGGCAGAGCAGCCAATGCCAATCGAATGGAATGCTCTGTCAGGTCCATTCTCGTCCGCTATATCACAATGTGAAGTATTCGTCCACCTTTTGAACTTAAGCTCCCCCACTATAATACATGACCGATTTGAATTTGGTTTGAAGAAGAGAATGTGCAAAACAGACATGGACTGCAATTGATCTTTTAAATATCACCTGATGAAAAGAATATTTGTTACCAAACACATTCTTAAAATTTGTTATTAAGGTAGTCTCCCCTTAATGAGATTCGCGCAACGTCAGAATAATTCGGGCGACGTCGAAAACATTCGGCGGCGGACTTGGCCACCGATGAATGTTTACGACCGCGCCCAAATAGGTTAGGATACATAACGACGACGCTCGAAAAAAATCCGATGTTTTATAAAACTCAAAATGGCCACACTACAGGTACTCTGCCTTAAAATGATTAGAATATTTTTTGTTTTGTTCTATTATTTCATTCATTACAACGTAATCAGACAAGTTGGAATTATTTTTCAGCGGTTTGATAGATAAACTGATATAAATAAGTCAGGATCTGGTAAAAGGTCCCTTAAGGCTTTTGAGCCCAACATGCTTCCAGATCAGCCTGCGTATACACGCAGTCTGATCATGACCCATGTTGGAATCCAATGGCTTTTTCGTGACCTGCAGTTACTGTAAGACAGCAGCACGGATCCAGATCAGAGTGAAGTTAGCTACAGACAGATCGTGAAACACGGCTGTCTCAGATGCTATAAGGGATGTTTTTCCCAGATCCAGGCTGAAATATTTTCCTAAACAATCTATGTTTTCGACATATCTAATAATCTTTCCAGGACAAACAAAGTGAAATGATCATTTTATCATGTACCCTGTTTCAATCGCATTCAACTGTATACAATTTGTAATGATCTACAATTTTGTTCTTTGGTAATTGGTTAAAATGTTCACAATTGTAAGGGTGATTTGATTCCGCATTTGAGATCATTTGTATTCTAATACCGACTAACGTATTCTAAAATTTCATGCTCCAAGATCTTAATGTCAGTTGAAGATTTTATGGAAAGAACACTTGTAAAAATAGCTGAAATTCAATCTTAATTTAGTTTTTTGATAGCGATGGATCAACCCTTTTAAAATAAATACCTTGTGTTGACGACATTAATAACAATGTCAAAACCAACATGTGTTTGTCTTTTGCGTCAGTATTTCCAGATATCCATGATTATAGCTAATCATTTTAATATTAGTTTTGTCGTCAAAATCATCTTGAATTTAGCCAATCCTCAAATTTTGTTTTTAGAAAAATTGTTAAGCTTTTCCAAAATGGCGATATTCGAGGGAAATCAACTGTGAAAACTGTTGCAGACGACAGAACCAATATTACCATATATCGTCGGTGTAAATGCAAAACCTCGTATGTCGATTGTTGCGATTTTCAAAGTACAAACTCGTGTGCCCAGTTAAGGACAATTCAAGGTGGATAACAGCATTTAATTCTTTTCCATCAATGCTGTTCAAGACTTTCTTCATCAGAGAAATCAAAACTAAGCCTCGACTTGGAAAAGGTAAACGTGAATTGTAGGGTGGGTAACTGAAATGAATGATAACATAGCGCTAAAAGCGTCTTCGTAATAATCTGTTTTCATATTTATAATCCTTCCATTAACACTAATAATGTTTATCATTCTGAAAATTAGGGAGATGTTTAGTTACATTTAAAAATATTGAAATTTTAGTAATCATATATGACAAACTTCTGAATCATTCAACCTTTTCTCAAATGGTTAAATATCGTCGCTTTTCAACGAAAACCTCGTAACTGCAGCTTGTTTTAAGCTGTAGTTACGAGGTATTCGTTGAAAAGCAGCAATGCTATGATAGGAGCTGTTGAAGAAGACAAATTGTATGTTTAAAGAGATAATATTTTTGCATAACATTTTCCTCTTTCTTTTCATTTATTCCAATGCCATCTCTAACAGGGATGCCAGGTCCTGCCCGTATACATTGTGCTGTCTGCTTGAACTTACAAATTGAGAATTGCAGTTTTGGTCAAGGTTGAAGACTCAAAACGCCGTTCAGATGGCTACCGTTCAAATTGCTCCTTGCATTATGTCACGTTCAAAACTCGACTCAGGCTTGTCGCGAATACGGAATCAACGCTTACAACAAGGTTTTGTTTCAAATCCCGCAGTTAACGACAAATATTTAGACATATACAATTTGTTAGTTGGTGCAAACAGGCTCAACGATCTTGTCTTTTATATCAGGGACGTCAACACCATGTCTTGTTTGGTAAACGTTTTAATGTTATGCCACGAGACTAAGCTGTACCTGTGTATGATCGTGATTTAATTTGTACATCTCGATCCATATTATTTTAGACTTCAGAAAATATAATACATGACGTGTATATTAAATGATAATTGACCATTTTAGAAAAGTATGTACAGAAAAGCCAAATTAGATTGAAGGTGCACTGGCGTAGGCCTGCGTTTACCACGTTGAACCTATACAATGATAATACATTTTGTGCTAAAAATAGACAAGGTTAACGTTCTGTTTTGATAAACTGTCGGTGGTGTTACAAAATCTCGTAACTACGGCTTGAGTCAAGCCGTAGTTGCGAGATTTTATAACAACACCTACCAATTACTATTGATTGTCCGAAATTGCGTCTCTATCAAATAGATAAAATCGTTCCCCTATGTCTTTTTTCAAAAACCACATGATATAAATAGTTTTGATCGGATAAGTGCGTTACATGACCAGTATTTAAGTCTAAAAAACATAAGAATATTTGAGCCGGGATCTGGAAAAAGATTTCATCCCCATTTCATTTTTAAAAGTATGTCTTAAAGTGACATTTCAGAATAATTTTCAGTTAAATTTTACTTTATTCTATCTAAAAGAGCATGTTTTCTTATGAAAATACTGAAAATTTCAAGCCAAAATATTGAACTGTTTACGAGAAATATATATTTTTGTGCTACAATTAAACAAATTGTTGTGGACAACAGTTCAGATTTATATAGAAATTGTCATTTCTGTCTCAACTTTGAAGGCGTATTTTTCGCTTATAAATAACAACTTCAAAAAACGGATAGCATTTCTACGAATTAGAATTAACAATGTTTGCATCAAGACATACTTTAAAAAATGAAATAAATGTGAAATGTCACTTTAATACCAAGATTGGTTATTCTAATGAGTATAAATGATATCAGTTTTTTAACTTGTTGCTGGTAAGCAAAAACCAAGCATTTTAAGTTGAGACAGAAACGACAAATTCCATGTACATCTTAACTGTTGTGGACAACAATTTGTAAAATTTTAACACAAAAATATGTATTTCTCGTAAATGGCGCAATATTTTGGCCTGAAATTTTCAGAATTTTCATAAGAAAATATGGTCTTTCACACAAAAAAATAAAAGTAAAATTTATGACAAAAAAACCAACTGAAAAGTCACTTTAACCCTTTCCCAAACAAGACCTGGTTCTGACGACCCTTAGAAAATAGGCTTTGGAAAACATTGAAACAAAAGAAGAAACTGCTGATAACCAGCAGTTTCTCCTTTTGTCTCAATATTTTCTGTGCCATATTTTACACGAATCCTATCTTTAATAACATCCATTTTGTCATTTGTGGCAGCTTTTGAATTAAACCACCCCACAATTTAGTTGTTTAGGAAAGGATTAAAGCATTTAAGATAAAGAAGTGTCCATATCAGTTTGTGATACATGTAAAAGGACGCTATAGAAGGAGAAGTTCTGCCCACCTTAAGTTGCTATGAAGACGCTACATGTATTAGAGAACAATATGGATCTAGATCAGACTATGCGAATGCACAGGTTGATCTAGATCCATGTTGTTATCAAATGCAATAATGAGCGTATCTCCAGATCCGAGATCATTTGATTTAACCCTTTCCCAAACAAAATTTTAGGGTGATCCACTTCAAAAACTGTAAAAAAAATGACAAAATGGATGTTATTAAAGATAGGATTTTTGTAAAATATGGCACAAAAAATATTGAGACAAAAGGAGAAACTGCTGGTTGGTTATCAGCAGTTTCACCTTTTGTCTCAATGTTTTCCCAAGCGATTTCTATAAGGGACGGTCCCATCAAAAGCAGGTCTTGTTTGGGAAAGGGTTGAATGGCAAACACAAGATGTCTACCCATTTTAGATAACAGTAAATGGGTGCGCAATATAGCGTATGCGAATTTAGGATTATTTTGGGAGTAGAAGCTTTAACTTGGTATTAAAATGAAAACCAAGAATATCTAAATTTATAGTACCATGGGAAATTCAAAGAGTACAAAACATCGTTGCAAACGAACAGATTTTAGATATAAACCATGTTTAATGCACATTTCGGCACTTTCTGTACTTTCTACTTGTCTTAAAGTCTGACATAGTGGCACCATGTGACATAATATTTTTAATAAAGCATTCTTGTAAGTGAACGGATTATATATATAACACGACTAAGCAATTGTGAGTCGTCATGCTAAAAAGGACGACATGGGAAGCCCATAAAACCAAATTTGTAGAAATGGACCCAGCCCGGATAGCGCAGTCTGCGTCGCAGTCTGCTAATCCAGGGATTGTGACTTCGAACCCCTGCTCGGCCTGCATCCATTCTGACATTTCACAAGAGTCATTTGTCTCTCACCATTTGATCTGAATAATATATGTTTTTAAAGGTGAAGGCTGTATTTGGATATTGTGGTAGTACTGGTGCGAGAAATATCAAACATCTATGTTAGGTGCTCCAGGCACCTGATATGACCAAAGCAATTGAAAACGGCGTTGAAACCCAATTAACGTATACAACCCATCATTAGCACAAAAGAGCCAGAGGCGAAATTTGAAAAGTGCCAGTAAACCCTACACTGTGTTATACTTCCATTCCGAATACATACATAAGCCTTTTGGACGGTTTAGAATTTTGAATTAATGCATAATTATGGAAATATTTTACAAAAATGTTAGAAATTTCCTCCCTTGCATATGAATATAGAGTAAAAAGATAATTGTAAATTATTTTCTTCTTGAAGCATAATCTTGAAATCCGGCACGGTGAATGAACTTATTTGAAGTGTATTTACAAGTGTGTTGAATTTAATGCATGTCCAATGGCTAGAAAGTGTCGTTTTTAATGATGGGTCATATACCTTAATCAAATTGGACAAATGGGTCATACTCATTAAAGGACAACTTGATGTTGTTGTTTTAAAAAAATAGCATAAAGATAGAGGAAACATTCTACATTCAGAATTCAGACGCACAGACTGACAGTGGTCGATATTTTTCATACTTCCAATAAGGTCCATTTAACCCTTTCCCAAACAAGAGCTGGTTTTGACGTCCCTAATAGAACAAGCTTGGGAAAACATTGAAACAAAAGAAGAAACTGCTGATGATCAGCAGTTTCTCCTTTTGTCTCAATATTTTCTGTGTCATATTTAATACAAATGTTGTCTTTATAATCATCAATTTTGTCATATGCAATGTTCAGCTTTTGAATTGGATCACCTTACGATTTTGTCGTTTGGGAAAGAGTTAAGCGTGACGGGTCACATTTTGGCAGGGTTGTAACACCATTACATCAAACCTGGAGGGCGCTGCTTCAATCCTTTATCACGCCGGTCTTTTGGATGAGGATCTAACCCTTTCTAAAACTGCAATATATAAGGGTGGACAGATTGAAAGCTTTTGTAGATGACAATACGGAATTTAATGCTAATATTATTTGTCTTTTATAGCCCAGAGGAATTGACGCAGAAGGAGAGAATGCTGGTCACCAACATTTTCTCCTTTGATCTCGCTACATGTATTTTCATACACCTTTTCTATTCGAGATGTCAAAACCAGGGCCCGTATTCACCAATATTTTCTAATCTGAATTTCTACAGTAAAATTACACACCAACCAATAACAGTGGCCGAGACTTTTGTATACTTTTGTTTCGGTCACTCTGATTGGTCGTAATGTAATTTTACTTTAGAAAATCAATTTAGAAACGTTGCTGAATACGGGTCCATGTCTTATTCGGGAATGGGTTAAACCAAGATTCTGTCTCAATATAAAGTTATGTAGACTTACCGCTGGTGGTGAACTCGGCCAAAGCGAGGGACGTTTTTTCGCTACAACAAGGTATAGATATTTTGCGTTTAAATGTGAGTTAAAGTGACATTTCACATTTGTTTCTTTTTTTAAAAGTATGTCTTGATGCAAAGATTGTTTATTCTATTGCGTAGAAACTCTATCAGGTTTTTGAAGATGTTATCTATAAGCGAAAAATACGCCTTCAAAGTTGAGACAGAAATGACAAATTCTAAATAAATCTGAACTGTTGTCCACAATAATTTGTTTAATTTTAGCACAAAAACATATATTTCTCGTAAACGGTTAAATATTTTGGCTTCAAATTTTCAGAATTTTCATCAGAAAACAATGCCCTTTCAGACAGAATAAAAGTAAAATTTATGTAAAAATAATCGTGAAATGTCACTGTAAAAGATAAGTTTTTCTAATTACAATTAGTTTGTTCTAAAAATAGAACGAGTTTGCCGTTTTGTATTGACAAACCGTCGGTGTTGTTATAAAATCTCGTAAATACGGCTTCGATAAAGCCGTAGTTACGAGATTTTATAACAACACCGACAGAATACATTGTTCGCGAAAAAACGTCCCTCGCTTTGGCCTAGTTCACCACCAGTGGTTATGTAGGGTTCAAAACAACAAGTATAGTTGACATTCGTTCATTCGTAATCGGATAATTCAAATTCCTTCTTAAATCGAAGTGAAAACCTCGTTTCGTTCTCAATAAAGGATATTACAAAAATTCAAACGAAATAGTTTTGTAATGAATATAACCATTGAAATCTTGTAGAAAAAGGATAGAAATTCCTCGTCGAGAGCAAATTCTTTGCTACTTCCGAGCAATTTCTTTCGGTTTCCTACTATGTTCGAGTAGGAAAGTATTAGATGAGTGGCAAAGCTGGTCATAGTTTCATTTTAAGGAAGCATACCCGTAATGCTGCCATTTTGAGATTTTTAAATCATCGGCTTTTTTCGAGCGGTGTCGTTACGTATCCGAACCTATTCAGACGCGGTAGTAAATATTCGTCGGTGGAGAGTTCCACCGCCGAATGTTTTCGATCGCACCCGAATAAGTCCGACGTTGTGCGCATCTCATTAGGGGTATTCTACCTTAATCGGAACTGAATAAAATTGGTTGGGTCGAACTCTAGATATATCGAGGTATATTACAGGCCCCTCTGATTTTAGACACAACGAGTGTCGACTGTATTTTGACTGTTCCAATTTGAATACTACAACAGTATACAAAAGTGATGTTAATAAAGAAATAACTTTCTACAATATAGCACAGAAAACAATCAGGCAAAAGAAGAACATGTTAATACTCAGCATATTTTCCTTTGTCCCAATGTTTCCCCAAGCATTTTCTTTGATGGGCATCTGAACATGTCTTGTTTGGTTCAGGGTTATTCGAATATCAAACAGAAGTCAAAACAATTTTCAGAAATATTTAATACTTGTAATGATACAAACGTGAACAATGACAGACATCAATATACATGTATAGGGATGACTATTTATGTAGATAAACACTTTTCCAACAAGAGCTTCGCAGAGCGGCGCATATACGCCCGAGAGGGGCTTGTCAGTAAAATTGGCAATTTTTTCAATTCAAGGGCAGATAATTCAAACATGTAAATTTATCAAAATATTGTTTGCACAACAAGAGACCAAAAAGATGCATTGTGGCTAGTTTGATTAAATTCTGGTTGAAACTGTAGAAGTAGCACACAGGAGAAAATGGGCATTTTTGAAAAAATGGGCATTTTTCCTTAAATTCAAGGGCAGATAATTCAAGAACGAAAACAGTTATCTAAATTCCGTAAGCGATGTGCACAACTAGACACCATGGAGATTCATTGTGGCAAGTTTGATCAAATTTTGATCAAAACTGTAGGAGGAGTTGCGCACACAAGAAAATGGGCATTTTTTTTTATTCAAGGGCAGATAATTCAAGAACGAAAAGAGTTATCTGAATTCCGTAAGCGAGGTGCACAACTAGACACCATGGAGATTCATTGTGGCAAGTTTGATGAAATTCCAATTAAAACTGTAGGAGGAGTTGCGCACACAAGAAATTGCTAACGGACGGACAGACGGACGGACAGACAGACGGACGGACGGACGGACAGACGGACAGACGGACGAGCGGGGCCATAACATAATACGACCCTTCGGGCGTATAAAAATGTTAATGGTTGTATCGTTTCTGAAAACTTTGGCAGGCCCGTAGGAAACTTTGTACTGGGGAAGGGGAGGTTAACCCTCTCCCAAACGGCAAAATATTTGGGAAATCCAATTTAAAAGCTTCTTTAGATAACCAAATGGTTGACAGGATATGTGAACAATATAGCACAATTTTTTTAGGCATAAGGTTGAAAATGATTATCGGCATTTTCTTCTTTGTATCAATGTTTTCCCAATCATGTTACATTGGGGACGACAAAACCAGGTGTCGTTTTGGAATGGGTTAAGCCCATGTAGGGACACTGTCTGAATATTGGGGGGGGGGGGGGGGGCTAAATAATATTTTCCATAACTTTTCAGTGCAAAACTAGGTAAAATCGGCATTTTGGCCCACTTTCCCGCCCTTGTTCCTACGGGTCTGATTGGTTATTTCAACAGCGCTGCACAACCCTACGGTTTTTAAAGTGAGCAAAAACAAAGTGGCAACACCACAGCGAAATTACAGAAATTCCATATGATTTTTCCATCCCGATTCCAGATTATCCAATATGTAGTCTATACGTTGACATCAGGCGCTTTTCTTGGCAACCCCCACATACAGTAAGGGACTGTTCATTTCAATTTCGATAACGAGAAACGAGCAGACAATAATCTCTCACATCATTAACTTTTCATTCACTTTCCAAGAATTTCCGATTTGAAGAAAAGACACCACCTTCTTTCGATATCACGAAGGCTAAGAAAAACGACTGGCATGCACAACAGATCGAACTCACAAGGCGAATGTCACGTGGCCATTTGGGGAAGTGACGTCAGTTTTTGTGCTGCTGGTACTCAGCGGAATGTAGCCTCGATCTGAGTTCTCATATTGCCTGGTACCCCGCCGAACGGAAGCGGAAACAGTCGTGAATTGTGTTGTTGAGGCGAAACTTCCCTTCCGTAAATAGTCCCGCCGTGATCCTATGTTTATGTGTTTGCCGATAAATGTCTTTAAATGGCCGTGTACCTGAAAAGGACAGAAGCGAGAAGTCTGTGAAACTATTAGAGGAAATAAATCGCTGCTTTTCTTCGAAAGCCACGTATCTGCAGCTTGAAGCAAGCTGCAGATACCACGTTTTCGTTGAAAAATGACGAAATTTAATGTTGGGTTCATCAGATGCCAACTAAATATTGAATTCATAAATGCACATAATTTATAGTATAGTAGAAAAAAAAATTCTAAATTCAGGAAATCATCTTAAGGTAGTCCATCTCTAGTGATATTCTCGCGACATTGGAATTATTTGGGCGACATCGAAAACATTCGGCGGTGGAACATTCCACCGCCGAATTTTTACGACCACGCCCGAATAGGTTCCGATACGTAACGACGTCGCCTGATCATTTATAAATCTTAAGATGGCCACATTACGGTTATTCTACCTTAAAGACAGTCTCTATACGTTTCCCAATACGAAGAAGATACCTTTTTGCGACATGGGCCACTTGTAGTTACACGTAGCAAAGTGACCCGAGGTGCCTTCTCTAGATAGAGGGATTTGAAATATTAATTTGGCTGATTCTATATACCGGTAGATAGAGGTTTTAGATCCAGATTTTGACCGAGGCATTTTGAACGCTCCATACAATATAAAAATGACGTCAATAGAATGTTTCTTTAAAATGACATTTCACAGATATTTTTTCATAAATTTTCATTTTATTTTAATCTGAAAGAGCATAAACTTTTAAGGCGTATTTTTCGTTTATAAGCAACAACCTTTTAAAAACCTGATAGCATTTAAACGCATTAGAATAAACGATCTTGGCATCAAGACATACTTAAAAAAGAAAATGGAATGTAGTGCCCCTTTAAGAGTAACTTGCTTTAAAGACGCACAAAATCGGGATAACGATACATTCATTTAGAATATAAAACAAGACAAAAGAAAATGATAGAGTATCTTACCTCACCATTAAAGAAACAGAATATTAGTGAGACAACGGCGCCCTGAAATGAAAATAAGGATGAGATATAATGCGGAAGTGGGTCAAGACACTTTTGTACCGACCAGATGTTATATTCTAGGCGGGAGGCAGGATCTGGGTCGCGTTCTTTAGTGTAAGATTTTTTAAGGTTTCTTAAGACGTTTAAGATATTTAGCGTTTTTAAGACCTAGAATATTACCAAGGTGTTCCAAAATGCTCTATACTTCACACAAATGACGTCTCGATGACGTCATTTGTATGAAGTATGGAGCATTCAGAACATCACAGGGTATGAAACATGGAGCATTCGGAACAATACGATCAATTCTTTTTTTATATTGTTTATACGGAAATGAGCGAGGGATTCCACAAGAAGTATATAGCAATCATGGGGCCTCTCATTGAGCGTCTTAAAAATCTTGCTCTAAAGAACGCTTTATTCTTAAACATTTTAAGGAATCTCAAGATATCTCAAGAAAACTCGCTCTAAAGAGCGCGCCTCTGATAAAGGGAACTTTGTCGCGTTTGAGACAAACATGGCTCCATGTACATTTGCAGACTCTGCTCAGGATCCCTGTCTGATAGCAGCTTCTCCATATCCCGTGGAAACTGTAAGAAATTAGTGTGTAGCCACTTCACTTTGTTACATACGAAAGGAACTAAGTGGAGAACCATTGGCTTGCGAAGATGGTGTGTGGCATGATTATACTGCATTTCTGGAAGGAAGTTGATCTGGATCGGTGATTATCACAAATGTCATTATGGCCGTTTTCACCCGACCAAGGCTAATGCATCGCCCGGGGGTCAAAACCTCGTAACTACAGATTTGTCAAGTTGTACTTACCAGGTGTTGACCCCAACTAACGATATGTAGGATTGGATTGATGTATGAGGGGTTTTAAATTACAACATCTATCAAAATCATAAAACAGTCTGTAATATCGTTTCCATACCCAGTTACCCACTAGTGTCATTTCCATACATATAGCAAACAGACATTGTTTTGATGAACATATAGGAAATTTGATAAGAAAGCCATGAAGGATTAACCCTTCTCCCAAACGACAAAATTTTAGGGTTATCCACTTCAAAAACTGCCACAAATCACAAAATGGAAGTTATTAGAGATATGATTTGTGTAAAATATAGCATAGAAAATATTGAGGCAAAAGGAGAAACTGCTGATCATCAGCAATTTCTTCTTTTGTCTCTATATTTTCCCAAGCCTTTTCTATTAGGGACGTCAAAACCAGGTCTTGTTTGGGAAAGAGTTAAACGATTTCAAATGCTGAAAATTAGCATTGACTCCTCTTCCTACAAGATTGTTATGCTATATTGTGATCACATTTTGTTTTCAGTATCGTAGCTGCAGATTAGGACAAGCTGCAGTTACGAGGTTTTCGTTGAAAAAGCATAGATCTCTTCTGTAACAGTTTGCAGCATTTGGCCAGTCTAAATTTATGTCGTCTGGGAAATGTTTGTTTTTCGTCTACACTTCTTGAGAAATAATTGATGTCTGTCTACAGTAAATACATGTATGTTTGAGTTATGGAGAGAAATATTTGACGTACACCATATTTTGTGTTTGAAAGATGATTAATTTTATTAACATCAACTGCTTTCGAATTATATATTGGGTATCTTTTATCATGAAGGGTCACATTATTCTTAGGCGATCAGATTTATGACCAAATCAGTTTTAAAGCAAGAAGAAATGAAGCATCAAGTGCACCTACCTGTGTATTCCGAATGACTGTTTGTGAAATTTCATAAAAGAACAACAAATTTGATTCTGCATCGGGTCTATATATGATGACGAACTGCTGAAGACCAAATAATGGAATGAGAACGAATGTCGCTTTTAACGCTTTCCTGAAAAAAGAGAGATCAAAGTACTTAAAATCAGATGTATGACTTATTTGTTAAAAGTTATTTATTCTTTTTTGCATGCACTTTCGAAAAATTGACCCGACCAACCAGGAAATCGAAGAAAAATTCAGGTTTTTTTTTTGGTCGGTTGAGATCAACATTTGGGAAAACAAAAGAAGCTTTCAAATAAGTCATACAAGCCATAAGTTCGAGGAAAACTCTCAGTACGCCTGGATACATGCAACAAACCGCTTAGAAATTGACACAGAACTAAGACAGTTTTTGCAAAATTTCGTATCTGAAGCGGGGCTAATTCTGTCGTAGTTGTTATCCACCACATTATGTACAATCCCAACCGTAAACTTAAAATCTGGTAAGGCTCGTTTTTGGAAACTGGATGTCAGTTCACAAACGCTTAAGTCATATTCTTATTGCGTAGGTCGCCAAAAAGAACACTTTTGTAAATCAACATACTTTACGAAGATCACATAGAACGCTTCTTTTGTGTTAATTGTAGACAGAATTCAATGAAGTACCAAATGGGTCAAAAGTCTGCATTCAGTGTACGCGCATACAAAACGTGTGCGCCCGAAAATTTATGCGTGCATGCATGTTCCTTAAAACGTGAACGCTAAATATAGACTGTTGACCATTTAATACTTCTTAGACTTGGTCAACAACACAAATAATTCTGGACATCTGCAAATTATGAAAGTATACAAATGACATTTACTATTTGAAGAAAAACAAAAGAAAATCTTACCTATAATTGCTAGGTTCTTTAGGATGCGCCTGTAATTTGGAACAAAGTATTCTTAGAATGTTGCCGATGAAAATTACGTTTGCCTGTAAAAGAAGTGAAAAGGTAAGCAAAGATAAACGAATAGTAAGGACTATCAGCTGTTAAAGATGCATGCTCACTCCTTTTTTGGGGAAGGGGGATATCTTTAAAAATAACTATAAATAATTAAAACATGACCATTTATTTTTCTGTGTGCAAAGGGGCAGAGGGGGGGGGGGGGGGTCCTTAAGGCTGTTTTTCTGGGACCTAACTTTTCCAATGATATTTTTTGCACGAGCAGATATATAAAGGGGAGTGTTTTGCCGAAAAGTCTGAACCGTATGGACCTTTGGTTTTGTGTATATTGTATATTGAATGTGGGTGGGGTAATTCTATTCAGGCGCTACCCAAGGTTCTTATAATTTTCTATCTAAATGTAGACGATTGGCGATTTTTTTTTAAACATTATGTTTTTTTATAAGCCAATATTAAGATTACCTGAAATCCATTTGTCATTTTTTATAATTTTTCATTTTTTTTATTTTCATCTCCCAACTTTGGACAAAACATCAACACGATTTTATAAAGCCACATATTGGAATAATATTTAAAGTGAAAAAAATCGTCATTGCAAAATTATGAGGGATTTTTGATAGCTTGTCGGGAAAATGAGTTACGGGCCCTTGAATGCACGAAAACCCATGGCAAATTGTGGAATAAATAGCAAAATACATTTTTTCTGGCTTTCCTTCGTACAGAAAGGCAGAAATATCTAATTAGCTTAAATTATGGCTGGCCTCAGCAAATAGTACTACAAACAAGAGGACCATGATGGTCCTATATCGCTCACATGAACCAAGATGATATGAGCCACAGTTATGTTTGAATCAATTAATATTTGTGACATTAAGACTGAAAACAAACTTATGGTCATCAACATTATGTCCCTGTTTCCTCTTTATTGGTCAATATATCTGGTTGTAAAGAGTGAAAACAAAGTCAAAAACCAGAGTTTTGTCCATTTCAAGGGCAGATAACTCAGCAACTGCTTGTCTAATTGTGCTGAAGTTCAAACTCATCCATGGTCTTATGGTGATTAACCATTATATCCAAGATCAAAGTTTTGTCTTTATTGGTCACCATTAATTTTGTGGTTGTTAGAGTAAAAACAAAGTCGAAAACAGCAATTTTGTCAAATTCAAGGGTAGATTACTCAGGACATTCTGGTCCTATCAAACCAAAACAAAAACTCATCGAAAATCTTATATAAGGTCACCAACACAGTGTCCATTTTGTGTATATATTGGTCAATATTAAATTTTGTAGATCTATGCTAGAGTGTAAACAATGTCAAAAGTAGCTTTTTTTCTTTCAAGGGCAGATAACTCCTGACTTTCTGGTCCGATCTGACCCAAAATCGAACTCATCCAAGATCTTATGGTCACTAATATTGTGATAAAGTTTTGTCTTGATTGGTCAATAATTGTAGATGTTATAGTGTAAACAAAGTTGAAAACGGTCAAAAACGACAATTTTGTCAAATTCAAGGGCAGATAACTCAGGACTTTCGGGTCCGATCAAACCAAAATTCAAATTCATCCGAGATCTTATAGTCACCAACATTGTGTCCAACTTTTGTATTGATTGGTCAATATTTGTAGATGCTAGAGTGTAAACAATGTCAAAAGTAGCCATTTTTTACATTCAAGGGCAGATAACTCCTGACTTTCTGGTCCGATCTCACCCAAAATCAAACTCATCCAAGATCTTACTGTCACTAACATTGTGTTAAGTTTTGTCTTGATTGGTCAATATTTGTCGATGCTATAGTGTAAACAAAGTCGAAAACGGTCAAAAACGACAATTTTTTCAAATATGAGGGCAGGTAACTCCTGACTTTCTGATCCGATCTGACCCAAAATCGAACTCTTTCGAGATCTTATGGTCACCAACATTGTGTCCATTTTTTATATTGATTGGTCAATAATTGTAGATGCTAGAGTGTAAACAATGTCAAAAGTAGCTATTTTTTACATTCAAGGGCAGATAACTCCGGACCTTTTAGTCTGATCTGACCCAAATTCGAACTCATCCGAGAGCTTATAGTCATACATGTTTTGACCAAGTTTGGTTAAGATTGGCTCATATTTGTAGATGCTAGAGTGTAAACACCAAATTGTTGACAGACGGACGGACGGTCATACAGACGGACGTACGGACGGACGACGAACAAAAGGCGATCACAATAGCTCACCTAGCTAATAAGCTATTGCGGTCAGTTTCGTCTGTTGTCCGTCCGTCCGTCTGTCTGCCCGTCCATATTATCAGGTTTACCCTCTAGAATCCACAAATGTTATCCGATCTTCACCAAACTTTGTCAAAATATGTATGGTCACAATCCATTGTGTAAGAATGATTTTGGATGGAATTGCTGCAGAAAGTGCTGAGTTATACGCCATTGGATGTCAAAAAATGCTACTTTTGACATTTTTTGCATTTTAAGGTTTACAAATATAGTCCAATTAAATGCAAAACCAAGTGAAAATGTTTGCATTTATAATATCTTGGGTGAGTGTGATTTTCATCCAGATCAAAACTGCAAATTCTGAGTTATCCGCCCTTGAATTTGACAAAATTGGTAACATGAGGTAACATTTGTAGTAAAAAGAAAATCAAAGCAGACGCTGGTGCCGTCGTTTAACTAACTTAAAAGATCTAAATCAAACGACAAGTCAGTTTTTCTAATTGACTTATTCATGTGATAAACTAATGTAACGTTTATCATGAGAATTATCCCCCTTTTTTACACAGATTAACCCGGAACATTGAGGCAAAAGAAGAAAATGCTGACAAGCAGCATTTTCCTCTTTTGTCTCAATATTTTCCATGCTACTTTGTAAACATATTCTATGTTTTTCAACAACCATTTTGTCGTCTTTAACAACTGAATTTGACAACACAAAGATTTGCCATTTGGGAAAGGGTTAGATTCCAGTTAGAGGCGATTTGTTTGATAACTATAAATGACCACTATGAATAAGTAATAAATTTAGCATTTAGTTAGGGAAAGTTAACATGTTATCGAGAAAATAATGCCTTTATCTTTATCAAAGTTAATTGAGTGCCAAGTTCCTATATTATGTATCATAAATAAGAAATGTTCCATTCATGTTAAACAACCTTTCTTGAATTGGAACAGTCTCAGATATTCACTGTTTGTGTATGCTAAACGGTTAATAATTCCAGTTAGAGACTTTTCACTCGATAACTACAAATGACCACAATGAATAAGTAATGCACGTAGCATTTAGCGACATGCTATCGTAGAAAATATACTGCTATCTTGATCACAGTTAATTGAGTGACAATCCTTTATTAACCCTTTCCCAAAAAAGACCTGGTTTTGACGTCTCTAGTAGAAAAGGCTTGGGAAAACGTTGAAACAAAAGAAGAAACTGCTGATAACCAGCAGTTTCTCCTTTTGTCTCAATATTTTTATGTCATATTTTACACAAATTCTATCTTTAAAAACTTCCATTTTTTCCAGTTTTTGAAGTGGATTGCCCTAAAATGTGCTGTTTGGGAAAGGGTTAAGCTTCGTTTTCCAAATGTAATACTAGTAGACAAATGTCGTTCATGTGATTTGTTAAGCATGATAACCGCCTCTTATATTGAGTTCCTTATTTACAAAAACACGTTGTATTAAAAGGTTTAGATACAGTAGGTCACTCCTGATGAGATTCACGCGACGTCGGAATTATAGAGAAATTATACGGGCGACGTCGTTAACAATCCGGGGTTGAACGTTCCACCACTGAAAATTTACGACGTCGCCGGAATAGCATTTTCGCTAGCCAAGGTTGAACCCACCTATGTTTGTATTCACCCTTTGCGGGTTTAGTCCGATTTTCTTGAAATCGCGAAGCGCCGCTTAGTAGTTGCCCTGGTGGTTGTTTACGTTACTTTGTCCGTTATTGATGACGTCATTAACGCGCGTTGTCTTTCGTGTCATACGTCATGCAGATTAGGTAAAAGTTAACTGCTTCTTTGGTCGAATTGTCGAAAGTATAATAATTCGTCGATTTAAGATAAGGAATTCCTGTCTATTGCAGTGAAATTCTTATGAAAAATCACCCATCTTCTCGTTTTTGAGTTGCAAATGCAATACTTTTCCCCGCCCGTTATCAAGAATTGGTTACTCATAACAAATGTATCAGTCGACAATCTGATTGGTTCAAGCGAGACGTCGCTGGAACCAATGAAAACGCTTTCCAGGACACCAAGAAAATCGGACTAACTACGCCAAGGGTGGTGAATACAGAAACGACGTAAAGTGGTAGATGTCACCCTTGGCTAGCGAAGATGCCGGAATAGGTTCGGATAATGAATGTTAACGAGGTTGCACGAACAAACCGACGTCGTGAAAATCTCATTGGCGGTGAATTACCTCAAAACAGACACTGTCGAAAAAAAAAAACAAAAACATTCGAGAGATCGAATATAATATGGTTAAAATGACATTTCAGAATTTTTTGTCAAAAGTTTCACTTTTATTTTTATCTGAAAGAGCATAATTTAGGACACCAAGAAAATCGGACTAACTACGCCAAGGGTGGTGAATACAGAAACGACGTAAAGTGGTAGATGTCACCCTTTGCTAGCGAAGATGCCGGAATAGGTTCGGATAATGAATGTTAACGAGGTTGCACGAACAAACCGACGTCGTGAAAATCTCATTGGCGGTGAATTACCTCAAAACAGACACTGTCGAAAAAAAAAAACATTCGAGAGATCGAATATAATATGGTTAAAATGACATTTCAGAATTTTTTGTCAAAAGTTTCAATTTTATTTTTATCTGAAAGAGCATATTTCCTTATGAAAATTCTGAAAATTTCAAGCCAAAATATTGCGACGTTTACGAGAAATTTATATTTTTGTGTTAAAATTGAACAAATTGTTGTGGACAACAGTTGAGATTTATATGCAATTTATCGATTATGTCTCAACTTTAAATGCGTGTTTCTCGCTTATCGGCAACAACTTAAAAAAACTAATAGTATTTATACTCATAAGAGTAACCAATCTTGGCATCAAGACATACTTTAAAAAAATTGAAATTGGAATGAAATGTCCCTTTAATGTTATCATTGATTATTTTATAAATGTAGATCTAGTTTGAAAAGTACCACAATATTGTTGTTTAACGTCACATTAAAGATGTCAGATGTTACTGTAAGTTAACACCGGATTTTTAATCAGATTGAAAGATTTGTTTAATTCAAGTATGCTGATAAAGAAAGGGCTACTTACACATATACATATCAAGTTTGGAGTATAGATGATCCATTCGAAACCATCAATATGGTGAACCCAACAACTGAAAAACAACAAAAAATGGAGGTAATCACGTGACATTGGTGTGGAAAATGTTTGTCAACAAACACGCGGTGTTCTTAAATTTCATTTAAATACTTGATTCTTCTTATTAAAAGAGCTACCAAAGTATATGTAGTAATCCCCGATTATTTTCGATCTCGGTTTCTTGTCAAAGCTGGGTACATCCTTGAAAAGTGATTTAAATCACTTTTCACGGATGTTCTCAGCTTTGACAAGAAATTTATGGGGACTTGTTATAAACATAAATGAGAGAGTATGGTGGGTACTTTTAGTCCTCCGAGGATTTTTTCTTTTTATTTTAAAAACATATTAAATATAAATACATTTTTTTCAAAAGAGAGTTTTTTCTCCTTATTCTTTTACTCGTAGTTTCTTGGTTAAATTTTTTTCCCTTGAACAGTTATTTTTGTAAAACAATAATCTTTGAAATGTTTTGATTTGAATGTATTTGAATCTAGGTCTCGATAAATACCATGTCAGAGCATCTCTAATTATTAGCTTGAGATGCTCTGCCAGATTATTTACTGAGTTCAAATGTAGCTTAAATTGAATGTAAACGATGTAAAACAATTTTGACAAAACATATTAAGAATCATTAAGAATAATCAAAGTGCTGTAAGCACTGTAAACTGCCTGCTTTGGATATTACTGAAGATTGAAATTCACATATCCTTGCTACAATGGCAACCAGCCATGTATAGTAAATATATTACAAATGCATGTGGATATTGTCCAGCAAGATTAACCCGAGACATCTGCATATGTAATGACCCCACTTCGGCAATGTTTTGCTAAGGCACTCAACTAACGGACTTTGCACACGAAAATTAAGTTGTCCCGGGTTGATTTGGGTGGACAATAAATATATGATTTGTGTACATAATAAAACAGAAAATATTGAGGCTAAAAGGAAAATGCTGGTGTACAGCATTTTCTTCTTTATCATCAGTTTTTTCCAAGGTTTTAGGTTTTATTTTCAATATCTGAAAATAAAACTCGAAATGTTTACTTGTGTGATAATCATTGCTGCACTCATTTAGAACTGATGTTGGTCAACCATTGTCTAAAATGCCACAATGTTTTTTTTTTTTTTTTTTGTTTGTTTTTTTTTCAGAGCCTAAGCTCATTTGTAGTTGCTTCAATTTAGCTAAATTATTGACTCAACGTAAAAACAAGATGTTTTTGTGATCCCGAAATGAACGGAATGTAACTTTGACCAGTTTGATAGGAAATTGTTGGAATGTTAAGGTTTTTAACCTTATCCCAAAAAAGACCTGGCCCCGGTTTCTCGAAAAAAACTTAAGTACGTTCTCATGCTCAAATCTGAGGACCGTGCTCAAATCGCACGAAATCCACATGAACTTCAATCGAATACCCTTCAACGTTGGAGAGTATCCCTTTGAAGTTGAGCATGTTCTCATGAGAATGTAGCCTACTTAAGTTTTTTCGAGAAACCGGGGCCTGGTTTTGACGTCCCTGGTGGAAATGCTTGGGAAAATATTGAATCAAAAGAAGAAACTGTTGATAACCAGCAGTTTCTCCTTTTGTCTCAATATTTTCTGTGTTATCTTGTACACAAATTCTATCTATAACAACATGTCTTTTGTTGTCTGCAGCAGCTTTCAAATTGTAAGACCCTAAATTCTTGTCCTTTGGGAAAGATAAAATGTGTTTTGGCGTTGTCAGTTCAATGACCGTTCGAGAACAAAAAAAGCAGTAATATTGTAACTGCTACAAATTTATAATACAGTTAACATATTTTACAGTTCGATTCCTTTACTCAACCGAAAAGCTTGAAAGACACACTAAAAATACTAATTGGTAATTACTAAAAATGAAAATTACATCAAATTTTGAATAATCCTATACCTTATTTGTCGCAAAAGTGCATGGCACAGAAAAAAATTGTAGATTGTGACTGAAAAGGCAGTTTCTGCGGTGTTTGCCTTTATCACATAGCTCACACGCAAAATGTAAGTGTCCCGCTCGCTCGGTAAGCTAGACCACGTGATAATCATAACAAATTTGATTGGTTGTCAGCCCAACCACTGTAAATGACCGAGAAAAAAAATCAGAGCAGTAATATTGTAACTGCAACAAATGTAGTATACAGTTAACCTATTGTATGTTTCAACTCCTTTACTCAATCACAAAGTTTGTTATTAACACTGAAAACACTAACTGGTAATTACTAAATGCGAAAATAACATCAAAGTTTGTATTAGCCTCTTCTTTATTTGTCGCAAAAGTAAGTGAGATAAAAAAAAGTTTGTACATTGTGACTGAAAAGGCCGTTTCTTCGGTGTTTGAAAACACATAGTTTGGCTCGATCACGGTTCTCAGCGGATAAAGGGAAAATGTAATGTGTCCAACTGATTGGTTTGTTGAACAACCAGAGCAGTAATATTGTAACTACTACAAATGTATTATACAGTTAACCTATTGTACGTCCAACTCCTTTACTCAGCCGAAAAGCTTGATATAAACACTGAAAATACTTACTGGTAATTATTAAAAACGAAAATTACATCAAATTTTGTATTAGCGTCTTCTTTATTTGTCGTAAAAGTAAACAAGATAAAAAAAGTTTGTAGATTGTGACTGAAAAGGCCGTTTCTTCGGTGATAGAAAACACATAGTTTGGCTCGAAGACATTGCTCAGCGGTTAAGGGTTACTTTGCAGCCTTTTCAAGATATCCACTGTCCAATTTGCAGTAAATATAACCTGCCTGGAAAGCCAGGCAGTTTAAAAATGAATGGTAATCAAATTGCATTTACCTCTGATTAAACTTTGTATTGGTGGCTCTAATAATTGCGTAGATGGCTGATGGAACCCAGGATGCCACTGTTAAAATAAAACAATATAAATGTGGCCTCCTCACGCTAAAAGGGACCTTATAGGATGTGTGAAAAATAACGGCCCTAGTCAGTCTGCGCAGTCCGCGCAGCCAGACTAGGGCCGATACTTTTCACTTTTATGTGATTTTCTGAATCTGGAATATTTTCTTATTATGTGATCATTTTTAACATGCAGTGTCTGATTCGACCGGACTGACACTGATCAGTTTGTTAAGATTTTGACTTTGGAATTCTGATAAGGTCCCTTTTAGTGTGACGGGTAACAAATGTAAAGGTAATATGTTTAAAACCCATTGTTAACTAACATAAGCATATGTGACCAGTAACGCTAAAAGGAACCTTATCCGAATTCCAAAAATCCAATTTATGACAAGCTTGTCAGACTCATCACAGGTCAACCAGATCCCATATCGTAAAAATGAAAATACAGTAAGATAGTGAAAACATTCCAGATTTAGAAAATTACATAAAAGTGAGAAATGTCGGCCCTAGTCTGTCTGCGCGGACTGCGCAGACTGACTAGGGTTGATATTTTTCACACATCCGATAAGGTACCTTTTAGAGTGACGGGTCACATAATTTGTGACAGGCAACAATAAGGAGTAATGTAGGTCTCAAATGCTACAATGTTACGAGTGAATGTATAAAAAAGTACCAATATTTCAGTTCAAATGAACATTTCGTTGCTCTTGTTCTAAATCCTTGTAACCACTGTGGGGATTGTGCATGATGGGATGGATAACGAATACGGACAAAATAATCTCGATTCTGGTAAGATTTTTTGCAATAACTTCCTTATTTGTGTGTCAATTTTCAAAAGGTTTGATGCATGTACCCCCGCCTTACCGAGCTCTTTCATCGGATGTATGACATATTAGATAACTCGTGGTACTTTTTCCAAAATATTGTCCCAACCAACCAGAAAGCGAAATGGTAACGATTACGGCCAAAGTAACCACGCTTCAGGTAAGCATTTGTGCAATAACTTTCTTATTTTAGCGTCAATTTTCATGCAGTTTATTGCATGCACTCCGTCTTACTGAGCCCTTTTCTCAGATGTATTACTTATCGGGAAACTCATTGTACTTTTTTCAAAAATTGATCCCAACCGACTAGAAAAATGACCTGGATTTTTTGTCGTTTTTCTGATCGGTTGGGATCAGTTTTTGAACAAAGTACAAAGATTCTACAAACAAGTCATATATCTGAGGAAAGAGCTCAGTAATGCGGGGTACATGCAACAAACCGCTTGAAAATTGACGCAGAAATAAGAAAATTATTGCACAATTTCTTACCTGAAGCGAGGCAAATGTGTCCGTATTCGTTATCCATCCCATCATGCACAATCCCCACCGTGGTAACTGCTGCTGAAGAAAATTGACGATTTGCAATTTTAGACCCTGTTAAAGATCCCAATTGTGTTTTTGAATGTCTAATTACAAATCCTGTATATCTTAATTGTATCATGATGGTGCTGAAGCGTTGTTTCAAGCTGTAGTTACCTTTTTAAAGAAAAGAGACGATATCTCGATCGTATCGTAAGATGGCTATGCTTGACAATGCTTGATACCAGTATGCAAATTAATCCGAGTCTTCTGTGGTGAAAAATTCGCTGTTTGATATGTTGATGTCGCTATGATTGAGCGACATCAACATATCAAAGAGCGAATTTTATCAGAGAAAACTCGGATTATATGCAAATGACACCAATATCTTGCATCAGATGTCTACAAAAAGCATTTATAAGAACCGATTGCTGACAATAAAGAATCTTCGCAAACCATTGATGATTCTTTCTTCCCTTTGTTCCTTATGAACGAACAACTTGGAGGTATCCTCTTTGACTTGTGACGATAGTCAGAAAGAGGAACATTCGCAACAACTCGACCGAGTCTATGAATGAAAACCTCGTCACAATAACGTCCGAGATGAGTCAAATGAAAGGGTCAGTCTTGTATTCAAAAGAATTTAATCCATTTTTTTTCACGCTATGTACTATCATGCTTAAAGAAACCATATAATACAACCAGATATCACAAAGGTTTTGGACTGGCGAACATGGTGTTCTTTCTTTACGAGGGAAGTTCAATTAAAAGTGGTACTAATGGTCCACCATACGTCACGATTCTATAGAACTAGTGGAGCTTGCGGCTATTGGACAGGAAAATTACTGTCTATACTTGGTCAAATTTTGAGGAAAATTCGTTCACTCTTTCAAAAGTTATTGAACGTTTAAGTCGGTTCAGTCATATACACTGGCTATTTCGCTGTGTGCAAAATGGAAAAGGAACTGAAGTAGGATGTACGGGACTACATTAAAGGTCTCATAGGCTTTGACATATCTGCATCACGTGTATATAATGAACCATATCAGATTCATGAACATTCGAACGTTGAACATACGTCAGTTTTTAGGAAGTTAATAAGATTTTAAATTGGTAAAACTGGCCTGAATGATGCGCCCATCTCAGGCAACCCGGGTAGAGCTAGTACCAAAGCAAATGCTGCTGTAGATTCCGACATGACCAAACAAGACGAATTGTTCAATGTGCAAGAAATAGCAAATAAAGATGTTTTTCATCGGGGACATGTTATACGATTTCGACGAAAGGGTTGAAACGCAGACAGGTTTATGCCCATTGGGTCCCTCACCTGCTGCCTAAAGAACAGAGAGTCACCCGTGTAAAAGTGGCAAACTATATTTTGAAATAATGCAATAAATGCTAAATATGTGGGCTTTCTGAGCTTTACACATATGATTGTACGATAACCTACTTTTATGAGCACCAATGGCGTGTCATTAGCAAGCAATGGTTGCGAAAAGATCAGGAAAGGGCCGTAATAGCCAAAAAATAAAAGCGCGACAAAAGTTTTGTACGCGGTAATTTTCAAATGTAACGTGTGTTTTGTTCAAATTACTGTTTCAAATAGTTCCACTATCGCCGGTCATTCATACAAGAAATTTAAGTCAGCAAAAGTAAAGAAATGTCACGAATAAAGCAGGTCTAGGTCCGACTAAAGAGGCATGTCTTGAATTCTGAATATGTTTCTTGATAGAAAATCTATTATTAATTTAATTGGAAGATTGAAGAAGACGTATCCGTGTAAAATCTAATCAGTAAAATGCAGATGAACAAAATTATTGCAGATTTAAGATAAGTACTTGATTAACGAAAAAATAGCGAATTCCATTAAGATACTAAATGCCTTGCCACGCCAAAATGGAGGTCATTTCGGGCAGTTGATGGGAAACACTGTATGTAATATAAGGCGTTGTCTGCTTGATTTGTCTAATGTTACCATACATGATATATGTCTTATAAAACTATATTCTCTACTCTTACAAATTATATAATCTATACTATTACAAAATTTTATTAAGTATGCGGTATATCTATTTGAAACTGTATCATATATTATGAAACACCATGTACACTATTAAAACTAAATAATCTGCTAGAAATGACTAGGCATGTTTATCATAGAAACATTAAAGCAATCTTTGTTTGCATTTGCATGATACTGTATAAATGTAATGTCTCAGACTATTTTTAAGATCAGCTTGTCTCGATATTGGAGTAGGGACAGATCCCGCATATGTGACGCACCACGTTAAAAAGGACCTTAATTTAACCCTTGTCCTGCTGACTTTAAATTTGGTTTCAACCAAACTGCCAATTTAAGAGACAATACAATAAGATAAGCCAAAGATTTTGCCACAATAATGGAGTGAAAGGCAGGCCGTGTAGGCTAAGGTCAGACTGCACGTCCGTGCAGGCTGATCTTAGTCTATCGTGCCTGCCAAAGCTTTGGCCACCACTGTAAATTAACGTGTACAGCATGAGAAGGGTACGAAAAGCCCATAGAACAAAATTTGGAGAAATGGATCAGACACGGCAGTTATACCAGATGTCACATTTGAAATGTTAAAGTGATTTTTCACAATTATTTTTACATAAATGTTACTTTTATTCTATCTGAAAGAACATGTTTTCTTATGAAAATTCAGAAAATTTCAAGCCAAAACATTGAATCGTTCACGAGAAATATATATTTTTGTGCTAAAAATAAACAAATTGTTGTGGACAACAGTTCAGATTTATATAGAATTTGTCATATCTGTCTCAACTTTAAATCCGCATTTTTCGCTTTTAAATGACAACTTCAAAAAACTGATAGCATTTCTATGCATTAGAATACACAATCTTTGCATCAAGACATACTTTTAAAAAATGAAATAAATGTGAAATGTCACTTGTACATAAAAAAAAGCAAGATAGGGGAAACATTCTACATTCACAAAAGTATTAAAGTGTCGATCTTAGTCAGGCTGCGCGGACTGCGCGGGTGGATACTTTTTCACACGTCCATTAACCCTTTCCCAAACAGCAAAATTTTAGGGTGATCCACTTCAAAAACTGCCACAAATGACAAAATGGATGTTATTAAAGATATGATTTGTGTAAAATATGGCACAGAAAATATTGAGACAAAAGGAGAAACTGCTGGTTATCAGCAGTTTCTTCTTTTGTTTCAATGTTTTCCCAAGCCTTTTTGTAATGGACGTCAAAACCAGGTCTTGTTTGGGAAAGGGTTAAGGCAGAATACCCGTAATGTGGCCATTTTGAGATTCATAAAACATCGGCTTTTTTTTCGAACGGCATCGTTACGTATCCGAACTTATTCGGGCGCGTTCGTAAGCATTCGGTGGTGGAAAGTTCCACCACCGAATGCTTTCGACCGCGCCCGAATAATTCCGACGTCGCGCGAATCTCATTATGGGTAGACTACATTAATGTTCCTTTTATCGTGGCGGGTTACATGTGTTTAACTTACCCCATCCAAATAGATAATAGGGGATCAGTGTTTTTGGCACAGCAAATGCATGGACAATAAGGCGGTGTAGATAGAACCCTTCGCAAAACATCCAGAAAAAGTTGGTCGTCCCGACATACCGAGTCAGTATGTACAACAGCTTGCAGCCACCCTGGTGTAACAGAAAAAAAAAGTTACAAAATATGTACACTACTCAAAACTTATAAGTACTCCGACTATATTATAGAGCATATTTCCGGACTGGTATAACATATTTAAACCAAATTTGAAACATCTTCGCTTTAACCATATGACCACCATTATATTGAATTTTCATCAACTTCACGACAAGAAAATTTGAACAAGAAGCAGCTAACGGGGACCACTGTTGGTAGCAAAAATCACAAAGTTAATAACTTGTGTGTTCCTTGTTCGCTCAAACAATAGCATGACATCAGGAACGCATAGACATTTTGTAATTCCTACAGATGCTGTAGGGATATCTTTTTTAATATTTTAGAAGTCGATGTAAGGTTCTCTACGCTTGCTAAGCATGTGGCAGATCATCGTCATACTGGACAGTAAATCGTTAGTCTGTAAAACACTTTTTCACAATCAGCAAATTTAATACACCCTTGCCAACTGAACATTAACATGTTAATTGTGAGGTCATGGTTTTTGCGTCTTGTATATAGACATGATGAATTCAGTCATTATCGGATAGTTTGGACACTGAATGGTCTCCCTTGAAGGCATAATGTATCCCTTTCTGTGACAGCCACTGAACGCTCCAGTTCACGTAGACGAGACAGAACAATGTTGTGGTACTAATTCCGACTTGATTTCCTATCACGTGGTTGTCTTGGTAGGTTGGCAGCACTTCCGGTTTATCTTTAGTCGGCGACAAGTTGGTTGATAGCAGTTGCATGTACATTTATGATACGGGTTGCATTTCTTTTGAAAAATGGTACGAATGTAACAAGAATGTTGATGTTTGACAGTAATGAACGATATTATGTATTTAATTTGTATAGAACGACTGGAAATGTGGGTATGAGAATATTACCTACGCTTGAATCACACCACCTTGCAAAACACCAATTGTTATGGGTTGTTGTTGTAAAGATTTCCAACGCATTTTATGTTTTTATGTCTGGCACGTTGACCCATAAAAGAATAAATTGTAAACTAGGCACGTGGGATTCGTGTATGAAACGCAGGAGGAATATTT
The DNA here is from genome assembly GCA_963680895.1 of Fragum sueziense. Lineage (NCBI taxonomy): Eukaryota > Metazoa > Mollusca > Bivalvia > Cardiida > Cardiidae > Fragum > Fragum sueziense. Next base: position 65,003,365 of record OY804596.1, on the reverse strand, counting down.
CAATTTTCTATAGTTGACCGGAAGTTATCATTTTGCACAATAATTTTGCAAAATGAAAATGATATCGGTCAAGTAATTAAGTTAGGGAATAATAAAAAACATCGACTTTTGATATTCCTTTACCGGAGAACATTTTGCGCACAATAGAAAACGGAGTACTTATAAGTTTGGTTAAGTATATGATATTAAAAGCATCGCCCATTTAAGAGGGAGAAAAACGCACGAGTTACTTAATTTTGGCGTTATAAACCTAGGCCGACTTCGTTTGAAACTACAGCTTGAGCCATTATTTGGAACCAGCGCTCTTTTATCCTAGATTCCACCCCCGTTATTTGTCAGCCAATCAAAACTTTTGTTTACATGGACACTGATTGGTCCGCTGTGTTGCTTGATGGCTCGTTTTTGTGACCATAATTTTCGGATTGCCAGACTACTGGTGCGAAAATGACGTCAAATAGCTCGGGCTATTAGTGTTCGTTTGGGGCGATCGCTTGATAATAGTCTGAAACGAAGTGGGTCGAAAGTCGACAGTTGAAAAACCTTCATGTGTCACTCCTAAAATATTTTGGTAATCGACCTTTTCCCAAACAAACTCTGGTTTTGATGTCCCAAAAATAAAATGCTTAGAAAAAATTTGAGGCTAAATACGAAAATACTGATAATCAGCATTTACTCATTTTGTTTCCATATTTTCTTTGCTAAGTTCTACACCAATCTTTATGAAAATTCAATATATGTCGTCTGCATCAATTTTGAATTGGAGCACCCCATATAAAACGTTCGTCATTTTTTTTGGGATGGTTCGAATAAAAGCGTGGCGACAATATCAGCCAAAGACTGTTTTTATCGGATTTAATTGGTAAAGATCAGCCCTTGGGTCAGATTGTGGAATCACGCAACATAGAAATCTAGCAGCGACGTATCAAACAGTTTACACTAATTAGTGGAGAAGTAAGCTGGTCACATGGCTCAAGGGGACATGATCATAGTTCTTTGACCTCAGCGTACAAGTGGAATATCAGAACTACTGTCGACGTATAAGCTATTCATAAGGAACATAAGGATGATTGCTCGATATTTTTTGTGGCTGCAAATGGATAAAAATTGATACACTCAATTTCAAAAAAACGGCCTTTCCATTTGTAAAGCGAGTTTTATAAAGTTACTGACTTGAAATGGATTATAGATGTTTATTTTATAAAAAAGTATGAACTTCAGGAAAAAGATTACCAAAACCTTTGATCTTTAGTTCGAGAGCTCTTAGCTCTAGTTATATGAAATGATGAAATTCCAGTACCAAAAATCTACTGTAAAGTATTTCATTTAAACGTTTCGATCGAATAATTCAGGTTTTATGTTATGCGAAAGGTCGATAGGCAATATATGGCATTTAATCCTTGTTCAATTTCATAATTTCCATTTTCAAAAGCTCTCAGTATATCATTACTTATTTAAAACTCTTGATTGTTTGTTTTGTAATTTCTTGGGAAAATCGTTATTAAAGATCCTGGCTCAGATTTTTTCAATCTCGAACAATTTGTTACATTTGCCGAGCGTTCTCCGCTTAACTGTTGATTAAACACATAAACGACGATTTTCAATTTGAAACAAAAATGATCGAGATTCATCGTGTCACGTTGAGATAATTCTACACGAAAGAAGTCTCTTTTCTGAGACAAACGTAAAAACGTTACATAACTTTGTTTGGTCGCCAATAACTTTTCATCAGACGTTGTTTAAACGACCAACAACATTCAGAAATTCCAAGGTAGTTTTATACCTTCCCTGCTCCAAACCAAATTCAAATCGGCCACATACATGTATTAACAGGATTATAGAAGACTTTTGTTGTTGTTGTTATTGTTGTTGTTGTTATTGTTGCTGTCTTTGATGTTGTTTCACGTGATTCCCGGTCGTGATGCATACTGACTTTTTATGCATGACGTTCTTGTCCTTTACTTTTTCTAGTCATATCCAATAGACCACGTACATGTATAGATGTATAGATGTAAGTTTTATAGTAGTTTCTACGTGAAATAAACATTCAAATGCGCGCAGCGCATTTAATGTTTATATCGCGTAGAACCTACTAAACAGACTTTATCTTACGTAGTGTTTATTAGCGTTTTATTGGATACGGGGGTGTGGCTATGTACATACGTCACATAAACTAGCCGGTAGTCTCGTTAATGCGAAATACAGCGGTTTATTTTTTATAATATACTGCAATTATATTTGTCCAAAAAGAAGCTTTATTTCCACAACGTACAAAGTTTCTATGAGCACAAACCATACGTACCTACTTCCGATGCACGGTTCTCTTCTGTTTCGTGTTTTCGAGTCTGTCCATATAAATAATCATATCGTCGCTTTTTAACAAGAATCTCGTAACTGCAGCTTGTTCTAAGCTGCAGTTACGAGGTTTTTAGTTGAAATGCAACGAATTGTGCAAAGTAAATATCCTTGAACTTAAACCATACGTACCGAGTTTCGATGCATGATACTCTTCTCTTTCACGTTTTCTAGTCTGTCTGTATAAATAATCATGTCCCATAGAATCGTCACCACGGACGTACAGATGAACGACAGAAATAAACACAGGTGGAGTTTGATTCTTTTCTGACCTCTGAGTTGCCTGTAAAAGATATATGGATCATAGGCACTTGGATTCAGGAATTCTAACGACTTACAAAACATATAGTCCTGTATATATGTAATATAGATAACGAAAAGGTTGGACAGTGGCAAATATTTGACTGAACGGATGTGCTTCCGTCACTTCTGCTCCTTCAAATAATGGAAGTTGTGCTACCATTTCATCATTTATATTACACAGGACTATATTTTTGTAAATTGTTACAATTTCTGAGCACAGAAGCCTATGATAAAAAGGTAATGACAGTTTAAGCCTCTCTCCCAAAACAGCAACCTTTTAGGATGGTCCAATTTCAAAGCTGCTGCAGAAGACGAACTTGTCAGTGATAAGTGTATAATTTGTGCCTATTATAGACAAGAAAGTATTCAGGGAAATCCCTTTGAAAACAAGCTACAAATTAGCAAGGATCTGGACAAAGGTTCCTTAACCCATTACCAAACGACAAACTTTTAGGGCGGTCCAAATTGAAAGATCCTGCAGACGACAATTTCAAGTGAATGAAATTTAAATTATTTTGGTCTGTTATGGTAGAAAACATTGTGGGAAATGAAGAAATTGTTTGTCACAAGCAATTTCTTCATTTTCCGCGATGTTTTCCATTGCCATTATTTTGTGAGGAGTCAAAAAGAGTCATTGTGTGGTAATGGGTTAATGCTTTAGAGTCCATGATGTTGTTCTCCAATAGAGTCTTCATGATTAGTTTCAACAGTAAGAGCATGGATCCCAGTTGGATTGCATTCAGGCACAGGCTAATCTTGAAACAAGGGTACGTCAAATGCTACGATCGGGCCTCAAATATATTTGATTACTCTGTTAGAAAAAATATCTTGGTGATTGTTTTAAACGTCTAAAATTACTGCTCTTAAATATAGTTAGGTTAGCTAAATTAAAAGATATGAAGATGCTAAAATGTCGTCTGATCTATATTGGCATAATGTTTCATGGAAACACGAGAAAAGTAAGTGTTGCTATTAATGTAACATGAACAAATATCATCACATTTGTAGTGTTCAGATAATAATAGTTATTACAATGTCTGGCAGTTTTCGTCTGAAATCAGACACATTCCGTCAGTGTGGAATTACAGTTTCTGACGCAACTGTCTCATTTATCAAATATTTGGCCATGTCGCTCTTTTAAGTTTAAACGTATGCAACCCCTCATTAGCACTAAAGAGCCAGAGGCCAAATTTGAAAAGTGCCAGTAATTCCTAAAATGTGTAGTATTTCCAATGCAAGTACAAACATAAGCATTTTGAACGGTTAAAATTTTTGAATTAATGCATACTTACGGAAATATTTGACAAAATGTTCAAAATTTCATCCCCTGCATATGAATAAAGAGTAAACAAATATACACACTATTATAATCGCTCGCGAATTCAATATTTCGGCAAATTGCCTTTTTCAAGATAAACGGAAACACTTTTTTAAATCACATAATTACTTTTGTACTGCTAGCAGCCATATTGTTTAGTCTAACTGCGGATATGACGTCAACGTCGTTTTACTGAAACCATTACCTGTATGTCAACGATTTTGTGCTTATAATCGGTTTAGCTCGGAAATTTCATAACTATTTATAGTATTTATAAATTTTCAAGACAAAATAAGTGAATCAGTTTAGCATATGATACCAAGCTATACTGATTCACTAATTATGTCTTACGAGTGTCAAATAACCCATGATTTTAACCAGGGCGTCATTCAATGTACGATAAAGTAAGTCGTCCATTCATAAAAATAAAAATAATAAACTTGTTAGTAAGTATAGCTCGCGGTAGTTGGCCTGGCGGGCCATCTCATTCGATTAGCATGGGCTGCTCTGCCAAGTCATTTATCACTAGCTATACGGTGGAAGATTTACGAGTTATACATAAGTTATATACCGGAATTTATGAAAGACAGAGAGACAGTTGAATGGGAGAACATATAATGGACTTAAAAATGTCAGTCTACATTGGTGTTTATATTTTTTTCTTTTTATTATCATTATCAATTTAATTTATTTGTGTACTCCGCAGACATTTCCATTAATCAGCATGGAATAAAACGCTACATTCTGCACAGTCATCTAACTAAAGTCTCAATGACGCGCGGTTTAAAATAACGTTACTTGACGTCCGATAACGCACGGGAACGTTAACGTCGCGAAATCGCAGTAAACCGACGTTGACGTCATATCCGCAGTTAGACTAAACAATATGGCTGCTAGCAGTACAAAAATAATTATGTGATTTAAAAAAGTGTTTCCGTTTATCTTGAAAAAGGCAATTTGCCGAAATATTGAATTCGCGAGTGATTATATAGTGTATTGTATATTTGTACTGTTGTATTGGCTAAAAACACAATGTGTGTTTAAAGCCTTTTTGAAATAAATGAAATGAAATGAAATGAAATATAGTGTGTTTATTACATTCCCTACGGAATAATTTATAAAATTGTAAACAAATATTTTTTATATATTTGTAAATATTTTCTTCTTGAAGCATAATCTTGTAATCCAGCACAGGGAATCAACCTACGTGGAGTGGATTTACAAGTGTGTGTAATTTGATGCATTTCGTATAGCCAGAAAGTAATGTTTGTAATGATGGGTTGTATACCTTAAGGATCTTCACAAATTGATAATATGAGCCAGTATCTGGAAAAAGGTCCCTTAAGGCTTTTGAGCCCAACATGGTACAAGATCAGCCTGCGTATACACGCAGTCTGATTCTGAACCATGTTGTTCTTTAATAGCTTCTTGGTGACTTGTACCAACAATGAGACAGAAGCATAGATCTAAGTCAGGCCGCACTTAGACACAAGTTGGTCTTGAAACACGGTAGTCTTAAATGCTATAAGGGACCTTGTTCAAAATCCTGGTCCATAATATCATATAATTTTTGCATGATGATGCTGTTCAATCTTCGAGCATCAATATCAAGAAAACACTAGAAAAGTAAAATGTTAAAATGTGTAATTTACAAATAAATATTGTGACATTTGTATAATAGAAATAATTATAGTTTTAACACTGTCGGTTTCAGTTTTCATCTGAAAACAGATTCATTTCGTTAAAATATTACATTTTTGACGCAATCGACTCATTACATGTAATCATGTATCAGTCCATGTCATCCTAAAGATATTAAATGAAAATATTTTGGTAGTACCTTGAAATATTTTCCAACTATGTATTAGATAGAGGCTATGTATTAGATAGAGGCTGTATAGTAGATTCTACGCGATATAAACGTTCAAAAGGCATAGCCTTTTAACGTTTATGTCGCGTAGAATCTACTATACAGACTCTATCTGACTTAGTGTTCGTCAACCAATGAAAACATACGCTTCTACTGTCATTCTTCAAACCACGCCTCCGACCGGAACTACTATCAAACGGATCTTACAGGAATTATATCATTTTCCCCCAAATTACATCATTTTCCCAAAAATTACATCATTTTTCATAACTGCACAGGAAACGGGGGCGTGGCTATGTATATCCGTGACATAAACTGACCGGCAGTGCGTTTATGTGAACTATAGCGCCAAAATTTTCAAATATACTGCAATTTAATTGGTCCAAAAACTAGGACGAACACTTAATATATAATAGAAGATTTTACGCGAAATAAACATTCAAATGCGCGCAGAATCTACTACACGTATACATACTCTATCTGACAAGTGTTCGCTAGCGGTTCATCGGAGACGGAGGTGGGCTATGTATAGACGTCATATAAACTAGTCGACAGTCTTAGCGAAATTAGCGGCGAAATTTTGCATTGAACTGCAATTTCATTGGTCCAAAAAGTAGGTTGAACACCAAGTATTACAACATTTGTAAAGTAGAGATAAGTATGGTTATTGCACCGTCTGGCAGTTTACGTATGAAATCAGAAACATTTCGTCAATATAAAATTACAGTCGCTGACGCAACAGACCAATTTATCAGTCCGTGTCATCCTAGTGCGTTTTAAGGTATCCGATCCCTCATAAACACTAAACAGTCAGAGGCGAAATTTGAAAAGTGCAAATTATTCCTAAACTGTGTTACATTTCCATTCTAAATACAAACATAAGCATTGTGCACGGTTTAGAAGTCTGAATAAATGCATACTTATGGAAATATTTGACAAAAATGTTAAAAATTACCTCCCTTGCATATGAATATAGAGTAAAATAATATTTGTAAATTATTTTCTTCTTGAAGAATAATCTTGAATTCCGGCACGGTGAATCAACGTAGGTGAAGTGTATTTACAAGTGTGTGAAATTTGATGCATTTCGTAGAAAGTGTAGATTGTTTTCAGGTTCTGTAAACCTTAACGAAATATATTCGATGTTGTCGTTGCATGCCATTTTTTTGCGTTTTAAGGGATTGTTTTATCGTTGATTGACTTAAACGGCGTCTAATGCACCAATCTTCCGAAATTTTATCTTACGAATGTCTATTCACAGGACTTATACGTCTATTTTAACATTTTAATGGTATAGAATATTTCAATTATTACAGTGTATGATATTTTTTCGTTCACAATTTCGTAGATACACCTTTGGGCATCAATAGCAAGAAAAAAAACCAAGACCCCCCACCCCGACCCCCCCCCCCCCCCCCCAAAAAAAAAAAAAAAAAAGAAAAGCAAAAGTTTGAACAAGAGTGCCATGGTCACAATATACGCCGCCTCTTATAAACCTTGAGGAACAAAAATGACATTGACAAAGATTTATAAATATCCACACAAAAACCTGTAAAAAGTTGTGTTCACAAGAAGGTCTTATAAATATCCAGTAAAAAAATCTGGAAGGAGTTGCGTTCACAAGGCTGAAATATCATTAAGCCCCAGAGACTAAGTTTTAAAGGGGCATAACTCAGGCAAAAATCAATGAACCATAAAATCATTACTTCATGCAAATCTACCAATAAAGGTAATAACATCCACCAAGTTTCATTAGGATCCAGCCAGAATCTTAGAAGGAGTTGCATTGACAAGGCTGCAATTTCAATAAGCCCCAGAGACTAAGTTTTAAGGGGACATAACTCTAGCAAAAATCAATGAACCATAAAATCCTTCCTTCATGCAAATCTACCAATTGAGGTGATAACATTGACCTAGTTTCATTAAGATCCAGCCAGAAACTTAGGAGGAGTTGCGTTGACAAGGCTGCAATTTCAATAAGCCCCAGAGACTAAGTTTTAAGGGGGCATAACTCTGACAAAAATCAATGAACCATAAACTCCTTCCTTCATGCACATCTACCAATTGAGGTGATAACATTGGCCTAGTTTCATTAAGATCCAGCCAGAAACTTAGGAGGAATTGCGTTGACAAGCCTGCAATTTCAATAAGCCCCAGAGACTAAATTTTTAAGGGGCATAACTCAAGCAAAAATCGACGAACCATAAAATCTATCCTTCATGCACATCTACCAATTGAGGTGATAACATTGACCAAATTTCAAGAAGATCCAGCCAGAAACTTAGGAGGAGTTGCGTTGACAAGAAAAGTGGACGGACGTACGGACGGACGGACGGACGGACAGACGGAGAAGATGACGCCAATATACGTCCGCCTCCGGCGGCGTATAAAAATACATGTAAAGCAAACAATATTGTGACATCTGTAAAGCATAGATAATAACAGTTATCTGACAGTATGAAATCAGTGACATTCTGTCAGTATGAAATTAGAGAGCTTCGATGCAATCGACTAATTTATCATATGGTCGCTTTTCAACGAAAACCTCGTAACTGAAGCTTGTTTTAAGTTTTTTGTTGAAAGCAGCGTTGTATCGCTCCATGTCACAAGAAAACTGTTGAATGAAAAGAATTCTTAAACTTGCCCCCAAAGACTCGTAACAACCGTTTATCGCTGCTTTGCAACAAAAACCTCGTAACTACAGCTTTAGACAAGCCGTAGTTACGGGTTTTCCGTTAAAAATCGACGTTATGTAACATGTTGACGCGATATTACAGATATAGTGGTGCCAAAAATCATCTAAGTGATGAAAAAGTAGAACTGCTATCTCTGATATTGCAAATAGATCAAATGTCTGAAAAATATGTTTTTCTCACAATTTTGTGACATATTGGGAAACAGAAATTGCTGTTAATGTAACACGAGAGCGTTATTGAATATGATGGTGATTTTCTTTATAAGCTGCATCACGAAAAATGACTTATTGAAATTTTGAAACTAGCACAATCTTTCCCAGTACTAGAAACCTTATCACTACGGAATCCTGTTTCCGCCATCCTCTTTTCTACATGCATACAACACGAAAAGTAGGAATTAGTGTGACTAACTTCCACTTTTCTACCAAAATTTTACCTAGAAATGTAGAAAATTTGAAGTTTTGCCTGTGACAATTGTCAGAAGTTACATTTCTAGGTAACTATTTTTTAGAAAAGTGTAAGTTCAAGTTTTCTACATGTCTAGGTAAAATTTTGGTAGAAAAGTGAAAGTTAGACACGCTAATTTCGACTGTTCGTGTTGTATGCAGGTTGAAAAGTGGGTGGTGGAAATAGGATTCCGTATATCACAACTATGTTATCTGAGATGCGTTTTTTAGAGCGAGATTTTGCAAGATTTCTTAAGATGTTTTTGATACAGCGTTTTTGAGACCGAGATTTTAAGCGAGGTGTTCCAAATGTTCATGACGTCATTTGTATGAAGTACGGAACATTCGGAACTCCGCGGTTTATGAATCATGGAGCATTCGGAACAACTCGGTCAATTCTATCCTATATAGATTCTACAGAATTTACTGAGGGGTTCCGAAAGAAGTATATGGAGCAATGGCGGCACCCAGTGATCTTCTTAAAAATCTTGCTCAAAAGAGCGCTTTATCCTAAAACATCTTAAGAAATCTCAAGATATCTCAAGAAATCTTGCTCTAAAGAACGCGGCCCAGTAGTCCCTTTCGCCAATTCTTTGTGAGGTGGGGTTTTAGGCTTCTACAGCCTTTTATGACTTACCTATGACAGCTAGCAATGTGAAACAATATTCAATCAGCCGTTCAAGATCATCATCTTACAAAGAATCATACTATCTGAATGGAATAAATACTCGAAGCTCAAAACTTGTATGCCCTCGTATATGGGCAAATGGTGGTCGCACCAATCCACGTTTAGATGTATAGGAAATAAATACTCTCTGAATGGAATAAACACCCGAAGCTCAAAACTTGTTTTTAATACATGCACCCCTCGTATATAGGTAAATGGTGGTCGCAGCATCTACGTTATATAGGAAATAATTACGGAGTTATCAAGGAAACAACTCAAAAAGAATTATACTATTTGGATGAAATAAATATCTGAAGCTTAAAACTTTTGTATACGTGTATGCCCTCGTATATAGGCAAATGGTGGTCGCACCTATCCGCGTTTAGATATAGGAAATAAATAGAGAATTACCAGGGAAACAAGAGAACCAAATCTATTTATCGTTCATTAATAAAAACTCTCTGAAACTGTCACGAAATCATCCGTTTGGAAATTGGATCTAACGACCAGAATATGCGGCCGCTTTGTCTCTGTAGTATCAATTATTTCACTTGTCAGAATAATAGATATATCGTCCGAAACTGAAATCTGGTAAAACTCCCTGCATTGATTACCTCTAGCGTGGTCAATATTTGGCTTCAGCTTTGCTTGTACAGCTTCCAAGTTTACACGTATTTAACGGTTAGAATTGTTCAAAGTCCCATTCAAAAGCGTTTAAAGGGGCTCATTCTATGTTTTTATGCTTCCGAACTGTTCGGGAACTCATATTTGTGCATGGAAAAACAATTAGCAATGCATAAAAACCTCAATCAATGCGAATAACCATCTTTCCTTTGCTATAGATCAATCCTTTACAAGCGTGTTTACACAGTCTATTTTTACTTCAAAACAAGACAAGGTCAAGGTCAACGAGACACACCTCCGCGTTGTTAACACACCTTACAACCGGATGTGTCGATGACTGTGACCTTTTTTGCGAGGAATACGTGAAAAGGTTTATTTTGTACAAGCACTGAACATTTAAACGCTATTTATAAACTATATAATACCAAAGATCCTTTCGTTTATTTATAAAAGTAAATTCATTTGACCTACCATGCACATGACATCAGATGCCGAATCTGTATTCGCTGACTTTCTATGCAGCCGGTTGTACGGTGTGTTAAATCCCGCTGAGCACAGATGACGTATCTCTGACGTAATTGATTTTTGAAGGTTGGGCATATGTAGCCGTTACAAAACAAAAACAAGGACGACCAGCATGTTATTAATTGACTTGGATTTTAAAACTTAATAAAGCTTTGTGAGTGCTAAGAATGGAGATAAGTGATCTACCCCTTCAGGTTGGTAATTTCATACGTTATTTCTGGTTTGTAATTATTGTGCCATTTGCATTTTCGACAGCCTAGCTCGTCCCCCTTTAACGATGTAATCATTTTGTAGATAAAATATCGTTTAACGCCGCGGTCAACTTTTTCAATCACAATTTTGCGGCTAATTCGCCTAAGATTACTTTATCAATCCACACTCCACGTGGAAAATAAACTATCTTTATAATATATAAACTGAAGTTTCTGAACCCGTTAAGAACTACTCCGTTTGGAAATTTAGTTACGAACTACTCCGTTTGGAAATTTGAATATTTAAGAAGAACCCGTGACGACCTTTCTTAAGCTATTATTACATTTTTCACATCTTAATAACTGGACCTCGTGGTCATAAAATATAATATTGAACACGTCCATTATTGATTATGTCTGTTGTAACCAATATTATAATATGACTTTGCGCAAACAACATTTGGGTTTAGTAGCACACCCTACTAATTTCCAATAGATAAGTCAATTAGAAATATGCGTTTTTCTTAAAAAAGATCAAGCGTTGGTCAGGATGTAAGTAGTAATATACCGGGATATTTTGTAACAACATGAGAAGGATAAAACTAAATATTAAAGGAAAAAAAGTATTTCATTATAAACAATAAGAATGTGTCGTCATGTAACACGAATATGAACAATGGATTCAGCATTTATATTAATATAGAGAATAAAAAAAAAAACATATTTCCAGTTTAACGATAGAAGTAAATCTATTTATCGTTCATTAATAAAAACTCTCTGAAACTCTCATGAAACAAACTGTTTAGAAATTGGATCTAACGACGAAAATATTAAATCACTATTTCTCAAGAAACAATAATTGCACTTGTCATAGTAAGAAATGGGTCGTCCGAAAATGAAATCTGGTATATCCAGTATTGATTACTTTTTGCTTGGTCATTTCGTCAATGCTTTTTGTATACAATGTTTGGTCTCAGGCATCTGTCCCACTGGTATGTTGGGAGATGCGCACAGTTGGAACATTTGTCTTCAACCTCGTGCTGATGAATGGAAGCAATTAGAATAAAACATACCAGACTGCACGTATTTGCACTTTTCCATGCTACCTGCATATCTGAATTGATGTCAATATATAATCCAATTCATATTTAGAGACATGAAAATTTGCATACTGGTGTAATATATATTCTCTTCCCATTCCTATATCGGCACTTTGTGCTCAATTGTATTTAGACAATAAACTGGTTGTTTGTATGAATTAATTCTGAAGACAGACACCAGAAGTATATAATTTAATGTGGAAAGTATTTTGAAAAAAAAGGAAGTAGAAAGTGTTAAGAACAATTTTATTGTCTCTTTAGAGTTTTTTTAGGAAACATGTTCACGTAATCACATCGCCTAATAAATTTCAGAAAATTATCCAATTAAAAATTTACGCCGATGAATGACGTAAACCATTGCTGTGATGAAAGATTAAACAATTACAAGCACAATGTATTAAACATTAACCGAAAATGATTACAGTTTCAATATGTCTGCACCTATGAAATGTGTATTAATCTTATCCTCATCTGGTACAAAATGATTCTTGAAAAAAGGAATTCAAATTTCCGTAGGATTTGACATTTGACATGCGCAGATAACGAGAAAACTTTTGGTCTGCGAGTATCACTATATGATCTTTAGTGTACGACATACTTTTTGGACCAATGAAATTGCAGAATATTTTAAATTGTCGCCTCTATATATCGCATAAACGAGCTGCTGGCTATAACTAGTTTATGTGACGTCTATATATAGCCACGCCCCGCATTTTAATAGAGAATTTATTTGAAAAGTGAAATGTAAAAAAATGATATTAAGATCTATGTTGCTATTGTTGGGTTTTTGATAAAATATTGTTCCACATATGTGCGTTTTATAATAATTTCTCTATTTCTATGTCATATTTGACAAGTAATTCGTTATGTGCCTGTCATAAAATGAGTATCATGTTAGCTTGAGAAGGGACAAGCTATCCCATACGAAAATACGAGATGTAAATGAGCCGGGATTTGGAAAAAAGGCCCCTTATGACTTTTGAGAACAACATGGATCTAGATCAGCCTGTGCATACGCACAGTCTGGTACAGATTCGAATGTTGTTCTCCAATAGCTTGTTTATGACCAGTATCAACTGTTAATTAGTAGATTGGGTCCACATTATACAATATATGATCACATGCTGATGAAGAAACTTGATTTTGTAAAACGCTATAAGGGCCCCTTTTCCAGATTAAAGCTCAAATACATGTACTACAGAGCTGCAGTAAAGTATTTGTCTGGGGATTTTTAATAGGTCTACCTCTTTTATACTATCTTTTTTATTTTAATCTATCAATATGGGCTAAATGTGTAGTAGACACGCACTACTAACCAAATACAGTGACAATTTAACAGATTATTTTTTTCAACTCAGGAGAAATTCTTGCACGCATCTTTTCACAGCCAGTCGTACAGAATTATCATAATTATAATATCTAGTTGTAATTGTTTTATAGACTAGTGGTCAGACATAAAGAATAATAATATTTGTCCAAAATCGGTGTACAACGACTTTTCGAATAAGGTAGAATACCCGTAATGTGGCTATTTTGACATTCATAAAACATTGGATTTTTTTTCGGGCGGTGTTGTTAGGTATCCGTACCTATTCGGGCGCGGTCGTAAACATTCGGCGGTGGAAAATCCCACCGCCGAATATATTTTCGACGTCGCTCGAATAATTCCGACGTCGTGCGAATTTCATTACGGGTTGACTACCGTAACTTCATACAAGTACATGTACAAATAATTCATTTGCCTTAAAGACACTTTTTACCCAAATAATACATCTTCACAAGTATATTGGACTAAATAGAGGAGTTGCAACCAAAATACTGATTATCATAAGAAACTTTTTAATACGATAAGATACGATGCCTTACTTTAAACGTTTTCTTGTCTTCAAAAGCGTTTTCCACGTATTTCTTCTGGCAGAATTGTCAAAACTAGGCCTTTTATGAGGAATTAATATAACCTCTCTTTTCTACAAAAAGCCTCTTTTAAAACTACACAAGCTTTACTTACGGAATAATCTAGTGGTTACGATGTTTTGATTACACATCGGTTACCATTATTTTCTAAAAAAAAAAATTTTTGGTCCGAGGAGAAACTGAATAATTTTCCGTAATTATGGTCATTTATCAAAATTATCAGCTGCAAATGAGTCCAATTATTCCAACGTTTCAAGTTAATGTTGTTGAAAATGGATATCGTCCTTGATTTTTATGCAACCAAAAAGTTCCAAAGAACGACCCTGTTTTGACATCCATCATATTTCAATGTCTTTGGGAAAATACTAATAGGCAACATTGCCTCCATTATCTTCAATAGTTTCTGAAAATTTAACTCAACATTCATTTAGTCGTCGCTAGTATTTATATTGGACTTAAAATTCGTTAGGACTAGGCGACTCGCCAACCCATCTATGACTACATTTCGTTGCTTTTCAACAAAGAGCTCGTAAGAGCAGCTTACACAAGCTACAGTTACGAGGTTTCGTTGAAAAGCGACGCTATGCTATCTGCTTTTCGGGTCCTTTTCAGGTCTCTATGGACGCCTCGGTCTACGACAGTGCTTTAAGACTTGTCGAAATTCGAAATGTAATTTTACAATTTTTTTCTGGGTAGGGAAATGAAGATATTGCTTTTCACACGTACTTTCTTCATTTTGCACAATGCTTTCCAGCATCTGTATCTTGTGGGTCGTCAAAATTCGTTAATTGGTTTAGAAGATACTCAACCGGTAGAACAAAATGAGGTTGTTTAAGATAAGTATTTTGCTGTTGATTGAATTTGAATCTTTCACAAATAAGCCTTCGTGTCGACTTTGAGGAAAAAGAGCTGCTGATACCAAGTGCAGTATATCGGCTTATACTCTCTTACGAACAGAGCGCATTCTCCCTACATTCCATTTCGATAGAATGAGCTCTGTTCTCGCGGGGTCTTTTCACGTCTAATATCGGGGCCTTGGCGGGATTTCGGTACCCAATCGCCGCCAATATACTCATAAACAATCGAAAATTCTGATACAAGAAATGATTGGTTGACGCTTCAAATTACCAGCTTCCGCCAAAAATAGAAACGACGTAATGTATACGTAATCAAACCAGATCAAACTGACTGATTCTGATTCGATAATGCAAATGTTACCGGCTTCAGCCAAAAATAGAAGCGACGTAATGTATACGTAATGATCATGCAAGATAAGACTGAATGATTTTGATTCGATAATTCAAATGGTGTGCTATAATTAGATTATGACGACCAAATAGGCTGTTGGCGTACCGAAAACTGCAGAGGTCATATTTGATGGTTTAATCAATAGAGCTCGGCAATGGAGAGTAATCGGCTTATAAACATTTCGCCCTCCTTTTCTCTCCCTGCTTTGCATACCATGTCTTTTTCTATTTCCGATTTTGTATGGAATATCAACAATCTCCCTTATTAAGACCAAATTTAAATTGTGTTGTTTTAGGAGAGAGTTGAATGATAAAAGTGGGAATGAAATAAAAACCCGGGATAAAACATCAAACAACAAACAAAAGCTTCGTGTTGATATGTATTCCAAGATTTCTAGATTAAATTTTGTTATTTTCCAGACATAAAAGGATTTAATTTCATTTATGGCATTTTCTGACACTTCAGCATGACTTAATTTGATATTTATGCGCGATAATTTTGTGGAACATGCCACATGTGTTATATTGTTTGAGATACATTAGATATCTGTGAAATTCTCGAAAACCGCAGCTTTAAACATGCACTTTATCGACAGAGGGAATTTCCTGAACAATAAGAAGACTGGTTTTATGGGCTTACTTAAGGATTTCCGGCTGCATTTTCAAAAAAAAATGCATATACTTTGTAATAGCCCCAAAGGAATGAAACATCTTTTATACATTTAGCATTTTACATGACCCACAAAACGCTTGGATAAAATTATTGTACTGATAAATGCAAGTAAAACGACAATTAGCCTGGAGTCTATAAAAGTGCTCAGTATATCGCTACTTTTCAACAGAAACCTTTTCACAGCTTAAAATTAGCTGCAGTTTCGGGGTTTTCGTTTATAAGCGAGTAGCATAATATACATTATTTGCTTTCATAGAAAAATATATTTGATTGCAACCAGTCTTAACTGATAAGAACGTTTGTTTAGCCTTCGTACTTACCGTATGCCGAGAAATATGCAGCAAGCCGGTATTAGGAACAGCAGGCTGGTTATGTTACATGCTAGAGCAACCTGTGTCACTGTGTGATAGGGCTGTTTTTCTACACAATTCGTATAATCCGTCCATTCCTTTCCAGTTTGTGCATTTCTTGCCCAGGTACCATTCTCTGTGCAATCTTTGTATGCAGTGGCTGAAAATAAAAATAAAATGTTTGTTTTGTTTTATCTGGTTTAAGGTAGCCTATATTCTGATTTTTTTCGGGAGAAAGGGCGGAGCCTAGTAAACGGTTACTAGTATTACATTGAAGATTGAGGAGAAACAGCGTTTTCAATTAGCGGTAAATCGTCGGTGTTATTGCAAATTATTGTAACTGCAGCTTGAATCAAGCTGTATTTACGAGGTTTTTTAATAACACGTTTTACAATCGCACAGTCTTTCAATTTCGAAATGTTTTCATGCTCGTGCCGCACGTTTTTTCCCTTATGTTAACCAAGGTATCGAGAAGTAAACTCGTCGAATAACCTTTTGGCTTAGCCACACCCATTCAGGTGAATAAAAACGCAATATATCATTAATGAATTTCACACGGTTTTCGTGCGACTTAAGTAACATTCGCTATGTACCCGAACCTATATAGGCGACGTTGGAAATACATGTATGCGGTGGTGGAACGTTCCAACGCCGAATGCTTAGGACGTCCCCCAAATAATTCCTGCGTCTGGTGAACGAATTTTAGCGGGTAAATTATTCGTTTCCAAATCAAGACATGACTGACGTTTTTAGTAGTAGATTTTCAACAATTCGTGAAAAGAAAAAAGAAACATCCATATTTTCTATTTTCGGCCCATTTTGTACTTTTGTAATCAATTATTTTGTCGCCAGACATCTTCAAAAATTAGAGCCGTCTAGAGTTTTGTCATTTGGGAGAGATTAGGCAATAGAAACGTCATAGCTTATTAAAGGGTTAATATTAACTCTTTCCGAAACAGATAACCTCGGATCAGTCTAATTTTTAAAGATTTTACTGAGGACAAAATTGACATCAATGAATACAGAGCGTGTGTACATATATTCCATAACATATTATTAACATATTAAAATAGCATATTGACGCGAATGGAGAAAATGCTGATCAACAGCATTTTCTTCTACTGTCTGTTTGTTTTCTCAAGCACTGTTTATCAGGCACATCAAAACCAGGTATATTTTGGGAAGAACTGAGTAATAAAAACGTCATAGCTAATTACAGGATTAATTCTAAAACCTTAGTTATGTTTAGTATTTTCCTGTTTCCTGTAGCGTCCACAAATTCATTAACTACATTGTTGTACTTTTCGTTCTTACGGAAAAGGAACCAGTAAAAGTTATAGACGAAAGAAAAAGCGACGTGCAAAATATGTGCGACAAAATATAGCCTAGAGATATACGATAAACGCCGGTTACATCGGCGCATGGCCAACAGTTTGGCGGTCTATCTGTTCAAAGGTTAATGCTGGGAAACTGGTCCTCAGTAAAACATGAAAAACATGGTATCACCCATCAAGTCCGTTCCTGTTTGACCGTAAATATAAGACATATCAAAGGGGTCAAAAGTCTATACATGTATTTAAGGTGCACCTATAAAAATACAAGCGCACTTGTATATTCTGAGGCGGTTTTACAAATTTTATGCGCACACTTGTACATTATTCTTATAAGTGCACTCGTAAAATTTATAAGATCATTTCAGAATATACAAGTGCACTTTATAGTATTTCTTACAGGCGCACTCGTATTTTAGAGCCTCGTTTTGACTATGAAATCTATAGAGCCTGATTATGTAATAAAATACAAGTGTGCGTATAAAATTTACAAGTGCACTTGTATTTTTTTTACAGATGTACACAAATATAGACTTTGACCCATTTGGTACGGCATATGTAAATAATGCTATGCACCACACTACTTTGCAAACTCTGGCTGACCCCACATTGAACTGATACCTAAATATGTAGCACGGATCCTTTAATGTTGGAAGAATGAAACGTTTTGAAAATATGTCATGACCAAAATCCCCTGAGTTTAGACAGGAAAAAAATGTCCCAGAAATCATTAAGTACATAAATGACGCGGGCATAGGAAAGAGGGACCTTGAAATAGGAAAGAGGGACCTTGAAGCAATTGAGACAAAATGGATATAGATCTGCCTGTGCATTCGCACAGTCTAATCTAGATCCATTTTGTCATCTTACAGCTTATTCATAAGGTATCCAACCCCTCAAAAGCATCAAAGAGCCAGATGCGAACTTTGAAAAGTGCAAATATTTCCTACACCGTGTTACATTTCCATTCAAAATACAAACATAAGCAATTTGTACGGTTTAGAAATTTGAATTAATGCATACTTATGGAAATATTTGACAAAAGTGTTAAAAATTACCTCCCTTGTATATGAATATAGAGTTAAAAAATATTTGTTAATTATTTTCTTCTTGAAGCATAATCTTGAAATCCGGCACAGTGAATCAACTTATGTGAAGTGTATTTACAAGTGTGTGTAATTTGGTGCATTTTGTATGGCTAGAAAGTTGTGATTTTTTCAGGGTCTGTAAACCTTACATGCTATCCTTGAAACTCGGATTTCTTTACATTTTCCCAAATGGCTCAATCTAAGGGTTGTTCAGTTTGAGAGCTTCTGTAGATAACAAAAATGATATTGATAAAGAAAGGATTTCAGGACATATTTGCAAAGAAAAAATAGGCAAAAGGAGGAAATGCTGGTTACCAGAATTTTATTCTTTTGCCTAAATGTTTTCTCGAGCCTTTTTGTTACGGGACGTCAAAACTAGGCCTGCTTAAGTATTTTTTTCTGGAAAATTATGTTGTTGAATCTATGTGACCTAGTCGTTCGACCTATTTGTACTTTCTATAGCCATTCATTCTATAGGATGGCTTTTCTCCAAAACCATCGTAACTGCATACTGTTTGAAGCCGTAGTTACAATGCTTTAGAAGAAAAGCAACATCCAGTCAGACTGATGGACTAAGACCCTCTGGCGCTATGGTTTTACCGAACCTTTTACCTTCCGAAAGTCTAATAGCGCTTGCTCGATTTGGTTATCAACCCTTACTTATCTGTGTATCATAAAACACGAAGTCAACTTTTTGAACTTGGAATACTATTAACCCTTTCCAAAACAATATGTTCTTTTCATATCCTTAGCAGAAAAGGCTGGGGAAAAACATTGAGACAAAAGAAGAAAATGCTGGTGACCAACATTTTCTCCTTTTGTCACAATAGTTTTTTTTGCTATATTGCACAATAATCTTATTGCTGTCAATTTTTTGTTTTGTCGTCTGCAGCATCTTCTACATTGGACTATCTTGATATTTTGTGTTTTTGGGAAAGGGGTTAAATGTTGTTTGCTGTTGTTTGGGGAGAGCAGAAGTTAAAAGAACATCAAATACCAATTCATAGAATAACGAAAAAATTCATAATAAATAATAAATTGAGAAATTAACCCTTTCTCAAACAAGACCTGGTTTTCATAGAAGTGGCTTGGGAAAACATTGAGACAAAAGAAGAAACTGCTGACAACCAGCAGTTTCTCCTTTTGTCTTAATATTTTCTAGGCTAAATTGTACACAAATTCTTTGAATATTAGCATCCATTCTGTCGATGAGGCACCTTTCAAATTGGACTAACCCAAAATTTTGTCGTTTGGGTAAGGGTTAAAGTAAGCCTTATGTTACCATGGTGTTTGAGACGGGAGAATCTTACTTGACCTTTCTGACCAAGCCTTCAAAGAAATAGTTAGAAGTGTTTTTATTTTCCTATTTGTGTTTGTTTTTTTTTTTTTTTTTTTTTGTCTGTGAAGGTGCTCTTGTACTTCTTCTTTCTCTATTTCTAGTTGGGCATGAATTAACCCTTTTCCATTTGAAAAATAATATGCTCACTGGTGGTGAACTTGGCTAAAGCGAGGGACGCTTTTTCGCGAACAATGTATTCCGTCGGTGTTGTTATAAAATCTCGTAACTACGGCTTCGATAAAGCCGTAGTTACGAGATGTTATAACAACACCGACGGTTTGCCAATACACAACGATAAGCCAGGTTTACTTTTATGACAAATTCATTGTAAAATCTTTAAACTCACATTTAAACGTAAAAATATCTATACCTCGTTATAAAGAAAAACGTCCCTCACTTTGGCCAAGTTCACGACCATTGATGCTGCTACAGGGTGAAAGGTGCCGCAGATGACAAAATGGATGCTGTTAATGTTTTGTTATTTTTTTTTTTTTTTGTAAGTTTTGCAATAAATATATAGCAATAAATCTTGACTCTGGAAAATGGTCCAAAATGTCATTTGAGAGATGAGCCCAACATTGATCCTGATCAGCTTGTGTGTACTGGCAGTCCTACCAGTATCGATGTAATGTATTCTTCATTGCCCACGGTAACCACGGTGCAGAATTACGTTACAAAAATTTATCTTTACGTTTCAAAAATTAACCCATTACTGCATAGTGACGCCTTCTGACTCTCTCATAAGGAAAGGATTGGGAAAACATTGTGGAAAATGAAGAAATTGCTCGTGACAAGCATTTTCCACAATGTTTTCTGATCTAAACTGGAAATAATTTTTGAAATTTCATCAACTTGAAATTGTCGATGTACCTTTCAAATTGGAACAGTCCAAAGTTTTGCCGTCTGGTAGTGGGTTAAGTAATTATTCATCAATTCGATGATGATTGTATTAATGCATGACCTATTTGAAAAAGCCTTGAATTTGCTGAATGCGAAGTATCTTTTAAAGAACATCCCAAAACAAGAGCCGTCAGAGACGGACAATGCTCCCCGAATAAGGCATTGTCACAATAAATGTATGCCATGCAGAGCTAACATAAAGCTAGCAAATGTTAAGCCCCCTTTTTGCATGACATAATTTTTATAACCAAATTTCACATAGTCTATTGTCAAGGGCATCTGATTTACTATTCAAATTTGAAATTTCATCAAATTCTGACCATTAGACTAGGAGAAATTAGAGAAAAACTATATTTTACCTTAAGTCCCTTTTCCCATGACGAGGCCTCAAATCCAAAAACCGGGAAATGTACATCAGCATTATGTCATAGGGAGTTCACATGGTAAGTTTCAATTGATTTGACCCAAGAGTTATGGAGAAATCACTTCGCACGGACGGACGGACGGACGGACGGAATGACGGACGGACGGACGGACAGACAAAGCGGTGACTATATGCTCTCTCTTCGGGGAGCATAAAAAGGTATTAACGACCAACCGCAATCTTAATGAGCCGTCAATAACTTTTTATCAGTTGTTGTTTAAAAAGATCGACCAAATCCAGAAAATATTTGCCCCCCCCCCCCCCCCCCCCACACACACACACACACTTTTGTGCCTCGTTCCTAATTTTTCCAAACCTGATATACATTAACATATTTTTAATAAATATCTAAATTTCTGTGTCACGTGATTCCAACGGAATATTCTATTATACGTCACATATTTGCGTCGTATTCTACGAGTATTTAGCCAATCGTAGGGACCGCATCACCACAGGTTGCAATCACGTGACTTTGTTATGATATGTTTTCCTATTTTTGTAAACAAGAACACTCTGTAAGAACTCATTTTTCTCAAATTTTAAATCAAATCCTTTACACAAGATATTGAGATATGTGCCATTCGCTGCGTCTTACTCTCCGGTCTATTTTGATACCAAGATCTTCCCTCAAATCTCTGTCAAAGCTGAGAACATTCGTGGAAAGTATTTTGGAATGCCGTGATATATTTTCTTAAGAAATGTTTGCACTTTACACGAATGTTCTCCACTTTGAAAGGGATTTGAGGGAATATCTTGGTATCAAAATAAACATGAGAGTACGACGTATCGAATGGTAGGTATCTCAATACTGAGAGTTAAATACATGTATTTGATTTAAAATTTGAGAAAAATGTGTACTTCCTGAGTGTTTTTGTTTACATAAGTTACGAAAGCATATCATAACAAAGCCACGTGATTGCCGCCTGTGATCACTATCACAAAATTAATCATGTAGAGTTTTCCCAAATCTCGGCTCAAACACATTGTGGGAAATTCAGCCTGTCAATACCCATCGTTTCACGAGCAGATTAGATGCGTCGTATTTCGGAAACGAGCGACATTTTTATCGGATTTTATTGGCGCTCTGGCATAGTTATTGAATATTAATTAAATATATTCGGGATCGGTTGCATAACAAATCTAGGAGTTTTACCCTTGCCATAGAAATAAACCCTAACCAACAAACAAATACAAACAAAACAAAAAAAAAACAACAGAATTTCAGAACGGTCAGCAGACGGACCGATCTCTTTAGCAGTCTTTGCGATATCAAAATTCTAGACTTATCCAAATTCAAAAATGTTGCAGACGACATTTTAAAGTCAACGTAATTTTACATTTTCTATCTTCATCGTTAGGAAATCTTGTGGGAATTGATGAAATTGTTTGTTACAATTTATTCATTTTCAACTTTTATTAATCCTGTGGGAAGTCAAAAGCATTAGTACGTGGAAAAGTGTTAAAAGTAATTCAAAGTTTTTGATGTCTTAGCGAAATGTGTTTATTACCTCTTCCGAACAAGACATTGCCTTGACGTCTCTAGTAGAAATGGGTTGCCGAAAAAATATAGCAAAATAAGAAAATGAATGTGCTTGAATATTTTTCTGTGCTATTACGTGTACAAATCTCAAAATTCGCTTTGTTCATCCCGTCGTTGGCAACAGCTTTCACGTTTAACCACACATTTCTTTTTATTTTTTAGATGAATAAACAATCTAAAAATGTTGTGCTGTTAAAGATATTGCGTCACGTCCTTCTGTGTGGGATAATCATAATTGCAGCCTAGATATCGCATTTTTTCTTTGAAATTTTCGTTTGCAAGGTAACAATATCCGAAAACATTATAGTGGCCATTATAGTTTCATCAAAATATAGCTACACTGTTTCCTATGTTTTAAAAAACCCACTACAGTGATAAATGGAAATCACAAAATTTTGATTTTTTTTATTATACTTTGAAAAGAGCAACAAATAAGATGGGGTATTGACATGTAAATTATCTTATTTCAAGTCCAAACCACATGTTGTGAGTACTCGTCTCGAGGAGACGATTCAAATGATTACCAACAACAAAGGATTTTGATAAATAATAGGAATTAATACTTTTAGAAAAAGCCAATACACTCTCTTATATGTAGCTCTGCTTTGAGTACTAGGTTTGTACTTCACATCTCTCGTATTCGGCCTATATCTATTTTTATATGTCAAAACTGTCAAGTATTATCTATTAAATGAACGGATGATTAATTTCTTTGATACTCTTGTCAATCATGTGAGGTCTTAAACGATGAATTATTAAATAAGATGACATCGACTGACAATAAAAATCAGAAACAGAGAGGTTCAATTTACTTATTCGGATTCTACGAACATTTGTATTTAAGGCCCCGCTTTCCAAATCGGATAACTGATTTTCTATCAAATGAGCGGATGGTTATTTTCTTTGATACTCTTGTCAATTATGAACAGCCCTTTAAGATCTAAAACGATGAATTATTGTATAAGATGACATCGAATGACAATGGAAATTCAGAAACAGACAGATTCAATTTACTCATTTGGATTCTGCGGGCATTCGTACTTAAGGTCCCGATTGCCGTATCAGCTTATATATGTCAGTTATTGGCAATTCATTACATGAAATGATAAGTCATGGCAATTATGGGCAGCTCTTCAAGATCTAAATCATTTGAATTATTATATAAGATGGTATCAAATGACAGTGGAAATATAGAAACGGTCATCCAAGTCAAATCTGACCTAGTTCTTGTGTTATGGAAAATGAGGAAAGGTCAAAGGTGACATGGACTTACTTTCTATTAATTGAAAGATTGATTAACTCCTTTGATATAAGTGTCAGTCATGATTTGCACTCTTCGAATTTGAGACAGATTATTTGATAGACAGTTCTGATAAACCACCATCTTAACAATTAAACGATCGCTAGCCACATCAACTTGAAAAGGGAGGCCATCCTGGAACAGTTTGTCAGTTTCACTTTCTTTTTTTGAAGACTAACTGTAAAGTGATCCCAAAATAAGCTGATGTTTATAAACAATCTTTTAACCTATAAAACATGTTATAATAGAGACGCGCGTGCAAATAATCTCGTCAATATAACATTAAAATACTGATTGTTGTCGATATGATTTCGTTTTGGCCAGTATAACCTATAATTAGCAAATGAATATGGGCTTTATTGTTTGCTGGGAACCAGGATATCGTGGGACCACTACATTAAAGTGACATTTCAGAATTTTTTGTCATAAATTTTACTTTTATTTTTATCTGAAAGAGCATATTTCCTTATGAAAATTCTGAAAATTTCAAGCCAAAATATTGCGCCGTTTACGAGAAATTTATATTTTGTGTTAAAATTGAACAAATTGTTGTGGACAACAGTTCGGATTTATATGCAATTTATCGATTATGTATCAACTTTAAATGCGTGTTTCTCGCTTAATGGCAACAACTTAAAAAACTAATAGTATTTATACTCATTAGAATAACCAATCTTGGCATCAAGACATACTTTAAAAAATTGAAATTGGAATGAAATGTCCCTTTAACGATATTATTTATATAAACAAGAGATGTTGGAGGGCAGCCAAGCGCGACTATCAAATGACGAATAGTGAAATGTTCTTTGTCCAGAAATTACATGTTAGAGTAATTAGTATTTGCCTAGATGCTGATATAATGGTCAGAGAGGAGTTTGCAAAGATTCAGAGCAATAGCATAAGTAGGAACAGAGATTTGATAACCTGCACATAAAACATGACCAAAGCATTACACTGACCCCCGCGTGACTAGTATAGTACCCATATTCTACGAATATTTGCGCTAAAAACGGATGACAGATTTACCATATTTCGAGAAAATTAAGTTTACTTGTTCTCTTATAAACTATACTCCTCACAAAAAGTTAAGCAACAAAAGTAATTCTCTCAATATTCTTTTTATACACGCGGAAATTTTTGCAAAGATTTGTTATTCGGACAGCCATATCTATGCTTAAACACACTTAAAAGAATACTGAATGTTATCGTCTCCAAAAACAGCTATCACGTGATTAGAAGACACTCACCCCCAAAACATGCATGCAAAATGTGTCGCATATACGGATGTCAAACTTGGCATTAGCTCCGTATGTGCTTAAAACGCATCAATTTGACAACTTTGATGTCATCAACATTTGAATCATGCCAATACTTCACTTGACCCCAATTGAAGTGGCTCAAATTGTGGGAATGCTACAGGGAGGGGCAACCAAGACTGCTGCTGCCATTTACTTTAAATTTCATCGCAGTATTGACTGAAGAGCAATAACCCGATACAATCAAACTGGACAGATGTCAGAGAGACCACGTTCAGGTCGTCTAAGAGTAACAACACCTTGTGGAGATCGTTATGTTGCAACCTTAGTCCGTAGGAACTGGCTTACAACGGTCAGATCGCTGTAAAATGACCTTCAGAGGATGTCAGGAAACAGACTTTCCATCTAAACCGTGATAAACATGTTTCACAAAGAAGGTCTAAGGTCCAGGATATCACTTC
This sequence comes from Fragum sueziense, assembly GCA_963680895.1. Taxonomy (NCBI): domain Eukaryota; kingdom Metazoa; phylum Mollusca; class Bivalvia; order Cardiida; family Cardiidae; genus Fragum; species Fragum sueziense. The sequence goes on along the minus strand of OY804596.1, from coordinate 64,977,450 downwards.
AACGGATCCAACTTCCCCTAAGACATCGACGGCAAAGATTAATATTGGAACATCAACATCAAGACTGACGGTCACCCGTCGGCGTCAAAAACTCTTAACTGACTCGTCAAGATTCTGCCTTGATTCTAATGATGGCATGACACGTGTGTGGAGAAACGGTAATGAACGGTTTGCCGACTGTAACATCGCTGAACACGACCAATATGAACGTGGGAGTTTGATGGTCTGGAGAGGTATCAGCGTTTGCCACAGAACAGAGCTGATTGTTATCAGAGGAGGTTCAATGACTGGTGTAAGGTGCATTTACGAGATCATCACGCCTGTTATCATCCTTCTGGCACAGTAAACAGATCCAACTGTTATGTAAATGAATGGTAATGCCAGTCCCTATCGTTCTGGAATTGTGACCGAAATTCTGTGGACCAACAACATCAGACATATAGACTAGCCTGCTACGTTTTTAGACTTTAATTCGATACAACATACATAGGACATTCTTTGAGGGCGTGTCTATGGTCAGCTTGTTCGCCCACAGACTCTGGATGAACAGCAACAGGTCTTGAAGACAGAATGGAGGATCAATCCACAACGGACATTAAACAGACAAATCTGCTTGATGCCAAGGTATGTTCGGGCGTGTGTTGAACATCGTAGGGTTCATACCAGGTACTTGATGCTCGATCATGGCCTGAAGTGGCCGGAAAACAACTTTTTACACATTCTGAACTGCTGGCGAGTTACGTTTTGCACCTTTGTTTCGTCGGGACGTTTTTCGAGGATCTGTAACTTCGTTATTGTTTGATGATTTTCCCAATCATTCAACGTAATTTGTGTAATAATACCCCAACTTTGTATTGTATAAAACATAGATCATTAGATGTGATAAAACACATTTGAGAAAGAAAAACATCTTTGTTGCTTAACTTTTTGTGAGGAGTATAATAGAATAAATGGAAACATTTAGAAATACATAACACAATTTTCTGGAAAATAATTTGATAGTGTAAACATGAAAAGCGTTTTAATTTAGAAATTATTTTGAAAAATTGTTGTCATTTCTATCGTGAAACATTTGAGCCAGGATCTGGAAAAACGTCCCTTATAGCATTTGAGAACAACATTGTTCCAGATCAGCCTGCGTATACACGCAGTCTGACCAGGAACAATGTAGTTCTCCAATAGCTTCTTCGTGATCTGTTGTACCTTATTGAGAGAAGCATTGATGCATATTGGGCTGCATTTGACAACATGCTGATCTTGAATCTCAAATTTTAAAAATGCTATAAGGGACATTTTTCCAGATCCCGGCTCATTTCTATCGTGGAACACTTGGGATAAACCGACGACATCACCAGATGGCACAATTTTAGACTTGTTCAAATTCAAAGAACTTGCAAACGACATTTTTAAGCGAATGAAAATTTGCATGTTTTGATCATTCGGGGTACACAACATTGTGGAAAATGAAGGTATTGTTCGTCACGAACGATTTCTTCATTTTTCCACAATGTTTTCAAAACATTTACATTGGTGAGTCAAAAAGGATCTTTGTGTGGTAAAAGGTTAACCCATCACTGCATAGTGACGCCTTTTGACTCCCCCCAAAAAAGGATTGATAAAACATTGCGGAAAATGAAGATATTGCTTGTGACAAGCAATTTCTTCATTTGCCAGAATGTTTTCTAACCCAAAACTGAATAATAAATCATCAACTTGGAATCTGCAACACCTTTCAAATTGTAATAGTACAAAATTTTGCCGTTTGGGAAAGGGTTAAATAAACCTCATGGGCACAATTCGTTGTTTTTGAAGGTAAATTGTGCTTGTTCAACTACTTTAAGGTAGTTCACCCCTAATGAAATTCGCGCGACGTCGACATTATTCGAGCGAAGTCGAAAACAATCGGCGGTGGCACTTCCACCGCCGAATGTTTACGAACGCGCCCGAGTAGGTTCGGATACGTAACCACGCCGCTCGAAAAAAAAGCCGATGTTTTATGAACCTCAAAATGGCCACATTACGGGTATTCTACCTGAAACATTGATCTCTTTTTCAGCAGTTCTCGGTCTAAAAAGGGTCCAATATTTGTCAACTATCTGGGTTCAGCTGGTTGTCAATACTTATAGAAAATTAGGAAAAAGGAGTTATTCCGTCATTCGAAAACTCCTTTATTAACAGAAATCGTGGGTTTTATATCCGTTTATTAAACGTTCAAGAAATGTCAAATGTATTCCCTTTCGTACGAAAGCAATAATGTGTAAATGATAGTACGCGTATATCTGTCGAAGTAGGCTAAATTGTACTTCCCATGTGTTTCTAAGTTAGTCGGTGTAATTTTTAATGTCGCTTTTTATTATTAGTATTTAGTTTATTTGAGCCACATTCACATCCAAAATGATGCTATAAGGCAGTCCACCCCAAGTGAGATTAACACGACGTCGGAACATTTCGGTTGACGTCGTAAACATTCTCCGGTGGGAAACGTCGTTTTTCTCTTACTCATAATGTGTCCGTATAGATCGGAAACGTTCCGAATGTTTGCGACGTCGTGCGAAAAAATCCTAACATGCTAATTTCAGAAGAAATTATAAGAGAGTTATTGCAATATGAATATTTTATCAGAGTTAATTTTTGTTTGCTCTCATTTATTGTTATACGTGAATTTTTATGATAAAAGATGTAGTTTTGAGGCTCATTACCAGACTAATACTGCTTTTCAACGAAAACCTCGTAACTGCAGCTTTAAACAAGCTGCAGTTACGAGGTTTTCGTTGAAAAGCGACGTTATATTACGTTAGATTGTTCTAAGCTTCAATTAAATGTTTGTTGCGTAGACCTAAAATTATTTTGGCCCCAGGTTTTCATGCAAGCCATTTCGCCACTATGTACATACATGAATAAGCTTTCAGTGCTTGTTTACTTTTACTATGGTGTCGTTCAAAATATTTTATAATTAGATGCACCAAAAACTGCATATTGTTAAGGGACGGGGTCTAAATAGGTTCAATATACTACCATCGCTGAATATATCATGTAGTATCATGAAGTATGCAAGTGTCTAAATTATAGAATCTCAGACATTTATGATATTATTCTAGACAACTAATCGCACAATTTGTTCACAAATGTTTTTTGTGTAAATACTGATTACTGTTAACTCATATATCCACGATATCTTGTCAATATCATATCCATTTATGTTTATTTTGTCATCTGCAGCAGCGTTCACATTGAAATCACCAAGTTTTTGTTGTTTTTGAATAACTTTTACTAAGTTTTGACATAAATATGAATTAAAGAAGTCTAACTCAGTTATCGCGAAATCGTTCCAGCATTACAAAGTGTATTCAACGAAGACAAAGGCACCCATATTAATTCACAGATCGATGTCTTACAGAAACATTGTTTGTGTTTTGAAAAGCATATTCGGAATGATACAATGTAACACAATATGATGTTTGCTTTGGCCGTTATAAAAATGTATATCAATCAATTTGTTCCAGGTTTGAAGTGGTAATTTGTATGCTCTAGAATAACGCAGCTTTTCAACTAACACCTCGTAGCTGCAGCTTAAGAAAAGCTGCAGTTACGAGGTGTTAGTTGAAAAGCAACATTACATGTAATAAAGTGCCTTACATCTTGTTTATAGTGGGTCAAGTAGATGGCATTTTCTTCTGTTTCCAAAGGTAATTTCTATTACGTATGACAAATGCGTCATTGGTCGAGAAATGGTTAATTTGTGAACATAATGTCCGCTTTCGATTGTCTGAAAGTTTTCAAAAGATACCGACCTTGTACTAGAAAAGCGATTAAGGCTCTTGAATTGTTTGCTTTTACTTAACCCTTTCCCAAACGGCAAAATTTTAGAATGATCCACTTCAAAAACTGCTACAAATGACAAAATGGATGTTATTAAAGATAGGATTTGTGTAAAATATGGCATAGAAAATATTGAGATTATCAGCAGTTTCTTCTTTTGTCTCGATGTTTTCCCAAGACATTTCTATTTGGGACGTCGAAACCAGGTCTTGTTTTGGGAAAGGGTTAAAGAAATCAATGGGTTTTCCATGATAGTGACGTGATCGAAAAAAAAGCTCTCCGGGAGGGCAAGAACAGTTTCCATTTGAACAAGTTACTGTAGAAGAAACACAAAACACCAATAAAACATTTTTGCAGAAAACGATTTTCATTTTGGTCTCACGTTTGATTTATTGTGTCATGGCAACCAGATGCAGGCTAATCTAATTCCCTCTCGAACTTTGAAAGAAGTTTTTGCAGGGAAGATTCCCATTAAGTTTGGTTGAAATTGACTTAAGTAAAGAAGATGTTTAAAAAGAGGTTTACGCACAGACGGACGGACACACAGCGGCTACAGGGTTATCGCATAAGTCCAATGGCCTTTGGTCAGTGAAGCGTAAACTGTTGATGATTAGGATTCTTCTTTTTAAGCATCGTTGTTTTCCCGATCCAACCAGATATAAAAAAAATACTGAACAAAAAAGCATCATGGAATGACACTAATATCTAATCAGAATTCATTTGGGCACTACAGTCCGGAAGCACTTTTGTTGTGTAGGGTCTCTAAACATTCAATTCTTACGCTCGATATTATGATAATTTTGTGGTCCATTTATCATTATTCTGATTCTTCCATTTGTCTACTTTATACAATTTTCAATTGCTTGCAAGATTTCAAAACATGTGTTCTCACACCCTAATACCGGCTATCACTCGGACCGTTGCAAACCTCGTGCAGTATCATCGATAAATGGCGGGTGTACTGGATAGGTCATACTTTTTCCATTTTTCTTTTGTGTTAAAACGCTTCTCAGCTATATTTTGTAGTGTACTAGGCTGGTCATATATTTGAGTACCTACATGTCAAATATTATCCCAAATATTCCTCAAACAACACAATTATTTAACAACATAGCCCTAACTTCACTCATTTTTATGTAAAATCCAACTTTCAGTCCATATAATGAGGAAATGATAATGTGATCGTTAGAATTAATATAGCAATTAGAAAAGTCAATCAATTTTCTTACACTATGTAAATTGAGAAAACTGTTTGAATTGAATTAAGTTCAGACTGACCGATTAAAATTGAACACTTGTGCCGATTTGGCTATCACGAACAGCATATTGAAGCCGTATGTTCTGTTCGTGATAGTATAAATTTGTACCTCACCAAACTTTGTTTGACTATAACAATATAACGGAATATTTGATCGTCTTCGCAAACGAATAGTTGCTAGATAATATACTAGATTTCCATTTTGTAATAAATTTTCTAACATTCACTTTAGTGTTTTTTCTAAAATTTGCATGGACAGGTGGATTTTACATACAAATATGTGAAGTTACGTCTTTATTGTTGAATAAGTTTGCTGATTGAGAAATCTTTGGGCTAATATTTGACCTGTAGGTACTCAAATATATGGTCAGCCTAGTACACTGCAAAACAAAGCTGAGAAGCGTAATAACACAAAATAAAAATGGAAAAAGTATGACCGACCCAGTACAACCGCTATTTATAGATGATACTGCACGAGGTTTGCAACGGCACGAGTGATAGCCGGTAATAGGGTATGGTCCTGGCCCATTTATTATCATTTAAATGTTTAAGTTGTTCTTTAATTTGTGTAGGCTACATTATACACGCTTTCAATTATTTGTCAGGTATTAAGCCATCTCGACCTTAGACTGGATAAACGATTAAGCCTCTTGACTTGTATTGTTATACTGTTTATTTAACCATTTTCTAAAACGAGACCTAGTTTTTGACGACCCTATTATGAAAATGTTAGAACAATATTAAGACAAACAATTCTAATAGCCAGCAGTTTCCCAGTTAGAATAAATGAGCCGGGATCTGGAAAAAGGTCCCTTAAAGCATTTTTAAGAATTGAGTTTCAAGATCAGCCTCTTGTCAAAAGCAGTCCAATGGGCATCCATGCTGCTATCTTTAAGTTACTACAGGTCTCAAAGAAACTTTTAGAGAACAACATGGATCCTGATCAGACTGTGTGTATGCACAGGCTGATCTGGATCTATGCTGGGCTCAAAAGCCTTAAGGGACGTTTTTCCAGATCCTGGATCATTAATGTTTTCTGTACTTTATTGGTACGAAAGAACTTTATTACTTCATGTGTATTCAATTTTTATATCTGAAATTGTCAAATATTTGTGACAAGTCACGCTAAAAGGGACCTTATTGGAAGTGGGGAGAAGTATCGACCCTAGTCAGTCTGCGCGGACAGCGCAGACTGACCAGGATCGATACTTTTTCACTCAAGGGTTATTTTCTGGATCTAGATTGATTGTCCTGTCTCATTTTTTGTTCATTTCCAAATACCAGATCTGGTTGACCACTGATCCTTTCCCTAAATTTGGTCTTTGGACTTCCCATAATAACCCATTTAGCTTGACGTGTCACATTTATATTATGGAAAAGGGGATTCACATTATGTCAGACGCCAATTTCCATTGATAAGAACACATAGACTCAGATAAGGAAAGTGGCACTAATGGCAAAGGAGATTAACGTCGATAACGTACATTCGAATATCCCCGGATAATGTCGATCAAAGATCGAATCATCGACACGGATGTGTGTGTATGAAGAAATGTCTAAAAAAATCACAATTCTTAGCCGGAAGTAGCTACGCTTCACAAAGTAGTTTTCGATGTCATCCAAATGAACAACAATGGTAACTTGCGGGACTAGTCTTGCAGGTTGTGATCATTATAAAAAGAGAGGACAGTGGAACTGCATACAATGTATTTCAGTATTATTGTCGCTTCATTGTTGACATTAGTCACAGACGAACGTTTTGATTTGTTATTCTATTCTATTCTTTTCATAGTCTGAAAGTAGTTCAACGACTTGCATCCAAGGTATGATTCGACAGAATTGTCCGTGGTGTTCCAAATGCGATAACGTAGTTTTCTAGGTTATCGTCTCATGTTGTCGATGGCGCTTTATGCTTTAGATCTGCATGCAGCATCAACATGTTTATTCCTGCTGTCTCCCCAATTAGCGATGCTTTTCAACAAAGCCTTGTAATCGCAGCCTCGTAACCGAAGCTTTTTAAGTATTCTAGAATATCGTCCCATGTTGTCATGGCGCCTTATGCTTCAGATTTATCTATAACATCATCTTTGAAATGGTGTAGCCGTGATCCATTGAATCCGCGGTATGAGACCAAATGTGGGCATTTCAACAGAGGTTTTGTATGTGAAACTTAGTCAAGTCACAATATCATGACACATGCTTGCAAAATGAACTTAAGGTAGAATAGCCGTAATGAGATTCGCGCGGCGTCGGAATTATTCGGGCGACGTCGAAAAACATTCGGCGGTGGAACTTTCTACCGCCGAATGTTTACGACTGCGCCCGAATAAGTTCGGATACGTACCGACAACGCTTGAAAAAAAAAACCCCGTTGTTTCAAGAATCTGAAAATGGCCACATTATGGGTATTCTACCTTAGTTCAGTATTTTTAGACAGAGCATTCCCTATTTTTCATTGTTATGTAACGTTTCACCTATTGCTATCATAAACGATATTGCGGTTTGTACCATTATTGCTATTCTCCAAAGCCGAGGTATATTGATTAACCATCAAATATGACCTCTGCCATTTTTTATTCACCACCAACCTATTTGGTCGTCATAATCTAATTATAGCACATCATTTGAATTATCGAATCAAAATCATTTAGTTTTATCTTGCATGATCATTACGTGTACATAACGTCGCTTCTATTTTTGGCTGAAGCCGGTAACATTTGAATTATCGAATCAAAATCATTCAGTTTTATCTTGTTTGATTACGTATACATTACGTCGCTTCTTTTTTTGGCTGAAACCGGTAATTTGAAGCGTCAGCCAATGAAAGTTTGTATCAATTTTTTTTAAATTGTTTTGTTGAGTATAGCCAACGATTGGATACCGAAATCCCGTCAAGGCCCCGATATTAGACGTGAAATGACCCTGCGGGAACAGAGCCTCATTCTGTCATAATGGAATGAAGAGAAAATGTGCTCTGTTCATAAGAGAGTACATTGTTGCTTGATTAGAATCGTTTTGTTTTTGATGGTGTCTCATTTGAACTAAGCATTTCAGCATAGATTTTAAAAGTGAACCTACGAAAACACAAGAGGACCATGATGGTCCTATATCGCACACCTGGACCAAAATGATATGATTTACACTTATGTTCAATTCAATTGATATTTATGACTTTAAGACTGAATATGAACTTATGGTCAATAACGTTGTTAAATTAAATAATTGCAGATTCTAGAGTGTAAATCAAGGGCACATAACTCTCGTCTTCCAGGTCAGATCAGATTGATAATAAACCTCATCTGAGAACTTATATTCTCCAACATTGTGTCCAAGATTGGTCTTCATTGATTAACAATTGTATATTCTAGAGTGTAAACAAGGTCGACAATAGCCAAAAATGGCAATTTTATCAAATTCAAGGGCACATAACTCTCGTTGTTTTGGTCAGATAAGACTGAAAATCAAACTCATCCGAACTCTTATAGTCTCCAATATTGTGTTCAAATTTTGTCTTGATTGATTAATAATTGTAGATTCTAGAGTGTAAACAAGGTCTAAAACAGCCGAAAATAGCAATTTCATCAAATTCAAGGGCACATAACTCTCATATTTCTGGTCAAATCAGACTGAAAATCAAACTTAAATGAGATCATATGGTCTCCAACATTGTGTCGATTTTATCAAATTCAAGGGCACTTAACTCTTGATTATCTGATCACATCAGACTGAAAATCATACTCAATATAGTCCCCAACATTGTGTCCAAGTTTTGTCTTGATTGATAGATAATTGTAGATTCTAGAGAGTAAGCAAGGTCGAAAACAGCCGAAAACAGCAATTTTGTCAAATTCAAGGGCACATAACTCTCGCCTTTCTGATCAGATCAGACTGAAAATTAAATTCATCCAAGATCTTATGCTCCCCAACATTGTGTCCTAGTTTTGTATTGATTTATTAATAATTGTAGATATTAGAGTGTTAACAAGGTCGAAAAGAGCCGAAAACGGCAATTTTGTCAAATTCAAGGGCACTTAACTCTTGACAATCTGATCAGATCAGACTGAAAATCAAACTCATCCAAGATCTTATGCTCCCCAACATTGTGTCCAAGTTTTGTATTGATTTATTAATAATTGTAGATTCTAGAGTGTAAACAAGGTCGAAAACAGCCAAAAATGGCAATTTTGCCCCACTCTAGGGCACATAACTCTCGACTTTCTGGTCAGATCAGACTGAAAATCAAACTCATCCGAGATCTTATGATTTCCAACATTATGTCAAAGTTTTGTCCTGATTGATCAATAACTGTAGATGCTAGAGTGTAAACAAACTTAATCGAACTTGTCCGAGAACTTAAGATCCTACTTGTTGTGGCCAAGTTTGATCAAGATTGCCCAATTTTTGTGGATGCTAGAGTGTAAACACCCCAAATGACGGACGGACGGACGGACGCCGGACAAAAAGTGACCACAATAACTCACCTCGAGCACTTCGTAACAAATATTATTCGGAGGAATATAAATTGAGGAAAGGGGAGATAATGCTGGTAAATAGGTTAACAACAACCAAGAACACATTTCGAGTTTCAGTTTTGCATGTAATTAAATCGTATTTTCAGATAAGTTAGTGGCAGAGACAGATATAACTTGTGTTGTCTGGTAAAGAGATGTATAACAATAACGATGATCGTTTTTCTGATTTGATCACAAAGTAACGGATGTTAGAAACATCGATGGGCCATGTGTGTAGTCCATTAACCCTTTCCCAAACAAGACCTTGTTTTGACGTCCCTTATAGAAATAGCTTGGGAAAACATTGAAACAAAAGAAGAAACTGCTGATTACCAGCAGTTTCTCCTTTTGTCTCAATATTTTCTGTGCCATTTTGTACACAAATCTTATCTTCAATAATATCCAAATTGTCATTTTGTGGCAGTTTTTGAATCGTACTACCCTGAAATTTTGTTGTTTGGTAAAGGGTTAAGGTGGATGTTACGGCAGGTACTACAACTAAACTAAACAGAATAACATCAAGATACATTATTGGGACAATGGTGTCTCCTGTTTTGCTGGATTTATTCAGTAATGTCTGACCAGAACAAGTCATTGTTTCAATTATGCCCTATTAGTCTTTGTAACATCGTGTAACCTTTCTTGTATTGCTTTCCTAATTGATGCTACGGCATTTTAGAAGAATCGTTTTGTTTCAGAAGGATATCTCATTTGAATTAAGCATTTCAGGTTATCTGGTCCTAGATCCCTTGTAACTCAATTTGATTTGAAGATATTTGCTTTGAGGAATAAAAACGAAATCCAAAAGTAGGGTAGAAATGTTTTGTACAGACGTATCCCAGATAAAATGCAGAGATTCTGCTTACCACTGTCGTATATAAAACTCCAAACTACAGTGATTTTGCATAAGGTGGTTCGAATCTTGAAGGCTTCTTACACCTCGGACCTGCAAGATTGAAACCAACGCATGCAAACTTCTACTGAAAGTTTTGAACGTTTTTTATCCTTGTTTACTCAGCTAAAACTTGTAAACATGATCCATAATAACATGACTGGACTAAAGGATTCCTAAACTAAAAGGCATACATACAAGACGTTTCATGCTATGGGCTTGCCCCGCGTGCAACTTCTTACAACAATTAATGATAATTTGTTTTTATAAAAAAAACTTTAATGCCCCTTCATCTGTAGCTATGTCAGGACTTACATCAGGTGCTGACCTTAACCCATTACCAAACGGCAAATTTGGGACTGGTCCAAATTCAAAGATTTTGCAGACGACAATATCAAGTAAATGAAATTTTATTTTTTTTTTGTCTTTTTTGGTAGAAAACATAGTGGGAAATGAAGAAATTGCTTGTCACAAGCAATTTCTTCATTTTCCACAATGTTTTCCCAAGTCATTTGCTTTAAGGGAGTCAAAAAGAGTCACTGTGTAGTAATGGGTTAATGTAGTCCTACTTGTGGTCTCACATGCGACAAAGTCTATTTCATATCCCTGTACCCAAGGTTCAATTGATTCATTATAAAAGAAAAAGGGAAGCCAGTGTCAGTCAATTTGTTGTATTTTTTGCTCTGAATGCAATTTTAATATTTTGGCAGCACTCGAACCACGTGTGTCTGTGCATACTTTTGTTGTTGCTGTTGTTGTTGTTGTTGCTTTTGTTGTTGCTGCTGCTGGTGTTGTTGATGGTGTTGGTGGTTTATCATACTACACATTGGTCGCTTTATTTGTGCCAAAAGGCATGCCTATATGTACATATACATGTATACAAACTTACCATATCAATGTAAACAACCAAGTAGAACTTGACAAACAAGTTTTATCCTTAATAAGCCACATATCTACATAAATCAACAAGGAACGAATATCACTTTGATAAAAAATCTATGAAGTTAGGTCAGAGGATAGAAAGCAAGAATGTATATGTGACCCGTCACGCTAAAAGGGACCTCAGAAGAAGTGTGAAAAATATCGACCGTAGTCAGTCTGCGCAGGGCCGACACTTTTCACTTTTATGTAAGTTTCTAAATCCGGAACGTTTTCCCTATCTTACTAAATTTTCATTTTTCATATAGATCTACGGGATCTGGTTGACCTGTGCTGAGTCTGACAAGTTTGTCAAAATTTGGATTTTTTGAGTTCGGATAGGTCCCTTTTAATAAGACGAGTCACATATGAGCTAGTGTCTGGGGAAAGGACCCCTGTGGTATTTGAGAACAACATGGCATTAGATGAACCGGTAAATACGCATAGTCTGAGGCGCTTTCTAAAAGATGCTCTAAGATTAAGCGTTCATTAGAACAATATTTTTCAGACGCTAAATGGGAGGCACAATTATTTTATACCTCATGCGGAACGTCTCGGTCAACTCTGTAAAACTAATATAAGAGAGAATTGGCCTAGTTGCTCCGAATGCTCCATGGTGCTCCATAGTTCATACAAATGACGTCATCATGACGTCATTTGTATAAAGCATTGAACATTAACAACACCTCGTTCATAATCTAGGTCTTGAATCCGCTTAATATAAACATCTTAAAAAAATCTCGCTCTAAAGAACACGCCTCTGCTTTTGAAACATATTGTTCCCAAACAGTTTTTTAATTACAAAGTAACAATTTAAAAGTCAATAGCATAGATTATTACTGGAATGCATGACTTGCAAAAGGCTGATCTAGAAACATTGTTGCATAATATGTTATACGAGGGGTGTTCAATAAATAATGAAAACATATCTGCCAGTCTTTTCATACGCAACATAATTAAGAAATACTTATATATTTACAAAGAACTGCATTCAAGCTTTCATTGTGAAAATCCAGACTGAATGTTCCGTGTGTTACTATGGAAACGCATGACGTCACATTCTCAATGGGTATGACGTCTGACGTTTTTCGCGTTATTTTCGCTAAAACAGACTTGCATCATGGTATTTATTTAGAATTTGCGTACAGAAAATGTTTATTCAGCATTATTGTCTGATGGTGTTATGTTTTTACTCCAAAATTACATATAAGATTCTTGTATGTGGCAATACTGAAATCTTTGGCATTGTGATCAAGGGAATTAGGTAAATACAATGATATGAACGGAGGTGTTAACACGCTTTTTAACCATATATTCCTCTATGATATGTACTATGCTAATTTCAAAGATTGATTTGAAACGTGCAGGGAACTTGTGATTGATTATGCTATGTCCCAACATTAAATTTCTTTTATTTAAAGTGTGATGACGTCACATTGTTGACCCCCACACTTTGGATCAGGGGAAAACGTCAAGATTTTCCAGATACAAAGTATTTGATAATGATTTTTTTCTATTTTTAGAGAGCAAAGTGACTTTTACTGCTATTTTATGTTTGTACATGAGACAAAAAAAAATTAATTAGTACAAGGTCAGAATGATTCCATTTTGTTTTCTTGGTTTTTGAGAGGAAAAATCGATGGAAATCGCTAGAATTTCAGAGTGGAAACCTTTGCAACTTTGTGACAGTGTTGCCATGGCAACGGTTGTCATGTACGGTTCTTGTTACTTTGAAAAAAGTTCACATACTTGTTACTTGCATATTAAACATTAACTATATAATTACACATTCTTAACATTGAGCTGATAGTGTATTTTCATTATTTAATGAACACCCCTCGTAGTACTCTATTTTCATATCTTTGCCAATTTTTATTAACGAAATACATGTTAGGTAGCTTTCATGTAGTTTACAATATTTTCTATCAACACAATCGACTGGCTTTTCACAAAGAAAAGATACGCGAAGACTCTAAAGAGAACATATTATATATTATGAAAAAGAGAACACTATCTACGGATATCTTTGAACCTTACACAATAAACACATTCATAACATCTACTCTACATACAGAAGTACTGACATTGTTCTCTACAAGTCAGCATTGATATTTCTCGACCTAGTTCTACATTCAGTCTTCAATTCTATCTCAAAATTTACAAAGATTGTCTATTAAATGAACGGATGATTAATTTCTTTGATCTATATGTCAATCATTTATTCATTATATCTCTGTAAGATCTAGAAAGACTACTTATTATGTAAGATAATTCCATCTGACAATCTAAATTCTGCGTTATCAGCCAAGGGTAGCCAAAATGGACGTGATTGTTGTTCGTCATTGGCTATCTAAGTTGGTGTATTAAGCATAATTATTGTGATTCTGTGAATCAAGGAATCGTTAGTTGAATTCGAAAACGTCGTTACTGAGATTGGCCGTTTGTTTGTCGTTTATAAGTTCCTAGAAAAAATGCCCATATTTTAAACGATTCATATAATAATGGCCTTATAAATAAATGAATCTATTTTCTAAAATACGAAGTTATTAGTTTCTGCAATTTTTTGTTTCAGAAATTAAAAGGAAACTATGACAATTTAAGTAGCTTAGATAAACAAATAAAGAAGTCTAAGGAAATAGTAATTTGAAAAAAGTTAAAGAGATATTTATTGTAATCTCGTGAAAACACTATTAATCTGATTATAAAACAATAATTCAATAATCAAAAGCATGGAAATTACATTTTCTTGCGATATCTCATTCCATGAAAGTGTTTTAACCCTTTCCCAAACGGCAAAATTTTAGGGTTATCCACTTCAAAAACTGCCATAAATAACAAAATGGAAGTTATTAAAGATAAAAATTGTGTAAAATATTGCTTATAAAATATTGAAACAAAAGGAGAAACTGCTGGTTATCAGCAGTTTCTTCTTTTGTTTCTTTTTGTTTTCCAAAACCCTTTCTATAAGGGACGTCAAAACCAGGTCTTGGTTGGGAAAGGTTTAAAAGATATTCCATCCCACCCATCATTAGATGCCAAACACTTGGTGCAATACTGACTTAATCCATGGCAACGTAAATTGAAAAGCGTATACCCTCGTTAAATACCGTGTGTAATCCATGGTAATGTAAATTAACTAGGGATGCCCTCGTCAATTTCAGTTGTAACGGATGACACACGAAGTTGCACGAAGTGTTTGGTAAATAATGATGAATGGAAAACCTTAAATCTAATATTGCTTCGAAACTACACATAATTATTTCCTTAGAATAGTATCACATGGAATTTGTACACTATGCTTTTGGGCAATTTAAGGTCACATACAATATGGGTTGCAGCTCATCATTTAAAACAATTGAAGGTCTCGATAACAGGCGTAGGCTAAATCATCCAAAAATGAGTTTACAGTTGGAAGAATTCTAACCAATTATTCCGATGATTATTTTCATTTTTTATCAATCAAATATTTTGTTTTACTGAAGGCACTTTAATAGTATACATGTATACAAAATCTCAAATTATGCGTATCCTCAATATTTGTATGCCAACGTTTCAAACCATGTATAATGATTGGATATAAGACATTTATATGGAACCAATTCCGACAGCTAGACATTACCATGTTTACACATGGCTTCTGTGTAAATACAGATCGGTATTTTGCTCATCAATCAATTGGTTATTTTCGATATGATATCCATTGATAAGAAATATAATGAGTCTGTGTTGGATACCGTCATATATACCAAGCTGTGTCCTGCTTTTCCTTTTCGGGACATTTTTTCAGAATCGATAAGAGGAACTAGGAATAAACAACCTACAATTATAAGTAAAAAATTTAACCAGACTAAAAGTTGATTGATTAATCGGGATTCATAGCTTCTAGCTGCTCTCTTATATAGATGATTCCCACCCTTTGCTGAGAGACTTTTGACTTTTTCAAAATGGATATTTTCCGATCTGTGGTTCGAAGTCGCGATCCCTGGGTTGATAGACTCTGACGTTATCGACTAAGCTATTGGTCCTGGGCATTAAAGTTGATGTCTAAATAAGTATCTTATAGCGCTCGACTAGTCAATGTTGAATAGTAAGTGAAAACGATCAAATCTAAATATGAAAAAATAATTCAATCGATCTCTCCGAAAAGAAGCCTTTCAAAAATAGCAACAGATGAACACTATGTGAACGCATCTACTTCAAATATCTTGTAGAGGTTATTGAAGAAATTAGAAGTATACTGTTACTGGACTTAGTCAAGAAATTATATTCTTAACCTTGACTAAATATCCACTGTAAGGAATAAGTAGTGTCTAAAAGTCCTACATAACGAATACTTCGTCGCTTTTCAACAAACACCTCGTAAGTGCAGCTCGTTTAAAGTTGTTGAAAAGCTGCGATTTGTTCGGAGAAATTTGTATGTATTCTTTTTTGGTGCAAAAAGTTGAGCCTAGTCTAGTGCATTTAGACTAAATGATACCACTCTATTTGCTAAATAGCTAGATGCAATTTGGTCTCTATTGCAGAAGATCAATGTAATTGCCTCAATTTGTCATTCATTATTAGCCTTATACGTGTAATAATGGGGAAATAATAAAACCTTAATGTACTAGCATTTTAACTCGTTACCGGATGGGAATAAATAGGCTGGTCCAAATTCAAAGGTGTTGAAGATGACAATATTGAACACATGGATGTTTAACTTTTTGGTGTTTTTGTGTAGACAACGATGTGGTAAATGATGAAATTGTTTGTCACATGCACTTTCTTAATTTGCTATATATACAATGTATTACAAAGCTCTTTTCTTGCGTCAAAATGCCTCAATATATGATTATGGGTTAGATCGTTCGCCTTCTAAGTCAGCTTTGATATGGAGACCTACGCTTAAGATTGTTTGTGGTGTAATAATTCGTACGTATAGAAAAGTATCGTTCATGAAGGTCAGGTAGTGAAAGACCATTTCAAAAACACACGCAATCATTTTTCTGACTTCTTGTGAACCATGAAAGGAGGATTATATATGCGAGTCTTTGGGATCATCCCCTTTCTATGTCCATTTTATCTAAATTACTCTAAATAAGATTGTTCTTGAGTTTCACAAGTAAAAAATTAAAGTATCTTAATTTTTAAATGATGGTCAATCAGTCAAAATTACTGAAATACCACTGAACCACTAGTCTACAATCGTTAAGCCTCTCTTACAACCTGTCGTGCGTCTTTTTAAAACTCTGCAAAATCGCACGATTTATAAAGACGAACGACAGGTTGTAAGAGCGCCTCAAAATATTGTCCGGTCAATTCTTTGCTGCGTGCAGTCTGCGTCGTGGTTATGTCCACCAAAATCGTACGTTGCACGTGCGTGCATCGCACGACTAAACGTACGCAGGAGCACGTACGACCGGTTGTAAGAGAGGCTTTAATCTGGCCACAACACTTTTCGACCATGAAAGTATTTGTCTCGGAATTTCCAGCGATCTAAACAATCGGACGTTTAATTAATTCTCCAGAGATTGCTTTCCGTCAATGTGTGTTCTGACTTCCTAAATATCACTAGGCAAAGTGTAATTGAATAAAGAAATTTGTGCGATCTTTTATCAAACAATTGTCAGATTTATTTGCCAGAAATGTTTCGAACTTAGTAATATGATCCAATTTGATTTGGCAGAAATATCACAATTATCGTGCGATAAAAGTAGTTCGATCTTTATAAAAAAAGATGTTCAACATCTTGTACCTTTTGTCTTGCAGAAGCATTTGTTTTATCTTGCTTGTTGTTTTAGTAAAATTGGTTGCGAGACATCCGGCAAAAAGTGAGATAAAAATATGCACGGTTCTGGTGATAAACGTATTAATTAGAGCCCCAAGAGTATTCTTTAAACAGACACAGATAGCCACTTCATAGGACTCTCACACACTCTGTGGATCTCTTGCACGAATAATATTTACGTTTAGGTTTACAATTATTTTCCTTTTCCATTTGTCCTAATTTAAAAGGGTGATGGTAAGAGATGGTCTAATTGCAAAAAATGAATTTTTTTTAACAAATATGCAAAACTTTTGTGTTGACCACCGCAGGATGGTTAATGATATGCGATTCAGTCAGAGAATGAGCCGAAATTACAAGACAGATAGCCGAATTTAGGGAGAATCCAAACCTAAATTCAACGCCGTCACAGATGGGGTTAAAATTATTTTTAACTTGTTGCGCATACAGCATACAGCGCGGACCCAAACGAGATTCATAGGTCAAGGTCGTCGTACAAATAATTATGTAAACATCAACAACAGAAAAAAATGGGTCTGAAGAAGAAAACCGATAGCGCTAAAAAAGGGGTGAACTTAGAGCGTCAGAGGAGATACCGATCAAGACAGGTCATAATCGGAGATCAAATAGAGCGATGGAATGATGTGAAGAAGATCGTCATCGAACAGTCCGACTCCGATGTCGCCAAAGTTCGGTCATCTTTGTTTTTAATTGGACGTCCGAAAGGACGTACAATTCTTATAACCACTTTTGGACAGGCGAAATGGGTTTTCATTACCAAAAAACCCTTTCTCAGACTCAATTGCCAGTTGACCAAAATTCAAAATAGATTTTGCGACCATACAGGAAAACTGTCGTATCTTTTCCTACTTTCTATGTGTTCTCTAACAAATACTATAAGATTCATTGGCCGATTCAATTCATGCCACGTCTTAACCAACTTTACGATCTTTTTTCGATTTAATCATTTTCTTGCAGTTTTTTGACTTTCGTAATATTTATTGTGTAAAGGGTAAGATCTTTAGAAAGCGATACATGCATACACTATGGTTATAATGTAAACAGACACCCTATATCATCAGCAGCAGCGAAAGCTCAAACGGGAAAGGATTAACCTCGCAACCTTTTTTCAGTTTGAAATTTGGAACGCCGTTGGTTCAAAACCAGTTCGGATTATTTCTTCTGTAAAACGTTTGTTTTTCTTGATGTGTTCACTGAAAACACACATTTTAGAATGATTACCCAATTTAATGCACGTATTGTGTATGATAGGTTCCTTTTCTTTGATCATTGTTGTTTAAGTCTTTGACATATTTAAAGGAACGGGGTTTCAACGAGACGTACTTTGGAACCAGGGTTTTGAAATTGATTATCGGGGAGTGAGTTCATTTCGCAACTCGGGTTCGACTCGATGACAAATTGGGGTTCCATCTGAACAGCCTCAGATGAGACACTAGTGAAATCCACCAATTCAGAATAAATAGTTGCTCTAACGAGTTTTTTTTCTCCAGCATCTGTATCACTGATATTCGACACTATCATGACCTATTTACATACTGATCGATGATCATGACAACAATGATTATTACTAGTATAAGACTAAGTGACAGCGATCTGTATTTATTTCGTTTAAGAGACCCGTTTACGTGTATTGAGCTAAGAAGATGAAGCAATGGGTCTGCAACAGATGGTACCTGGATGATCGTATGAATATGTTTACAGATAGGGACATTGCTATTCTCAAATTTTCGTTGATAATGATATGAAGATTTAAATTGCTTATTGTACTCCACTGCCATTTTCCCGACGGCACGTTCCCAATTTCTTCTTTTTATGCACATCTGTAGATGTAAGGATGCTGCGGTAGTACTTGTATGAGGAATCCATGGTTAGGTGCTCCAATTCATCTGGTATTTTGTTTCAGGAAAAGTATGTATTGAATTTGTTTTGTAACCACAACCAGGGAAAACTGCTACCGTGTTTTTTTTCTTTTTTTACTCTTAACAGGAATAAAAATCAAAGTGCTTGGAGCACTATATTTAGACGCCTCTCATTGATTGAGCGGAATTGTATGTAAATGATCGGCGTTTCATTACTTTATTTCGTTGAATTTGTGTTAAGATCGATTCTAAATCACTGCGGTCGTTTTTTCGCCAACGATGGTGGAGATAGAAGTCGAACAAGAGTGCCATGGTCACAATATACGCCGCCACTTATAAAACCTGAGACAAAAAAAAAATGACATTGACAAGGATTTATAAATATTCACACAAAAACCTGTAAAAAGTTGTGTTCACAAAAAGGTTTTTATAAATATCCAGTCAAAAACCTGGAAGGAATTGCGTTCACGAGACTGAAATATCATTAAGCCCTAGAGACTAAGATTGAAGGGGGCATAACTCAGTCAAAAATCAATGAACCATAAAATTCTTACTTCATGCACATCTACCAATTAAGGTAATAACATCCACCAAGTTTCATAAGGATCCAGTCAGAATCTTAGAAGAAGTTGTGTTGACAAGGCTGCAATTTCAATCAGCCCCAGAGACTAAGTTTTAAGGGGGCATAACTCTAGAAAAAACAATGAACCATAAAATCCTTCCTTCATGCACATCTACCAATTGAGGTGATAACATTGACCAAGTTTCAAGAAGATCCAGCCAGAAACTTAGGAGGAGTTGCGTTGACAAGAAAAGTGGACGGACGTACGGACGGACGGACGGACGGATGGACGGACGGACAGACGGAGAAGATGACGCCAATATACGTCCGCCTCCGGCGGCGTATAAAAAAGATGATTAAAAAGAACAATGTCTGAGTAGAATTCGAACCCAGGGCCTTCCGGATATGACATGTGTAAAGAGTACAAGGTGAGTGCTCTGCTAAGTGAGCTATCGCGGCTTTCATTTATGTAGCGCGTTGGCTTACATTTTGAATTGCTTTGTAGCGTACTTTATAAAATCAATGAAAAGTATAACTGACGACAATACTCATAGTAAACCGAAACAAGAAGACAAAAGTGCTAATCGCATGGCCTTAATTGAATTTGGTAATCAAATTAATAGTGATTATTCATAGCGACAAATCAGTTGTCTTGAAACGGCAATCAAATCAATTTGAAGCCTGAGAAGGGTTTTCTGGTATTAAAGCCGATTTCGTATGTCCGAAACCGATCTTATAGAATTAAACACAGAAGAATGAATAAAATATCTTTCGTTCATGTACAATCCCGCTCAATCAATCAGAGACGTCCAATTACAGTGCTCTCAGCACTTTGATCTATATATAGCGGTCACGTGAGAAAGAACACGCTTCACTACCAAAGTCTCACAACGTACCTTTCTATAAATAGCCAAAATGGATTGGAAAATTCCCCAGACCATTTACGTTTCGAAAAAATATTGAGGAATTTTGCGCAATTGGAGTGCAATTAAGTTTGTTGAATGAACTGGTTTAAAAAGCGATTACTTAGTCCTACTAATCACAATAAAAAGGTTTATAAAGTTGTTTTTTGGAACAAATCTGGGAAAATGGGCCTTTAATACTAGATATAAGATATCTTATGTTAGTATTCTTAAATAATAATAAATTTTGTAAATATTTTATACGTAGATAAATATAAAGATGATTCACTTTTGTAACCAGTTCGGTTTTTCGGTCGAATTTGTATTCCAGTTTGAGATCCAGGTTTGAATTTAAATGTGTATCAGATATAGGGCATACTGTGTTTGTTCTTTTACATATATCTTCGTTTGAAACGTAACTTTGTTAAAAAAGAAAAGAGAAGTATGACATAGTATTCCGATGAAAGAAGATTCCCCTGGGTACTTTTGAAATTTTTTATCAATTTGAATGGGTGGTATGTATTCTGACGTCAATACTGCAAAACTCTCTTGGACAATCTTTAAGTTTTACATGTTAACTACCAATAAGTAGACATCTCTATGTATGCCATAACTTCATTCATGACAAACTTTTATTTGAGCCCATCATTTCTGCTTTGTCCGATGCTGATGATGAATTCAGTAACGAGTTATATGCATTCCAACACCTTTTCACTTTTTATCTACTTAGAATTCATAAGCATTATAAGCTGGTTGTCAATGTACAGACGTTTTACGAGTATATCTCTCCCCATGTCATGACTCCAATTGTTGCAACAATCTAAATGAGTCTATTATCTCTGGTCTGTCTGCGTTTTTGTTTTAACATTTAACACTGTGTGTCATTAATCAAGAGGTTATCTGCGAACAGAACCTTAGTTTCCGTAACAACACGCTTGACTTGTTGGTACTCTCTTAGTATATTATACAGAGACAGAATTACAAAATAATCATTTTTGCTTACATGAAGTCTCAAGTATAACAATTTATTGATATAACTATTAAACTGAATGCACAAACTACACTCGCTGCAGTTCAATGCTCAAATTTTATTATTTCAAAAATTATTGAAACTTAGACTGAAGTATAATCAAACTTTTTTCATCCTATTGATTAAAAAACATTACTGTACTTTATGAGTGCAGAGGCACGCCTTATCTGACATAATTCTTGGAATAGGATGATGGTACGTCTCCTATTATGATTATGTCCCGATTTGGATATAATCTGGATATGAGGAAGATAATGGTTCAGTGTAACTCTAAATAGAACCACATGGACAAAAACATTTGCAAAACATATCATTCTCGATTATGTAAAAATAAATATTATCACGGAAGGACAGATTCTTACTTATGTAGGAGTCTTAATAAATATTTTGATTCAGTTCTTCGAATGTTTTACGAGAAATAAATACTAACTAAGAAGTTATAAGTCTATAGACGGACAAACTAAAGTGACCGTTGTTTACATCATGTTGTTCATTCGGGCGGGATTTCAGGACATGGTTTCTTACACAAAGCATATTTAATCTGATGCATGTTGTAACTAATACTTGAAGTTACACGATAAACCATGCAACAATGATAAATGCATCGTTTTACATAAATTATTTATCTTATTTTCACGATTATAACTTCCAATCAATAATCTGATATCCCTTCGTAAATTACATATCATACTTTGGTCGGTTACTTATTTGGTACGCATTTACGCATTGAATTAATTCTGTCACTTTGCTAAATTAAGTTTCGTTCTTGTTTTTGATAGTTCGTGTATCAGTATCTTTGGACGTAAGAAAATATGACATATATTGTGTATTAAATGAACGGGTGATTAACTTCCGTCATATAAATGTGATATAAATGTCAATCATATATATATATAATATATAATAGCCTTGTAACTAATACATATAGCTTTCTTAGATCTAAAACGATTTTCTATTATGTAAGTTAAATCAAACAATCTAAATCGCAAATACATTCGGTCAAGGAAAGAAACACTTTGCAAGAGAACATTTTTAAGGTGTTATAATTCTTGTCGTTAACAAAACGTTGTTTTTTCATAAGAATATATATCAAGGACTTGTTACGTTTAATTGAAAAGTTCAAGGTCTATCAATAAAGGATAAAGAAAAAAGTGATAATTCTTTATGGGAACTAGTTCGGTTCTTCGTGTGGTAAGACACGTATTCTTCGTTACTCCTTTGGTAAACAGTGCTGATGTCGTATATTAGAAAACACTAAGCACAGACCTATTTTCTTCAACATGATCACAATTTACAATGATTCCTCCTGGCAAAATTTCTTATTAAAGAACATACGGGGTGTTGTATGTCAAAAACAGATTAGAAACAATACAACTTTCTATGAAAATCGTTTGTTAAAAACTGTAAGACCTAAAATGACATTTTAGGTCCCCTGAATGTGATTACTTAGTGATTACTATTATATCTTCGTTCGTTTTCTTGTACTTCATAGAAGCATTTCTAGATCTACAAGAAGGGGAAATAGATCTTTTCGTTTGTCCGGAATATCCTTTTACAAGGATAAAATAATCTTAAATTGTCTAAGATATAGTACAATTTAAATGAAAACTGCTATAATTGAATGACTTGAAGCAACAACCTACCTAGACGTTTATTTCGACCATTGCCCTTTATGCCGAATTGAATAGTATAAGATTGTATTTGAAACGAGGAAATATTGCCTTAAACATGAATATATATCTACTTTTCGTTGGATAAAGTAAACGAATCTGTAAGCTTGGAACTTCTGTACCCATCAAAATGTTATTGCTCCCTGTGTTTCTGACAATGATTTTTATACATTATAACTGGTCTATTTTGTCTTGATCAAAAGCTATGTAACTACTCTGCAGTAAAAGAAACTCAATTCGTTGAAAAGTAACATTTACCAACCGATATTTCCTTTCTTATATAGTTGAACTTTGAGACCTTCGTGATATACCCTTTTCTTGCGTATATGATAATGAGACAATCATAATTATCACATTGAACTAAAAGCAATAAATTGTTATGACTTCAATGTTGAAATGCTTTCTTATCTATCCTATTTGAAATGCCGAGCAGTGAAAGGTGTGACGTGGCATCTACTACGAGTAGTTTATGTGAAGTCTACACGTAGCCACGCCTTCGTCTCATATGAACTTTATCAAACGAAAAGTAGATATATATCATGTTTAAGATATATATCATACAGACTCGTATACAGACTCTATTTGACTTGGTATTCGCTAGCAGTTCATATGAGACGGAGGCGTGGCTATGTGTAGACTTCACATAAACTAGCCGGTAGTCTCCTTTATACGAAAGATTGCGGCGATAATGTACAATATACTGCAACTTCATTGGCCTAAAAGTATGCCGAACATTAACGTCTGTATACTCGTTAAAAGTGAACCATCCGACGTATCATGTCACTTTCAGAAACTTGAAGAATCACATTTAGCAACAGAAGATATGGTGACAGGATCACAAATAAATCAGCTGTAATTTGATTAAAAGTTTTATCGATTCAAACAAAATGTCCCCGAGGATTGGTTTCAAATTTTTTAATCAATCAGGCATTTTGGTATGCAGACAAAATATAAATTCTCAACCAGTATTTGGCTATTCGTCCTTTCCTGCAACTATGTGGGTGATAATACAATGTACCAATGTATTAGTGTCATAGAAGGAGCAAAACATGCCAGTCTCTACTACTGTCACTTTTCTATCAGAGTTTATCTAAATCGCTTTATAAAAATTGTTGTAGATCTCGTTGTAAAATACATAAAACAAAAGCATTTCATGCACTGAATAATGGCCAAGTAGTGGTAATCATTTAAAAGGTAAATCCCCAGTCTACAATCGTTTATTGAAGTATCCGGTCACAACACCTTTCGACCATGATTGTATTTGTCTCAGAGTTTCCAGCGATCTAAACAATCGGACGTTTAATTAATTCTCCAGAGATTGTTTTCCGTCAATGTGTTTCTGACTTCCTAAATATCACTATACAAAGTGTAATTGAATACATCAAATTGGGCAAGTTTTTATCAAACAATCGTCAGATCTTTTGGGCAAAATCTGTTAAAAAATAACGTTCTTATTCCAATCTGATCCAAGGCTTTACACCGCGCATATATGCATGCTCTTTGTGTATTTATAAAAAAAAAGGCCGTCATTTTGTTTAAATTTTGAAGCGAGCAAAGAATGAAGCATCTATCTGGACTTTAAATTATCAAAAACAATTGTAATGAAAGAATAAAAAGCGAACTGAATAAATTTCAACCTTTCTAGTCTAAATTTTCCAAAACTCCGGTCTAAGTTACCAATAAAAACAACAACAACAAGGTCAACAACTGGAATGACAGATTATTTAAAGAAACAGAATTTTCAGCGGAAAACTTTTGATTTAGCGTGTTTTAGACAAAAGGGATGGTCTAGTAACAATCAAATTCTGTGATGTGTCATTCGTTTGCTTTGAGCAGGCGTAAAAAGATCAGTCTGTTCAAGTGATTTGAGGGCGAAAACGAAAAATGTAGGTTAGTTCTTTTAGATGTTTTTCTTTTTTGCAGGTAGATCTTATTTTACATACATTTTCGATGTTCTGCATGCATGGAATCTGTAAAGGATGATGAATTAATGGGGAAAAAAGAATAAAAAAGTAGTACCGGCAGGACTGAAATATTTCACTGCAGTGAAAATATCAAAATTTATTTCACTGTGAAATTACAGGATTTCACTGCTAGGAATGTAATAAATCTTTTTCATTAATCCAATATACAAAAAACACAAACCAAGAATCTACTCGGATTTAATTTTTTCAATTTCCTAGAAAAAAAATCGTTATATTGTGATGTAATGCCCGTATCATTTTTATTTGATAAGAAAGTATGGCATGTATTGTCTATTACAAAAACGAATGATTAACTTCTTAGATATAGATGTCAATCATTTACACTTCTTTTAGATCTAAAAGTCTTATCTATTAAGTAAGACGTATCCAGCTGACATTTAAATTACATTCAAGGAACCATGGCCTAACAAAAGAGGTATTCCTATCGGTATTAGCCTTTGTCCCCTTGCAGTTACGACGGTTATCAAATAGATCGTAGACCATGCTGATAGCTGGCATGTCCTCAGTACTTCCGGAATTTCCTATCGTATGTCATACTCGGTTTATAGTAAAAATTTGAAGTCTAAAATTATGCTTTCTAAAGTAATGCAGCCTCATAGAGAGAAAAAAGCATAATTATCATTCCCTGGATACTGGACAATGCTTTTTTCTGTGATAATAATTGAACAAGCCGGATTTAGAAACTACTGCGATACTTCGTCTATCAAGAAGCAAAAGTCAACCTAGTGTCAGTAACCAAAATAAATAACCCAAGATATTTTACAATGTACAATTCCAATTAAATGTCCCCAAGCATCCCCTTCAATTTTTTCATCAATCAATTTTTTGTAGAATTGATTTTTTAATCTTTAAGCGGAATTTAAATCAATTATTCTATTTCATTCAAAAAAACATTCTGAAAGATCAACATGTACCTCGATAGAAATGTTTGATGTTTTTTCATACGTTCCCATATTGTCTATTTCTATTTTAAACTACCTAGACGCTGTGTAAATATACGCATATCCTGCTTCGTTTTTAGATAATTAAGTAGACATGCCAATCATACTCATTGTCACGGTTGATAATCACGTGACATAATAATTTAAGAAAATCTTAAAAAAATGTTAATACGTGACCGATTTGAATTTGGCTTGAAGCAGAAAAGGTGGGCAGATTCGAGGCATTAGATGACCGTGGTTGAATTTTAAAAACTTGTGTCATAAAAAGTCACCTTTATTACAAAAGAGCGACCACGTCCAGCTCATTCCTGGCATTTTCCAATCTTCTCTGCTTCAAACCGAATTCAAATTGGTCAAGTATTAACAAAAATATTGAAGATTATCTGAAATTCTGGGTCACGTGATTATACACTGTGATTCTTGTGACTACCAATACATTAGTAAACAACTGATAGAAATTGCATATTAGAATATATATTATGATATGTAAGAAATTGTGAGGACGACGGGCGAGGTATATAAAAGTATCTCAGACTTGAAGTGTGAAATGAGGAAATTGTGAATAGAACTTTTGTCCATATTTGGCTGACGTTTTTGGAACTTTCCTATGACTGAGGTCAATATATTTGTGACACAAAGTGGAAAGTTGTCACAATAAGGGGAAATGATACATACAAGGAATCTATTTGGACAACTAACCGTGAACATTTTTACAAATAACCTGTGTAAATACTGATTCGTATTTAGCTCATCAATCACACTATTCATTTCGAAGATGTCTACTTACTTTCCATATAAATGAATATTATAGGATATTTATGTTTGCTAATTGTTTATATCCGAAAGTAAACAAATCAAACTACTTCCTTCCTTTTCAGGACAATTGTCGGCAGAATGCAAAATGAAACTGAACATAACCAGAGGGTCAGTGTGATTTTCATCCAGATTGAAGTTGCAAATTCTGAATCCTTGAAGTTCGCAATTTTTCATTTCTATTTTCCCTCCGCATCCACCAATAATTACCAATCTAAACAAAACTTGGACAAATTGGTGATGGTCATCAGAACTTTTAAGATCTGAAATGTTGGGCATGCTTGTAACCGTTCATCCCGTGTATTTGATAAACAACGTCCTGGTAGTGAGGAACGTTTAAGAGATAAATCACCAGTCTACAAACATTTATTGAAGTATCCGGTCACAACACTTTTCGACTATAAATACATTTGTCTCGGAGTTCCCAGCGATCTAAGCAATCGGACGTTTAATTAATTCTCCAGAGATTGATTTCCGTCAGTGTGTGTTCTGACTTCCTAAATATCACTAGGCAAAGTGTAATTGAATTAAACAAGTTGGGCGATCTTTTATCAAACAATTGTCAGATTGATTAGGCAGGAGTGCTCTACGAGAAGAAATACATCCGATTTTGTATATTGAAACCTATTACCATATATTGGCGCTTTTTGACGCCTATTAAGCAAAATGGTTTCGAAAACGTGGAAAATGAAGAAATTACTTGTGACAAGCAATTTATTTTTTCGTTTCCAAAATTGTTTTCTATTAAAAAACTCAAAACATTTCAAACTCCATTTACTTGAAATTGTCGTCTGTAACATCTTTTAATTTGGACAAGTCTAAAGTTTTACTGCCTTGTACTTTGTTAAGAAGTCGGTAAATCATTTCCCACTTGCTTGGTTCACATGAGGTCGTTACAATGCGCCATCTACATTCCACGTACAAAAATGCAAACTTTCAGCATAATTTCCCTATTTTCAACAATAATGGATCTTACATGGAGCTCAATTTACTACAATACGTCAGTTCTGTATTTTACGAAATTATTGCAAAATGTTTATGTTTTGGAAAGAAAATAAACGACAATTACAAACAAAAGGTAACATGAAAATACATACTGACAGGTTAGTTTCTTTTTTTATTTTTATTTTTTTATTTTTTTTTAATCTTAAAATATTTGTCTTTAATATAAATACTTTCTTGCGAGACATCTGGCAATAAAGATGACATAAAATGTGGCGGGTTCTGAAAATAAACGTATTAATTGATCCTCGAGAATAAAATGCCCACAAACAAACAATGATAGCCACTTTGATCTGAGTTCAAATATATCTGAGAACACTTATGCAATATTGTCAAATAATATGTGCTTATTGCAATAGAATCATTTTCTATCTCGTGGGTATACATTTTATGATAATGCAAATTAGTGAGTATTACTAAGGTACAACAGCGTGCATTTTACGATCGAAGATGCGAGAAAATTATCGATATCATCTCTATATGTTTCTCTTTTTATCTAATTAAATTGGATACATTGCAAACGCAAATAAATACATATATAAACTTTATTTTTGTCGCTTTCTTAGATTGTGTTTCATTCGAATTTGTGTAGTTCTTGTACCATGAGATTTGAATATAAAAACGCATACAATGCTGTGTTCATTGAACAAATGAATGATTTTTAATTTATTTGATATAAAGTCAATAATTTACAGTTTTTAGATCTAAATCAAATCATCTATTAAATCAGACGAATCCATGTGACAATCTAAATACATTCAACAGAATGGAAGCTTCAAAAGAGAGCGATTCTTAAAGGTTTTACTCTTTATCCACTAGCGGGTACGCTGGCTATTAAATAGATAGTAAACCCAAACTGATAACTAGTATGTTCTAGCATGTTTTCCGTACTTCCGACATTTTCACATATCGGTTTCTGTTTATAGTAAGATATCTTTGTCGAACATTTGCGCAGCCTATAAAATGGTTAAGAATATTCCTCTTTGGATATAGTCCAATGTTCGTCAATGACAATACTAATTTATATACACATATTATGCATAGATGGATGCTGGCAAGCGTACATAGGGTTTCACACTGTGTTAATTACATAAACAGGTCACCTCAGATTAGATACTATTAAGAAGATTTCACATTTCAAACCAAGTGTCCATGAGAATAATTTCATATTTTAAGTAAATCAATCTTTTAATTGTGCAAATGGTTGCTGAATCTTGAAAAAGAATGTAAGTCGATGTATCTTTTTTATCATTTAACGAACTATTCTAGGAATCAATATAAAACCTGAGAGTTAAATACGTGTGCTGATTTAGTCCTGTCCCATGCTAAAAGTTTCTATTTAAAACGCTCTTTACGTTGTGTAAATAAAGGCGCATCCTGTCATTGAGTGGACATGCCTATCATATGCATTGTTATGACGCAAGAGATAAAAATAAAGATTGAATGCAAGCTATTACTAATTTGACTTGAAGAAAATATCCTTATTGTGCTTTATGTTTTTCATTAAATGTCAGATTTTTTACCACTGAAAATGACTGCATATCAATACTTACAAGAAATCGTGAGTGAAATAGGAAAATGTATCTACAAAATATTTGACAGGTGAAATTGAAAATACGAAAATTTGGGGTCAATCTTGAATTTTCATTCCTGAAATCATTAAATACAATACACTTGTGTCGAGGCTTTTGGTGGGACATATGGAATTAATTAGGACAGCTAATCGTAGAAATGTGTACAGATAGTCAGTGTAAATACTGATTTGTATTTTACTGATTTATCGCAACTTTCCCTTATATGATATCTATTTCATATTTCTTTTTATATGAATATGATATGAAAATTTATTTTATTGATACCCCAAATTAAACTAACTAATCTACATTCCCTCCTTTTCAAATCTATTTTCCAGCAGAATGCAAATGGAAAATGAATATAAATAACAGCCGAAAATGTGTGTCATATCGGTCTTATTAAAATCACTCTAGAAAAGGTCGATGTCGTCGTTCACATGTTTTCAAAGTATCGTAATTATGTCGTCGCTTGTTAATCTCAACAAAATCCTCGTAATTGCAGCTTGTAATTCAAAGGCATGGACTAAATATAGGATAATATTTTGATAAAAGGTTTCATGAAACAAGTACAAGTAGAAGAAAACCATTCAATTATACAATTCATAGCTAACCGAAAACGTCTGTGCACCGCGATTGTCTATAAACACGTTCCAAAACAAGATCTGCCTTTGTCATCCTCAATAGAACTTTCTTGGGGGAAAAAATCCTCCTTTCGACTAAATATTTTCCAAACTATATTGTATACAAGTCATATTTTTCTCAACACCTATTTTGTAATTCGCAGCAGCTTTTAAATCGGAACAGTCATTTTTTTTTGCTGTTTGAATAAGTCAAATATCTTTCGTGTGAGACGTATGGCAATGAAGGTTAGAAAAAGTATGATTGATTCTGATAATGAAAGTATTAATTTAGCCTCAAGAATAACTAATTCAAACAGATAAGATAGCAACCAAGGGAGCTCTCACGGAAATTGGCTTATTAAATCTATAATATATATTTTAGCAAGAAACACTTTGCCTTTTTATGGGTCTTTCATGTAGTCCACCTAACGGGATTCACACGATGTCGGAAGTATTCGGGCGTAATCGTAAACGTTCGGCAGTGGAATGGTTAAATTAATGATAGCAGTACCTAAAAAATAAGGACCCTTTGATTTTTGTCGTTTAACCGCATTGTCCTAATTCTAGAAAATGTTAGTATTCAAGTCTAATATACGTGGACAGATTGTAGTTTTTTAAAGTTGTTTTTTTTAGTTTTCAGACGTTTTACGAGCATATCTCTGTCTGTGTCATGACTCCAATTATTGCAACAAGCTAAATGAGTCCATTATCTCTGGTCTGTCTGCGTTTCTGTTGTAACATTTAACACTATATGTCATGAATCAGGAGGATGTTTTATTACTCCCGATTTTCTGACCAGGAAATGCGCCACGTAAGTTACCGTAACAACACGTTTGACTGGTTTTCTAAATTGAATTCGTTGGTGATCTACTTCAATGACTATATCAGCTACTAGTATACACACCTTACGTCATATCGTTTCAACATATCACCGGTAGCAGAAATGGCAGAGAATTTTGTGCTAAAAATAGATTCGATTTACCGTTATGTTTTGATAAACAGTCGGTGTTGTTATAAAATCTCGTAACTTCGGCTTGAGTCAAGCCGTAGTAACGAGATTTTATAACAACACCAACGAAATATTGTTTGTTTGTCCGAAATTACGTCACGGTTTACTCGATAAAATCGTTTCCTATTATATGCACTAAATGATCTCCGAGACACGTCTTATCTGTCTTATCTCTGAGGATTTATGGTTATGCAATTCAGACAAACTATATCATCTTTTCCTCATTTGCATGTATTCTGCATAGGAAGAGATTATGGTCCAGAACAGTTTTCTGAATGGATAAAATGACATCGACAGAAATTTGTGTAGGCAATCGATTTCTCAAATGCAATATAACCAAACCCGCATAATTTCGGAAAAGCAGGTTAGAATAAATGTATATTTTTTTCTTACTTTAATAAATAA
This sequence comes from Fragum sueziense, assembly GCA_963680895.1. NCBI lineage: Eukaryota > Metazoa > Mollusca > Bivalvia > Cardiida > Cardiidae > Fragum > Fragum sueziense. Next base: position 64,945,895 of record OY804596.1, on the reverse strand, counting down.
ATTATTGTTTAAACCCCAACTTTCCTAGATTAAGTTTCATTCTATCTGCATCCTTATTATTGGGTTTATGAAAATTTGACATGTACGGTCAATTACATGAAAGACTGATTAATCTTTTTGATATAAATGCCAATGTCAATCATTTACAGTTCTTTGATATCTATAACGACTATGTATTTAGTATTCCGGGCCCAACTGACAATCTAAATAAATTCAAAGAAACAGAGACTTTTAAATAAGACAGTGATTCTTAAAGGTTTTATAATCCATCAGCTTGAAGGGACGAGTGACCAGACTGATCTCCAGCATGTTCTCTGTACCTTCGATATTTTCTTTCCTATTGCATTTCTAATTATGGTAGAATATCTTTCGTATCTTTATTTGTAGGCTTGTAAAAAGTTGAAAGACATCCACCCTTGAACGTAGGACAACGTATTTTTCCACGAGTTCAAAGACGTATGTAATGATTCCCCTAGAAAGAACCGACATGGTGTCAGTAACATAAACATATTACCTATAGTGGAGCGGATAAAGGTCAAAATCGTGCAAATGATGATACAAGCACCAAATTTGGTGTGGTAGTACCTTAAAGCAATAGAAATTTTTTTAATCGATGGGCCATTGAAAAATCCAGTATGGCGGCCATTTTGCAAGATGGCCGCCAAGCTGATGCTTCAAAAAGGCAATATCAATAGATTTGGGTCTTAGGCTATGAGTTAAACTGGTTTCAAATCACAATTTTCATGCTCTTGTATTTGTTTTGATTTGTTTTCCCTGTAAGCACTAATAAAACAACATGGCCGCCTATTTCAAGATGGCCGCCAAGCTGGAATACTCTAAAATTTCATGTGATTGTAAAAAACGATGTTCAATTTCATATTTTACACTGTATGTTATATAAAGGGTATTTGTAGGACTGTCTTGAATATGCTTCTTATGCTTCTACATTTGAATTTAAACTTCACAAAGTCTAATATGGACAATAATGATGAGTGATAGTCGAATAGAGTGAGCGGCAAATTTCTGTAAGGCAATGAATTTTGGAAAAACCAAATGAAAACTTGACTCTTGTTCATTGTAGAAACTTTACGTAATCTAAAACAAACAAGCAGATGCAAAATTGCGTTTAACATTTTTTTAACATATTGAACGAAAGAAACATCTTGACAAATTAGTGGCTCGTCCGGGATTTGTTTCACACAGTTTCATACTGCTGGGCGACAAGCGTACGAAGCTAGCGTTATACAACCATGGATTTCATAAAGTGGCTGGAATCTGGGGAACGCGTGGGTCTCGTCTCGAAGGGGAAGAATTGAGGCAGTATGCGGAGAAAAAAAGAGTCTGAATTTCTCGAACGTGAAGAAAGGGCTCAGGATCGAGAAGAAGATGATCTTCGGAGAGACGAAGAGAAGAAAATGCGACTTTTTGAGGCAGAGATGAGAGACCGCGAGCTAGAATTGTTGAGGCTCAGGGCCGAGATAGGAAAGTCGGGTGACAGGGAATCCAAACCAATTCTTGGTGATTTCAGTTCCTCGCCGAAGCCAAAGCTTCCACAGTTTGAAGAAGGAAAGGACGACATGGACGCCTATATAGAATGCTTTGAACGGTTCGCTGAAAGTCAAGACTGGAAGCAAAGCTCTTGGGCAATCAGTCTGAGTTCATTATTGACTGGGAAAGGGCTTTAAGTCTATACTGGCCTACCACCAGAGCAAGCCAACGACTTTAAGACGCTGAAAAAGGCCGTTCTATGTCGATACCGACTGACTGAGGAGGGTTTTGGGACGAAACTGTGAAAGTAGACCAGAGCAAGGGGAGACGGTATTTCAGCTCATCGCCAGGCTAACATGATACTTTGAAAGGTGGATTGAAATGTCCGAGGCCGAAAAGTCGTATAAAGGATTGATGGACTTGTTTGTCAGAGAAAAGTTCATCCAAACTTGTTCGCCAGAGCTGGCTTTGTTTCTGAAGGAAAGGTTGGAAAAATGTACAGAGGAAGTCACGTGTCTTGCTGAGTAGTACACAGAAGCTCATGGTAGTATGGTAGCACAAAACAACCCTAAACCCAAGGTAACTTTAAACTCGAATAAGCCAAAGAGAATTTGTTATGCATGTAACAAAGAGGGACATATTGCACGTGATTGCAAATCAGAGAAGTCGTCTGGAAACTACACCAAAAAGACCTTCAGTAAGCAAGGCGACAAGAAGGTCTTAGCTATGTGTGTGACGGTACATGTACCTCAAAGACTCCAACACATTAAAGAAAACATGGATGAAGGCCAGCTGAAGTTAGCTAATGGTACCTCGGTTCTAGTTGTGTCTGGACTATGTACCATCGAAAATATGGAGGGCGAAAGGAACCTCAAACTAAAAGTTGATTACGTTGGTGACCAGAAAGTCAGTGTTTTACGAGACACGGGATGTGAGCTTGCTGCTGTACACAGACACTTGGTTCGAGACGATCAGTTAAAAGGAGTACCTAATGATCAACATATACGGCGAAGCTAAGGTGGTTCCAGCTGCAAAAGTACATGTATATGTAGATACACCTTACTTCAAGGGTGAAATAGAGTTAATGGCTCCGAAGGCCCTAATATGTAATTTGGTCATAGGAAACATCCCAGGGGTTTCAGAGTGTCCAGATGAGACATGGAAACCAAAGTATAACGAAGTCCTGTCATCAAGTATGGCTGGAGCTGTTTTGACACGGGCTCAAGCTAAGAAGCAAGAAAAGCCATTGAGGCCGCTAAAAGTATACAGCATCAATGACGCCCAGGAAATTGATGCAGATGGGTTGAAGCAGGCGCGGAAAGCTGACCAGTCCTTGTCGAGGCTCTGGAAGCCTGCTGAAGACAAGACCGAGCTCAAAACCAAGAATGGTAACGCCTACTCGTACATTAGTAGAAAGGACATATTGTACAGAGTCTTCCGGCAGATTCGAGGTACATCTGTCAAAGAGACGAGACAGATAGTGGTACCCAAGCTGCAGAGACGTCGAGTCATGGTACTCGCTCATGATTCCATAGTAGGTGGACACTTATCATCTAGGAAGACAGAAGACAGAATCACTAGTAGCTTTCATTGGCCTGGAATAACCAGTGCCATGACAAGATTTGTCAAAAGACTATTCCAAAAGGTCGGGTAACAAAGGTGCCTTAAGGGGAAATGCCCATTATAGACATGCCGTTTCATCGTGTAGCTGTAGATCTGATAGGCCCGATTGTGCCAATATCATAAAGGGGAAACAGATACATATTGACCGTGGTAGATTATGGTACTAGAACTCCTGAGGCTGTGGCATTACCCAAAATTGAAGCAGAAAGAATCGCCGAGATCTTCTCCAGGGTTTGTTTTCCAACAGAGACCCTTAGTAACAGGGGGTCACATTTCATTTCGGTGTTGATGGGAGAAGTTACGAGACTGGTTTCGGTGAAACAGCTGTTCACGACACCGTACACTCCAAAGAATTACGGGTTATGTGAGCAAATGAATGGCACTTTGAAGAATATGCTGAAGAAAATGTTCCAAGAAAGACCCCCAAGAATTTGACAGATACCTGCCTGCAGTTTTGTTTGCATATAGAGAGGTACGACAAGCAAGTACAGGGTTCTCATCATTTGAACTTCTGTATGGCCGAGCCGTCCGTCGTCCTATGCAAGCACTGAAAGAGAGCTTTGGTCAGAGCAGGAAGTTCCAGAAACAAGGAGTACATACGAGTATGTGCTAGATTTAAGACACAGGCTGGAAGAAACTTGCAGTATAGCAAGACAAAGCCTCTGTAAAGCCCAGAGGATGTATAAGCATCAATATGCTAAGAACGAAACCTCTGAGTCGGTAACAAGGTGTTGGTATTACTCCCGACGAATCACAACAAGATGCTTCTACACTGGAAGGGGCCATATGAGGTGGTACAAGTAGTCAACAAAATGGACTACAGAGTAAAATTTGGTGATAAGATCAACACATCACATCAACCTGTTGAAAACAGTATGAAGACAGAAATCAAATCGTCTCATCAAGTGTGGCCTTTATAGAGACTAAAACAGATCAGCATATTGGAGCTGTTGAAGAGGAATGTCTTTTAGACTTGGTAAATGTCCGCGGCACAGAAAGTTGGTGCGATGTCCAAGTCAATGATGAAGTGACACAAGAGCAGGCCGCAGTTATGAAACTCATAAAGGAGTATCATGATGTTTTTACTGATGAACCGTTAACGACATGTCTTACAGAACGCAACGTAGACCTCGCACGTTCTGACTCAATCCAGGTGAAGCAGTGTCCCATTCCATGCGCTAAGAGGGATGGGGTTAACAGACGATAGTTTATCAGGTTTAAGAAATGCGGACGAAGTTCCGAGTATGGTGGTCGGAACTACACAAGATTTGAAGACAACAGGTTTCAAGATAGTGGATCAGAATCAGAGGACTTTCAATCTTGGCGGCCATCTTGAAATAGGCAGCCATTTTGTTCCATTTAAAATTTTGTACAAATGGATAAAATAAATCATTTTACTTGCGATTTTATCAAAACTTAGCTCTAGAATTGGTTTAAATCAAAACATGGTTCCAAATTTTATGATAAAGCCCTTTCAAAGGTTCAGTTCGGCGGCCATCCTGAAAAATGACCGCCATTTGGATTTTTCAATGTCCCATCGGGTCAAAATTTTCCAATTCCCTTCTAGTACCACCACACCAAATTTTGTGCTTGTATCACGATTTGCACAATTTTGCCAAAAATGGGACTTATCTGATTTTCATTCTTGGCGGCCATCTTGAAATAGGAAGCCATTTTGTGCTATTTGTACACATGGAAGAAATAAATTATTATACATGGGATTTTATCAAAACATAGCTACAAAACTGGTATAAATCAAAACCTTGGTTTCAAATTTTATGATATAGCTCTTTCAAAGAGTCAGTTAGGCGGCCATCTTGAAAAATGGCCGCCATTTTGGATTTTTCAATGGCCCATCGGGTCAAAATTTTCCAATTCCCTTCTTGTACCACCACACCAAATGGTGCTTGTATCATCATTTGCACGATTTTGCCAAAAAATGGCACTTATCCGCTCCACTACTAAGATTTAACCCTTTCCAATACGACAAAATTTAAGGGTGTTCCAATTTGAAAGCTATTGCAGACAACAAAATGGATATTAATAAAGATTGGAATTGTGTGTGATTTAGAGAAGAAAATATTGAGGCAAAAGGAGAAACTGCTGGTTATCAGCAGTTTCTTCTTTTGTCTCAATATTTTCACAAGCCTATTCTATTGGGGACGTCAAAACCAGGTCTTGTTTGGGAAAGGGTTAAAAGTTTCGTCACTTGACAGCCAGAAGTGGCTATCAGCAGTTAAAATTTAACTGCTGATAGCCACTTCTGACTGTCAAGGGACGGTTTATCGATTCCGGTCGAATATCCATATGGAATGCTTTGACGTTGTTAATCGACTAGTGTATTTTGCGAACGAGCGCTTAGCACGGTGGGGATTGTGCATGATGGGATGGATAACGACTACCGACAATAGGGAACGATTTTATCAAGTAAACCGTGACGTAATTTCGGACAAATAAATAGTATTTCGTTGGTGTTTTTATAAAATCTCGTAACTACGGCTTGAATCAAACCGTAGTTACGAGATGTTTTAACAACACCGACGGTTTATCAAAACATAACGGAAATCTCAGTCTATTTTTTGCACAAAATTTGATGCCAACTCGCCTCACTTCAGGTAAGACATTTTGCAATAACTATGTTATTTCTGTATCACTTTTCAAGCGGTTTGCTGCATGTACCCCGCCTTATCGAGCTCTTTCATCAGATGTATGACATATTAGATAACTCATGATACTTTTTCCGAAATATTGTCCCAACCGACCAGAAAGCGAAATGGTAACGACTACGGCCAAATTAACCACGCTTCGGGTAAGAATTTGTGCAATAACTTTCTTATTTCTGCGTCAATTTTCATGCGGTTTGTTGCATGTACTCCGTCTTACTGAGTCATTTTCTCAGATGTATTATTCATCTGGAACTTCCCTGTACTTTTCTCAAAAACCGATCCCAACCGACTAGAAAAAGGGCCTGAATTTTTTGTCGTTTTTCTGGTCGGTTGGGATCAATTTTTGGACAAAGTACAAAGATTCTACAAACAAGTCATATATCCGAGGAAAGAGCTCACTAATGCGGGGTACATGCAACAAACCGCTTGAAAAGTGGAGCAGAAATAAGAAAATTATTGCACAATTTCTTACCTGAAGCGAGGCAAATTTGTCCGTATACTCCGTATTCGTTATCCATCCCATCATGCACAATCCCCACCGTGGCTTAGTGTGAATGCGAAATGTAAACCAGTCATCTTTCTTAATTCAACACGACTTTCTGAAATAACAAGATATGCCTCGTGGACAATTTTTAGGTCTTTAAAGTCCATTATTAGAAACGACCTAACCGATGTGTAAAATATACATACATTCTGTTGCGAGTTTTGGTCCTTAATTGGACACGCCAATAATCACATTCATTATTATGACGACAAATCATTTGATAAAGATTGCAAACGATCAGTTGTGAACAGTCTTATGGTCCAAAAGGCATTTTGTTTTTACATTTTTTAATTAATTGTAATAGATATGTGTAAGAAATGATGAGGACGGTAAGTAACATAATACAAAATATCTCAGAGTAGTAACCAGCTTAAAGCAAAATGGAAAATATTATTGAACAAGATCTTGATTCATATTTGGTTGATGTTTCCGATGCTATTACCATACTTGAGGTCAATATTTTAGCGCAAACAATTCAAAAGTTGTCTAAATATAGGGCATTAAACATACATGAAAACAATTTGGACAACTAATCGCAGATTTGTTTACAAAAAGTCTCTGTAAATACTCATTCGTATTTAACTCATCAATCACACGTTTCCTTCCGATAAAATATCTATTTATGTTACATTCCAAATGAAAAGGGATAGTTATGTTTGTTATAATTCTAAAATAAATTAACCAATCTACCTCCTCTCCATTTCATAACCATTCCTTTGCATAGATCGAAAATAAAAAAAAAACAAATAACAAACGACATGCGATAAAGTGTACAATTTAGCCCTTTCCCGAACAAGACCTGGTTTTGACGTCCCTAATAGAAATAGTTTTGGAAATATTGAAACAAAAGAAGAAACTGCCGATAATCAGCAGTTTCTCCTTTTGTCTCAACATTTTCCGTGTTATTTTATGTATATTTTTTATCTTTCACAACATTTCTTTGGTCATCAACAGCACTTTTCAAAATTGGTTCACCCTAAAATTTTGCTGTTTGGGAAAGGGTTAAGTAACATCAATAAATAACCTTCAGCAAGCCAATCTATATAATTGTTCACATCTCAATTATACTGTATGCACAAATGTAACCGTGACGCAAACATAGACTGCAGACCATAATTTTAAGGAAAAATGAAAATTCACAGACAGTGAGAGATGCACATGACAAATTTGTCCTAAAAGAAACAAGGCATATGCTAGTTTTTAGAGAGCATGGCTCTCTTATTTTATCATGCTTTAATGTACTTTAGATGTACTTTACAAACCGCACAACGAAAATAGTTCCTCCCAAACAAGACAAAAAGATCTAAATGACAAATAGAATAGTCTACGTGTCAAATGTGTCATAATATAAAATAGATGGCATGTATGATCTAAGCAGAAAATCAAGTATTAAACAAGTCTTAAATAAAAAAGAGATCTGAGTAGTAATTTGCCATTCACAATTGGGTCATGCAGGTCATGCGGTCAAGTCATGTAGCCTAAATTTTGGACAGTGCAAATGGTCCAAAAATAGAATCACATTCCGCAGACAGAAATTCTACTAGTGGGTGTCTATCTGAGTGTATTTATTGTAAAGCTTGTGCTGTTTGGTGATAGTATGTTGTGTCATGGATAAAGGGGGCATTAGAGTAAATTTCCTATTAACTCATCTTCTCACACATTTATGAATGAATTGATTTGAACTTATCCTTTCCCAAACAAAACTTTGTTTTAATGTATCTATAAGAGCAAGCTTTGGAAAATATTGAGGTAAAAGAAGAAAATGGTGATAGGTTTGGTGATACAATATTGCATCACAGAAAAAGAGGCTTCACTTTATTGTCAATACATTTTTAACACATTCCTCCATTTATGGTTGAATTTGTAAGAAACTATGATGGACAGTTCCTCATTATGCAGCCTTTTGAATGAAGTCATGTTTTGGTGACGTTTTGGTGGGCTTTCTTTCAACCCATTACCACACAGTGACTCTTTTTGACACCCACAGGAAAATAGCCTCAGAAAATAATGTGGAAATGAAGAAACTGCTTATGACAAGCAAATTATTCATTTCCCACAATGTTTTCTATATAAAAAGACAGAAACATGTAAAATTTCATTCAGTTAAAATTGTCGTCTGCAACATCTTTGGATTCGGGACAGTCTAAAATTTTGCTGTTGGATTAAAATGTTTTGTTAATACAGCTCCACCTATATTCATGGATTGTTTTGCATGAATTATGTTACCATGCAATATTGTCACAAGATTTCATGTTGTGTCAAACATGCTCTCTAAAAGTACTTTCAGTACTTTGATTCTATTAATAGCCTTCCTATGTCTGTGTGCCATTCAAATGGCTTACATAAGAGACTAAATTGTGGACAGGCAGTGGAAAAATTGCAAAGATAAATCACTAGTCTACAATCGTCTATTGAAGTGTCCGATTAAACACTTTACGACCATGAATGTATTTGTCTCGGAGTTTCCAGCGATCTAAACAATCGAACGTTTAATTAATTCTCCAGAGATTGATTTCCGTGAATGTGTGTTCTGACTTCCTAAATATCACTAGGCAAGGTGTAATTGAATAGATCAGTTTGGGCGATCTTTTATCAAACAATTGTCAGATTAACTAGGCAGAACAATTCCGAACCTAACAAGGCCCACATTGATAAGGCAGGAATGTTCTAATCACTACATGATGGAAGTGTCGCGATTTGTGTAATGCACCCTAACATCTTTTCTTCTTTACTTTTTCTGTATTTTTCCGGTAATTAGGCAACCCTTCATTGAGATAAAGATAGAAATATGCCTTTTGTGTTTCAGTCAAGGATTTGTACTAAAACAACGAGTAAGGTATAAATATGAAATCTTATTGCCGAATGGAAAAGGAGACGAAACTGTTGTAATCCAGAGGTGCGTTCTTCAGAGCGAGATTTCTTGAGATATCTTGAGATTTCTTAAGATGTTTTAGGATAAAGTGATCTTCCGAGCAAGATTTTTATGACGATCACTGGAAGCCGCCATTGCTCTATACTTCTTTCGGAGCACCTCGGTAAATTCTGTATAATCTATATGGGAGAGAATTGACCGAGTTATTCCGAATGCTCAATGATTCACAAACCGCGGAGTTCCGAATGCTCCGTACTTCATACAAATGACGTCATGATGACGTCATTTGTATGAAGCATGGAACATTCGGAACTCCTCGCTTATAATCTCGGTCGTAAAAACGCTGTATCAAAAACATCTTAAGAAATCTTCAAAAATCTCGCTGTAAAGAACGCGCCTCTGATGATAAGTATAATAAAAGATTGCATTCCACAATCGGATAACATATGAAAACCATATATTTACTTCACAAGCAAATCCTTGCTGAAAATGTATGCGTTTCAGGGTGGTTTATGAACTATCTGACATATTAGGTTTCGTGCGAGACATCTGGCAATAAAGGTGACATAAAATGTGGGTAATTGTGATAATAGAACGTTATAAATTGAACCTTGAGAATAAAGCTCTTCAAACAGACACAGATAGCCACTTTGGGGAGCTCTCACGCGGAATTGTCTAATTATATTTACTTATAGATTTAGCAAGATACATCGATTTTTTTTTTTCAACAAAAATCTCAAAACTGCTGCTTAACCCTTTCTCAAACAAGACCTGGTTTTGACGTCCCTAATAGAAACGGCTTGGGAAAACATTGAGACAAAAGAAGAAACTGCTGATGACCAGCAGTTTCTCCTTTAGCCTCAACATTTTTTGTGCTATATTGTACAAAAATCCAATCTTACATTTTGTCAATTTTGTTGTCTGCAGCAGCTTTTGAATTTGAACAGTCCATTTTTTAACATTTGGGAAAGGGTAAACACAAGCTGTAGTAATGTGAAAATTTTTGTTGAAAAGCGACATTATTTTTGCTTGGTCCTGATTTGTACATTTGTAAAGCATATCATTTTTGCTGTTCCCTTATTTTAGGATTGTCTAAATATTGGTGATTCCTGTTTTCGTAATAGATTTATTATCAACATTGTTGAATTTATCATTATCATTTCTATTAAAGCATTTTTCTTTGTGATGTTTAAGTTATGGATGATGACAGATACTTGGCATTTTAGTGTCATGTCAGATTTTAAAGCAACGAAATTGCATATGAAATTGAATATTGATAAATGTTTTAAAAAACAATGAATTCTTATAGACAGTTATGTATGTCATATTCATTGCAAATCAGAGATGTACATTCCGTCAGTAAGTTTATCGACTTGGACAAAATTATTAATTCTGGTTGTTGTATTTTAGGTAGAATACCCGTTACTTGGCCATTTTGAGATTCATAAAACATCGGCTTTTTTTTCGAGCGGCGTCGTTACGCATCCGAACCTATTCGTGCCCGGTCGTAAACATTCGGTCCCGAATGTTTTCGACGTTGTCCGAATAATTTCGACGTCACGAATCTCATTTGGGTCAGACTACCTTTAACTGTATGTCAGGTATATCTCTGTATGTCAAGACTCCAATTATAACAACAATCTAGATATCACTATAATCATTGCTCTGTCTGCGTTTTTCGTTTTAACCTCTAACGTGATTATACAAATACAAATACAAATAGATTTGTATAGCGCAAAAAGTATAAATATTCAATTGCGCTTCACAGAGTCTATATACAACATTAAAAATGAACAAATATTTTGGATTAGTTCAGTCACTGTGAAATTGTCTAAATAAGTGAGTCTTAAGTTGTGATCTGAAGTTAGTCTCTGTTTGGATAGATTTCAAATAATTCGGAAGCATTTTCCACCATTTCGGGCCCACAACCGCTAGCGACCTATCCGCAATTTTGGTTTTAAAGCGTGGAACAACAAACTTTATACAAGCATCACTGTCTGATCTCAAGCGGTATGTGCTTTTGGCTTGTTTGAATAAAGAACTAAGATACACTGGCGCAGTCCCATGCACGACCCGGAAGACGATGACAAGCACTTTAAACATGATTCTCGCACGTACAGGCAGCCAGTGGAGAGATTTCAAAATGCTATAACTAGGCTGTTCATATGTAGCATTTGTAACAAGTCTGGCAGCCTGATTTTGGACCTTTTGTAGTCTGTCTAACTGATAGGAAGGAATGTCAGCAAAGAGCCCATTACAAAAGTCCAGATGTGAATGAATGAGTCCGTGTACGAGAGTTTCTGCGGATTTCTGTGTAATATGCTTACGAATACATTTCAGGTTTCTAAGCTGAATTTGCGCTGTTTGACACTTTTACGAATATGCGAGTCAAAATTCAGTGTACTAGTCATGTGCACACCAAGGTCACGCACTTGTTCAACCAAATTTACTTCAGAGCCACCTACAGTTATACTGGTTAGGTTTAACTTTTCTAATTGTTGTCTTGTCCCATATGCGATAATTTCTGTTTTAGAGTTATTCATTTTTAATTTAAATTTCGTCATCCAAGAAATGACACTTTCAAGGCAGTTGTGTAAGTGATCACGAACTGAAGATTCACTCTGATGATTGCCAGCTTGTATTTTAAGAGCAATTTTGTGGTCATCTGCATATCCATAGAGGTCTGCGGGATAATTCTGGACAACTTTGTTTAGGGCAGCGATGTACATTGCAAAAATAACCGGTCCCGCACAAGAGCCTTAAATTGGGGAACCCCATACTTTAGTGGTGTGGGTTCTGATGTTGAGTGTTCAATTTGTACCCTCATCGTTCGGTCCGTCAAATAAGAATGAATCCAGTCAAGAGGGGTGCCTACAATACCAAATTCGGAACGCATGAGTTGAAGGACAATGGGAATGTCAATAGTGTCAAATGCTGCACTCAGATCTATCATCACAACAATTGTCACTAAGTTTGAATCGACTGCTTTCAGTACATCGCTATACATTTTCAACATAGCTGTTTCGACACCGTGATATTTCCGATAAGCACTTTGATATGGTGGTAGTAGCTTATTGGTTTCCACAAATTCAGTTATTTGACACAAAGCTGCTTTCTCCAAAATCTTCGAAAGAAATGAAAGATTTGACACAGGTCTATAATTTTGAAGTTCTAAGGGAAGGCCTTTTTTCTTCAACAATGGTTTTACTAAAGCTGTTTTCCATACTTTTGGAAATACACCCGATGACAGTGATTTGTTCACAATATCAGTAATCACAGAGGCAAAATAAGGCATGTTTTCCTTCAGTTTTGATGTAGGAATTTGATCTAGATCACATGCTGTTGACTTAGATTCACTTATCAATTTAACAATATCATCTTTTGTCACTAGTTCAAACTTATTGAAATGAATTGATCTTGGTGTGGTTACAGCATCACATACCGGTGTGTCAGGGTGAATATTGTCTAGCGTGTCACGTAACTTGGTGATCTTATTGTCAAAATACTGCAGAAATTCATTGGCTAATGTCACATCATTAGAGTGGGGTGGTAATGGATTTTCCTTTGACCGACCTAGCAACTTAGAGGTAACAGTGTATAACTTTTTCACACTTCCTTCTGCTTCACTTATCATGTCATGATAGTAATTATCCTTGGCCTTAGTAATCTCTGCACTGTACATGTCTCTAACATTTTGGTAGACTTCTTTCATAATACCTGTTGTGTCTTTCAAGTAAATATGTTCAACTTTTCTTTTGTATTGCTTAAGCTGTCTTAGATAGGAAGAGTACCAGGGAACACTTGGTCTATGAATAAAGGTCTTTTCAACGAGCGGGGCGTGTTTATCGATGACTTCTTGTGTGACGGCAGAAAAGGCAGTGACTAATTCATCAATATGGGAGAATCCATTACAAAGAGTGTCTAACTGAGTAAGGTCCTCTTGAAATGAGCCAACATCTACAGATTTCCAGTTTCTGTATTTCACAGTAGTTTGTACTAGAGGCGGACGGCACTGTTCAATGTAGCAGGAAACAAAACAGTGGTCAGATATGTAGTAGTCTGACAGAGGATCAGTTACTCTAGTGTGTTTGTCATCCTTTCGTGTTATGATCAAATCGAGGGTATGGCCACCAGTATGTGTTTGAGTACGAACATTTTGAATAAAGTTGAAAGTTTTCAGGCATAACAAAAACTGTTTTGAATAATAGTCAGTTGGATTGTGATATCTCACTTGCTTGTATTTATGATAACAGGGATATAAGGATTCGGAGACATCACCGTCTTACTTGCAAAAACGGCATTTCGCTGCTTTTCAGCAAAACCCTCGTATCTACATATTATTTAAAGCTGTAAATACCAAGCATATATTGAAAAGCGACGATACATTGTATGGTGTTTCTTTCATTTTTACATATTCGTGCTGTAAAAGCTGCTGGTATTTCAGAGGGACCTGAATCCGAATTTAGGACTATTTACCGGAATATATATTTTAATCGGCTTGTTGATTCACTTACCAGTATTAAATTATCGTATTTATTTCGGTTTTTGTTTATAGCAATGTTTAATTGTCACCACAGTTTGTAAATAACAAATTTTCATTTGGGTACGAGGTGGCGATGTGCCTTACAGACTTCTATTAGCGCTAATTGATCGATCTTAAAGATTTCTACAATTAGATCCGCAAGGTATAGTTCCAAGTGACTCTAAGCTTACATGAATATTTCAAGCGCACTTTAAAAGCATGCACGTTAACATACTTTTCCGAATGTCATGAATTATTTACATGTATATGGTTTACAGTGTTCCTCACTGGAATTATATTACTTTAAGTTATTCTTACCCTAATGAGAATAAATCAGCGCCAGAATTTATTCGGGTGACGTCGTAAACACTCTGCGGTGGAAAGTTCCACCGCTAAATGTTTACGATTTCGCCTGAATAAGTTCGGATATGTTATGAATATTAACATCGTCGCACCGAAAATTCCGACATCGCGTGAATCTCATTAGAATTGGACAACCTTAATCGATATTGCGAAAGGATCGCGCTTTCTAGTAACAAATTCACTCTCAAATGATATGAGCAGCATTCATGCATGCACATTTGAGCGTCACATATTTTACATATTTTTTTATGTTATTATTTTAGGTTAATTGTTTTTGTCTCGAAGATGTTCGGCTGATGTTTACTGGCATCTTCGCAAGCCAAGGATTCTACTTCCACTTTGTTCCTTACAAACGTAAGGAACAAAGTGGAGGTAGAACCCTTGGCTTGCAAAGATGGTATACTGGTGTTGTTGTTTATAATAAATAACTACTTTTTTCGTGCATATTAACCCTTTCCCAAACGATAAGATTTTAGGTCCACCCTACATGTGTTTAAAAGCTTCTGTAGACGACAAATTGATGTTAAGAAAAAGAAGGGTTTGTGTACAATAAAGCATAGAAAATATTGAGACAAAATAAGAAACTGCTGGTTAGCAGTAGTTTCTTCTTTTGTCTCAATGTTTTCCCAAGCCTTTTCTTTTAGGGACGTCAAAACTAGGTCTTGTTTGGGAAATGGTTGATCCGTTTTCGAGCCCGATCATCTCTTTTGTCTTATCAGAGTTTCTGTTTTGTTTCTGTGTGTGTTTTTTTTTTTTTTTTTTTTTTTTTTTTTTTTTTTTTTTCTAAATTCAGTTTCATTTATTCTCCATCAAACCACATGCTGTAGGTACTCATTGGAATCGGTTCATGGAGATAAATCAAAATAAGTACCAAAACATAGTGTTTGATTTGAAATAACACAATTAGAATGTTTTACTAACTTCAACTATTGTATATTGCGCTTCACAATGTGTATGTTAATAGTATCAAAAGATGAGTTAATTGATTAATTCACAAACACATACCAATGTGCATATTGTTAAATATATTGTGATAAAAATAAAAGTCTAACCATGCTATTGCATAATAACCTAGTACAAGTCGCTGCTTTTCAACGAAAATCTCGTAACTGCAGCTCAAAACAAAATATTTTTGATTGCGGGTAATGTGGAAACGACTCGACGTGTCCAACCTGGGGCGCGTTCTTTAGAGCGAGATATCTTTAGATGTCTTGAGATATTTCAGGATAGAGCGTTCTTAGAGCGAGGTTTTTAAGCTGCTAAATGGGAGGCGCCATTACCTTATACTTATTGTGGAACTCCTCAGCCAATTCTGTAGGAACGATATATAAAAAAATAACCGAGATGCCCCGAATACCCCATACTTTATACATATGACGTCATTATGACGTCACTTACATAAAGTATGAAGCATTTGGAACACCTCTCACAAAATATCGGTCTGAGAAACGCTTTATCTAAAACATCTCAAGAAATCTTTAAAAGTATCGCCATAAAGAAAGCGCCTCTGGTGGGAAAGTTTCTTAATAAGCCTTCCTTCCAGGTTAGCATAAATTGTGAATATGGCATTTCTCTAAACGATACCCATTATGTCATCCTAAAAACACTGTCATTTTTATTTTCGCAGGTTTCATATCTTTTCAATTGAACTTTAGAGGAGAGAATAATGGCG
Organism: Fragum sueziense; assembly: GCA_963680895.1. Taxonomy (NCBI): domain Eukaryota; kingdom Metazoa; phylum Mollusca; class Bivalvia; order Cardiida; family Cardiidae; genus Fragum; species Fragum sueziense. Next base: position 64,930,145 of record OY804596.1, on the reverse strand, counting down.
CTTTTTTACAAAAACCTCGTAACTGCAGCTTGTTTTAAGAAAAGTAGCTATAAAGTGCACGTAAACTACTACAAAGAGTGGAACCACATGTATGGTACATGTAGGCTAGTATACAAAAAATATAAAACTATGTTAATATTAATGTCGCCAACATTGAAAGGGACAGCCAGCTTTCGTATTCGAGACACGTTTCTGTCTCGAATCCCTACTCTGTAACCAATTGCCATATCGTCGGTGTAAATGCAAAACCTCGTATGTCGATTCTTGCGATTTTCAAAGTACAAACTTTGGCGCCCAGTTAAGACAAGTCTTTCAGGTTTTGAGATATTTTACCGATCATTATTATTTACACATTATCTATGAACAATATGTCAAAATTTCAAATAAAACATTTTAGTTTGGGAAAAGTTATTACACTTTTTCCCACCCCTTTAAAATTTTCCATAATCGAGATACGAGGTTTTGCATTTACAACGACGATATAATTGTACCATAACGATTCAATGACAATTTAAGTCTGTATTAAAACGAAAAAGAAAAAAAATAGTCCAATTTTGAAGTCCATTGCAGACGGCAATATTTGATATACTTGTATTTTGTCCTGATACAACCGTAGTTTCCAGATTGTCTGCATGTGCACAACCCCTTACTAGGTTAAATACATACAATATTATAACGAGGATGTTCATATTTAACGAAAATCCTAGCATATTCTCGGCCACGTTCAATATTTTCGTAACTAAAGCTTGAATGAGCTAAAGTTACGTCATTTGCGTCCTTAGCCAACTGTATAAAAGCTTAAAGTGACATTTCTCAATTATTTGTACATAGATTTTACTTTTATTGTATCTGAAAGAGCATGTTTTCTTATGAGAATTCTGAAAATTTCAAGCCAAAATATTGAACCGTTTACGAGAAATATATATTTGTGTGCTGAAATTAAACAAATTGTTGTGGACAACAGTTCAGATTTATATAGAATTTGTCATTTCTGTCTCAACTTTAATCGCATATTTTTCGCTTTTAAAGAACAACTTCAAAAAACTGATAACATTTCTACGCATTAGAATAAATAATCTTTGCATCAAGACATACTTTTAAAAAAAAATGAAATAAATGTGAAATGTCACTTTAATAGGCAAGAGCTATTTGATACATCTAGGCGATCCATGTTCTTCTTTTGCAAAACAACGTCCTACACGTAGATTGTTGCATTTCAATTTGAAGACTCCGTGTACTTTTTGCAGTGGCAGGTGGTATAAGATTTATGGCAGTAAGTGGAGAAAATTGCACATTGCCTAGAAAAAACCTTATTTTGACATACCTTTAACCCTTTCCAAAACAAGATCTGATTTTGTTGTCCCTAATAGAAAGGGCTTGGGAAAACATTGAGACAAAAGAATGGTTTGAAGAAACTTCAAGGACTTGAAAAGCAATAAAAATATATATAAATATGTTAAAAACTAGAGTTGTCTCCCCTTTTCCCAATGCTTTCTTTTTCTGAAACATACACATATAGTATAATTATATGGAAACAAATACCTTTTTGAACTGAATTTGAAAAATAAAAGATAACCCCAAGTGTTTTAAAAGGTTAAATTGTCTTAAATAAGAAGCAAAAAAATAAACATGTCCTATTGCTTTCTGAAAAGTCAATCTATAGTTAAATATGCTCGGACGATGTAGAATAATGAAACGAACGGAATTATTTGTGCTGTTCTTTATTTTTTCCAAAACACTTTCCGAACCAAGACCAGACCCCGGTTTCTCGAAAAGAAAATTAAGTACGTTCTCAGACTCAAATCTGAGCACCGTATTCAAATCACACGAAATCCACGCGAACTTCAATCGAATACCCTTAAACGTTGGAGAGTATTCCATTGAAGTTGAGCATGTACTCATGAGTACGTACTTAAGTTTTTTTCGAGAAAGCAGGGCCTGATTTTGAAGTCCCTATAATAGGTTAGACGTCGGAAAATATTGATGTAAAAGAAAACGCTGGTGATCAGCATTTTTGTCTTTTTGCTTGAATATTTATTGTCATTGTATCAATTTATGAAATATCGTTAACAACATTGATTTTTTGTCGTCTGCAGCAGCTTTTTTCAAATTGGAACAGTCTTGTTTTTGTCCGTTTTGGGAAGGGTATATAACGCACTTCCTTTTGATATCTAATTATGTTGGTTCATGTAGCTTTATAAATAATCAAATTTAGTCTCAGAATCATTATATCTTGAACATTGCAATATTTATTAACAATCTCATGTACAAATATTCCCTTTATAGTTTTTGCATGTTTTGATTACCATCTAAAATGAATTGCTGTTGAATGAATTGATCATGGAAAATTGCACATTACCAGACGGCAAATTTTCAGACTGCTCTAAATTCAAAAGTGTTGCGTACGAAAATTTCAAATGGATTTTACATTTTTGCCGCACTGTAGAGAAACAAACCATTGTGGGAAATGAATAAATTGCTTGTTACAAGCAATTTCTTCATTTTCCACGATGTTTTCCAAAGCCTTATCATGTTATTATGTGAGGCGTCAAAAGGCATTTGATAAATTATTTGTTTCACTCTGCGAATAGCCGTGACTGGAAAAGGCTTGGGCTATGAGCCGTAGTCACATTGATACTCCATGTGTCACATCGTTTAAGTCAATGTTCGGGTGTGGCAACCTCTGATGTAATACAACGCCTGATGTAATAAACTTTTTATTACATCAGGCGTTATTACATCTGGTGTCGGGGTCAACGCCTGATGTAATAACGCTTGATGTAATAAAATAATTTTCCTCAACCATCTTATCAAACTAACTGATTCATGATCAAAGTTACTTTCTAAAACATTAGGGATGGTAAGTTGGGGGGTTTTAAATGTTTATTTCCCATTGCTATGAAAATCTAAAAACGTTTTTAGTAAGTTTTCATATCGATTTCTTTAATCCCTAATACCTAAATAATGCAATCAAAGTTTATTACATCAGGCGTTATTACATATGGCGTCGGGGTCAATGCCTGATGTAATAACGCTTGATGTAATAAAATAATTTTCCTCAACCATCTTATCAAACTAACTGATCAATGATCAAAGTTACTTTCTAAAACATAAGGGATGGTAGTTGGGGGGTTTTAAATGTTTTTTCCCATTGCTTTGAAATTCTAAAAACGTTTTTAGTAAGTTTTTATTTTGATTTCTTTAATCCCCAATACCTAGATAATGCAATCAAAGTTTATTACATCAGGCGTTATTACATCTGGTGTCGGGGTCAACGCCTGATGTAATAAAGCTTGATGTAATAAAATAACCATCTTATCAAACTAACTGATTAATGATCAAAGTTACATTCTAAAACATTAGGGATGGTAGTTAGGGGTTTTAAATGTTTTTTCCCATTGCTATGAAATTCTAAAAACGATTTTAGTAAGTTTTTATTTTGATTTCTTTAATCCCCAATACCTAAATAATGCAATCAAAGTTTATTACATCAGGCGTTATTACATCTGGCGTCGGGGTCCAGGCCTGATGTAATAACGCTTGATGTAATAAAATAATTTTCCTCGTCCATCTTCTCAAACTAACTGAATGAAAGTCAAATTTACATTTAAAAACACAGCAAATGGTAGTTGGGGGTTTTAGAAAAAAAATATATTCGATGAAATTGTTTAAACATTTTTCGTAAGTTTCTATTTTGATTTCTTTAATCTCAATACCTAAATACTGAAATCACAGTTTATTACATCAGGTGTTATTACATCTGGCGTCGGGATCAACGCCTGATGTAATAACGCTCGATGTAATAAAATAATTTTCCTCGGCCTTCTTATCAAAGAAACTGAATAATGGTCAAAGTTACATTAAAAACATTAAAGAATGGTAGTTGGGGTTTTTGACATGTATTTTTCTTTTTCGATGAAATTGTTAAAACGTTTTTCGTAAGTTTCTATTTTGATTTCTTTAATCCACAATACCTGAATAATGAAATCAAAGTTTATTACATCAGGCGTTATTACATCTGGCGTCGCAGTCAACGCCTGATGTAATAACGCTTGATGTAATAAAATAATTTTCCTCAACTATCTTATCAAACTAACTGATTAATGATCAAAGTTACTTTCTAAAACATTAGGGATGGTAGTTGGGGGTTTTAAATGTTTTTTCCCCATTGCTATGAAATTCTTAAAACGTTTTAAGTAAGTTTTTATTTTGATTTCTTTAATCCCTAATACCTAAATAATGCAATCAAGTTAATTACATCAGGCGTTATTACATCTGGCGTCGGGGTCAACGCCTGATGTAATTACTCTTGATGTAATAAAATAATTTTCCTCAAACATCTTATCAAACTAACTGATTAATACTCGCGTTATTACATCTGGCATCGGGGTCAACGCCTGATGTAATTACGCTTGATGTAATAAAATAATTTTCCTCAAACATCTTATCAAACTAACTGATTTATGATCAAAGTTACTTTCTAAAACATTAGGGATGGTAGTTGGGGGTTTTAAATGTTTTTTTAACATTGCTATGAAATTCTTAAAACGTTTTAAGTAAGTTTTTATTTTGATTTCTTTAATCCCCAATACCTAAATAATGCAATCAAAGTTAATAACATCAGGCGTTATTACATATGGCGTCGGGGTCAACGCCTGATGTAATAACGCTTGATGTAATGAAATAATTTTCCTCAACCATTTTATCAAACTAACTGATTAATACTCAAAGTTACTTTCTAAAACATTAGGGATGGTAGTTGGGGGTTTTAAATGTTTTTTTAATATTGCTATGAAATTCTTAAAACGTTTTAAGTAAGTTTTTATTTTGATTTCTTTAATCCCCAATACCTAAATAATGCAATCAAAGTTAATAACATCAGGCGTTATTACATATGGCGTCGGGGTCAACGCCTGATGTAATAACGCTTGATGTAATAAAATAATTTTCCTCAACCATCTTATCAAACTAACTGATCAATGATCAAAGTTACTTTCTAAAACATAAGGGATGGTAGTTGGGGGGTTTTAAATGTTTTTTCCCATTGCTTTGAAATTCTAAAAACGTTTTTAGTAAGTTTTTATTTTGATTTCTTTAATCCCCAATACCTAGATAATGCAATCAAAGTTTATTACATCAGGCGTTATTACATCTGGCGTCGGGGTCAACGCCTGATGTAATAACGCTTGATGTAATAAAATAATTTTCCTCAACTATCTTATCAAACTAACTGATTAATGATCAAAGTTACATTCTAAAACATTAGGGATGGTAGTTAGGGGTTTTAAATGTTTTTCCCATTGCTATGAAATTCTAAAAACGATTTTAGTAAGTTTTTATTTTGATTTCTTTAATCCCCAATACCTAAATAATGCAATCAAAGTTTATTACATCATGCGTTATTACATCTGGCGTCGGGGTCAACGCCTGATGTAATAACGCTTGATGTAATAAAATAATTTTCCTCAACCATCTTATCAAATTAACTGATTAATGATCAAAGTTACTTTCTAAAACATTAGGGATGGTAGTTGGGGGGTTTAAATGTTTTTTTAACATTGCTATGAAATTCTTAAAACGTTTTAAGTAAGTTTTTATTTTGATTTCTTTAATCCCTAATACCTAAATAATGCAATCAAAGTTAATTACATCAGGCGTTATTACATCTGGCGTCGGGGTCAACGCCTGATGTAATAACGCTTGATGTAATAAAATAATTTTCCTCAACCATCTTATCAAACTAACTGATTAATGATCAAAGTTACATTCTAAAACATTAGGGATGGTAGTTAGGGGTTTTAAATGTTTTTTTCCCATTGCTATGAAATTCTAAAAACGATTTTAGTAAGTTTTTATATCGATTTCATTAATCCCCAATACCTAAATAATGCAATCAAAGTTTATTACATCAGGCGTTATTACATCTGGCGTCGGGGTCAACGCTTGATGTAATAACGCTTGATGTAATAAAATAATTTTCCTCAACCATCTTATCAACTAACCGATTAATGATCAAAGTTACTTTCTAAAAGATAAGGGATGGTAGTTGGGGGGGTTTAAAATCTTTTTTCCCATTGCTATGAAATTCTAAAAAGGTTTTTAGTAAGTTTTTATTTTGATTTCTTTAATCCCCAATACCTAAATAATGCCATCAAAGTTTATTACATCAGGCGTTATTACATCTGGCGTCGGGGTCAACGCCTGATGTAATAACGCTTGATGTAATAAAATAATTTTCCTCAACCATCTTATCAAACTAACTGATTAATACTTTAAGTTACTTTCTAAAACATTAGGGATGGTAGTTGGGGTTTTTAAATGTTTTTAACATTGCTATAAAATGCTTAAAAAGTTTTAAGTAAGTTTTTATTTTGATTTCTTTAATCCCCAATACCTTAATAATGCAATCAAAGTTTATTACATCAGGCGTTATTACATCTGGCGTCGGGATCAACGCCTGATGTAGTAACGCTTGATGTAATAAAATAATTTTCCTCAACCATCTTATTAAACTAACTGATTAATGATCAAAGTTACTTTCTAAAACATAAGGGATGGTAGTTGGGGTTTTTAAATGTTTTCTTCCCATTGCTATGAAATTCTAAAAACGTTTTTAGTAAGTTTTTATTTTGATTTCTTTAATCCCCAATACCTAAATAATGCAATCAAAGTTTATTTACATCAGGCGTTATTACATCTGGCGTCGGGGTCAACGCCTGATGTAATAACGCTTGATGTAATAAAATAATTTTCCTCAACCATCTTATCAAACTAACTGATTAATACTCAAAGTTACCTTCTAAAACATAAGGGATTAGTCTACCTAAATCTCACCCAAAATGTGATTTGTGAAGGAACTTTTTGTTAATGCTCGACATCCATGCCTAAATGAAACTTTGATATGTATGGAAAATCACTAGGGGGGGATGTCACCCTACACAGGTCATTTGAAGGTCACCACGAGGTCAAAGGTCAACTAGGTGCAAAAATTAACGGTATAGCAAGAAAATCCGCTATAACTCACTTAGTTCTTGGTTTAGAATAACAATTTTGGTATCAAAATGAAGCTTAGACATCTATCTTTATTTTGCAGTATAGATATGCAAATCAGTTGATTTGCATATGCATGCTTTTGATGATTTAATTATAAATTTTGATGATTTTTTGTGTCAATTTGTTAGAATATAGTTAGAACCTGAGCTATAACTCGCTTAGTTGGTGCTGAACATTCACATATTGGGTACCAAAATAAAGCCAAAACATTTATCTTTAAGTTGTGGTATGAAAATTAGCTAAATTGCATATACACAATTTCTAATTAATTTTCTAATTAATTAATATAGTCCACCTAAATCCGACCCAAAATATAACTTGTGAAGGAACCTTTTATCAATGCTCCCCTTTTATGTTTGATATGTTATTTAGTGTATGAGCAGTCAACCCAGGATGTATTTATTATTTTGAAAGGCCTTGTAAGGCCAGGGGTTTTTCCCCTTTAGAAAGTGACGCTGGTTTCCAGCGTCTTCCCCTCCAGAAATAATGCAATTTTTTCCCCAAAAATAAATTTTCCCTAAGATATATTTTCAAAAATCACACTAACCCCCCCCCCCCCCAAAAAAAAAAATAACAAAGAAAGCTTTTCCTCAATTTCTGCAGCTTTACAAACTTCTTGTTCTCAAGGCTAAAGTAGCGGGTATAAGAGGGGTTTAGCCTATCAAATGTACTTTTTCTATGTTATACAATTTTCCCCCATACTAGGATGCCGCATATGATTTTTCCCCTTTCTACCAGCGTCCTGTGTCTTCCCCCAATCTTGAAAAAAAGCCCCGAAGGCCATAACGAGGTCAAAGGTCATAACTAGGTCAAAGGTCAAATGAGTGCAGTTACAGGTTTATGTCTTTTACAAATCTACTTTTATTGCATTTCAAATATAATGTTCAAGCTCAAACCACTTCTAATTATATTTTTAATGTCTAAGTTTGAAATGATGCTGATTTGGACTAATTTCTTTACTTTTGTGGTGTTTGTATTAATAATAAACACAAATTTCCACCAGTTTTTGTGCATTTTTGCAATACGATTTTTTCAAAATGTATAGAAATGTCATTAATCCGCACAAAAGGAAATTTTATATTGAAACAATTAACCAAATTCACTAGCAAATATAAAATGCAGATTTAGCACATCACATATAATCTATTACTTTCATAGTGTCGTTAGAAACATAGACGTTTGATCTACTTTATTTGTATACAATGCGTATTTTGTAATTCAGAGTACTCGCGAAAAAATGAAGGCATCGCCAAAACACGGATGTACAAAACGATTTAGCAACAATCCTGTGTTCCTTGTTGTACTATAGATATATCAAGACATAATCCAGTGTGACATCCAATCCATGAAATGCCAAACAATATTATGTTTTGCGACGATTAAATTAGGCAGCAGAACATGTGTCTTTGCCTGCCTAACGTCTTAAACCATGTTGATAAAATCTGTGCAAATTAAACGTTTAGATTATCCATTTCCTAACAGATCTAGTTCAATGGTAAAGGATTTTAATAATCATCGAAACTAAAGAAGAAATTGCTAACATCAGCCTTTTTTTCATTTGCCTCAATAGCTTTCTATTATATTGTACACGAATCCTTTCTTTGTTAAAACCAATTGCGTCGTCTGTAGCTTTCAAATTGACCCACCTTTCAACTTCTCCGTTTGGCAAAGGATTAAACCATAATTATCATCTTGGTCAATGTCCGCTACAATAGCTTTTAATCCAGGGGGATTGGTAAGTCTTTGGCTGCATAAGCACATTCTTGCAAACCTGTCCTGAACGGTATCATTTGCAACGAGATGAGCTGTACTTTGCTTGGCATCCACATAACATGAGCTGTGTACAATTAGAGGGAACGGCTGCCAATCTCGTCCATACAGGCTTCAAACCTTCGCCATCGTCTTTCTAGCCTCCACACCTTTCAGTATCCTCTGCAGTGAAATTTGGGTTGTCTGCTGTTATCCATATAGTTCATGTTTTAACATCTCGCTTTGTGTAGTTGCAACACAACTGTCGTCGGAGGTAGTAGATCAAGTGCTTTCTTGGCTTTAATAAAGAGTCGTTATCCACAGACTGCAATGTCTGAATCAAAAGCTTTCTCGGAACACCAACAAAGTTTGTAAAGATACTGTTCTATATTCTTAGGATTCCCGACCAACAGCTTTTAACAGCTCAAAATACATTTTTCAGCAGACTTCTTACTTATTCAAATCAAAGACGTCGTTGTATCACAACCTTTCAGCGAATGAAACCCAAGCATGTTGTGGATGACGCCAATTCCTAGTTTCCTAACAAAACTGTGTACATAGAAGTATTTCCTAGACTTAGACGTTCCTGACACCATCCATGTTTCAACATCCAGTGAACCAACATGGTATATGAGGAGCAAAAGTACATCAGTGTCTTTACATATCACAATAGTCCTACCATACCCTGAATTGATCGCACTCTTCGCGTGTATAACGATTCGGGTGTCTGCCTCCTCATGGTCAACACACAAGTCGTTTGTACCAAAATTGTTATATTTTGCATTTTCACGGTCTTGAAATCCACCGACAGCTTTCAAAGTAGAGAATGTATAAGCTGGTGACCATCAATGCTGATGCACGTTGCTATGTGCATCTCCGGGATTTTCAGATGCATTTCAACGGTCAGATCTGCTGTCAAAACATTCAGTATTTTGGATTTAGCAGTGCGGCACATTCTTCCAATAGAATCCGCCAAGGACATGGAAACAGGTGACAGTTCATGTTTCAGAACACCGACTATCTGTACGTCTCATCCAAAGTTTGAAATATAGTTGGAACATAAGCTAAAGCTCAATAGCTTGGTGGTCTTCATTTACCAAATGGTTATCAAATTAAAGCCTAGACATCTATCCCCAAGTTTAGCTATTATGCAAAAAAAGCTAGTTGCATATGCAAAAATTTATTTATCATTTTTAGCTCACCTGAGCACGAAGTGCTCAAGGTGAGCTATTGTGGTCACTTTTTGTCCGTCGTCCGTCTGTCTGTCCGTCTGTCCGTTCGTTCACAATTTCGTGTTTACACTCTAGCATCTACAAATATAAGCCAATCTTGACCAAACCTGGTCAAAACATGTATGACCATAAGATCTCGGATGAGTTGGATTATGGGTCAGATCGAACCAGAAAGTCCGGAGTTATCTGCCCTTGAATGCGAAAAATAGCTAGTTTTGACATTGTTTACACTCTAGTACCTACAATTATTGATCAATCAAGACAAAACTTTGACACAATGTTGTTGACTATAACATCTCACATGAGTTCAATTTTCAGTCTGATCGTACAAGAAGGTCTTGAGTTATGTGCCCTTGAAATTGACAAAATTGCCATTTTCGACCATTTTCTACTTTGTTTACACTCTAGCATCTACAAATATTGACCAATCAAGACAAAACTTTGACACAATGTTGGTGACCATAAGATCTAGGACGAGTTAAATTTTCAGTCTGATCGGACGAGAAGGTCTTGAGTAATATGCCCTTGAAATTAACAAAAATTGCCATTTTCGACTGTTTTCGACTTTGTTTACACTCTAGCATCTACAAATATTGACCAATCAAGACAAAACTTTGAGACAATATTAGGGACCATAAGATCTTGTATTAGTTTGATTTTCAGATTGATCGGATCATAAAGTCATGAGTTATACGCCCTTGAATTTGACAAAATTGCCGTTTTCGACTGTTTTTGACTTTGTTTACACTCTAGCATCTACAATTATTGACCAATCTAGACAAACCTTTGAGGCAATGTTAGGCACCATAAGATCTTGTATAAGTTTGATTTTCAGATTGATAGGATCATAAAGTTAAGAGTTATATGCCCTTGAATTTGACAAAATTGCCGTTTTTGTCTGTTTTTGACCTTGTTTACACTATAGCATCTTACAATTATTGACCAATCAAGACAAAACTTGGTCACAATGTTACAGACTAAAATATCATGTATGAGCTGATTTTCAGATTGATCAGATCAAAAGTTCATGAGTTATACACCCTTGAATTTGACAAAATTGATGTTTTCGATTGTTTCGGACCTTGTTTACACTTTAGCATCTACAATTGTCCAATCAAGACGAAATTTGAACACAATGTTGCTGAACATAAGATCTTGCACCAGTTTGAATTTCAGCTTAATCATAGTAGAATTTGCTGAGTTTGCTGAGCCCTTCAAATTGACAAATTTGCTGTTTTCGACTGTTTTTACTCTAACAACCACAAATAGCGACAAACCGAGACAAAATTTGGACACAATGTTGTTGACCATAAGTTTGTTTTCAGTCTTAAAGTCACAAAACTGAACAAAACTGTGGCTCATATCATCTTGGTTCAGGTGAGCGATATAGGACCATCATGGTCCTCTTGTTAATAATTGACTATTAACACCAATTTGTGAATATGTGGTACACACAGTGCTCCAAGGAAGAATTTAATGACGTTGTATATATATGTAAAATATCATGTCAAAACAGAATTAAGCATTATGTTGTATTTCTTCAGGATCCGATTGAATGACAATGTATAACGGTCACCGCAAGGTCAAAGGTCAAGTTGGTGCAAAAACGTAAATTTGCCTGGTATTGCAGTTAGCACATATGTTACATACCAACGATTTGCGCGATTTGGTTTCTTGCAACTGATTCGTGATCCTGGAGGTCATCTTGACCAAAGTTACATTTACTGTTGTGGTAGTCAGCATCTTAAGTAATAAGACAAGAGTAGATGTTGTTTTCTATCAGTACTATAGGAACAAATCTTTAAAGGCTTCCAAAAGATAGGGAAACGACGACCTATACGCAAGGCTATTGACGGTCCTGGTGTCCCACTATCACAATCCTGGGAACAGTTTATGGTCCTAGATTAGAACAAGGCATACTTGGCATGACATTGTATCGGTATTTGCATTCTGATGACTCTAATTTGGTAGTTGTCGATGGATTTCGGGACATTGAAAATGCAATGCTAACAATTTTGACGCAAAAGACTTGTGTGTTGACCATGATGAGACAGCCTACACCCGAATCGTTATGCACACGAAGAGTGTAATCAATTCAGGGTAGTGTAGGATTATTGTGATATGTAAAGACATTGATGTACTATTGCTCATTATATACCATGTTAGTTCACTGTATGTTGAAACATGGATTGTGTCAGGAACGTCTTTAGAATTCAAGGAATTAATTCCCTGTACACAACTTTGCTAGGAAACTAGGAATTGATGTCATCCACAACCTGTTTTGGTTCCATTTGCTGACAGGTTGTTATACAACATCGTCTTTGATTTGAATAAGTAAGAAGTCCTGCTGTAAAATGTATGTTGAATGTCCAGAACTGTTAGAAGCTGTAGGTCGTGATAGGAATCCTGAGAATATTGAACAGTATCTTTGCAGACTTAATGTTGTTGTCTGCAGTTATCGACTCTTTATGAAAGTCAAGACAGCACTTGAACTCCTACCTCCGACGACAGATGCTTTGCAACTACACATAGCGAGATGTAAAAAACATGCAACATATGGATAACAGCAGATAACCCAAATTTCACTGCAGATGATTCTGAAAGGTGTGGAGGTTGGAAAGACGATGGTGACGGTTTGAAGCCTGTATGGACAAGATTGGCAGTCGTTCCCTCCACTTGTACACAGCTCATATCATGTGGATGCTAAATAAAGTACGGCTCATCTCGTTGCCTATGATACCGTTCAGGACAAGTTTGCATGTTAGAATAATTATGCTTGTGAAGCCACAGACTATGCCAATCCCGTTTGGCATTGTACAGGACATTGACCAAAATCATATGGTTTAATCCATTGCCAAACGGAGGAATTGAAAGGTGGGCCAATTTGAAAGCAGCTAAAGACGACATGGTTGGTATTAACAAAGGTAGGATTCGTGTACAGTATACATTTAGTAGAGAAAATATTGAGGCAAAAGAAGAATATGCTGACATTAGCATTTTCTTCTTTTGTTTCGATTATTTCTTAATCATTTTACCAGTGTATTGTTTACGAATGGGTAAATACTAGTCCAGTTAATGACCATTAGTATTCCCAGGCCTTAATCCCTAATGATCCATAGAAGCTGGCTTTTAGCATATGTTCATACCGTTTATAGACTTGTTATAACAGAAAACAAGATTCATACATTAAATGACATAAATCATGCAGAGCTGTAAAACTATGTAAAATATGTTCATTAATGCGATAGTATTTACAAAATGATGGGATAAGGGGTTTCATATCCGTTGTAATCTTAGCCATTACAGGCCAGACAAAGCTGAAATGTTGCATAGAGAAAGATTAAAGGCCATATTTTAATAACATACAGTTATTTTTTACAGAAAAATACCCCGAAAATAAGTGAGTTTGTACCTTTACGTCAATAGACATGTAATTGCATCAGTAGCAGGTTCTTACAACAATAAATGAATTGTATGCTTGGACTGTAAATATTAGTTGTTATGATATTGAACAAGATCTGTTAGGAAAGAGACAATCTAAACGTTTTTTTTTAAATAATTTGTGCAGATTTTATCATGATTTAAGATCTCAGGCACGCAAAGACATGTTCTCTGCTGTCCTATATTATTATATACGTCCCAAAACATAATATTGTGTTACATTTCATAGATTGAATGTCACACCAAATAACGTATTGATATAGTTATAGTACAAACAAGGAACACGGGAATGTTGCTTAATCGTTTTGTACATCCGTGTTTTGGCGATGCCTTCAGTTTTTCGCGAGTACTCTGAATTACAAATTACTCGTTGTAAACAAATAAAGTTGATGAAACTTCTATGTTTATTACGACACTATAAAAGAAATAATTATATTATGCGATGTGCTAAATTTTATATGCATATTTTCTGGTATAAAATGTTGGTTAATTATTTCAACACAATACATCATTCTGAGCGGTTCAAATGACTTTTCTATACATTTTGAAAATACACTAAAACAGGAGGAATTTTGTGTTATTATTAAAACAAACAGCACAAAAGTAAAGAAATTAGTCCAAATCAGCATTATTTCAAACACAAACATTAGAAGTGGTTTGAGCTTAAACATTAGGACACACAGCCGGAGTGGCGCAGTGGTTAGAGCACTCGACTTGTAGCCCGGTGGTTACGAGTTCGAGCCCCACTCGCGTAAGGTGTGTCTTTGGGCAAGGCACTTAATTGTCAGCCCCAGTCTACCCAGCTGTATTGAGTGGGTAGCAGTAAGGTAAAACTTGCTGCCTCTTCTCTAAAAAAAAAGAAATAAATAAAGGGCCTATAGAAGCTTGAATTAGCTTATGTACATAGTACATCTGGTCTCGAAAACTGTATGAACTGTATTATATTCGAAATGAAATAAAAGTAGCTTTAATAAAAGGCATAAACCTGAAATTGCACTCATTTGACCTTTGACCTAGTTATGACCTTTGACCTAGTTATGACCTTAAAAGGCCTTTAAATTTATTCATCCACTCTAGGTTGATTGCTTATACCCTAAATAACATATCAAACATGAAAGTGAGGCATTGATAAAGGGTTCCTACACAAGTCATATTTTGGGTCAAATTTAGGTGGACTATATTAATTGATTAGAAAATTGATTAAAAATTGTGCATATGCAATTTAGCTTATTTTCATACCACAACTTGAGGATAGATGTCTAGGCTTTATTTTGGTACCCAATATGTGAATGTACAGCAACAAGTAAGCGAGCTATAGCTCATGTTCTAACTATATTCTAAAAAAATGACCAAAAAATCATCAAAATTTCTAATTAAATCTTCAAAATCATGCATATGCAAATCAGATAATTTGCATATCTAAATTTCAAAATAAAGATAGATGTCTAAGCTACATTTTGATACCAAAATTGTTAGTCTACACCCAGGACTAAGCGAGTTCTAGCGAATTTTCTTGCTATACCATTGATTTTTGCACCTAGTTGACCTTTGACCTCGTGGTGACCTTAAAATGACCTGTGTAGGGTGACATCCCCCCTAGTGATCTTCCATACATATCAAAGTTTCATTTAGGCATGGATGTAGAGCATTAACAAAAAGTTCCTACAAAAATGTTTTCTAGCGCCTTTTTTCTATTATTTAGGTAGACTAGATGGTAGTTGGGGGTTTTAAATGTTTTTTTAACATTGCTATGAAATGCTTTAAAAGTTTTAAGTAAGTTTTTATTTTGATTTCTTAAATCGCAATACCTAAATAATGCAATCAAAGTTTGTTACAGCAGGCGTTATTACATCTGGCGTCGGGGTCAAACTGTTTGAACAATTTCCTTGAAATAGAAAAATAATATTATTAACCCCCCAACTACCATTCGTAATGTTTCTTAATGTAACTTTGACTATACTTCAGTTTGTTTGATAAGATCACCGAGAAAAATTATTTTACTACATCAAGCGTTATTACATCAGGCGTTGACTGCGACGCCAGATGTAATAACGCCTGATGTAATAAACTGTGATTTCAGTATTTAGGTATTGGAGATTAAAGAAATCAAAATAGAAACGAACGAAAAAGGTTTAAACAATTTCATCGAAATATAACTTTTTTTTCTAAAACCCCCAACTACCATTTGCAATGTTTTTAAATGTAACTTTGACTTTCATTCAGTTAGTTTGAGAAGATGGACGAGGAAAATTATTTTATTACATCAAGCGTTATTACATCAGGCGTTGATCCCGACGCCAGATGTAATAACGCCTGATGTAATAAACTGTGCTTTCATTATTTAGGTATTGGGGATTGAAGAAATCAAAATAGAAACTTACTAATCAAGTTTGAACAATTAAATCGAAATAGAAAAAACAAGAGCCGTCAGAGAAGGATTATGCTCCCCGTATAAGTGTATGTCACAAAATAAAAACTATCATATATTTAGCCCCCTTTTCCCATGACAGATTTTTGTACACGCATAATATATGGAAAATGGTCTAGAAAATCTCATAGATCACATATGTACACAATTTCATTAAATTCTGCCCATCAGATGAAGAGAAATTAAAGAAAACTATTTTTACATTTTGGCACCTTTTCCATGACGCAGCGTCAAATCAGGAAACGGAGAAAAGATCCCTAGGAATTACCCTAGGGAGTTCACATATGAAGTTTCATTGATTTTGGTTCAAGGGTTGCTGAGATCTGGCTGTGGACGGACGGAAGGCCCCGGGAACGGACAGACGGACGGACAGCGTGGCGACTTTAAGCTCACCCAATTCTTTTTTCGGGGAGCATAACTATATCAAAACGCCAACTACCATTCGTAATATTTTCAAAGTAACGTTGATTATTAAATAAGTTAGTTTGATAAGATGGTTCAGGAAAATTATTTTATTACATCAAGCGTTATTACATCAGGCGTTGACTGCGACGCCAGATGTAATAACACCTGATGTAATAAACTGTGATTTCAGTATTTAGGTATTGGGATTAAAGAAATCAAAATAGAAACTTACGAAAAATGTTTAAACAATTTCATCGAATATATTTTTTTCTAAAACCCCCAACTACCAACTACCATTTGCTGTGTTTTTAAATGTAAATTTGACTTTCATTCAGTTAGTTTGAGAAGATGGACGAGGAAAATTATTTTATTACATCAAGCGTTATTACATCAGGCCTGCACTCCGACGCCAGATGTAATAACGCTTGATGTAATAAATTGTGATTTCAGCATTTAGATATTGGGATTAAAGAAATCAAAGTAAAAACTTACGAAAAAGGTTTAAACAATTTCATCGAAATATAACTTTTTTTCTAAAACCCCCAACTACCATTTGCAATTGTTTGAAATGTAACTTTGAATATCATACAGATAGTTTATGAAGATGGTCCTGGAAAATTATTTTATTACATCAAGCGTTATTACATCAGGCGTTGACCCCGACGCCAGGTGTAATAACGCCTGATGTAATAAACTGTGATTTCATTATTTAGTTATTTGGGATTGAAAAAATCAAAATAGAAACTTACTAATCAAGTTTAAACAATTTCATCGAAATAGAAAAAAACAAGAGCCGTCAGAGAAGTATTATGCTCCCCGAATAAGTGTGTGTCACAAAATAAAAACTGCCATATATTTAGCCCCTTTTCCCATGACAGATTTTTGTACACGCATAATATATGGAAAATGGTCAAGAACATCTCATTCATCACATATGTACACAATATCATTAAATTCTGCCCATTAGATAAAGAGAAATTAGAGAAATCTATATTCTTTTCTTTAAGGCACCTTTTCCATGACGCAGCGTCAAATTAAGAAACGGAGAAAAGATCTCTAGGGATTATCCTAGGGAGTTCACATGTGAAGTTTCATTGAATTTGGTCCAATGGTTGCTGAGATCTGGCTGTGGACGGACGGAAGGCCCCGGGAATGGACAGACGGACGGACAGCGTGGCGACTTTCAACTCCCCCAATTTTTTTTTCGGGGGGGGGGCATAAATATATTAAAACGCCAACTACCATTCGTAATATTTTCAAAGTAACGTTGATTATTAAATCAGTTAGTTTGATAAGATGGTTGAGGAAAATTATTTTATTACATCAAGCGTTATTACATCAGGCGTTGACCGCGACGCCAGATGTAATAACACCTGATGTAATAAACTGTGATTTCATTATTGAGGTATTGGGGATTAAAGAAATCAAAATAGAAACTTACGAAAAAGGTTTAAACAATTTCATCGAATATAATTTTTTTCTAAAACCCCCAACTACCATTTGCAGTATTTTTAAATGTAACTTTGACTTTCATTCAGTTAGTTTGAGAAGATGGTCTAGGAAAATTATTTTATTACATCAAGCATTGTTACATCAGGCGTTGACTCCGACGTCAGATGTAACAACGTTAGTTTGAGAAGATGGTCCAGGAAAATTATTTTAATACATCAAGCGTTATTACATCAGGCATTGACCCAGACGCCAGATGTAATAACGCCTGGTGTAATAAACTGTGATTTCATTATTTAGGTATTAGGGATAATCCGGATTAAGGAAATCAAAATAAAAATTTGCTAAAAACGTTTTAACAATTTCATATCATTTGAAAAAAATATATCATGAACCCCCAACTACCATTCGAAAGTAAATTTGATTATTAATCAGTTAGTTTGATAAGATGGCTGAGGAAAATTATTTTATTACATCAAGCGTTATTACATCAGGCGTTGACTCCGACGTCAGATGTAACAACGCCTGATGTAATAAAAAGTTTATTACATCAGGCGTTGTATTACATCAGAGGTTGCCACATTCGGGCGTCTTTCACGAAGAATGTTGCTAATGTTAAGGTTTGGGAGAAAATATCCTATAATCATTATTTAATCAGAAGGTTACGCTGATTTTTTTGAAACGGGAAAATACACTGTCCTATTAAAAACATAATGACAATGAAAAAGGTATTCGTATTTTTGGCATTTTGGCATTTGGATGCAAATGTTGGGCAATACCATACATTGGAATGGCCATTTCTGTGCGAATGAAATACTGAAATTAACATAGAAATTGTGTTGTTGCAGACGACAAAATGAATGTTTGACAAATAAGGAAAGTTGTATGGTATGGCATCAAAAAGATCAAGATAAAAATGTTTCCCAATTTTTGCCATAGTATTGTGATTAAGCCTTTACCAAACAGCACAATTTTATTCTGGTCCAGATACAAAGATCATAAAGATGACAATTTCAAGTGAATGAAATTTAACGTTTCTTGTCTTTTTGGTAGAAAACGTCGAAGGAAATGAAGACATTGCTTGTGACAAGCAATGTCTTCATTTTCCACGACGTTTGTCAATGCCATTATCTTGTGGAAAGTCCAAAAGAGAGTCATTGTGTGGGATTAATGTAAAAGGGATGTATTTGGGCATGGATTGCATTTAGTACGTGAACTGTTGGTTAATTTCAGCGGGAGATAGAGATTGCTTATTATCAGCAACTTCTTCGTTTCTCTCGATGTCTGTATACACTTTTGTGACCATACTTTTATACTAGCAATTATGACGGTGTAAAACTTTAATCTAAGATGTAGTTACGAGACTTGAGAATATGTGAGACGGTTTTTTTTATCAAGAGATTCAAAATATGTATTCGAAAAAATATACTTTTTATCAACCTGCGTCTGGAAAAGGTCCTTTAGGCATTTGTGTGAAGGCGTTATAGCCTACGTTTAAACGGACGTCAAAGGGCGTCAACGTGAGTAAAATAGTTTAAGGTTGTCAACTGTATTGGGTATCACGCGACGTCCGAATTCTTTGTGTGAATCCATAATTAGAGTTAATCAGAACCTATTCGGGCGACGTCGTAAACAATCGGCGGTGGAACGGTCCACCGCCGAATGTATACGACGTCGCCAGAATAGTTCCAGCGTTGCGCAAATCTCATTCGGGATGAACTAGCATAAAAAATTACCTACCTTTTGTTGAACTATGCTCTATATACCGAGGACACTGTATGGTTGTCCGGTGTGAAGCCGGTGTATCGTCAAAACACGAGTATCCATCCCAGGTTCTGGGACAATAATCCGCCATAGTTGAGTTATTTATAGGATCACTAAGCTGTTTTAAACAACACGCCCAGGCTGCATTACAGCAGTCCGTCCAGCGATTACAATCCCGTTTCGATAATGGCGAACATATCATTGCATGTGACGTCATATTCGTGACGTCAGCAATTATTGTGGTGTTTTCCGGATATTCGTCACTTCCGGGTACGGATCTTAAAATCCAAGGTTGGCGCGCATCCGGAACAAGATGGCCGCCTTTGTGGAATAAATACGAATAACACATGGCACATGTGAACAGTTTGAAATATGACACTGGCAATGGGCCGTAACGGTCCCGACATAAACCTTCCATAATTCTAGAAAAAACTATGCTGTTGTTGTTTTTGTCTTTACAAACGAGATTCACTTACTACAAAATAAATGAGATACTCACTGAAAACAATGAACTGATATCTGAAAGGAGGTCTCTTATGGCTTTGGAAACCAACATAAAGCATTAATCACTCAGTGCCTGAATGCATTCTAAGCAGACTCAATCCTACTCTTATTTTGAATTGTCTATGAAAACAAATAAGTTAATGGGCAACAGCATTGGTCCTGCTTCTCTGTTTATGCACATCGCTGCTTTTCAACGAAAACCTCGTAACTGCAGCTTGTTTAAAGCTGCAGTTACGAGGTTTTCGTTGAAAAGCGACGACATGTTGATTATGTCCATGTTGGTAAATGCGATAAGAGCTTTTTTTTTCGTGATATACGTCCTTGAAATAAATTGACACAGATAAGTATACAATAACTTCGCGTTATGGAGACAAATTAGATTAATCTATTTAACTTGGTCACGTAATCTGTATATATCGCATGCATCTATTTATGATGAATAAAACTGACATATCTCACTATAGACGAATACGAATTTTTGAACTCAAATAACGCTTAAATATTTTTCAGTGATGTCGAAGGTCTATTTAAACCCATTCACATACGGTGTTGCACTGCGACAACGTTGTAACAAATTGGATAACTTGGTAATGTAATCTGTATATATCGCATGCATCTATTAATGATGAGTTAAACTGATATATCTCACCTTACGAATACCTATTTTTGAACTCAAATATTTCTTGGTGATGCTGAAAGTCTAACTTAGCCCTTTCACAAACACTGCAACACGAAGTCAATGTTATAACAAATTAGATTAATATGTTGTCAAGGTAACGTACATGTAATATATATATACAGTGCATGTATCCCTTTATGATGATTTTGGCTAAATCTACTTATGACCGAAACGTTTCTTTTGTACAGAAATGCTTCACATTATTTTTCTATGATGTTTTGTATTCTAAATATAGCTCAGCCCTATTCACAAAATACTTTCCCACGACGGCACTGTTTTAAGAAATTAACCTAAGCTATTTACTTAGTCACATAATCTGTATGCAGTGTATGCATACATCTGCATGTATTAATCCCAGATCTCGTTCACAAATACCGTAGCTACAACTTAGTAAAGACGTAATTGCGATGTTTTCGAACTCAAACAATATTATCAGCAGTGGGGGATCAAAACCTCGTGACTCCAGCTTTGTCAATCTGTAGTTACGAGGTTTTGACTCCCCACTGACGTTATGCTAATTCTAGCGGACACTTCAATAGAAACCGTCCAACCTTTGATTTTTGTTAAAGGATTGAACTCTGTATTATTTGAAGAAGACGATATTTACGCTGCTCTAATGGAAAAGTAAATCTAGCCGCCGCAATATATACTCGTACTAACCCGAAAAAGATAATGTGCACTTGGTTAAAGGAAAATAGTATACTCGTATTTAAGTAAAATTACGTCGGATGTGGTGTCATAATTCACACGAAATGACGTGAAAAATGTAAGTTACAGACTTGAAGCATTTTATTTGTTTTTGCGTTTGTTACTGTCCAAAAAATTGATAAAACCTCAATATATGTTATGTTTTTCATATCTCTGGTATCTCTGGATCAGCTCATGTTTCCTGGTCGCATGGATCTGACTGATGTTACATGTACATAAGTATTGTCTTTTTTATTATTTTTTTCTTGTCGGATTTCAAAACTCCGCATGCCTATTCTTGTAACTGGCCACGGAAACTCGACAAATGAGTTCTGCAAGGATTTCCAGAATTTCGAATTTGGACAAAAAAAGAAATTCGACACGACATACATAGGTATCGTACAATTACAAAAGGCACAAAAACAATTTACATGCAACTTTTACTTCTCACCCTTTGTAATTTACACTTTCAGAGAACATATGGTAAAGGGTCAAATTTCAGTAAAATGTGAACTACAATTTAGCTAATACATATGATATCCGTTTGCTTAAATATGTCTAAAAATGTCTTGTGATCAAATGCACGCTTTCTTTTGTGTGTCAGTATTTGTGAAACATTATGAACTCACAGGTCTATGGCGTACCAAAAGGGTCAAAAGTCTAGGTTTGTGGTGCACCTACAAAAACATATATAAAGGTGCACCTGTATATTCCGAGGTGGTTTTAGAAGTTCTATACGTGCACCTGTATTTTTAGAGGTGCACTTGTATTATTTATAAGATCACCTCAGAAAATACAGGTGCATCCGTATTTTTGTAGGTGCACCGGTCGTATAAAAAAAACAGGTGCGCCTATAAAATTTGCAGGTTCACCTGTAAATTTACTGGTGCACCTGTAAATTTTAGCATGGTCGTGTAAAAATACAGGTGCACCTTAAAAATATACAGGTGTACCTGTATTTTTGTCGGTTAAAGAACTGGGTTCACATTTCACGGTTTGTTGTCCCAATATAAACCAGGGACATATGCACATTTAATGAGCTCCCCCCAATAACCACAACCACCAACACAAACACACATAGGTAATGTGTTCAGAACAAGTAACGAAATGTGTCGACGTTAAAGGGACATAACATTCCAATTTCATTCTTTTTAAGTATGTCTTGATGCAAAGATTGGTTATTCTAATGCGTAGAAATGATACCAGTTTTTGTCGGAGTTTTTATTTATAAGAGAAAAATACGCCTTTAAAGTTGAGACAGAAATGACAAATTCCATATAAACCATATAAACCTAACCTGTTGTCCACATAATTTGTTTAATTTTAGCACAAATATATATATTTCTCGTAAACGGTTCAATATTTTTGCTTGACCTTTCAGAATTTTCATAAGAAAATTTGCTCTTTCAGGTAAAAATAAAAGTAAAATTTAAGAAAAATGTGAAATGTCACTTTAACTTGGTTTTTCTTGGGCCAATATAACATCACTGATCACTAAACATTAACACAATAATAACTTTCCTAAACATTACTGTTTACAGAAACGATCTTAATTTTAAAGTAAACACACTTTAATGACAACCGATTGTTTAAACTGCAAATTATTAAAACAAAGATACATGTTTCACTATCACGATACTATCGTGATTTATAACCCTTTTCCAAAAAGGAAAAAAGCAATAGCAATGAATTTTGTTCTAAAAATAGACTAGGTTTACCGTTATGTTTTGATAAACTGTCAGTGTTGTTATAAATTATCGTAGCTACGGCTTGAATCAAGTCGTAGTTGCGAGATTTTTTAGCAACACCCCGATATACTACTAGTATATTTGTCCGAAATTACGTCACTGTTTACTCGATAAAATCGTTCCCTATTTAAAAGTTTCTGTAGGCGATTGCGTGGAAGTTGATAAAGATAAGATTTGTGAACGATTTAGCATTTCGCTAGTTACAAGAATAAGCATTTTCTTCTTTTACTTCAATATCTTCGCTTGATATTTCTTTTAGAGACGTCAAAACAAGATATTGTTTGGGAAAGGGATAAGGCATGTTAAAAAAAAGTTATCTATTTAAACCCTTACCATAAGCGAAAAACAATTAAGACCAATCCTTTAACATATTCCCACACATTGACGATTTTCAGGACCCTTGAGAAAAAGGATTGCGGGAAAATGTGGAAATTGAGGACATTGCATTGACAAGCAATTTCTTCATTTCCCGGAATGTTTTCAATCGAGAATGACCTAAGAATGACCAAAGAAATTAAAAAAAATGTTAAATTGTCATTTGCAACATCTTTGACTTCGGAAAGGCCTTAACAAATTCCGTTTAGTAACTGCATAGATGTATTGCAAATGTCAAATCATTTGTCATTACTTTAACGATATGGCAAAATAACTTTGAGGGAAAGGAAGCACATTGTCAGCAAATTCTTTTCCTACGTTTTTTTAGAATATTTTATTCTCATTATTATCAGAGACATCGCGAGCGGTACAATTTTACAAAGGTTGGTTTGTTACTCATTATAGATCTATGTGAATTAAAAATTAACATTTAATATAATTATCAAATTTTATAGTTGGTAATTAATTTGTGCATCATTTGCATAAATTGTAAGATGATATCACATCATGTTTATCCCAAAATGAAAAAGCTTATCGTCGCTTTCCATTATCGAAATTTGTAACTGCAGCTTGTTGGATGCTATATTTATGATGTTTTTAAAGTGACATTTCACTATATTTTTTACATAAATTTTACTTTTGTTTTATCTGAAAGAGCATATTTTCTTATGAAAATTCTGAAAATTTCAAGCCAAAATATTGAACTGTTTACGAGAGATATATATTTTGTGCTAAAATTAAACAAACTGTTGTGGACAATAGTTCAGATTTATATAGAATTTGTCATTTCTGTCTCAACTTTAAAGGCGTATTTTTCGCTTATAATAAGTAACAACTTCAAAAAACTGAGAGTATTTCTATGCATTAGAATAAACAATCTTTGCATCAAGACATACTTTTAAGAAATGAAATAAATGTGAAATGTCACTTTAATGAGTAGCAACGTTATATAGAAAAAAATAGACGAATATCAGCTAAGCGCTACTGAAACAAGCTGCAGTTACGAGGTTTTTCGTGAAAAGCGACGTTCGTGCATAATTTCATTTGAGTAAATTTTCGATTATAATACTTGTAAAATATCGACAGTCATGTAGATGCCTTCCTGTATAAGAAACATACGTTTTAAAGAACATGCTTATTTTAGTACATAAATATAGATTATTCAAATATAAGAAACGTTATCATGGTTATGAATGTGTAAAGCTACATGTTTTGTTAAATGCATTATCTTAAGCAAAACCCCTGAATTTGGGGAAAAGATTGTTAAATAAAGAACAAATTGCTGATTATCAGCCATTTCTCCTTTCCTTCAATTTAGTTCGTGCAATAACATTCAGAATCATTTTTACCTCAATGTTGACATTGGTCTAAGATTTCGTAGTTTGGGAAGGGATAAATTATATAATTAACACATAGATAAAACGTCTTATGTAAACAAACTGTATCTGTACGTATGTATACTGAAGGTACAGATAAAAATTATCATTAGCAAGTGCAGGTTCAAACATTTGCTGTTAACTCATTACAACACAATGACTACTTTTGACTCTCCACAAGATAATGGCGTTGGAAAATATTGTGGAAAATGAAGAAATTGCTTGTTACAAGCAATTTCTTCATTTTCCACAATGCTTTCCATCCAAAAAGACCTAAAAGCAAAAAAATCCATTCACATGAAATTGTCGTCTGCAGGATCTTTCAATTTGGACCTCCCTATGTTTTTTTCGTTTGGTAATGGGTCAATGTACGTGAACCCGCTCAAAAATGGCAAAAGGTTACACTTATCAAATTTTGGAGACTGCTGCGAACGACAAAGTGGATGTTGAATCTTGCATCTAGATGTGGATTCTAGATGTGGAATCTAGAATTCGATGTTTTGTTTGTAATGGACGAGGGTACAAGGAACACGTGGTTAGGTGAATCAGCCGACGCAATGTCAGCGAAAAGTTGCCAATAATAGTAATTAAGATTTTGAGAAAAGGTGTCTTGATTTTGATCTTTATTAAGGTAAAGAATTAAACCAGGTCCGTAGGAAATGGACGGGGACTAGGGGTGGGGTTATGGGTGGGGTATAACCCCACCTATGGGTGGGGTATAACCCCACCCGGAGGTGGGGTATAACCCCACCCGGAACTGACACCCAAAAAGTTGGTAAAAAATGACGAATTTTCCTTATTTTACACTGAAAACTAATGGTAAATCCAA
Organism: Fragum sueziense; assembly: GCA_963680895.1. Lineage (NCBI taxonomy): Eukaryota > Metazoa > Mollusca > Bivalvia > Cardiida > Cardiidae > Fragum > Fragum sueziense. Next base: position 64,904,426 of record OY804596.1, on the reverse strand, counting down.
TTTAGCCCTCCCAAAATTCAGATAGTGGCCCGGGTAGGGGCTTGAGCCCTCCTCCAAATATAAAATTGCTTAATACGGGCATGTAAGTTTCATTACTGTTTTACCGATACAAATTAAAACGTCTAAATTAGCTTCGTTTCTATAAAGATTCATCAATGAACATCGTCAAAAATGTCAAAAACAGGTCTACATGAAAGTCTATCGGAGCCTTTATACGACGGGGGATCATGTGACGCAAGAATTTCAGAAAATCTTCAATTATTAATTTTTGATAATACTCGACCAGTTTGAAATCAAACTGGCCAAGTATTAACAAAATCATTGACGATTTTCTGAAATTATTGCGTCTTTTTATACCCCACCATGCTATGTTCAATCCTCTCTTAAACAAAACCTGGTTTGGGCATCTTTTATAGTATAGGTTTGGGAAACATTGAGAAGTCATTTTCTCCTTCATCTGCAATATCTTATATCGTCGGTGTTAATGCAAAACCTCATATCTCATTTTTTCTCAGTTTTTAAGGGGGGGGGGGGGGGGGGGGGTCAATAACTTTTCCAAAATTTAGAATTTACTTGAAATTCGGACACATATTGTTCATAAATAATATGTCATTTGTACTGATAACAAATATCCCAAAACCTGCAAGTATTGCTTAAACTGGACATACAAGGGTTGACTTTAAAAATCACATCAATTGACACACGAGGTTTTGCATATACACCGACGATATACAAAAAATGTAAAAACAGTCTTTATACAAGTTACAATTTTGATGCTGTATTGTCCAGCAAGATTAACCCGGGACAACTTAATCTTCGTGCGCTAAGTCCGTTAGTTGGGCGTCTTAACAAAACATTGCCGAAGTGGGGTCATTACATATGCAGATGTCCCGGGTTAATCTTGCTGGACAATATTGTTTGACCAGATTGAACTGAGACTCCTTGCATATTCCGTTAATATTCGGGTCTTTCCGTATTTTCTACATCGGGACTACAATCTGTATAAGTACTGTTATACACACCACAATATTATCGAAAATTAGTGGCCTAGTGTGTAAGGCGACTCTTCTGTAAACCATATGTCCGTGGTTCGAATCCTAGTAGAACTTTTGTTTAAATATTTTTACTTTCAACATTTATTCTTTTTTTCAAATGCATGCATACATTTTGTAAACCTCAATCAGTTCACTTGAATCCTTCCACTTTAAGTAGTCATTCAAAAAATGTCGAAACCGTTTAGATACAGGTAATATAAAAACGTGTTTGCTGATGTTGCAACTTTTTTAAACAACTGGGGGACCCAGAACCTTTTTCCTCGCTTAACCATCAATACAATTGGAGTAAGCAGGATCAGTGTCTTTTTGATTCCAGAGAAGCTGCGAGAGACCAACACATCAGCAACGTCCAAGGGAAGATCATAAATGATTAATGGACGGATTAAGATTATGATAAAAAAGGAAAAGATATTTAGTAAACTATAATTATTGTGAAAATTTAAAAAAATATGAGAATTTCATCAATCAATAATTAATACATTAATTAAGTATTCCATTTCGTAGGAAAAAAGAAAGGAAAAAATGCTTAACAAAAGTTTCACCAGTAAAATGCTGGGTTCGATCTTAGGTCTCTGTAAATGAAAGTCCAGCGTCTTTCCACTACACTAGTTCTTTGTTCAATGAGTTCATGCAGAAATAAAGTTAACATTTATCACAGCGCAGGGTATAAACACGCGGAAACTACCGAATACGCCGATGAATGCCGGAATACGCTTACGGAAAACGATGAGTCTCAAGTAAATTTGGTCAAACAATACCACTCCGACATTCATCAATGGTAAACAATTCCCCAAAAAAGATTGCACTTATATCTATCCCATTACCAGACGACAGCATTTTAGACTTTTCCAAACTCAAAGATGTTGCAGACGACACCTTCAAATTAAAAGAAATTTACATTATGTTGACCTTTTATGGAAGAAAACATTGTGGGAAATGAAGAAATTGCTTGTCACAAGCAATTTCTTCATTTTCCACTATGTTTGCCAAAGCCATTATCTGAAAGGGAGTCAAAAGGAGTCTTTGTGTGGAAATGGGTTAAACGAAGAATTTGTAAACACGTGTCATAACTAAACACAGATCCAATCCTCTGCTAACCCATTACCAGACGACAAAAGTTTGGACCATTCCAATTTCAAGATGTTGCAGACAACAATTTCAAGTTAAGGAAATTTAAAATCTTTAGGTATTTTTTGTAGAAAACATTGTGTGAAATGAAGAAATTACTTGTCACAAGCAATTTCGTCATTTTCCACAATGTTTTCCAGAGCCTTAATCTTTTGGGGAGTCAAAAAGAGTCAATGTGTGGTAATGGATTAACAAGTTTTCTCACTTATAAACCATTTTCCGACCATGTAATCCATAAGAGATGTCCTGCCGGTTCACTTGTCCAAAGAATGCCACCCATATTGCCCTTTTCTCATTTGAATTTATGTAGGCTGGTCATATACATTGCAGACCCCAAACTAAGTGACACTGAAAATGGTAAATAATAGCAGAGAAATATTGAGGAAAAACACTGAAGATGCTGGTTTCTACATTTTCTCTTTTTCCACAGTATTTTTTTTTCATCCAAAGTTCTTCTATGTCAGATATCAAAACTAGGATATGTTAAGGAAAGGTTTGAGAGATGTTTTATAAGTGTAAATTTATAAATAAAATGCCACATGGATCGACCCTTCCCAAACGACGAAATGTGATGGTTACTGCAGATGACTGAATGTATGTTTTTGAAGACAGAATTTCGGTACAATTCAGTAAGGATAAAATTGGGGCAAAAGGAGAAAATGCTAATTTTCAGCATTTTTCTCTTTTGTATCAATGATTTCCTGAGCTATTTCTATTGTGTACCTCAAAAGCAGGTTTTGTTTAGGAAAGGGTTAATGAATTTTCAGATATCTTGTATGTTTATTTTATTTTTAACACGGATAAAGGCTAGATTAAGCTTGTACAAAATTGGGGAAAGTTGACCGCTCTTTATCTATTCTATATACTAAAATATGAGTTGATGCCAAATATATCAAACTAACTTTCCAAATTTAACTTCGAATAAAACGTTTCAAACTCTCCCCATGTTCCTCGCCAAGCAAAAAATAGAACTGATGTGATTTTGGATGCGAGTATGGGTTTTATACATGTAATATCTTCTTTTTTTCAAAACAATACCTTAAAGTGTCATTTCACATTATTTTTACGTAAATTTTACTTTTATTCTATCCGAAAGAGCATCTTTTCCTATGAAAATTCTGAAAATTTCAAGTCAAAATATTGAACCGTTTACGAGAAATATCTATGTATATTTTGTGCTAAAATTTAACAAATTGTTGTGGACAACAGTTCAGATTTATATAGAGAGAATTTGCCTTTTCTGTCTCAACTTTAAAGGCGTACTAGTATATATAATAACAAATAACAAATAAATAACAACTTCAAAAAACTGATAGCAATTCTACGCATTAGAATAAACCATCTTTGCATCAAGACATACTTTTAAAAATGATATAAACGTGAAATGTCACTTTAAATAGTTTCCTTTTGCGTCAATATTTTCCAGCTTCCGTTTTTTTGGACTATACATTTGAACCCACTAACAGACTAAGGTAACATCTTCTCGCTTTTCCCTTTCCGAGCATGTTATATGGTTATCCTGCAATAATCAATTATAATTGAGCCAGGATCTGGAAAAACGTCCCTTATAGCATTTGAGACAGCCAGATTTCAAAGTCAGGCTGGGCATTGATGCAGTCTAGCCAGCATCCATGTTGCTCTCAAATGGTTGCTACTGACCATCATGTGGATCGAAGCTATTGGAGAACAATATGGTTCCTGGTCAGTCTGCGTGTATACGCAGGCTGATCTGGAACCATGTTGTTCTCAAATGCTATAAGGGTTTTTTTTTCAGATCCCGGCACAATTATAAAAAATCTAACCACTCTAACAGCACTTATTAATTTATACATTTTTCGAAAATCGATAGTTTTCTCCAATCACAAAACTTACACTTTTCTTTGGCACGTCGACTTCTTAATTTAGTTTTTTTACAACTGGATAATCACATATCATAACAATTTAAAAACATCTTCAATAACGTTATTAATGCAAGATCAATTTGAATTCGGTGTGGAGCAGAGAAGGTGGGCAGAAGTTATATTAGGCATTAGATGGTCGTTGCTGATTTCATAAATATCATTATATGTTAAAAAAGTTATTGAAGATCAACCAAACTTTGGGTAATCGTCGATTACATTAGTAACACTTGATTCTTAAAAGGGTCCAGCTAATTCTTGACATTTTTTCACCTTCTCTGCTGCAAACGAATTCAAATTAATCAGGAATTAACACAAATATTGAAAATTATTTTGGTCGTGTCGAATGTGGTTGTCCTAAGTATATAAAAGTATTTTGGTTCAAAGGAACTAGGTCTGTTTTTGAAAGCGAATATCATAAAAAGTACGTTTAAGGTCGGAGAAACTAGACATATCGTTCAAATTTCGATGCTTTTCAACGAAAACCTCGTAACTGAGCTTGTTTTAAGCTGCAGTTACGAGGTTGTTGTTGAAAAGCGACGCAATGCTACTATCTTTATTTATAGCAAGATTACGAAGTGCTATGAAAGGAATTTGCTTGTGAAGCAAATGATGATACCATTAATTTTAAATATTGGCAGGCGTAAATCCAATTTGTCCCACTTTTTAATGGCCTTGTGACATATTATTTAACCCCGCAAATAGTTAGGTCATTTTTATGTCTTGAAATAGGCCTTCTCAACACCAAAACAAATCAAAGTACTGAAAGTACTGTTAGAGAGCGTATTTGACACAACATAAAATTTCAAACTGTGACAATATTGCATGCTAACATAATTGGGAGCATTCTGTGTAATCGTCATGCAAAACCATCCTCGAATATAAGTGGAGTTGTGTCAGGTCCGTAGGAAGCAATTTCATATTGTTGAAGCCCATGCGTCTGAATTATTGAGGGGGGGGGCTAAATTGGATTTTCCCTAAATTTTCATTGTAAAATAAGGAGAGTTCAGCACTTTTGGCTATGCATTCAACCATAAATGGAGGAATGTATTAACTATTGACATCATAATTGAAGCCTCTTTTTCTGTGATGCAGCATAGTGTCACCATACAACAAAAAATTTCCGAACAACAATTCTTGAAGTGGTCCACTTCAAAAGCTGATGCAAATGACAAAATATTTTTAAAGTTTAGAATTGTGCATACTATTGTTCAGAAAATATTGAGGAAAATGGAGAAAGTGTCTCAATGTTTTCAAAAACTTTCTCTTGGAGACACGTTTGATTGGGAAAGGGAAATTCAAATCAACCCATTCATAAATGTATGAGAAATTGAGTTGATAAGGAAATTTGCTCTAATGACCCTTTTATCCATGGCATAACATACTATGGCTTTACTGCACTATGGCTTTAATACACATTACCCAGATAGACACTCACTATGCACTAGAATCTGTCTGTGGAATGTGATTCTATTTTTAGACTGTTTTCATTGTCCAAAATTTAGGTTACATGACTTGACTGAATGACCTGCATGACCCAATTGTAAATGACAAATTACTACACTGATCTTTTTTCTATTTAATCAAGACTTGTTTACTTGAATTTTTTGCATAGATCATACAAGTCATATATCTTTATATAATGACATGTATGGTTGTAGACTATTCCAATTGTTGTTTAGATCTATTTTGTCTTCATTGGAAGGAACTATTTCTGTTGTTCGGTTTGCAAAATATTGGCTTGTGGCCTCTGGCTGCAATAGAGAGACTACGCTCTCTAAAAACGAGATATTAGGGTGATCCTATGTGAAAGCTGGTGCACAAGCAAGCGCGGATCCAGGTATTTTCCCAGAGGAGGGGTCTTCCGATCTTTAACCCTTTTTCGCCCAATTCCATGGGGATCAGGCCCCCTTAACCCCACCCCCCTCTGAATCCATGCAGATACATGTCATACCATGAATGACTAAATATAACAACGGTTTGTCGTTGCACACAGGGACGAATGACGCAGCTCATATAGGACACAACCAGTAATCTTTTTAATAACTAAATTTTTCGCCAAATTCCAGGGGGGGGTCATGACCCCCTGACGTCCCCCCCCCTGGATCCGCGCATGAAAAGACAATTTAGTTATGTTCATAGAGCCCAAAGTTTTATTCTTGCAGCTCACACGAAGTAGGTGAAATCGTTTCTGATATTATTGGTAGATCTAGAAAGTTTGCTTTAGAATGATTTTTTTCAAATGCTTGGCTTTTCTCTTTTCAAGGAAACTGTTCATTAAGTTATAAAACACCTATAAATATGCAATAAATTATTGATATGTTTTCAACCATTTTATCTGTGTATGAAGTTATGCATCATGCACCCGTGAATGACCGTCATCCATTGATACGGAATTCAATTTACTTATTTATTAAAGTGACAATTCACATTTAATTTTTCATAAATTTTACTTTTATTTTATCTGTGCAAGCCAAAATATTTCACCGTTTTCGAGAAATATAATATTATATTTTCGTGCTAAAATTAAACAAATTGTTGTGGACAACAGTTCGGATTTATATGGAATTTGTCAAGATTTATATGGAATTTGTCATTTCAGACTCAATTGTAAAGGCGTATTTTTCGCTTATATACCGAGCAAAAAAAGTTTAGCACGTTTTTAACACATCATTTTTTTAGTTTATGATAATTAAATGAACGTTAATTTGTGCTGTTCAGTTGTCCCGATCGACAACCATTACACATACAGTGCACGTGTAGAGTTAACATTCAGTGTATTGAACAAAGTCCAGATTAGCAAAAGTCTCGTGCGGCACGTGCAGTGACATCGATAATGTCTAGCTTGTCCAAAAACACACGATTACACAGATCTGTTAGCAGAATCAATTTAACTATTTCAAGTTCTTTGAAATTGATTGTGGGAATGCGAGAAATGATGACGTAATTTCGACGTCAGAGAGCTTTTTGCATGCTCCAAGCAGGTATGTCTGTTAGAGATGTCGCTTTGCATTTCAATTGGCTCGAATTAACAATTACTCACCTACGGCACTTGGTTTATGCAACTTTAGCCACCAACGACCGACTTAAATCTTGCAGACCGTGTAAAACGATGTTCAGGGAGGATCGTTTCACAGCGACGTCCTTACGACGTTTCGAATTCCTGTCTAGTAAGAATTTAGTGCTACTCCTCCAGGACGTCACAGGGTATACCGTTAGTGACCAGACTTTCCGGAACAGGCTCCGCACAACTTGCATCAGGGTCCTCCGATCTTACGCCTATGACGTTAAGCATCGGCAGGCAAGGCGTCAGTGGGTATGGACACATCGATATTGATTCAGGAGACATTGGACTGATGTCCGGACGAATCTCATTTTACGTGCCATTAACTGACGGCAGGATTTGTGGTTGGAGAAGATGCGTAAGGCTTGATACCAATAACGTCATCATTGAGACTGTTACGTCGAGTGCAGCGTCATTTTTTGGCAAGAATAGATGGAAAACAGTTAAACAGACCCCATGTCAGTTAATGGCAACCAAACGGTGCAAGGGTACTGCAATGAAATTAACTAACCTGTCACTGGACCGTCTTACAACGACACAACGTTGTGATAATTCAATAAGATAACCACCGCCCACTTACTCCAAGGAACATACAGAATGATCTACGCCTGAACTGCTCAATCACCAGCAAAAGAACACATAAAGAACAACGTTGGACGCCAGGCTAGAGAAAGTAATGACGTCTGTAACGTCAATGGCATTGAGCGTCATCTGCAGTATGAATAGGCAAAATTCCTCTCTGTGTGGCCAGTAAGCTTGTCTGCAACATGGGAAGACATTGAATGGCGGTCCTAGCTGCTTATGCTGGACCTTCGCATCATTGAAATTTGCTTGACTTTCGATATCTGACCCCTGTGCACTTTAACGTAAGATACCTAATTAACGCTTAAGAATTTTGAAACAAAATTTTCAGGAAGCGCCAGATAATTGAATTTTCAAATATTAGTGTTTTCTTTTTAAGGATTTTGGAATAGTTTTTTACTAGGAAACAACATTTGCCGAGTGTGCTAAAGCTAAACTTTTTTTGCGTAGTATATATATATATAACAACTTCAAAAGGCTGATAGCATTTGTAAGCATTGAAATAACTAATCATTGCATCAAGACATACTTGAAAAATGAAGTTGGAATGTTATGTCCCTTTTACATACTCCATTTGCGAATTGAAGAACAATAACGCACAATAAAAACATCCACAACAATTAACTATTTTCCACACTGTTTTCCATGGCCTTTTTCTTCTACGGACGTTTAAAGTAAAGACGTCGATGTATATCGCTGCTTTTCTTTGAAAACCTCGTATCTGCAGCTTAAAAGAAGCTGCAGATACGAGGTTTTTGCAAAAAAGCGACGATATATTGATGGGTTTAAGCACAACATAACATTTCTAAACTTCATAATTCCTAAACAAAAGTATGAAATGTGTAACGAGTGCAAATTAAATTTCAAATTAAAGTTTGGCTAAATTGTTTACAAAACATCGGAAAAAAGAGATACTTTTCCAAGTTATTACCAAAATAAAATTTGAGAGAAAAAGAACAAAACGCCGTTTGTCAGTAAATCTGTTTAAAGGGACATTTCATTCCAATTTCAATTTTTTAAAGTATGTCTTGATGCCAAGATTGGTTATTCTAACTAGTATAAATGCTATTAGTTTTTTGAAGTTGTTGCCAATAAGCGAGAAACACGCATTTAAAGTTGAGACATAATCGATAAAGTGCATATAAATCCGAACTGTTGTCCACAACAATTTGTTCAATTGTAACACAAAAATATAAATTTCTCGTTAATGGCGCAATATTTTGGCTTGAAATTTTCAGAATTTTCATAAGAAAATATGCTCTTTCAGATAAAAATAAATGTAAAATTCATGACAAAAAATTCTGAAATGTCACTTTAACAGCAATTCCCCCTTTTCTCTAAAATATTATCTCCAATATATGTGGGGCGCCGTGGTCTAATGGTAAGACGCGGGCTTTGGGATCGAGGGATCCTGGGTTCAAATCCCGCCAGCGCCACGGGAATTTTTCTGAGCAAAAAACTTACCCCACGTTACTCCTCTTCACCCAGGTGTATAAATGGGTACACGGGAGAGTTGAAAGTCAAAGAGTTGTGGCTGCCGAAGGCGCCGTTGTTAACAGCCGACTTGAGACTCAATGATCGTGGGTTAAAGTGTAAAGTCGGTTGAACACGAAAGTGAAAATAGACTTTAACTAGAAACTTTTTTTTTATATTTCCAGATAATTTCTCTTATTTAAGACGGTTGTAACGCACTGTTTGGTAAGGTTTTAACCCTTTCCCAATCAAGACCGGGCTTGTGAAAACATTGACGCAAAAGAAGAAAATGCTGTTGACGAACATTTTTCTCCCTTTGCTTCAATATTTTCTGAACCTTATTTTACACACATTAACATCAATTTTGTCGTCTGCAGAGGGTTTCCAAGTGGACCACCCTCATTTTTTGTCGTTTGGGAAAGGGTTAAAGTAGATAACTCGCATTCTCCCCGTAAAAAGTAAATTATTTGTGAGAAAATTAAACAAAAAACTTGACATTTTATCCAATAATACGTTTTCCCACCAGGACCAACGATTCAACATATAAGAGGGCACTATGCTTTCTCCAATACGGTGCGAATCAATTTGAGACAGGATCTGGAAATAGGTCCTCTACGGGTTTTGAGCCCAACATGGTTCAAGATCAGCCTGCGTATACACGCAGTCTGATCATGAACCATGTTGGTCTCCAATAGCTTCTTTACGAACTGTTACAACCGTAAGACAGGAGCGTTGGTCCGTGTAAAACTGCAGTTAGACTAGACACAGGCTGATCTTGAAACACGGTTGTTTCAAATGCATTGAGGGACCTTTTTCCAGATCCTGGCTCATTTTTTGTAAAAAGGATAGTCCCCTTTCTTAAGGTAAGTTTGGAGAGCGGCCATGTGACTTGTAAATTTTGTGTTTATTCTGCGGCACCAAATGCCCATGCTACAATTTTCATCAATTTTTTCAAACACTCCACTTTTTTGTGATGGTGAATGTCAAATGAAGTATGTTGTTGTTCTAAATATAAACATTATGGATATTTTTGTCATAATTAGGCTAAAACAGGGTGGGTGGGGTAAGAGTCAAATATCTTGTTTATTTGCGTGGATAGGTGTGCTGATTTTTGTGTAAAAATAGTTCTTCAAAATATCCAAAAACAAAAAATATTCATTGGGTAATTTTTTGGCAAATTGAATAAAAATTGCAAAATTTTCACAAAAAATGTGATTTTTTTTAAATTTTCTCATGATTTTTTCCAGAATATGGGTTAAAGATATTTCTTTCAATTAATTCATCACATAGTCCGGCAGATATCCACTTATACCTTGCGATGGAGTATAAAGTTTTTTTCTTTGCTGATTCCTGGAGTAGACATCCTACTGTTAAAGATTCCGACGGGTGCCACCGTGTCACCCTTTAGCGTTTTGAGAAATTCAAGATGGCCGCCAAGATGGCGGAAATTACTTAAATAGTCAATGTAAGGGTTTTAAATTCATATGAAAACTGATACATTTTAGGTATAATATCTAAAATACACTTATTGTTGCTCTAGGAATGAAAAACAATAAAGATAAGACATATTTCCACCATTTCAGTTGATATTTTTGTGTAATTTACCTTACATTATGGGATAATTGCTTCAATTATTCACTGATCCCCTAATATTTGGACATAATTCATTCAAACACAACAGTGAGTGGTTTTGTTATCAATTCATTCACTTGAATCTTTTGGTAAGAGCAAAAAAAGAGCTGTATAAATATATTATGTAGTTTACGTTACCTTGATATTAGCATATTAGCTTCATTCATTCACTTATCTTCTATTATGTGACCATACGTCGTTTAGACACGACAGTGTATGGTCTGGTTATCAATTCATTCCCTTTAAAGCTTTTTGCAAAAGCAAAGCAGTAGGTTGTATGAATGTTTTATGTAGTTTACGTTACCTTGATATTAGAAAATTAGCTTCATTTATTAATTTATCTACTAATATTTAGCCATAATTTTGACTACCAACTTTTTTACTTGAGGTTTTTGGTACGAGCAAAACAACAGTTGTAATTTACGTCACCTTTATCTCGTGTAATGTTACATATTTATAAAAAATAATTATCAAAAATTGAACAGAATACCACCAACAGCTAGTTATAGTGGGCTAAAATAAAGTTAACAGTAATTTAAACAAAACACACCTGTAGTGTTTGATTCACAAACCCATCATGTTCTAGACATAAAAGAATAGTGAATTTAACATATCCAATTAGAGCACAATGACTAGTATTGGCAAATAAAAATCCATTGACTGGCATAAAAAGAAGTGCATAGTGACCTACTTTTGGTAATGACAGAGTAATGACTCATCCACATACTATATTCTGTGTCTCTAGGTCAAATGGCACGAGAAATGGAATGGAGAGGTTTTTCAAAGTTAAGCACAAAAAGCAGGTCACTCTATCCTGATTTTGGTACATGACATAGCTTTTAGTCATTGCACATTTGCACATTAAATTTGGTATCTCTAGATCAAAGAGTACATGATATATGAAACAGAAGGGCACTTCGTGCTAAGTAAATTAAACTCAAAGTGAGTAGTAGGTCACAATGACATTGTTTTGGTAAATAATGCTTCTGTTGGCTATGGCGTGTCTTATATTAAATTTGGATTCTCTAGGAAAAATATTGCATGATATATGGAGCGGAACAGAAACGTTCGCAGGCTACCCGATCGCCTGACAAAGAGTATACGATAATACCACAGCATATTTTCTTGACGACTTAAAGAAACTAAATAATTGCGCAAGATTACATATCAATTCCTAACAGCTACTCAAAATTAACATTTTTTTGTAAATGATGTGTATAATATGTAATGTTCTTCTCTACGTTGTTCCATTAGTCCAGGGTTCGATCCCCGGTCGCGGCAAATATCCTTTCAGAAAAAAATGTCTCTTGTTTTTGTTTTGTAACGGCTACATATGCCCAACCTTCAAAAATCAATTACGTCAGAGGTACGTCATCTGTGCGCAGCGAGATTCAACACACCGCACAACCGACTGAGTCGAAAGTTTGCGAAGACAGCTTCGGCATCTGATGTCATGTGCATGGTAGGTCAAATGAATTAACTTTTATGGATTAACGAAAGGATCTTTGGTATTCTACAGTTGATAAATACGCGTATAAATGTTCAGTGTTTGTACAAAATAAACATTTCCACGTATCCCTCGCAAATAAGGTCACAGTCATCGACAAAGCCGGTTGTACGGTGTGTTAATACCGCGGAGGTGTGTCTCGTTGACCTTCACCTTGTCTCGTTTTGAAGTAAAAATAGAATGTGTAAACACTCTTGTAAAGGATTGATCTATATCAAAGGAAAGGTGGTTATTCGATGAGTTTGAGGTTTTTATGAATTGCAAATTGTTTTTCCATGCACAAATATGAGTTCCCGAACAGTTTGGAAGCATAAAAACATATAATGCGCCACTTTAACCTACGTGGGCAAGCATCTGGAGGCTTGGTTAGGATGGTACACGTGATAGAACTGGTATGAGAAACGACAGGAGTCTATGGTTATGCGTTCCAATCGTCGAGATATGACCATAGCAATAGAAAATGTCGTTAAACCGCAATGAACAAAACCAAGCCAATTAAAAGACGATATATATTTTTTCTATGTCAAAGTCTTGTATAATACCTGTGGTACACTGCTAAGGGGGCAAAACTTGCATGCATGTTTTTATACAAATCAATATATTACATTGTGTATTTGTATTTCTAGGTTTTTATGCTTTCATTGTTACATAGCACTCCTCCTTGACATTTGCTAAGCAATGTACACTCCTTTCTAGCATAGCACAACTACATCTAGTTGAAGAATATGGTCTGTCACTCCCTCACTGCCATTTTGACATTTTTGAGAAACAGTTATTTCCAGGAGCTAGAGCTACACACTGGGCTTAGGGACAATCAGTTGTACTAGCACTCGATCCCTTGATCCCACGTCTAGTTGATAATGTGAAAGAGTGTGTTTCCAATTTTGTGCTTGATTCCTTGTATCATTGTATTGAAATTCTTGTATTGGAGAGAACGATACTAGCTTTTGACATGCTACCAACTAAGTACTGCATGCAACGTGACAAAACAGCTTAAGTAACCTACTAGTATCACTGATTGGCCTCGAAGTCGAAGATCAAACTCTTCAAAATTATAAAATGTCACTGTGGAAGAGATGGACCTATTTTTTCTACTTAATGCAGAACTGTGCTAAGGCTAGAATGGGATTTTACAAAGCACATGCCGACGAGGTGTGCTGTTTAACACTGAATACTGTAGGAACCAGAAATACATTATATGGAAAACAAACGTTTTAACTCTAAGAAATGTACGCTGGGATAAACGTATAAGGCTTAATTGACAAAACGCAGATCGATAGATCGCTCCGCCCAACGAATAATTTAAGACAAACAATGGGTGTGTGGCATTTTTCTAATCGTCCATGGGTTTATCGATGGCTTTAATTGACAGCCGGGGTTCGGTCAATTGGCGGGGCGTAAGGTTGCCGGGTTCGTTCGCTTCTGTTCCGCTCCATATCTCGTACACAATTTGACCTACAGTGACCAATTTTGATGTGTGCCCCATACAGAAAGTGGGTTGCTATCACCTATCTTTCACTTTGGTTGCTCTTAGTTACAAATTTCTTCCGCTCCATAGCTCATGTACTGTTTAATGTAAGGGACGCCAAATTTGTTGTGTAGATGCGCCATGATCCAAAGCTTTGTCGTGTATCATTGTACCAAAACCAGATCGCTGAGACCTACTTTTTACGATTGTGTGCACTTAGTTCAATACTCTGCTCTGTATAAAACATAATAAGTGGCTACAACAAGTACATGTACCAGTACATGAAATTAAGGTAACGTAAGCTACATAATAAATTTATACAACCTGCTGTTTTGCTCTTGACATAATCTTCTAGTAAACAATTGATAAGCAAACTATTCAATGTTGTGTTTGAATGATTTATGGCAGATTTGTGGTCACATAATAGTAGAAAAGTAAATAAAAGAAGGTAATGTGCTAATATTAAGATAACGTAAATTACATAATACATGTATGAAACCTTGGATTTGCTGTTGAAAAAAGTGTCTAGTAAAGATATTGATGGACAAACCATTTGTCGTTGTGTTTAAAAGACTTATGGTCAAATGGTAGTATTCTAGTGAATACATGAAGCCAATTATGTCATAATGTAACGTAAGTTACACAAAATTATTAACTGAAATACATTCATACAACCCATATTTGGCTCTCAACAAATAAATAAAGTGAATGAATTGATAACAAGACCACGCGCTGTTTTTTGACTGACTTTTGTCCACATAATAGTGGATAAGTGAATAAACGAAGCAATTGTCCAATAATGTAACGTAAATTACACAAAAATGTCAACTGAAATGATGGAAATATGTCTTATCTTTATTGTTTTTATTCCTAGAGCAACAGTAAGTATATTAAAGATATTTTACCTAAAATGTATCAGTTTTCAAATGAATTTAAAACCCTTACATTTACTATTTAAGTAATTTCCGCCATCTTGGCGGCCATCTTGAATTTCTCAAAATGCTAAAGGGTGACACGATGTCACCCGTCGGAATCTTTAACATTAGGATATCTACTTCAAGAATCAGCAAAGAAAAAAACTTTATACTCCACTGCAAGGTTCAGCTAGAAAATGGGGAATATCTGCCGGACTAACATTTGTACATTATGTTAAGTCTCTAAATTGATGTTACATTTGAAATTATCCATTCAGAATAACTTGCTATATGACTTTAAAACATAAGGGTAATTTTGCAAAAATGATCATTATTAGTCAAGGGCAGATAACTCTGACACGAAACCGAGTCCGGAAACTTACCCTGATTTTTTATATTTAGTTCAGGAAATGTTTCTTTACAACATATGTACAAATAAAAAATCTTTGGGCGAATAAAAAGTAACCCCAGAGTCCAAACTTACCTTAAAGGGACATTTCATTCCAATTTCAATTTTTTAAAATATGTCTTGATGCCAAGATTGGTTATTCTAATGAGTATAAATACTATGAACTTGTTGCCAATAAGCGAGAAACACGCATTTAAAGTTGAGACATAATCGATAAATTGCATATAAATCCGAACTGATGTCCACAACAATTTGTTCAATTTTAACACAAAAATATAAATTTCTCGTAAACGGCGCAATATTTTGGCTTAAAATTTTCAGAATTTTCATAAGGAAATATGCTCTTTCAGATAAAAATAAAAGTAAAATTTATGACAAAAAAATTCTGAAATGTCATTTTAAAGCAATACTATTTTTAATATTTTGCTTGGAGTCCCTCCAAATTATCCATTTCCAGAACAATAACGCCTTTTGGCGCTCTTAACTATTCCCCATAAAACAAAAGACCTGCTTTTGACGTCTCTAATAGGACAGGATTGGGGAAACATTAATGCAAAGGAAGAATATGCTGATAATTAGCATTTTGTCATTTTACCTCAATATTTACAATTATATACGAAAATTGTCTTTATCAACATCAATTTTGAATTTTAAGGCAGTTTTTACATTGCAACAGTCTAAAAATATGTGTCTTTTGGAATAAGGAGGGAAAGTTTTTGGGAGGAAAAGCTGTAATAAGCATTAGTATCATGTTAACCCATTACCACGCATTGAAAAGATGAAGGCTTTGGGATAGATTTTGGAAACTGAAGAATTCTACCCCCAAAAAAGACTATAAGATTTTAAATTTCCTAAACGTAAATTGTCATCTGCATGATTTTTTTTTTAATTTGGACCAGTCCAAAATTTGTCGTTTGGTAATGGGTTAACGGTGTAGTGGATCTGAGAGGACTATTTAGATCGCGTCATTCATTTTGTATTGAAATTTTATAATAAAGAAAATATTGACTGAGAACTTATACTTTTTCCCACCGCAACGAACTTTCAATTCAACCCATTAACAGATGGCAAAATTTCAGACTGGTCAAAATTCAAATATGTTGTAGACGGCGATTTCAAGTTAAAGATTGTTTACATTTTTTTTCTTAGTAGAAAACATTGTGGGAAATGAAGAGATTGCTTTTCACAATGCTTCAAAGCCTTTACCTTGTGGGTCGTCAAACATCGTTAATGTGTCGTAACTGGATCAAGGAGTTCTTCCATTTGCAATCGAAATTACATGGCTTGTCCTTTCTTCAGAAGTTCAGATTAGTTAAATTATTTGTGTTTTGGTTTGATTCCATCCATACAAAGTAACATAGAAGGTTGGGGCTGTGATGGTGTGGTAGGCCTACAACGTAGGATGTGGAGAAAAGTACAAAGAGTGAGAGGAGTATAGCATGGGCGAAGGAGAGATATGTTTTGTGTTAACCCTTTCCCAAATGACATAATTTTAGGGTGATTCAATTCAAAAAAGCTGCTCCAGATGACAAAAATAGTGTTGATAAACATTGGATTCGTGTACAATAAAGCATGGAAAATATTGTGACAAAAGGAGAAACTGCTGGTTATCAGCAGTTTCTTCTTTTGTCTCAATGTTTTCCAAAGCCTTTTCTATTAGGGACATCAATAAAAGACGTTTGGGAAAGGGTTAAAGTGACATTTCACAATTATTTTTACACAAATTTTACTTTTATTCTATCTGAAAGACCATGTTTTCTTACGAAAATTCTGAAAATTTCAGGCCAAAATATTGAACCGTTTACGAGAAATATATATTTTTTGTGATAAAATTAAACAAATTGTTGTGGACGACATTTCCGATTTATATATAATTTGTCATATCTGTCTCAAGTTCTCAACTTTAAAGGAGTATTTATCGCTTTTAAATAACAACTTAAAAAAACTGATAGCATTTCTACGCATTACAATAAACAAATTTCACATCAAGACATACTTTTTAAAAATGTAATAAATGTGAAATGTCACTTTAAGGGAAATAAGCAAATTGACATGAAAAAATAATATGTCAGAAACAATCCTTAGTACATAAAATATCGCTGCTTTTCATCGAAAACCTCGTAACTGCAGCTTGTTTTAAGCTTTTTAAGCTTTTGTTTCAAGATGAAAAGCGACGATACATTATAGCTGTATCCAAGTACAATGATTTCACAATAATCAATCGAACAAAATGAAAACAATTTGTATCCTACCGTAACTTTTTCATTAAGAAAGTAAAGCAAATCTCAAATTTAAAACTGTAAATGTTTATCGGCATGAGAACGGTTGGAATGTTCCATTTGGGGCAAGGTATGAAATTTTCTTGAAAAAAAAAAATACATTAACGCTTAAAGAGGCATTCCATAGATATTTTCTCACGATTATTTTTTTATTATTATTTTTACCTGAAAGATCACACTGTCTTATGAAAATTCTAAAAAAAATTAAGCCAAAATAATGCACCGTTTATGAGGAATATATTCGTTCTTAAGGCCCGGTCACATACGATATCGCGGCCGTTCCGCGGCCGTATCACGGCTAAAATAAATCACCCGTGGAATGGACGCTGTTGGACGCGATGCGGCAGTGATACGGCCGTGCTATGGCAGTGGTATGGACGTGGTAGGACGCGGAATGAAATCAAAATTATTTTAGACGTGGTAAATTTTTTTGAACTGCACAAAAATGTTATCGCGGCCAAACCACGGCTGACAGACGCGATGAGGCAGTGGAACGGACGCGGAATGGCCGTGGAATGGCCGCGGAATGGACGCGGTAGGCAGTCCTCCGGCAGTGCTACGGACGCGGTAAGACGCGTAAGTTAAAATGTATTGAATATCGCTAGAATCAGCTACTCTTGCATCTCTTTGCGGGCAAAGTCTTAACTCATTACCACACGACAATATTTTTGTCTGGTCCAATTTCAAAAATGTTGCAGACGCGATTTCAAGAGAATGAAATTTAACCTGTTTTGGTATTTATGTGTAGAAAACATTGTAGGAAATGAAGGAATTGCTTGTCATAAGCAATTTCTTCCTTTTCCACAGTGTTTTACAAAGCCATTATCATGTAAGGAGTCAAAAGGAGTTAATGTGCGGTAATGGGTTAACTAGGAGCAGCAGTAACAGGAAAATGGGCCCCTCCCTGCACTGACTTGGGATATTTTTTAATATCCTTACATCTTTTGTGCCAGTTTGCTTGAAAAATTTTCTGTTTTAGCATGATAAGCTTTGATTAGATATCTAAATTTTCTGTAAATGTAAAGACTAGTCGTGTTCGACTGCCTTGGTGCTAGTTGCCTACTAGCAATCAAGTCAACTCGGTGGCTTATGCTAGGTTCCCTCTGCCGATCAAATTAAGTCGATCAAATCCGACCAATCGATCTATTACATATCGATTTTGCACGACATGGGTAATAAGAATTGGTCGGGGGATCGAGCGTGATCTTCATCGCTCAGGCTTCTGACTTTGTTGTTTGTAATTTAAAATATTCGTTAAAGATCGCTTAGAAAATTGATCGGGAAGCGATTTTGTAATCGGCTAGAAGATATAGCTGATCAAGAATCAATCGTGTCTGGATCTGCACCGCTCAGGTGTCACACTCATTTTTCGCATTCAAAAATATTCGTGGGCGATCGCGCAGAAAATTGATCGGAAAGCGATTTTTGATCGGGTAGATATATAGATACATGTATATCTGATCAAGAATCAATGGTGTCTGGAGATTGAGTGTGATGGAGGTAATATATCTTACACGACCTGCATGAAACCTGCAGTTGATCTCCTCGACTTGTACTTGTTTGATACTTTATTGCATCCCGATCAGCTCGACCTCTGTGTCATCAGGCCAATCGATAAAATCGACTGCAGACTTCGAAGTTGATCGACTAGAGATTGAGAAGAAATAATTAAGCACGGTTTAACGGGGAACTTGGTTGATCTGATCGGCAGTGTTTCTAGAATTAAGTTCTGGCCAACTAATTATAGGTTACCACTGCCGATCAAATCAAGTCGATCGCTTGAATTCCCCGACCAATCCTGACAAAACTACTTTTTCTCGATCTCTAGCCGATCAACCCGACTTCAATATTCGATTTGGTCGGATTGGCAGATGAAGCAGAGGACGAGTTAATAGTATCTGGATTCACTCGAGTACAAGTCGAGGTTTTCGAGTGAAGGTTGGGTGCTGGTCGAGCGAAAGATATTAACCCGACCACAATCGATTCCCAGCAACTATCATTTCCCGGGCGGGTCGATTTTCTACCCGATCAATACACAGCCGCTTCCCGATCGTTTTTTTTTTCACTCGATCGCACACCAATATTTTTTTACAATGAAAAAAAAATAGAAAGAAGCCGAAGCGATTCAGATCAAACTCGATTACCAGACCATTTCCGATTACCTATGCCGATCGATATCAATCTAAACTCGATCGCTTGATTGGGCTTGATCGAGTTGATCTGGTCGGCAGTGGGAACCTATGATAAATGACTTCTTCTTGATCTTTAGACAATCAAAAAATAGCCTATACAGTCATTTTGATAGGGTGAATCGAGTACAAGTCGGGGTGACCGAATGCAGGTTGGGTACAGCCCGGGTAAAAGATATCAATCGGATCACGCTTGACCTTCAGACACGACTGACTCTCGAATAGATCGACCTTCTAAGCGATAAATACATAGTCGTTCCTAGATCAATCTCCTACTCGGTCGCATACGAGAATTTTTGAAATGTCAAAAAAATTGAATTGGAAGTCCGAGCGATGTAGATAAAGCTGAATCACCTAAACTACTCCCCATTACACATGCCGGCCGAACTCGATCTGTGCAAGATCGCTTGATATGATTTGTTCAATTTGATCTGATCTGCAGTGGGAAAATAGCATTATATGCGTTACGGACTGTTTAGCCGCGATAAGGCAGTGGAATGGCAGTGCTATGGCCGTGGAATGGCAGTGCTATGGCCGTACTATGGCAGTGATTCAGACGCGATGTGGACGTGGTATCTTGTCGCGTGTTTTAACACTAGACGTGGTTGGAAGTTGTAGGCCGTGCTACGGCAGTGTTTCGGCAGTGGAACAGCCGCCGGCGGCCGTACCACGTCCATTCCGCGTCCATAGCACGGCTAAAACAAAATTGACCCAAAGTTACCGCGTCCAACCACGTCCAAAATATTTTGAGATATTTTAGCCGTGGAATGGCCGCGGAACGGCCGCGATATCGTATGTGACCGGGCCTTTAGAATTTAATTGATTGTGGTAAACTTAAGACCAAATGTAAATTGAACTTGTCATTTTCGTCTCAACCTTTAACCGTTCAACTTTTTTTCCTTTTTGGCTTACAAGCAACAATTCTAAAAACTGATAGCATTTAATATATTTATTAGAATAACCAATTTTGACACCAAAACATACTTTAAAGAATGAAATTTTAAGGAAAAAGATACAAATATTAAGAACCTCAAACAGGCATGATAACACTGAACAGAAAAAATGAGATAAAATTGTTGACTTTCTCTAATAACACTTTCATCCGCAATTATCACTAATTTACCTGTGTAAGTACGTAACAAAATCCTGAGATTTCTTCTAAATGATTCTTAAAAATGATTAACAATATCCATGTGTTTGAAAGGCACCAAAACTGACAAAATTTTAAGGTGGTCCAATTTGAAAGCTGCTGCAGATGAAAAAGTAAATGATCACAAAAGGCCAAAATGTTTATGTTATAACCAAGAAAATATTGAGGCAAAAGGAGAAACTGCTGGTAATCAGCAGTTTCTTCTTTTGTCTCGATGTTTTCCAAAGCCGTTTCTATTAGAGACGTCAAAACCAGGTCTTGTTTGGGAAAGGGTTAATCCATTACCAGACGGCAAGTTTTTGGACTGTTCCAATTCGAAACGTGTTTCAAGTTTATGAAATTCAAAAAAACAATATTTCCATTTCAGGTAAGAAAACATGGTGGAAAATGAAGAAATTGCTTGTCACAAGCAATTTCTTTATTTCCCACCATGTTTTCCCAAACATTTTTCTTCGGGACGTCAAAAAGCATCATTTCGGTGGAATTGTTTGAAAGGCAAGACGAAATTAGGCCTACCATAAATAATTTTGTCACTGTAAACAACTGTCACTTTAAACAACTTTGTCACTGTAGAACCATTTTGTCACTGTAAACCATTTTGAGAAAAAGACGCAATCAGACCAGCATCATTTCCTTTTATCCGTCCTCGCGTAGAATACAATTATACCCATGTTGATAACCAATAAGAGCAGTGTCCTGATATTTCTTCAATATATACGGGCCTGCGTCTTGAAATATGTTCTTTTAACCATTTCCCAAGCGTTTTATTTAATACTGTTAAACTGTTATGGTCATATTGCGGCGGCTGGAGCACATATTCGTTGATTCCTCGTATTTCTCACACCAGTACTACCATAATAATTGTTCCGAAACTGAAAGGTTTACTTGAAATTCTAACATGTTGTTCACATATAGTGTCTCGTTAATATTTAACAAATAAAATTATCCCAAAGCATGCAAGAATTGTCTTAACTGGACATACAAAGTTTTACTTTGAAATTCGCAATATTGGACAAACGAGATTTCGCATTTACACCGACGAAATGTCAGAATTGAAACTGACCGAGCCGGGGTTCGAATTCACGACCCCTGGATTAACAGACTCCGACTTTCCCGACTGAGCTATCCAAGCAAGATCTGGGCCCCGTATTACTTTATTCTTTATTGCTTAACATATAAATACAATGTTATAGTAACATACAATACAAACATTTAACAATGAACAGTGTATATCAGAAGAGCACACGATGTTGATGTGTAATATAAAATTTCGAAATTCCAATTTTTAAGAATATATCCGGGGGGGATTTCTCTAATTAGAGCCAGTGCATATTGATAAAATGAGAAGTCAGGCATAGTTATTTCGGACAAAGGTCAGACCATGTATAGGCAGAGTCCGTAGCTCTGTCCGATTTAACCAAATCACAATCATCCAAGTCTTGACAAAATTGAAAAATTAATGTTTCATTAACAATTCAAAATTCATAACTGTACGTCACCCCTTCCAATATAAGTGTGTTTTACAACGTTTACATATCAGTTTCTATAACTATTTAATATAAACATCTAGTTTGACAAAGAAAACAATGAGTGAAGAGGAGAAATTGCTAATCCTAGTAGTTTATCTCTTGTCTCTATGTTTCTTTAAATTACTCTCTTTTGAACGAGTCATAATCAATTCTTGTTTTGGAAAGGGTTAATCAATTCCTTGCTAAATTTGCAAAATATATATATTTAGACATATTTCTTATCACTGAAATTGAATTTGATGACATTAGGTTTACAAATTTTTGAATGGTTGGTCATGTATAGTAGTATCCTTTTAAGTACTTTGATCTAATAGTTCTAAATTTTTTGGACAGATAAGAAGAAAATGATATTCGTTTTCAATCTGGCCTAGATTAGCTCTGTCCGATTTAACCAAATCACAATCATCCAAGTCTTGACAAAATTGAAAAATTAATGTTTCATTAGCAATTCAAAATTCATAACTGTACGTCACCCCTTCCAATATAAGTGTGTTTTACAACGTTTACATATCAGTTTCTATAACTATTTAATATAAACATCTAGTTTGACAAAGAAAACAATGAGTGAAGAGGAGAAATTGCTAATCCTAGTAGTTCATCTCTTGTCTCTATGTTTCTTTAAATTACTCTCTTTTGAACGAGTCATAATCAATTCTTGTTTTGGAAAGGGTTAATCAATTCCTTGCTAAATTTGCAAAATATATATATTTAGACATATTTCTCATCACTGAAATTGAATTTGATGACATTAGGTTTACAAATTTTTGAATGGTTGGTCATGTATAGTAGTATCCTTTTAAGTACTTTGATCTAATAGTTCTAAATTTTTTGGACAGATAAGAAGAAAATGATATTCGTTTTCAATCTGGCCTAGATTACAGTTATTACATTTCCTTTCGTTTCTTGGTAAATTGTTATGCCGTCCTATTTCAATATTTAATGTATGTGTTGATGTTCTAAATTTAGTAAATGCGAGTCTATATTTAGGATTTTTTATTACGTCAATGTATTTTTCGATACAGAAAGAATGTTTAAAAAGAGAGTATGTTTCTAATCGGGTCGAATTGTTGATTTCTGTATACCAAGTTTGCTGATAAATGTCTAAAATTCTTTGTTTTATCACTTTGTAGTTCATTACATATGTACTCTGGTTTAACCATAAATTAGAAAAGCCTGATTCGTCTAGAACAGTTTTGACTTGATAAGCCCAATTATTACCATCATATATTATTCCATTATCAGCATCTTGTTTTAACATATTGTAGGTTTTAAACAAAATAGATTGATTGTTCAATTTTAGGATTTTTACCCAATATTTGATTACAATTAATTTCCGGTGTATTAACATGGGTATTCTACCTAGTTCCCCATATAGTACATTAAGGTTTGTAGTACGGTTTAAACACATAACTCGTCTACAGAATTTACTGAAAATGTTCTCGATATCGGGACTTACTTTATAGCCAAATATTTCAGCGGAATAATTCAGTATCGGTAGCACTAGAGAGTCAAAAAGTGTGGATAGCAAATGAGTTAGGAAATACGAATGTATTCATACAGCAATTTAAACAGAGAATTCAAGATATATCCGTACAAAATTGGCAAGCTAAAATCAATAACTCTTCCAAAGCAAACTATTATAAAATCTTTAAATCACTACTAGAAGTTGAAATATACTTAGAAATTGATATGCCGTTTAAATATCGCTATGTACTAGCAAATTTCAGGTGTTCTAATCACAAGTTAGAAATAGAAGTGGGAAGACATATACTAAGCACAACAATATAGGGATAATGAAACTCAATGATAAATAAGAATTAAAATTTTAAGTTGCTGGAAAGTTATTATATTTTTTGTGATAAAACTATTATTACTTATGCTTTGTGTGAAAATATTGTGCAGTCACAGGTCGTTGATTTCATAACATAGTCAACACACTAAAGAGGGGGTCAGCTTTGAAAATCACAAATGGGCCAAATTTGTGCATACACATGTGATTTCCGAATTTCTGGATGAAAACTAAACAGTACACATTCGCAAACAAGTCCTTAGCTGTGAAAAGATGGTACAACATTGTCGTCTAACCGACCGCTAACACTGGCAGATGTAGGAAAGGACAAGCTTGCAGTTTACCAAACTAATGTTGTATTGAAGATTGCTGTGCCACAAAGCGTATAATTATGGGGTTGCATTGACCAAGCAACCGATAGGCGCGTTATTCCGTTCTTTCGCTATCATAGAGTTTTCAAGTTTACTGAAAATAAGCCGCATCAACAAACCGGGATCTGTCAGGACCAATTTAAACACGCACGCATCCAAATACAGGGATAATCTCAAGAAACACAGATTTGGACCCTACAAGTCGTATACGCAGTATTGACACTATTGTGCGATTTTCGAAACAGACGGCACTGCTACATACGCCCGGGGATTAACAAGTCTATAATAGTGCGACCGAAAACCTTTTGAATTTTTGTTCTTTAAGATGTTAAGGAACAAGTTTATTAAAGAAATTTGAGTAAATTTTGGAAATTTTGTGGTAAAAAATTAAACCAATTCCGATATCCCTATATTGTTGTGCTTAGTATATAACAATTTAGATAGACAATTTCGCATAATGTAAATTTTGTTTAAAAAAATCACGTTTATGTTGTTGAAGATGAATTCCATTTTATTTAAATCTGCCCAATGTACAATGACTTGCGCAAAGCCTTATGGCCAGCAAAATGGCTATAATCTTTACCAACAAAAAATCATTTCAAATCTATAATGCAATGTAAAAATGAAAATTTGATTCTCACACTCTCAAGATATTATTTCAGTTGCATTTGAAGAAAGGAACACATTCATAGAAACATATGAAAATGGTTAATTAAATGTTATTATATTTAGAAGAAACGTTGAAGAACCTTCATATTAATACAACGTTCTTGTTCCTCTCTGGATCAGTCTAAAATGAATTTCATTTAACATTTTGTATAATGAGAAAATGTTAAAATTAATACCCCCCTCACACATACCTCGCGACCTTACTGCGTCCTTACTGCGACCTTGCTACGACACAGGACGCAGCACAGTAGCCAGGGACGCAGCAGGGACGCAGCGAGGTCGTAGTAAGGACCCCAAGGACGCACAAGGTCGCAGACCGTCGGCGACTATTTTGAACATGCACAAAACAGTCGCAGAACCTCTGCGTTCTTACTGCGTCCTGGATAGATCGCCGTGGGATCTCAGTGGAGTCGCCATAGTCGCAGCAGCATCGTAGTAAGGACGTTATTAGAACGCAATAGACGTTGTACACTCGCACTAAGGACGCCGTAGAGTTGCCGATAAAATTACATGAAATTGCTCATTTCACACTATGTTTTCTACCAAGAAAGACAAAAATGTAATAATTCATTCACCTGAAAATGACGTCTGCAAAAATCTTTTAATTTGGATCAGTATACAATTTTGCCTTTTGGTAAATAGGCCAACTTCATTGATATCTTAATTTATCTGAATCGGCGATTGGGCCAACTTGTAGCACATAAGAGGCACCCGTTCATTTGTCTCGTCCGCCTCTCATCTTTGGTATAATATGGATGATTTAACTTAAAACTAATTAAATATACGTATTCACTCGTTGAAGGTCAGACTCGGAATGAAATTTAGTGGAAAAAAGTATTATTTTCATAGACGTAGCAAGGACGCAGTAGGGTTGTCTTACAGTCGCAGAACAGTCGCCGGACAAACGCAATAGTCGCCGTAGAGTCGCCGTAAGAACGCAGAGGACGTACCACAGTCGCAGCTGGATCGCCGATGATCGCCGTGGGGTCGCCGTAGGGGCGCAATACAGTCGCAGTGAAAACGTCATGGACGTAGAAGGGTCGTATTGAGGACGTAGAAAAAAACGTACAGAACACAAGCCTGTGGAGCCCCGGACCGTCGGCGAGAGAAAATTGGAAATTAGAAAGAAAACCAAACGATTTTCGAAAGAAAAATGCTATTTTACTAGATTTCAGGTCGCAGTAAGGTCGCGAGCTATGTGTGTGTGTGTGTGTGGGGGGGGGGGGGGGGTATAATATAATTATTCTATATTAACTTTCTCTATTACAACAATTACTGTCTAACCTTACTTGGTATACGTCACTTTCATGTATTTGTATATAATGAATGTTTGTATATTATGGGCCGGTGGCCTAAATTATGGAAATAAAATTGTTCATCGTTCATCGGTGATGTCATTTAGGCGGGAAATATTGTCCAATAATGATGCACGAAGCGTGGGAATTTTTTATTTGTCCCACGCTATAAATAGATCTGATGACGTATTGTTTTCATTGACCATTTCTGGTACTCGTGCACGATTTATAGTAAATAAACTGTGTAACAAGATATCTGATTGCACGAGAAATCCGACTGAGCCAATCAGGGCTGTTGTTACAAGTAATTATGCAAAATCAAACGTACGTTCGTTAGTAATACGGGCCCCTGGTCTCCAGTATGAAGCGAATCGGACAGTAAGAGTAGGGGGAGTTATCAGGACAAGCATTTTTGGTCAAACCAGGGGCCTTAACTCAAAAAGTATCGGTCGATTTTTTCGTAAAATTTGCATTTTGCACATCCTAATGCACACCTGTGCCAAGTATAAAGCGAATCGGACAGTTACTGTAGGATGAGTTGTCCGGAAAAAACATTTTTTTCGTCAAATCAGAGGCCATAACTCAAAAAGTATCGGTCCGATTTTCACGAAATGTGCGTCTTGTACATCTACAGGTCACAATGAACACTTGTGCCAAGTATGAATTGAATCTGTTAACTCTTTCCCAAGTAAGACCTGGTTTTGACGTCCCTAATAGAAAAGGCTTTGGAAAACATTGAGAAAAAAAGAAACTGCTGATAACCAGCAGTTTCTCCTTTTGTCTCAATATTTTCTGTGCCATATTTTACACAAATCCTATCTTTAATAACATCCATTTTGTCTGTTCTGGCAGTTTTTGAAGTGGATTACCCCAAAATCCCAAAATTTTGTCGTTTTGGAAAGGGTTAACGTAAGTTAAGGAGGAGTTGTCCGGACAAGATTTCGCTGACAGACCTACCAACCAACAACAAACCACTCGACCGACCGACCGACCGACTGATTCCAGTATACGCCCCCCTTCCTTAGCCCTTTCCCAAACGACAGAATTTTAGAGTGATCCACTTCAAAAACTGTCACAAATGAAAAAATAGATGTTATTATAGATAGTATTTGTGTAACATATTACATAGAAAATATTGAGACAAAAGGAGAAACTGCTGGTTATCAGCAGTTTCTTCTTTTGCCTCAATGTTTTCCAAAGCCAATTTTATTAAGGACGTCAAAACCAGGTCTTGTTTGGGAAAGGGTTAAACTTAGTTTGCGGGGTATAAAAAAATACAAGAAATCTTTGGTGAGTAAAACAATGTCCTGATAGGTTGGGTTTTTTTACAAGTGTTGTCCTTCCCTAATGAGATTCAGGCGACGTCGGAACATTTGTTTTAGAGTCACGTAGGTCAAAGATCACAACTGGACTTTGTTTAAAATCTGTTTCCATGCTGTAACTCAAGAACCGTTTTATTCTAGGATCACGAAACTTTGCACAGTAGTACAGGTAAATGTACGGCTGCTCGCGTAAATTTACGAGTCGACGCATAATATTTACGCGTATATATTTTAGCCAGCTCGCGTAAAATGTATGCGTCGACTCGTAAAATTAATGCGAGCACGCTAAAATAAGACTTCTGACCCATTTGGTAGGTCACAGTGGTTGACCTTGGCACAATGAGCAGCCATAAGTCGCAATAAAATTTAGTTGAAAGCTGTAACTCAAGACCCCTTTGATATAGCACTTTTCCAGTGACAAGGCACTGGTTAGGGTATTTTTCAGCTTTTGCGACACCTCAAGCTTAAAGGGACATTTTATTCCAATTTCAATTTTTCAAAGTATGTCTTGATGCCAAGATTGGTTATTCTAATGAGTGTAAATACTATTGGTTTTTTGAAGTTGTGACATAATCGATAAATTGCATATAAATCCGAACTGTTGTCCACAACAATTTGTTCAATTTTAACACAAAAATATAAATTTCTCGTAAACGGCGCAATATTTTGGCTCGAAATTTTCAGAATTTCCATGAGGAAATATGCTCTTTCATATAAAAATAAAAGTAAAATTTATGACAAAAAATTCTGAAACGTCCTTTTAAAGGGACATAACATTCCAATTTCATCGTTGCAAAGATTGGTTATTCTAGTTAGATGCGTATAAATGCTATCAGTTTTTGCAGTTGTTGTCTACACGCGATAAATACGCCATTAAAGTTGACACAAAAAGACATACTCCGTGTAAATATGGATTGTTGTGGACAACAATTTGATTAATTTTTGCACAAAAAGTGAATATTTCTCGTGAACGGCGCTATATTTTTGCTGAAAATTTCAGAATTTTCGTAAGAAAATAAATATGCTCTTTCAGATAAAAATAAAAATCATGAAAACATATCTGTGAAATGTCACTTTAATAATTATATATTTATAAAAAATAAAAGACTAAAGTTGACAATGAGATGAATACCGGTATCGCACAAAATGCTTTTATATGCTCAAATTTAATCTTCTATAACATTGGAGTTTTCGTAAGAAAATGAGAAAATTAAACAAACAGCCTGACAACACACTTCAATAATCCGTTCGCTTACAAGTGGAAGATAGATCAACAGTTAAATGCCCGCATGAAGGCGATGTACTGGGAATTTCTTCAATATGTACAGAAAAGGGCAACACAGGTTAGCTTTTATTAGAATATGGGTCTGAATTGCTCCCGAAAACTGTTTTAACGAATATTCTTATCTTGGATGGTACTGCGTCATTTTTGTATACCAGAAAAGTCTTAAAATGGGCTTATTTATATAATAAACGCAAATGTCAGAAAATCGAAAACGGAAGCAAAATAAAGCCTTAATTTTGTTACGAGTTTGCTTGATCATCGCTAGAATTTCAGAGTCCCCTGTACACCTTTTAAATTTAATTGTAAAAATCGTACATTCTATATAATGACATGTCTGTTTGTAGAAAATTCGAATTAGTTTATGCCTTTTTGCCTCATTTGGTCTTTCTTGGAAGGAACTATTTTCTAAGAGTATTTCCAAAAATGTCTGTCAATTGAATCAAGGGAGGTAACGACCTACGAGAAAAAAATGCTGTAACACAAGTTTATACAAGCTAAGGACATATTTAATTACATGCTTTGTAATAAATCTATTTCAAGATAACGAAAATGTTTAACAAGAAGGTTTAAATATCTACATATAACCTGGGATAATGCGGTACTAATGAGTTTTCATCAATGCGGTACTAATAAGTTTTTATCCTACTCCCGGCCCCGGTTTCTCGAAAAAACTTAAGTACGTTCTCATGCTCAAATCTGAGCACCGTGCTCAAATCGCACGAAATCCATGTGAACTTCAATCGAATACCCTTCCACGTTGGAGAGTATTCCTTTGAAGTTGAGCATGTTCTCATGAGTGTATACCTAAGTTTTTTCGAGAAACCGGGGCCCGGACTTCCTTTTTATATCCTAAAGTACCTACTTTGTATCTTCAAATCAAATTGAGTTTAATCTGTCATTTGCAAGGGATCTAGGACCAGATAATAATTTATATTGTATTCTTGAAATGCTTAATTCAAATGAGGTAATCCGATACAAAATGATTCTACTAAACTTTATTACATTACAAACCGTAGCATCAATTAGGAAAGCAATATAAGAAACGTTACACAATGTTACAAATACAAATGGGGCATAATTGAAACAAGGCCTTGTTCTGGCCAGAAATTACTGAATAAATCCAGCAAGATCGGAGACATGATTGTCACAATAATGTATCTTGATGAAATTTTGTTGTAGTAATTGTCGTTACACCCACTGTTATAGAATGCACATGGCTCATTGGTGATTTCTAACATCCGTTACTTTGTGATTAAATCAGAAAAAAAACGATCACGGCTATTGTTATACATCTCTTTACCAGTCAACACATTTTATGTCTGTCTGCAAAGTATCGGAAATGACAATATAGATGGCTGCAAAAACACGGAATGTTTAAATGGAATTGGAAACATTTATTGGAATCAACATTTACTCCATTTTCCTCAATTTCTGATATATTTTGATTTTCCATGCAGATTAAAGGTTCCAATGTAACTTAAACCGCTATATATCTCCCTGATAAATCGTCCCTGATAAAAAAGGCTTGGGAAAACATTGAAACAAAAGAAGAAACTGCTGATAACCAGCAGTTTCTTCTTTTGTCTCAATATTTTCTATGCCATATTTTACATAAATCCTATCTTTAATAACATCCATTTGGTCATTTGTGGCAGTTTTTGAAGTGAATCACCCAAAAATTTTGCCGTTTGGGAAAGGGTTAAAGAGACATTCCATAGCTTTTTTCCCATAAATCTACTTTTATTGTATATCTAAGCATATTTTCTTATGAAATTGTTGTTCACTCCTAATGAGATTCGCACGACGTCGGAATTATTCGGGCTACCGCCACCGCCGAATGTTAACGACCGCGCCCAAATAGGTTCGGATACACAACGACGAAGCCGATATTTTACGAATCTCAAAATGGCGACATTACAGGTATTCTACCTTAAGAACAATTAAGGCAAAGAACTTTTCACAGTTTGAATGATTTTTATATTCATGTCGATTTATGTATTTCATTACATTATGTCCTTTAGAGGGAATCAAGTTTAGCTCTCCTCTAGGGAAACTGGACGCCATTTTTGTTACTCCAAATTAAACAAGACAAAATAAAAATACAACGATTCGTCATTAACATTACTTGTTTTTAAGCTGAAATCTCATCTTTAATTCACATGAAAATTCATGAGGTATAGGACCAGAATCCCAATGAAATTACATCAAAACCTCTAACCCACCACTTTATGATATTAGTAAACTAATTTCATTTCCTTCCTTCCTTTCTTCTAAATGTGTGTCTTACATCCATATATGTATCACGTTTTGTTAATATTTTCTATTTTGTAAAAAACGATGTACTATGTACAAGTTTTGCTAATAAACTGTTCTGTTCTGTTCTGTTCTGGTGTCTGTCACAAATTACAGCTCTATATACTTTTTTACTTTTTTCCGACTTAAAACTAAACATGTATTTAGTTTTAAGGAAAGGGGTAAATCAGTCGTTAGGGAGTGTAGATATACATGTACGTTTGGAACCACTTAGGCAAAATCCTCTTCCCATTTTGAATATTTTTATATATATTTAATTTCATATGTATGAAGAAAATCAATCAAATAGTTAAAATATCAAATGATTCACGGTAACTCGAGTATGTACGGTTAAGTTTGCTTGTCCTTTAGAGGGATTCAAATTTAGATTTCCTCGCGGGAAATGGGCGCATTTTTATACTACATATAAATACATTGAAAATAACAAAATGCATCGCCAACAGTACTTGTTTTAATGATTAAAACTCATATCTAATTCACATGAAATACATGCAGCGTAGGACAAGTCCCAATTAATAATATACCAGTCAAATCTTCTAATCCATCACGTAGTTCCTGATTTAAATTTTGCATGTATTTTCTGACGTAATAACAACGATTCTTGTTTGCAACGGAATAGCAAAGTCATCTTTTGCGAAATAGAAATGAAAATGTTTTCAATATCCTGACCAGAAATTCTTAGATTTTGCACAGGTTTCACCATACCACGAATTTCGATTTGCACATTGGTCGGTGGGGTATTTTCCAATGGACATGTTCTTACCTTGATAGTATCTGTTAAAATACTTTATATTTTGAAAATTATGTTTTTTATGAGTTTACCGGCAACGTTAATGAATAACCTAAAAATGTGTATCATAAACTCTAGTCTATGATTTAAACTTTGGTAAGAATAAGACTATATTATGATTTTCGAAAACGATGGTACTTGTCTTTCATGTAATATCAGGACTTCCATTGATTCAATATTTCAATTCACAATTTAACAACAAATGCATTTTTTTCTTTTCCAAAATAAAATTGTAGGCT
Organism: Fragum sueziense; assembly: GCA_963680895.1. Taxonomy (NCBI): domain Eukaryota; kingdom Metazoa; phylum Mollusca; class Bivalvia; order Cardiida; family Cardiidae; genus Fragum; species Fragum sueziense. The sequence continues at coordinate 64,872,076 of OY804596.1, read as the reverse complement.
CCATAAAAAACTTCAAAATAAGGATACATAGAAATCCCAGAATATTATAGAAATAGCACACAGAATTGAAAATATAACATGAGAAAAGAAACTTAAATCCTACTTTTAATTGTATAAATTTAACGAATTTTATTTCTATCCTGAAATCATATTCATAACAAATGAGAAAAATAAAAAATTAATAACCAAAGCATAAGTTTTACAACACTTGATCAAATACGAATTTATCTATCTATGCTAGTTTATTCTTGGGCAACTTGAAAAGGCATAAAATACCAGGCTGGTGAGGTTTTGTCCACCTTGCCAATTTTAATGGTGGGGTTTTGTCCGAAGGGGTTTTGTCTGTACCCCCATTTATTCAGTATCATTTAGAATTATGCACAAACTATTTTGAATATTTATTTTATAATTCATGGAAAAAACTACCTTTCCTATTTGATCTCTGCAAATTATCCAAAATAAATCAAGGTGTTGGGTTAGAAGTTTTGAGCAGTATATTTGCTAATCCGAGTTTTCTCTGATGAAATTCGCTCTTTGATATGTTGATGTCTCTCATTTACGTCAGATCGCACTACCACTCAAAAACAACGGAAAGTAGGTCATTGTAATCAATGGCTGTTCAGATGAGGGTTGTTGCAAAACATTGCTACAAACCTTTTAGAAATACAATTTGGTCTTAAATTTTTCACCAGGCATGACAATAAACGGTTCTTTGATCGGTATCATACGGAGTTGTAAGGATATCGTTTCCGATCGGACGGTGAACAAATAATCCGAGTCTTCTCTGATGTAAATACGCTCTTTGATATTTTGATTTTTCGCTATTTACAAAAAATAGCGAAAAATCAAAATATCAAAGAACGTATTTACATCAGAGAAGACTCGGATTAGTGAACAAAGTGCCACAACTTGTGTCGAACTTTCCGTTGTTTTTGAGTTGTAGTGTGTTCTGATGTAAATGAGCGACATCAACATATCAAAGAGCGAATTTCATCAGAGAAAACTCGGATTATATATTTGCAAGAAAAATACCATGAAAGCGGACGCCGTTGTGCTGGCCGGACTGATAAACTGGAGGCCAAGTGTTTCGCATACATTGTCTTACCAAAATGAATACACATAAAACATGGTATCGTGAATGTGCTTCCACTGTTACCAAGAACAGGAACAAATTAAAAAAATCTTGTGCTTAAAGTAAATTACCAACGTGCGTTCGTCACTTGTAAAAAGACCGACGTCTCCTTTGAAAATATAGTTTTAAAACATTTTATAAATATTTTACATGTCAAAGCGTGCCGTACCATTAGTTGTTTGAGGTTATCAAAGCACCACTGAATGTCGTCTCTTGGTGAATACTGTACACATTGTTCCATCCGTTACATCCATCAAGCTTGACCTTGTCACCCTCAGATAACAGAAGATAAACTGCTGCGGCCGCCGTCGTGTGCGAGTCTTGACTCCACGTTCTGCCAAAAGCTGCGATTGCCTGGTTATGATATATCCGACAGAGAACGTCCCTAAGTCCATCCGACGCAACGGTAAATGTAAACAAATAGAGGCCATTAATGGGGCAGGTAAAGATGCCGGTATTCACGTCGTAACCGTCTCCAACATTAGTGATGACTTTAGAAAAGATGGGCACGCCATTCACGATCGCCTTGGTAGGATTCGTCACGGTAAAAGCAATCACAGGGTCTGAAAATAAACATGATATACTATAACCCTTTCCCAAACGGCATTTTGTTTTTACTTTTCCAAACACTGGTGTTGACGACAAAATAAAATGCATTTTGTATATCAATACTGCACATGCATGAGATATTTGCCATGCTCGTTCATTGTTATAGCTAAAGGCAATTTACGATGCCGAATTTTGTCAATAAAGTTCAAGTTCAAAGATAAAGTAAGGATATGTGTACATCAAACCACAGACAATATTCAGACAAAATGAGAAAATATTGATGAAGTATTATTTGTTTGAAAGCGACGTCAAACCAGGTCTTCTTCGAGGAAAGCGCCCAGTAACCCTCTTTTTTAGGCCGAATTAACCTTTCCCAGGTAACACCTGACTTTGACGTCCCTTATAGAAAAGGCTTGGAAAAACGCTGAGGTAAAAGATGAAAATGCTGCTGATCAGCATTTTCTTCTTTTGTCTCAATAGTTTCTTTGTTAAATTGTTCACCAATCCAAAATTTATAAATTCCCATTTTTCGTCTGCAGCAACTTCCGAACTAAACGGCCTTAAGATAGGGTCGTTTGGGAAAGGGTTAATTGATAAATGTTAAATGTTTATTTCAGATTCTAATACAAATTGTTCGTTTTAGAGAAAACGAGAGTCAACATTGTAAACATAAGGAAACAAAAGCCACCATAGACGGGTTATGCTCCCCTACTAAGTGTTTGTCACAAAAAATGCTATCATACGTTAAACAGCCTTTTTCAATGACCGCTTTTTTGTACACACATTATTTATACAATATGGTCTAGAACATCTCATTTATCCAACAAGTATACAATTTCATTTAATTCTGTCTATTAGATGAAGAGAAATGAGAGAAAAAACTAATTTCTACATTAAGGCCCCTTTTTTCCGTGACGCAGCCCCAAATTAAGAAACAGAGAAGCAGTTCTCTAGGGGTTGTCTCAGGGAGTTCACATGTGAAATTTAATTGAATTTGGTCCAAGAGTTGCTGAGATCTGGCTGTGGACGGAAGGACAGCGTGACGACAATATGCTCGCCCTATTTTTTTTTTCGGGGAGCATAAAACGTGTATGACTGGGCTTAAATATATTTGATTGTTATAAACTAAAAAAAATAAAAAAAAAATAGTGATACATTTAGTCCTCTACGAATGTCGCAATTTTGTTGGTACTTATTGGAATCATTTCCTTGAGTACCCACACTCACTGGTGGTGAACTCGGCCAAAGCATGGGACGTTTTTTTCGTGATCATTGTATTCCGTCGGTGTTGTTATAAAATATCGTAACTACGGCTTCCATAAAACCGTAGTTACGATATTTCATAACAACACCGACGGTTTGTCAATACAACTCGGTAAACCCGGTCTATTTTTAGAACAAATTCATTGTTATTAGAAAAACTATCCAATCAGATCTTTAAACTCACATTTAAACGCAAAATATCTGTACCGTGTTGTAGTGAAAAACGTCCATCGCTTTGGCCGAGTTCACCACCAGTGACACTATAGGATGTTGTGAACAATAAATAATACTTTTAAAGTAAAAAGCCATTACACCCCTCAAGTATGTACCACTTTACATGACATTTATCCTGAGAACATATTATCACGTTGGATCTCTTACACCATGACTTGTGGGTAAAATCCCAATTGGTCTACTCACATTTCGTCCACTGTTTTTCAAATGCAATAAGTCCCAATTCGTCTACTGTCCCAACTCGTCTACTTTCATGTCAAATCATCAATAAACAACATTATTTTTGTTTTAAGAAAAGAAATTAAGTCAATATATTCACAAATGAAATAAAAAAGCAAACATTTTGACAAAAATCATATAGTATCATATTGATATACACACTATAGAAAAGTAGACGAAATGGGAATTATATCCAAAATAGTAGACGAATTGGGAGTAGACGAATTGGGAGTAGACAAAATGGGATTAAACCGACTTGTGATGTCACGACTCGGTCTGGGACGGAAGAAATGTAGAAAGATACTTCTCGATTCGGGTAAGAATTTTGCCAAAAACTCTCCGTAAGTTTGACGTATCGTTTCAATCCAGCCGTCCTTGTTAGATCCTTGACATCATTCTGTTGGCGGGTACTTAACACAAAAATAGAATTATGGAAATTCGGCCTCGCGTGATTGAAGCGGCTAGTGGACTCTCTGTTATTTGGATCGGAACGATTTCAATGAAATAGCAAGAAGTCAATTGTTATCAAAATATCTTGAATATTCGTCAAACACGTGCCTAGAAACGACTTTTCTCAATGGATTAAACGATACGAAAAGCGTTAGGAATATTATTGACAAAAGTCCTACCCAAATAGAGGGGTATTTTGTTCTCTCCATCCCAGACGAAATCATGATATCACGTCAGATGGGTTATATACCATGTCCTATAAAACACTAAAAAAGACAAATGTGACCCGTCACGCTATAAGGGACTTTATCCGGACTCAAAAAATCCAAATTTTGGCAAACTTATAAGATCCAGCACAGGTCAACCAGATCCAGCATGCGAAAAATGAACACATGGAAAGATAGGGAAATCTTTCCAGATTTAGAAAATTTCATAAAAGTGAAAAGTGTCGACCCTAGTCTGGCTGCGCGGACTGCGCAGACAGACTAGGGTCGATATTTTTCACACACCCGATAAAATCCCTTTTAGCGCGACGGGTCACAAATATCAAGTGAATATATTAATCAATTTTAAAGGCTCACCACGTGGTTTGTCGTTCAATTCCTCCATAGCTTTATCAACTAGTTTCAACTTCTCCTCCACTTTTCCGCTCATAACTTGAACTTCCATTTTCCTCTCCTCCTTTTCAGCCGTCGATTGGTTTTCGAATGCGTCTTTAAACGTGTTTAGATCTTCCATTATCTTGGATTTGAACGCCTGAATTTCTCCAAGTTCCTTTGAAACTGTTTCGCGAATTGCCTTCGTTTCTTCCACCATTTTCTCAACTTTCTGCTCCGTCCTGAGCATAGCTTCGAGAGTTTTCATTTCATAATCAAATTTTGAGCACACTGGCTCGGCTGGTAGCGCCAAAGCAGAATTGCTCACGCAAAATACCACGTATAAAACTGTACAGAACTTCATCTTTACGAATTCTTCTTATACCTCGAAACATGAACGAGAATATGAGGTGAGGATATCCAGTTTAAGAACTGAGTTTTCATTTAAATGATAACGAGAATATGGGAAGATGGTGCCAAGTGCATCAGCCTATAGCCCAGTCATGATTTTTTGGCACGTGTTTACATTTTTTACCTAGTGTAAACAAGGAAAATGCGTTTTAATTTCAAAACAATTATGCATTCGTTAGTTCAAATATTGCAGGTGTGGGACACCTGCAAGATTCGAACCAACGGATGCAAAATTACGGTATTTTGGATTTTGATTTTGTGTTGTTTACTTATGTAATTTGTGTAAACATATGCCATGATATCGTTGCCAGGTTATAGATTCAACGGAATTTAAGATAATCAGATTCTGACAGTGGTTAGATTGAACTCAAAATAATCTATGATGTGATTGATAAGAAGTTTGTTTTCAAGGAATGCAATAGGGAACGATTTTATCTAGTTAACCTTGACCTAATTTCGGACAAACAATTAGTTTTCTAGGGGGTTGTTATAAAATCTTGTAACTACGGCTTGATTCAAGCCGTAGTTACGAGATTTTATAACAACACCGACGATTTATAACGGCAAACCAAATCTATTTTTAGAACAAAATTCGTGCTGTGTGAAACTATTATGAATTAACCCTTTACCAAAAAGTCATGATTTTGTAGCAGTAACACAGACGGTTTGGAAAAATTATAACAAGAGCTTCGTAGAGCGGCGCATATACGCCCGAGAGGGTCTTGTCAGTAAAATTAGCCTTTTTTCAATTCAAGGGCAGATAATTCATACATGAAATGTTATCAAAATTTTGTTTGCACAACCAGACACCATAAAGATTCATTGTGGCTAGATTGATTAAATTCTGGTTGAAACTGTCGGAGTTGCGCACACGAGAAAATGGGCATTTTTGAGAAAATGTGCATTTTTTGTTGAATTCAAGGACAGATAGTTCAAGAACGAAATCAGTTATCTGAATTACATAAGCGGTGTGCACATCTAGACACAATGAAGATTCATTGTAGCAAGTCTGATAAAATTCTTATCAAAACTATAGGAGGAGTTGCGTACACAAGAAAATGGACATTTTTGTAACTCAAGGGCAGATAATTCAAGAACGAAAATAGTTATCTAAATTCTATAAGCGGTGAACACAACTAGACACCATGGAGGTCCATTGTGGCAAGTTTGACCAAAATCTTATTTTTTGTTGAAATCATTTACGTCTATAGCTTCAATAACACGAAGTCCCCTTAAAACAGTTTAAGTTATTCCATCCATCATTGGTACCAGAAAATTTCGTGCAATTTTTGGGCGTCTTCTGTGGCAAAAACTATATGAGCCAGGATCTGGGAAAACGTCCCTTAAGGCTTTTGAGCCCAACATAGATCCAGATCAGCCTGTGTATACGCATAGTCTGATCAAGATCCATATTGTTCTACAATAGCTTCTTCGTGACCTGCATTAACTTAAAGAGAGCAGCATGGATGCATATTGGACTGCATTTGATGACAGGCTGATCTTGAAACTCAAATTTTAAAAATGCTATATAAGAGCCATTTTCCCACATCCTGGCTCATATCTATCACGGTGTATAATCACATGACTCAGAATTTCTGATAATCTTCAATATCTTTTTAATACTTGACCAATTTGAATTCGGTTTGACGCAGAGAAGGTGGGAAAATGCCAGGAATAAGCTGGACGTGTTGGATTTTTGAAAAATCAACTGATACAAAAAGTTATTGAAGATAAATTAAAATTTTGGTTTATCTTCAATAACCTTTTTTATCATTTGATCTTTTAAAAATCAACTACGTCCATCTAATGCGTGACGACTGTCCACATTCTCTGCTTCAAACCGAATTCAAATCGGTCCCGTATTAACAAAGTTATTGAAGATATTCAGTAAATATTCTATCACGTGATTATCCACCGTGATAGCTTATATATTAGAATTACAAGTTTGAAATAAGTAATGCTTCATGAACGACATCTATCGATGTACCAGCGTTGAACTTAAATTTCTAGAAATGAAGCATACGTCTTTCTTTGTCCTTTTTTTCATAATTATATTTTTATGTTACGTTGATTATTTATTTATGTTATCAATTGCAACCAATCAAACTGCCAGACACGTAGGAATATTGAAAATTAATATTTTATCCTTAAAATATTATATTATTTTTTTCATTATATACCAAGCGGAAATAAGTCTCGATTGATAGCCTCTGTTGAATGTCGTGTAGATATAATTTCGTAATTAATTGGCAAAATAAAATTGCATTTGCTTGATCTGCGATTGCTTTGAAATTGATTTCGTCGTCAGAAAAGCTTAGTTTGATATGGTTTTCAAATGATGGATTATTTTAAAAATACTTTAAATGCAATATCTCTCATTTTCTAAAAGGTTCCTTTTAGCATAACGGTTCACAAATATCAGTGACCAAATGTAATAGTCTCTGAGCTACGAAGGAGTAGGTTAGAATTACAAAAATGATTCAATGTTTGAAATCTATTTTGCGTAGGCCAAATCACGAGCTTCTTCTAATATTTGATACAAAATATATCTGCTTTTCGACGACAAAAATCTCGAAACTACACATTTAACCCTTTCCCAAACAGCAAAATTTGAAAGCGGTCTAATGTCAAAGCTGCTTTCAACGAAAACCTCGTAACTGCAGTCTGTTTTAAGATGCAGTTACGAGGTTGCTGTTGAAAAGCGACACAGCTACTACATTATGACAAAATGAAAGGTTCCACAAAATAGGTTGTGCATACAATTTATCAGAGAAAATATTTATGTAAAATAGGCCAGTCACTTTAGCCGAAAAATAGGCCCAACCCACCACTAATTCTAACAGAAACAAAACCAACATTTTTATAATCTATAACCATTTACCCATTCTAGAAAAAAAGTCCTCAAATGTTACTCTAGGGGAAGTATGAAAAAAAATCGATCTTACTAGGGGACCCCTTCAAAGCAAGCCAAAAGTATGTTTTGGGGTGTAGGCATAGAAAACAGTCTTTTGAAACCAAGTATGCTATTGTGGATGGAATATTTTACGGATAATTTAATAAAAGAGGTTTATAGAGTAAAAAAAACATCGATTTTGCTATTTTTCTTTATTTGAATTTTACATGGAAAGTGAATTTGCAAGCAAAATTTCCCCACCCACTCATGTATTAGGGTTAACTTATCCAAATACTTTTAAACCCTTCGCTGTACCTAAATAGACTGAACCGCACAGCTAACTCCTCACTTTTGTTTTTTGTATAACTGAGTTATCGCTCAATCAATCGCTTTGATTTTTCATATTTCAATAGATGACATTTTTTCCGTCATTTTTAGTCAAAAACAAATCTAATTTTACGTGTCATTTACGCGGTCCAACGTGCTCATGCGTTAAAAGTTTTTGAAATGCATGCACATGCATCTTAACAAAAACCTGAATAATTCACCAGGGGCCCGTTTTACTAACAAACTTACGAACATTTTTAAAACAACAACAACTCTGATTGGCCGAATAATTACTGTTATTATTTCTCGTTCAATCAGATGTGTTGTTACAAGGTTTTTGCAAAAATATATGTCGGAAAACGCTTTAATGCAAGCTTGGAATGTTATCCCCAAACCTTCATTGTCAATTACATTAATTCTATGAGCACCGGATGCCGTACAAACGGTGGACATACAAGCTACTAGTTTTATAGTGTTGACGTCACTTTTGTGACGTTATAGTGTACAGCAAATGATTTCTTCGTAGTTTGTTTTAATATTACTCTTACTGAATGTATTCAACGATTTTATTAACTTGCAAACTGTTTTACACTTGTTAAATTCGATCTCATCTAACGTATCGGCCATGTTATGTTCTAGACCTGTCTTTGTTACGTTGTTTAAATAAGATTTTGTTAGTAAAACTTGTCGAAAGTATGTTTTTTATTACTCTCTATCAACATTGAATAAAGACATGGTGAATTATTCAGGTTTTTGTTAAAATGCATGCGCATGCATTTCAAAAACGTAAAACGCACGTACCCATTGGACGACGTAAATGAAAAGTAAAATTAAATTTGTTTTTAACTAAAATTGATGGGAAATATCTCATTTACTGAAATATGGAAAATCAAGGCGGTTCATTGAGTGATTACTTAGTTATACAAAAAACAAAAGTGAGGAGTTAGCTGTGCAGTTCAGTATATTAGACTTCTAGTTCGAAAGCTGCTGTAGACGACAAAAATTCTTTGAAAAATGGATTTGTATACATTATAGAAAAAGTAACAAGAGAAAAACGTATTGATGCAAAAGGAGAAAAATCTGATTATCAGCACTTTCTTCATTTTTTTAAGAGTCAGTTCTCTTTAGAGACGTCAAATCAACGACTGCTATTCATTGCTGATTGAATAGGGAACGATTTTATCAAGTAAATAGTGACGTAATTTCGGACAAACAAACAATTTTTCGTGGGTGTTGTTATAAAATCTCGTAACTACGGCTTGATCCAAGCCGTAGTTACGAGATTTTATAACAACACCGACGGGTTATCAAAACATAACGGTAAACCGAATATATTTTTAGCACAAAATTCATTGCCATTTTGTTTTCTTGTTATACAATCAACCAATCATGACATTGTCTTAGATAAGGTCACCGGTCCATAAAACAAATCACTACATAATGAATTTAAGTCATTAAAGAAATGAAGTAATGCTTATGTTTTCTATTTAGTACAATTCAAGATTATGTGTGAAAAAAATAGTAGATCTTTATGAATGTTTAACGATCTACATTACCCAAATCCTAGAACTGCTTTGTTATAAGGGTATTTCATAAGGCGCGTTAAGCTTTCAAATGAAATAAAAACATGTAGGCCTGTGTTATTGCATTCATACAGAATTTAAAAATCAATTCGTAGATATGATAATGCAATTTTGTGCAACATACTTACATTGTATAATATGCTGGAACACGTCATTACTACGTCATTGTTGACGTCTTCTAATCATATATTTTTTTTTTCAAAATTGGCTTTATCAAGGGAAAATGTCAGAAAATTAGGCCTATGTAATTACTCAAATGAAGAATGCACATAAACGTAAATAGCTAATCAGTAAGAATCAGGTGAACAGCTTCAAAAAAAGTTTGAAGACATGGGATCACCAAACAGTCATACATGTCTCTAATTGTGAATGCTATTTAGAAACCGGATGCCGATCTTCGCGGATTTAGTCCGATTTTTTTTTTTTTTTTTTTTTTTTTTTTTTTTTTTTTTGGAATCGTGATACGCCGCTTAGTTTCCCAGCTTGTTGTTATGTTGTAGCAACAATTCATTAGTGTCATTCTAAATGCATTTGACGTTCGTCCATTATTGATGACGTCATTAATGCACCTTCTATTTCGCGTTCTACGCCATACAAACAGGGTAAAATTAGCTAATTTTTTAGTTGTCGCAAGTATAATAGTTCGTCGACTAAAAGTTGATGAATGCTCTCTATTGAAGTGAAATTCGCTTATCTCCGCGTTACAAAATTGCAAATGCAATACTTTCCCGTCCTTTTTCACAGACACCATAGAGATTCGTTGTCTCTAGTTTCCTTAAATTCAAGGGCAAAAACAAAAACAGTTATCTAATTCCGTGAGCGGTGTGTACAACTTGACACCATGCAGATTCATTGTGGCTAGTTTGATTGAATTTGGGTCGAAACTGTAGGAGTTGCGCACACGAGAAAATGGGCATTTTTGAGAAAATGAGCATTTTTTCTTTAATTCAAGGGAAGATAATTCAGAAACGAAAACAGTTATTTGAATTCCATGAGCATTGTGTACAACTAGACACCGTAGAAATTCATAATGACTAGTTTGATAAAATTCTCATCAAAACTGTAGGAGGAGTTGCGCACACAATAAAATGGGCATTTTTATGGGCATTTTTTATTCAAGGGCAGATAATTCAAGAACGAAAAAAGTTATCTGAATTCCGTTAGCAGTGTGCACAACTAGATACCATATAAATTCATGATGGCAAGTTTGATCAAATTCTGATCAAAACTGTAGGAAAAGTTGCGCACACAAGAAATTGAAAATGGACGGACGGACGGACGGGCAGACGGGCAGACGGACGACCAGGCCATAACATAATACGACCCTTCGGGCGTATAATAACAAAAAGGATGTGTGGACTTCAATCCAAGTGGTTGGGGCGAGTAAAGGATGATTTTCTCGCAAATTGTGTAATTCCGATTTGAAAGATCTATATCTGACGGATGTAATAATATTAGAGTCACATTGAGCTTCTGTACTTTTAAAAATCGATCGCAGATAATTCTATTTAAAGCTAAATTATTTTTACTTATTCGTTATATTTATCCTTTTATATTTTTATATAACGAATACATTTTTCAGTTTTAATATAATATTAAATCAAATTAGAAATAATATGTGACAAGTACAGCGTAAGAGAAGCACGTGGTAATCGAGAAAATGTATGGTGGTTAGGATGGACCAGTGTTTTACGATCATATCAAGGCATCTTTTAGCGTGATTTAACACCATTTCCCCCCAGATTTGCTCTGAGGACTTTTGATATGTTGATCATGATATAAAATACTTTCGTTCAGTTACAAAATTATTTCTGTTAGAATTAGTGGTACCCTAAATGCTAAAGTGACTGGCCTAAAAGGAGAAAATTATATTTCATTCTAATAAAATTGTGTCAATGTTTTGGCAAACCTTTCCATTAGTGACGACAAAACTAGGTCTTGTCTGGGAAAGGGTTTAATAATACATATAAGTATGAAATTTTCGAAAATAACCGACAATATCTTCCCAATCCATTTTGTCACAATGGGTTATCTTTAAGATATAAAAAGAAATTGGTACGTCTTTAAAGAATATCAAGATGCAATAGAGAAACCTGCGTTACGTATTTTCCTTTGTTACGAGAATATTAGAATGGCCATAAAATAGTTTCCGAGACCAATTGAATCCACAACAACAGGAAATTAAATGCATGTGTAGTCCGGTCACGATTTTATGGCACATGTTTACAAAATCTATTTATGTAAACATCACAGTATTGAACTAAGGAATGCAATAATTTTGCATGCGATGGTTCTAATGTTGCAGGTGTCTCACAACTGCAACATCCAAACCAACCCATGCAAAAATCATTTAAAATTAAGAACGCTTTTCCACTTATTTACATAGGTAGGCATGTGTCATAATATCTTTACTGGGTTATAAATGTATTACGGGTCTTTTGGACGTTTTATTTGTCGCTTAACCATTTTGTTTATTTGTTCATTTATTTATAAACTATGCCTTTGATGCTGCATGGGAAAATGACTTCAAAAACAGACAAAAGTTGTCTAGTAAAACGCATGGAAAATTATTTTTCTTCTTTCACCCTTTCGCAAACAAGTCCTGGTTTTGACGCCCCTGATAGAGCAGGGTTTGAAAAACATTGAGGCAAAAGAAGAAAATGCTGATATCAGCATTTTCTCCTTTTGTCTCAATGTTGTATACAAATTGTATCTTATCAGCATTTTCTCCCTTTGTCTCAATATTGTATACAAATTGTATCTTGACACCTATTTTGTGACCCGCAGCAGCATTTTAAATTGGACCACCCTATAATGTTGCAGTTTGGTAAAGGGTTAATTTGCGGCAACGTCTTTCTGCCACCATTATCAGCTGTCCCACACTCCATTATCACGGTGGATGATCACGTGATACAATATTTTATTATCACGGTGGATGATCACGTGATACAATATTTTCAGAAAATCTTCAATAATTTTGTAAATACCAGACCGATTTGAATTCGGTTTGAAGCAGAGAATGTGGACATACATCATACACTAGATGGACGTGGTTAATTTTTGAAAAATCAACTGGTAAAAAGGTTATTGAAGATAAACCAACATTTTGGTTTATCTTCAATAACTTTTTTATCAGTTGATTTTTCAAAAGTTCAACACGTCCAGCTTATTCCTGGCATTTTTCCACATTTTCTGCTTTAAACCGAATTCAAATTGGTTAAGTATTTAAAAAGATATTGAAGATTATCGGGAATTCTGAGTCACGTGATTATACACCGTGATTATTCATTGTCACAAGCAATTTAGTCATTTCAACTTTGTTTTCTTTTAGTTGCCTTTATCGCGGGGGGGTCAAAGGGTGTCATTGTGTGGTGATGACTTAAAAACTTTTAAACTACCTTAATTTGTGCCGTGTGGAAAGGGAATAAACATACACAGATTGTCCATGTTATATGTTCACGGTGGATAATCACGTGATACAATATATTTAGAAAATCTTCAATAATTTTGTAAATACTGGACCGATTTGAATTCGGTTTGAAGCAGAGAATGTTGACAGGCGTCACGCATTAGATGGACGTGGTTAATTTTTGAAAAATAAACTGATTAAAAAGTTATTAAAGATAAACCAAAATTTTGGTTTATCTTCAAAAACTTTTTAATCAGTTGATTTTTCAAAAATCCAACATGTCCAGCTTATTCCTGGCATTTTCCCACCTTCTCTGCTTCAAACCGAATTCAAATTGGTCAAGTATTAAGGGGGAATGCTCCAGTTTCCTAAATTTTCCCAATAATAGAATTCATTTATATTTTGTATGTTGAAATTGCATGTTATTCTTTAATGCTTTTCGGTGGATTATCGGGAAATAACGGTAGATTATCATTTTGATAAACCCACCGCCTATCCAGTGAAAATATCAAAAACTTGTGCCCCGCTTTCGTTCATTTCACCTTATATGACGTCATATAAGCCGGGCCAAATAAGTGACGTCATCATAAGCGTTGCATGGCAGTCACGTGCAAAATGACGCGCTTTAAGAAAATCTGACATAATTTTTTTGAATTTTGTCTAATTTTTGCTTTAAAGAAATAGAATAATCGTTTGTTTTTCGTGCAAGATCGATTGATATTTCATTTCGTGAACAACGAAAGCTACATTTTCACTCGTGGCTTGGCCACTCGTGAAAATAAAGCTTTTGTTGTTCACTCAATGAAATATAAATCGATCTTACACTGAAACAAACGATTATCCTCTATTTATCAATTGAAAAATAAAATAAAGTGGATGGTCAGCGATCTTGTTTGAATTTTATAGGCATTCGTATCACATAACCCTACATAGGAAAAATGCACAATTTCTTGCACCTGTCCAAGGTCACTAATTAAAATGCTAATAAAATGATGTATATTCATCGTTTAGTCCGGAAAATGGATTTAACGTAACGTCTTACATTAAATAAGAACAGAAAACCCAAAATATGTGCTTCTATAAACGCGTAAATGTATAAAACAGCATGCTCACGTGTTTGGTTAGATCAACGAAGCTGGAGTGTTTTATGTCAAAATTTGCGTATTTTTGGAAATATTTCAAGTTCTACATAATAGAATTTGATGAAACTCCCTCATTGTATTAAGCAATATGTCCTGGTAATAATTCAAAAAGAAAATGTATAGGTCAGCGCACTTATTAGTGAATTACAGTATTTTCTATCAGCTACATATGAATAAAATGACGCAAAACGGTGGTAACTGCATACACACTTACGACTGTCTTGCTCTAAATAATCGATTTCCATCTTGAGGAAATCAGTTTCGCATAATTAATATATTTTTACCGTCGAAAATGATAAATTGTAATGAAGTATTATATTATTGAAAATATGGTAGCGAAACATATTGGTACGAAACATATAATTTATTACAGTAAAGACCGAGTATTCCGAAAAACTGGAGCATTCCCCATTAAAAAAGATATTAAAGATTATCGAAAATTCTGAGTCACGTGATTATACACCGTGTATGTTTGTGTCTGGAAATGTTTTCTTTCTTTAACACATGCGTCAATTCCGTTTTGACGATCATTATCAGTTGTTCCACACGCCATTATGTCATTAGTAACATATCTATTTCTAGATAGGGTCCTGCGTGACCTTCTTTTGAAATAAGAATTATTGGTCGAAAAAAAGAAGGATGAATGTTCATTTAATCCATTACAAGACGGCAAAAATTAAGCTTGTCCGTCATAGATGGTGCAGACGACAATTTCAAGTACATATTTTATCCTTACCGTTTATGGTCTCTCTGTAAAGAAAACACTGTGGGAAATGAAGGAATTGCTGATGTTTCTAAAGCCTATATCATGCGGGTGTCAAAAGGTGCCACATTGTGTGGTAATGACTTAAACTTTGACAATCCTTTTTTTTTTTTTTTTTTTTTTTTTTTTTGCCTTTTTGAAAGGAGATAAACATACAAAGATTGCCCATTTTACATCTACATGTTTTTGTTTGGAAAATGTTTTCTTTCTTTAAGGGGGAATGCTCCAGTTTCCTAAATTTTTTACCGATAATAGAATTTATTTATATTTTGTATGTTGAAATGACATGTTATAACCAATTGAAAAATAAAATAAAAATGGATGGTCAGCGATCTTATTTGAATTTTATAGGCATTTGTATCACATACCCCTACATGGAAAAATGCACAATTTCTTGCACCTGTCCAAGGTCACTAAAATGCCGAAAGAATGCTGTATATTCATCATTTAGTCCAGAAAACTGACTTTAAGTAACGTCTTACATTTGATAAGAACAGAAAACCGAAAATATGTGCTATTACAAAAGCATATATATATAAAACAACATGCTCACATGTTCGGTTAGATCAACGAAGCTGGAGTGTTTTATGTCAAAATTTGCACCTTTTTGGAAATATTTCAAGTTCTACATAATAGAATTTGATAAAACTCCCTCATTATATTAAGCAACATGTCCTTGTAAAAAAATCAAAAATAAAATGTATAGGTCAGCGCACTTATTAGCGAATTACAGCAATTTTTATCAGCTACACATAATACACTTTTACCGTCGAAAATGGTAAATTGTGATGATGTGTTATATTATTGAAAATATGGTAGCGAAACATATTGGTACGAAACATTTAATTTACTACAGTAAGTTCCGAAAAACTGGAGCATTCCCCCTTAATACATGCGTCTATGTGTAATTGTGTGGTAATGGGTCAAACTTTGACACCCTAATTTCTGCCGTTTGGACAATGAATAAACAGCAAAAGATTGCCCATGTTATATGTGTGTGTCTGGCAATGTTTTCTTTCTTTAAAGGGCGACGGTAACAGATGGTCTAATTGCAAAAAATGATTTTTTTTTAAAAATATGCAAAACTTTTGTGTTGACCACCTCGGGATGGTTAATAATATGCGATTCAGACAGAGAATGAGCCGAAATTACAAGACAGATAGCTGAATTTAGGGAGAATCCAAACCTAAATTCAACCCCGTCTCAGATGGGGTTAGAATTATTTTCAAATTGTTGCGCATGCGCATACAGCGCGGACCATGATTCAAACGAGATTCATACTTGAATTTCAATATGACGTCATCATGTTTGTTGTGACGTCATTTAAGAAAGTCGCATGTCCTACTGTTTTGACCTACTTTCGACATCGCTTCATGAATTTGGTATCAAATTGCGAAAAAATGAGTCGTTGCTTCAATAGTTTGTCGTAATCATTTAATCAGGTCATATAAAGCTTAAAAAGTGTGTACACATTTCTTTTGTATTTGACAATTTTTGGGTCCAAATCTGGGCAATAGTAGCTTTAATACATGCGTCAACGTCTTTCTGACCATCATGATCAGCTGTTCCACACGCCATTATGCCATTTAGTAACATAACTATTCTACATGTTGATAGGGTCTTTCGTGTCCATCATTTGAAATAAGAAGGATAGGTCGAAAATAAGAAGGATGACTCTCCATTTAAATATACGTAGAGGAAACGACAATTCACACCATCCCTGTCGATTGGCTCGGTGCTCTTTTAACATTAATCTAAAACGCCGTTTCCGTGTCACCACGACATTTTCTAATAATGACATATAAATGTATCGCTGGTGATTTGTTAAACAAACGTGTTCTTAGTAGCGAAAACATCGTGTCAAGAAAAAAAACATAAAAAACAATCCTACACGGTAAAAAATGTATTTTCCTACTCGATACGTTTTCTTGGATGTTTAATCGAGCTATTTATTTCAAAACCATGTCTTGTTTAAAAACAGTGAAGATATTTTGAGTAATAAGTTGGGGTTTTTTTTCTTTCGATTGAAAAAAAAAAACATACTGCAACTCAGAAATAACGCACCACTGACGTTTTTCACATAAATTTTCTTTGTTATGTTACTTTTTCAAACTGTACAATCACTGCCTATAGCATCCCAAAATCTTAAATACGTTTGACAGTGGAAAGTCTTGGCATTGTTTACAGCATCGAAATGTTTAGGCGTTTTCTTTCTGTCACCTACTGCATGTACCGTATGAGCCGATCAGCTGGTTTGTGCTCGGGGTCAATACTGCGACACGTGCAGAAAACCTGTTTACCAAGTTTGGACGGCTAGAGTCACGGATGAATGGGTTTTGTGCTTAACATGATGTTGCCATGGAAGCCTTAATTTCTTAAATTGTACATGTATGCAAAATTTCTTCGGTGGCTTTATAGATAGTCCATGCATATTGAACTTGACAGGTTTTTGTCCAATTTAATTCAGTACTAAAAGATATGCCACTTGTTCCCAAACTTCTCGAACACCCCTCGTATAATAATTAGATATGCAGTTTGGTTAATTTTAGAATTTATCACGCGTTTAATTGAACAAACGTCTCTTGTTATTACAAAGAGTAATAGATAATTTTCACCAGTCATTACTTTCAGATATATCACAAAACCAGACATTGTCAACTCTTTACTTACATCTTAAAACTGATTTTCATGTAGAACCATATCTCAGCAAATCGAACTCGTTTAAAATAAGAAATGCTATTACCAAGTTAAGAAGAAGCTCTCATAATCTTTTTATTGAATCTTTAAGATATGGTAGAAATAGTAAACCCCGCCCTGAAAGAATATGTTGTTTATGTAATGCTAATGAAATCGAAGATGAGTATCATTTCATTCTAATATGTAATAAGTATGATGACTTAAGAAAACAATTTATCAAAAAGTTTTATTATAAAAAAAACAAGTATGGCCAAATTAATTTCGCTTTTGAACGAAGATCGATCTTCCATAATTAACAATCTAGGAATGTTTCTATACTTATCGAGCAAAAGGCGAAACATTCTTATCAATTCTGAAAATCATGAAATACAAGGCTAATCCAAAATTACAAAATATTTCCCTGGAATCTACTTTTCATTACCTATTAATGATATCAAATTGTCTTTCAAGATCTTTGCTTTCCTAAACGGTTGTGCCCATTCTCCAGTCTAAAACGGTTATATACATTACATAATATTTGATAGATCTATTTGATAAAAGTTTTGTCTACTAACATTATACATGTATGTTTAACTTTGTGAGAAGAAAGTGTGTGAATGGATGATGTGTATATGTGCGTATGTGTGTGCGTGTGTTAGTGTGTGATTGTTCCATATTGTATCAAGACCATTCAAATTGGATTTGTTAAAGACGATGTACTTTTGTGTATAAGTCTCTTTGAATAAACTTGAAACTTATTATTACAAATAAGCAGACTGAGATGGAATTGAAGATCTTTTCCAAGACGATGAGATCCAAAGAGACCAAATTTAAGAAAAAAAAGCTTCCAATAAAACACAAACAGGAAACATTATGTAGTATTAATTTTAAAAGGCTTAAAATATAAGGGAAGGCAAAATTTGCTGATTATCATATTTTTCATTTTTACTTGAATTGGTCCAAGAGTCTATATTTCAGATAAATGAAAACCAAATTCTCACTCTCCTTCACAGAGGCTCTTTCTTTTCGCCTTTGTACAGGGCTGCGGAAGGATATGAAAAATAAGGATAGGAATAATAGGAGGTTTGAAAAAATAGTCCTATCTTAATTAGATTAATACTTGAATTTGAGGGCACTTCTGATGCAAACAGAATGATAATTATTTTCTTTCTCTAAGGTATAATATAAGAAATGAAACACTTACATACATGTACATGCAGTAATTAAGGATTACAGACCCTGAAAAAACAGCACTTCATAGCCATACGAAATGCATCAAATTACACCCACTTGTAAATACACTTCACATAAGTTGATTCATTGTGCCGAATTTCAAAATTATGCTTCAAGAAGATAAAAAAATACAAATATTTTTTTTACTCTATATCCATATGCAAGGGTGGTAATTTTGAACATTTTTGTCAAATAATTCCATAAGTATGCATAAATTCAAATTCTAGACCGTACAAAATGAATATGTTTGTATTTGGAATGGAAATGTAACACATTTTAGGAATTATTGGCACTTTTGAAATTTTGCCTCTGGCTTTTTGGTGCTTTTGAGGGTTTGGATACCTTAAACACGTTATCCTTCGGTAGACCACGATTCGTGGACTCTAGCCAGATAGCCCCCCTGTAGAGATGATGTGTGAAGAGCAATGAGCGATCACTCTGCGTGGAGAATGCCATATTCTGTGTTTGAAAAGATTAAGGGGGAATGCTCCAGTTTCCTAAATTTTTTCCCAATAATAGAATTTATTTATATTTTGTATGTTGAAATTACATGTTATTACCAATTCAAAAATAAAATAAAAATGGATGGTCAGCGATCTTGTTTGAATTTTATAGGCATTCATATCACATACATTGAAAAAAGGCACAATTTCTTGCACCTGTCCAAGGTCACTAAAATGCTATTAAAATGCTGTATATTCATCGTTTAGTCCAGAAAATGGATTCAAAGTAACGTCTTACATTTCATAAGAACAGAAAACCCAAAATATGTGCTTCTATAAACGCATAAATGTATAAAACAGCATGCTCACGTGTTCGGCTAGATCAACAAAGCTGGTGTGTTTTATGTCAAATTTGCATATTTTTGGAAATATTTCAGGTTCTACATAATAGAATTTGATGAAACTCCCTCATTGTATTAAGCATCATGTCCTGGTAATAATTCAAAAAGAAAATGTATAGGTCAGCGCACTTATTAGTGAATTACAGGATTTTTATCAGCTACACATGAATAAAATGACGCAAAATAGTGGTAACTGCATACACACTTACGACTGTCTTGCTCTAGATAATCGATTTCCATCTTGAGGAAATCAGTTTCGCATAATGAATACATTTTTACTGTCGAAAATGGTAAATTGTAATGATGAATAATATTATTGAAAATATGGTAGCGAAACATATTGGTACGAAACATTTAATTTACTACAGTAAAGACCGAGTGTTCCGAAAAACTGGAGCATTCCCCCTTGAGTACGACCACTTATTGACGAATTGTACCCGTCATTCACAACACCGATTGGTCGGTCACATGATTCATTGTGTCACGTGTGTTTACGACAATGATTGAGGTTGTACGACAATGATTGAGGTTGTCTGACGGCAATGTTGAATGCAGAAAAGACAGTGTCTGGAATGTAATTAAATATGTCTTCTCTGTCGTCGTTTCCCATCGTTTTTGTCTGTGCAAGTGTGATGAATGAAACGGGTTTTTTGTTGTTGGTGGTGGTGGTTTGTTGTTGTTATTGGTTGTTTTTTTATTGAGGGAGGACACGTCAAACTCAGGGATTGAAAAGGAAATGGATAAGGCAGGAATAGATTTATAAAGATCTGACTGACAGGTCGCATGGTGGAGAATCGCGTAACATAACATTATTGATAGTTTCATTTATTTGTTTAAGTGTTACCGATTTCAATTTGGTTTGAAGTAGAAAAGGCGTACCAATGTCATGGATTTTCTGAATATGCTGATATTTGATTTCTTTGGTCGTAAAACCTTTTTCATCGTGTGTTGTTTAAAAGATCCTCCAAACCCAGAAAATCCTGTTGTCACGTGAGTCCCCCACCGTAATAGGTGCTCGGGCTGTAAAAAGTACCCGAATACCCGTTTGTTGGGTACATACATGTATTTGTCATTACCCGGCTATAGTCCGTAAATATTGACCTGAGCCTGTGGAATATGCAATGAGTAATTGTGATGCGAAATAATCACTCTTCAACATAATTTTGTTGACACGAGAAGCATACATAGAGAATACAAAGTCATAATGCTTAGGAAAACTATCGACTCTGCTCGACAGTGAGAACTGCTGTCGAGTATTGATTATTCCGTGTCACAATTACTCATTGCATATTCATCGGGTTCATGTCGATATTTACAGACTATACAACTTTATCACCCGTTATACCTCACGATAAATGACCTGGCAGAGCATCCCAGCCTATTGGCTATGGCTGCTCTGCCAGGTCAATTATCGTGAGCTATACCAGAGGATCGTTTTCAGTGTGTACATGTACCAGTCAAAACCTGTGAAATAGTGAATATAGTGTATAAATTATTATATAAGTCAACAAATACTTCCGGGGTCATTGTACAGAAAAATCATAGTTCTGGAAATTCTTAGCTATTCACGTTGACAGACGTTTGAAGTATATATTATTAAACACTGTTTAAAATTCGTCGCATTTCAGCAAAAGCGTACTCTCCATATTGCCGAGGTCTATTGATTAAACCATCAAATATGACATCTGCAGTTTTCGGTACGCCAACAGTCTATTTGGTCGTCATAATCTAATTATAGCACATCATTTGAATTATCGAATCAAAATCATTCAGTTTTATCTTGCATGATCATTACGTATACATTACGTCGCTTCTATTTTTGGCTGAAGCCGGTAACATTTGAATTATCGAATCAAAATCATTCAGTTTGATCTTGTTTGATTACGTATACATTACGTCGCTTCTATTTTTGGCTGAAGATGGTAATTTGAAGCGTCAGCCAATGAAAGTTTTTATCAGCTTTTTAAATTGTTTTGTTGTGTATCGCCAACGATTGGATACTGAAATCCCGCCAAGGCCCCGAGATTAGACGTGAAATGACCCCGCGAGAACAGAGCTCATTCTATCGAAATGGAATGTAGAGATAATGTGCTCTGTTCATAAGAGAGTAGCAAAAGCGTAACTGCAGCTTAAAAGCAGTATCAGTTACGAGGGTTTTGTTGCATTTCTTCTTATTAATATCATAATTTCTGCTTTATTTTCAGCACTTCTTTGTCTACATGCAGTGTAAAAATAAAAATGTGTGCGTCGTTTGGCGAAAGGCAGCTATTCTGAAAATAGAAGATGGCCGTTCTACGTTGGATATGACGTTTGTTTCTTTATCATGATATCTTTGAAGTACAGCAGACACAGCACTTTCAAGCACAATAAGCAGACCACGTCATGCTACGTTTTATACCGTTACTTAATATCACTGTTGGTGAATTCGGCCAAAGCGAGGGACGTTTTTTCGCGAACTATTGGTGTTGGTTGGTGTTGTTATAAAATTTCGTAACTACGGCTTCGATAAAGCCGTAGTTACGAGATTCTATAACAACAGCTAAGGTTTGTCAATACAAAACGGAAACCCCGGTCTATTTTTAGAACAAATTCATTGTCATTAGAGAAACTGATCTTTAAACCCACATTTAAACGCAAAATATCTATACCTTGTTGCAGCGAAAAACGTTCCTCGCTTTGGCCGAGTTGACCACTAGTGAATATGCTAATGCCTTTTTGCACATGCGCACGTTTAGACCGGTTATCGTTCTGTTACTACTTCGAATTTAAAAATACGCGAAGTAGTATCAGAGACGGTCACCCGTCTACTCTCACACGTACGTTAAAAGACTTACGAATGCAATCGCGACCCTCGAGACTGTTTGCACCCTTTTGCCGTTTGGAACGTGGTTGCAACATGATCTCGAGCGTAATACAGTGACCGCCATATTGAACGTGAAAGTAGACGCGCGTAAATGACGTCATCAAAACAAATCAATCCTTTAGCTAACGTTATGATTCAAGTGAAATATACTGTCAACAAGCAAATTCGTTGAATTGATATCCCCCGCCGAACATATTTTCATTGTCAATAAAGTAGCGCGGAAAGGAATATAACTCTGTATGTATATGGCTTCAACAGAACGAATATCACTCTGTATGTATATGGCTTCAACAGAACGAATATCACTCTGTATGTATATGGCTTAAACAGTCAGGGGCAGTAACTCAAAATTTGACAGTCGAACCAGGTAACCCTGACGATATGCGCATGTCCTCATTGCAGTAAAGCTGTGTGCCAAGTTTCATTGAAATCCGGTGTAAAGTTTTCAAGAAATAGCGCGGAAACGAATATCACTGTATGTATATGGCTTAAACAGTCAGGGGCAGTAACTGTAAATTCGGCGGTCGAACCGGGTAACCCCGGCGATATGCGCATGTCCTCATTGTAGTAAAGCTGTGTGCCAAGTTTCATTGAAATCCGGTTTTATGGTTTTCAAGAAATAGCGCGGAAACGAATATCACTCTGTATGTATATGGCTAAAACAGTCAGGGGCAGTAACTCTAAATTCGACGGTCGAACCGGGTAACCCCGACGATATGCGCATGTCCACTTTGTAGTGAAGCTGTGTGCCAAGTTTCATCGAAATCCGGTCTAGAGTTTTCAAGAAATAGCGCGGAAACGAATATCACTCTGTATGTATATGGCTTAAACAGTCAGGGCAGTAACTCTAAATTCGACGGTCGAACCTGGTAACCCCGACGATATGCGAATGTCCTCATTGTAGTAAAGCTGTGTGCCAAGTTTCCTTGAAATCCGGTCTATAGTTTTCAAGAAATAGCGCGGAAACGAATATCACTGTATGTATATGGCTTTAACAGTCAGGGACAGTAACTCTAAATTCGGCGGTCAAACCGGGTAACCCCGACGATATGCGCATGTCCTCATTGTAGTAAAGCTGTGTGCCAAGTTTCCTTGAAATCCGGTTTATAGTTTTCAAGAAATAGCGCGGAAACGAATATCACTGTATGTATATGGCTTAAACAGTCAGGGGCAGTAACTCTAAATTCGGCGGTCGAACCGGGTAACCCCGACGATATGCGCATGTCCACTTTGTAGTGAAGCTGTGTGCCAAGTTTCATCGAAATCCGGTCTAGAGTTTTCAAGAAATAGCTCGGAAACGAATATCACTGTATGTATATGGCTTGAACAGTCAGGGGCAGTAACTCTAAATTCAATGGTCGAACCGGGTAACCCCGACGATATGCGCATGTCCTCATTGTAGTAAAGCTGTGTGCCAAGTTTCATTGAAATCCGGTCTATAGTTTTCAAGAAATAGCGCGGAAACGAATATCACTCTGTATGTATATGGCTTAAATAGTCAGGGGCAGTAACTCTGAATTCAATGGTCGAACCGGGTACCCCCGACGATATGCGCATGTCCTCTTTCTAGTGAAGCTGTGTGCCAAGTTTCATCGAAATCCGGTCTATAGTTTTCAAGAAATAGCGCGGAAACGAATGTCGGACGGACGGACGAACGGAAGGACGGACGGACATGGCAAAAACAATATCCCCCCCCCGAAATTTTTTTTCGGCGGGGGATAATAAACGGTAAATCACATCAAATATTTTATCTGGTAAAATTTTGTCACATTTATGAGGATACAATCGACTTTTGAACGCTGTTTGTTTCAAATATTTTCTGGCGTAGGTTTAAATAGTTGTTTGGTCTGCTTCTTTTGTTATAGACCAGACTACCGTTGTTATGCTTGCGGAGAGATATGGGCAGGATCGGCCCATGCCGGCAACTGTAATACGTTCGAGCCGATCTTGAGTGACGATAAGATCAGAGAATATTCGAATGTTACGAATGTACAGGTATCCCACGCTAATCCGATGTTTATAAACAAACCTTTAACCTATATACCTCACGATAAATGACCTGGCAAAGCAGCCCATGCTAATCGAATGGAATGCTAGATGCCAGGTCGATTCTCGTCCACCATAAAACAAGTTATTGCAGAGACGCACGTGCTAATCGTCTCGTCAATATTACATCAAAATACTGATTATTTATTGTTTGGCAGGATTCAGAATATCGTGGGAGGAGCACTATACTACGGTATAGTATAAAAGTAACATGAAAGGGTTTAATATTACATACTTTTTCTAGTCATAATAAGTGCATATTATAGCATTTATCATCTCGCATTTATACGAGGAAATTAATGACCAGTCACCATGGATGCAACATCAAAGATTTGATTAATATTAATGTAATTAATATGCAAAGATAAACAAGTGGTTAAATGGCTGCTACAGTAGACAAACAAGCCGTAAAACTTGTCTTTAATTTCCTGTTGTTGTCTGTTTAACCCGTTCCCAAACAACAAAAATTTAGGATGATCCAATTTGAAAGTTGCTGCAGACGACAAAATGGACATTGAAAAAGAAAGGATTTTTGTACAATATTGCTATGAAAATATTGAGACAAAAGGAGAAACTGCTGGTTATCATCAGTTTCTTCTTTTGTTTCAATATTTTCCCAAGCCTATTTAATTAGGGACGTCAAAACCAAGTCTTGTTTGTTGTCTGTTTAATTTATCTTTGAAACATTATTTGTGGCCATTCAAACGCTTTCACAACAAAGGAAAGTGCGCAACGCAAGTATCTTTATTGGAAACGAGATTCTTTTAAGCTGGATCAATTTCCTTCTTCCATCTACAACAACCATAACAAGATATTGTCAGATTTAATATTGTTTTGCACTTCTGTGGCCTTTCTAATAATCTATGACCCAGGCACGTAGTTATTATAAGAATTTCAGGTATTAGGCGTATTGTCTGAAATGCATGTAGTTTATCCCAAGTTGATTATGTTGCCTAGTCAATACCTAACTATACAAATCAAACAATTTTATACATGTACGTATAAAATGTCAATATATGGCCATGTTTCAACAAATGAGTAAAACACCAGACGAAAAATCTACGTAAAATGGGGTACATGCGTTTACATCGAGACCAATATGTCGTTTTATATTTAATTCGAGCTGCTTTGATAAATGATATGCGCTTATATGTGACAACTGGTTGAATTCTAAGAATGCGCAGATATGTCAAATATGTCAATATATGGTCATGTTTCAACAAATGAGTAATGCACCAGAGGAAAAAGCTAAGTAAGATGGGGCACATGCGTTTACATCAAGACCCAGATATCGTATTATATTTAATTCTGCTTTGATAAATGATAATACGCTTCTGTGACCACTGGTTGAATTTTAAGAATTCGCAGATGGCAACGATTTTATTTCTCAAATATATCATGAAATCATATCTGCTTCTTTTATATGAATAGTATGTCGTCGTATTAGCATTATTACAGAGGGGTTTGGTAAACTTGATCAGTATGAAGGGTTAATCAAATGTAAGGTTATACCGCCTCGAAACTTATTTACACCCGTTTTGCCATGTAAAATGAACGGAAAGTTACTCTTCTCTTTGTGTAAAACATGTGCTCAAACGTGCCAACAGACAAAATGTCTACATTCAGACGAAGAAAGGGCTTTTATAGGGACTTGGGTCACAGACGAAGTGAAAAAAGCAATTGAGCAAGGTTATGTACTAGAATCAATATATGAGGTTTGGCATTTTGATAGCATATCTCAGTATGACCCTGATGTTAAAGAAGGTGGCATTTTCACAGAATATGTAAATACGTTTCTTAAAATCAAGCAAGAAAAAAGTGGATGGCCAAAATGGTGTACCACTGAAGAACAAAAGTTAACATATATCCAACAGTATTATGAAAAGGAAGGGGTTCTGTTAGACTACCATAACATAGAGAAAAATCCTGGTATGCGGGCTCTAGCTAAATTAATGCTCAATTCATTCTGGGGAAAATTTGGTCAAAAACTAAACAAAAACCATGTAGAATTTATAGATGATCCAACCTTATTTTTTGAAAAGTTGACAAGTGATAGGGAGGAGGTAACTTCTATTAACTTTGTGTCAAATGAAATGTTAGAGGTTCGCTGGAAATACAGAGATGACTTTGTTGAGCCTACTGGGAAAACAAATGTCGTTATAGCTGCGTACACTACAGCTCAAGCTAGACTTAAATTGTACTCTTACTTAGAACAGTTAGGCCCTCGTTCACTGTATGCGGATACAGATTTAGTTGTGTTTAAATCAAAACCGGGAGATTGGGTACCCGGGCTGGGTGACTATTTGGGGGATCTTACTGACGAAATACCTGGAAATCAAATCAAAACATTTGTAGCAAGTGGACCGAAAAGTTACGCTTATGAATTAAAACACCCCGATCAGGATGGTCAACTTACTCATTGTAAAGTGAAAGGCATTACTCTTAATTTTAAGAACCAAGATGCAATAAACTTTAAAACGATCAAGGACATGGTTACGAACCCTTCAAATGGTGTTGTAACGGTAACAGATTCGCATAAAATATGTAGAGACCGTGATCAAGCTAAACTTTTAACACTGTCTCAAACGAAACGATATAGAATTGTGTTTGATAAGAGAGTAAGAGATGGATGTGTGTCATATCCTTATGGCTACTGAAACTGTATTTGTACTATCTACCATGTTTTTATTTAACATGCAATTATATAATGAATAAAGATATATAAAGAATTCATTATTATCTGTTATCTTTTATATCCGTTTACATGTCATATACTATAATAGTGTGGGGTATTTATTGACCTACCATTAAATTACGATCAATCCTACTCAATTTTTACCTCCTCCGTATGTTGGCCCTATAAAGACTGAGAATGTTAAAAAATCCCTCCTCCGAAAATCCAGAATCGCAAATGGTTGCTTTATATAGACAAAGAAGGAAAAAAATTCCCTCCTCCGAAAAATCCACAATCCAAGATGGCGGTTTTATATAGAACAAAGAACAAATACATGATGCTTGATGGAACCATGCGCATGCGTGAGAGAATGTCATCAAATTTTTGAAAAGAAAAAATATCGTTTGAAATACGGATTTACTGAGGTTTTATCGCCACATTTTATCTACTGGGACTGATTATTTGAGGATTAGCCATGCCTAGATCTCAGCAAATGAAACTTGGGGGTAAAAAAACAGTAAAAACGGCTAAAACGACCAAAACCTCTGATGGCTCCAAGGTGAACAAAGGAAAAATGGCCGCCGAGGATCAATACACAACATGCAGCAGTGATAGTGAAAGTGACTCGTGTTTATTGAAGGATAGAACAAATAAGGATATAAGTACAATATATGAGAATAATCAACAAAGTAAACAACAACAGAACAAAAAGCAGAAAGACAAACAAATAAACAAACAAAGAACAGAGAAGAGAAAGAGGCTCAACACGGGAGATAGCGTAAGTGAAAATGTAGATCAGTATAACGGACTAAGTAATGATGATAAACTGTCACTAATACTAAATAAACTGTCCGCAAATGAATCACGTATGAAGTCCCTTGAGTCCAAACTCGATTTCGCCCTGGAAGCATCTGGAACTAGGCTCAATTCAGTAGAGGCTAACATAGAGTCACAGAACCATCGTATTAAAGTCCTCGAATACAAAAGTATTGATCTGGAGGCTCGATCTAGGAGGAAAAACTTGGTTTTCCATGGTTTTGGTGAAAACAGTGAGGAGTCCTGCACTAACACTATCTTGAACTTTTTACGCCATCGGATGAAGATTGACGAAGAGATCGTAATCGATCGGGCACATCGGCTCGGTCGATTTAAGAATAATATCATTCGCCCCATTATCGTGGCTTTCCGGGACTACACGGCCACGGAGAGGATTATGTCACTCACACATACTCTAGCTGGCACAAACATTGGAGTAAATAGAGACTTTCCTCCCGAAATCACTGCAGCACGTAAACAACTCTGGCCACACTATAAGGAGCTAAAATCCAAATTCCCAACAGCGTCCGTAAAACTGCAGTTCCCCGCGAAGCTGGTCATGGACGGTAAAATCATCCGTGACATTTTTCCTGAATGGGCCGAAATTATCAACACGCCCCGTGTAAACAACACAGTCGCTAGTACTACGACGAGTACGGTAAAACCTGCACGTGCACACACGGGACCGCGCCAGTCACAACAAAAACCGTCGACTTCTTCACATCGCGACACAGATTTTAACCCCGGTCAATTCAGTCGTCATCCTGGATCATTCCCAAACGACGAAGGTGTATCGCAATGGGACAGACTCACTCCGGATAGTGGATAGGCCCGGCCCGGGAGAATCCCTGAAAATAAACAATCAGAGCAAGACTTGAAATGCGGTGTTTTAAATGTATGTGGTTTAAAACGTAGACTAATGTACCCCGAATTTAATGACCTAATTAATAATTATGATATATTTGGTGTCACAGAAACACATTTAGACTCATTAGACGTGATAGACATTCCTGGATACACTTTTATATCAAAACATAGACAAAATTCTCCTGGTCGTAGATCAGGTGGCATTGGAATATTTATTAAGGACTGCTTCTTGAACCATGTTAAGAAAGTTAATTCAGACAATGATTATGTATTGTGGATAAATGTCTCGAGCGATATAACATGCTCAAGTAGTGATATTATTATTGGTATAGTGTATATTCCCCCAGAAGGGTCTAAATATTTTGATGAAATGCACATGATCATGCTTGAGGATGAAATTTCACATTTTGGTGCTACTCACGCACATGTAATCCTAGGTGGCGATTTCAATGCGCGAACATCAAAAATGAAAGATTATCTGTTCAACTTTCAGAAGATAATGACTGAAAAAGATGCTACTAAGTTAATCAATATCAGCAAGTTCGTTTCAATTATCTTAAAAAATGTACAGTAACATAAATTAACAGGATAATTTACATAAAAAAGTAAACAAACTTACTATTTGTTTACATCCAGTTTTTTTACGACGGAATTCCATTCACCACCAACGTTATGTCTGCACATGGTGTCACGCTTTCTTTGTGTTAAAAATGCTGAAACCTGATTGGCTATATGCAAACCGCATCGACAAATCGCGCGATGTCAAAGGCCAATTAACGGAATACACTAACCAGTTGACCTTGAAATTCCCACGCGATGTCTCGCTATGTAAACAAACATATCCCGACGCAATTGATTATAAACCTCGTAGCTGCAGCTTATTTTAAGCTGTAGTTACGTGGTTTAAAATGAAAGGCGGCTATGTTTAATCGATTCTCAACCCATCCATAGACAGCAAAATTTAGAAATAGGTCCAGTAAATGCAGACGACGAAATGATATTTAGATCTACTGACAAAATGAAGCTCGTGACTTAAAAAAAAAAAAAAAGAAAAAAAGAAAGAAAAAACATCAGAGTCTAGTAAATATTTTGACCAGTTGAAATTTTTTGTTAATTAAGATATAGAACTAGATCTACATGGTCTATTATTTTAGAATCCATAAAACTAAATATAATAATTGAATCTATGGCTAGTGCAATATCATAACAAAATCTTAACAGAGGCTTTGTTATGATATGGCACAAACCAACCACGCTGTATAAATGTACATATGATATTCCTTTTTGTTGTAAATGTTTTTCACTATGTTTCTTATGTCTTAAATACTCAAATTATTATATTAATATGAATCTAGGCCTATGGGTACATTGTAGTGTTGCGCCTGTCACCAGCAGATTACCTGAAAAGTGATCTGTTGGTGAGATGTGCGACACACCACTGTAAGCAGTGTCAGCATGGCTACTGAAATGTCTGCACATTTCAATAGGCATGCTCCCACTATCCAGAAAAATCAAGGGATTTTCCCGTTTTCGAATCTGAAAAACCACAAAAAGACTAGGAAAAGATGCAGTCATAAATTAAAGCCTATAAATCTATTGGAACAGACACAGGATCGACACTTCTCTCACCATGATAATAGTTACTGCACTAGTTTATTATATCTAATATTGTACAAAAATTTGTACTTTAGATGATGAATAAAGGTTATGTTATGTTATGTTATGTTACAGCTGGTTCAGCTTGTCTGAAGTGCCGTCATACACTACTTGCCTTGATAAAAGATATGCATTTTTTGACGACT
Source organism: Fragum sueziense (assembly GCA_963680895.1). Classification (NCBI taxonomy): domain Eukaryota; kingdom Metazoa; phylum Mollusca; class Bivalvia; order Cardiida; family Cardiidae; genus Fragum; species Fragum sueziense. The sequence goes on along the minus strand of OY804596.1, from coordinate 64,841,284 downwards.
GGTTAAATTCTGAGAATGCGCACATGGCAACGATTTTACTTCTCAAATTAATCATGAAATTATATATCTGCTTCTTGGATATGAATAGTATGTCGTCGTATTTCAACAAAAGCCTCGTAACTGCAGCTTAAATCAAGCTGCAGTTACGAGGTTTTTGGTTGAAAAGAAACGATATAACGTATATCAGAATTTATCAAATGAGATCTAGACTAATTTCCGATTGATATATCGTCGGTGGGAAGTCAAAACCTCGTAACTACAGCTTATTTAAGCTGTAGTTACGAGGTTTTGACTCCCCATCAACGATATATCGCAGATATAATGACAAGGGAATAGGTTTATTGTTAATTTATCTAAAATGTCTAGCATTTTGATTGTTTGCAAACTATAGTAGTATATTTTGAGAAACATCTGAGTATTTAGATATTTCCGTTCAATACTAGTATTACTGTTGAAAATATAAATGTAACATCATTTTACTGATAAAATGTATTGCATATTGATACCTCGCAGAAAAACGGGTTGATGCAAATCCAATGTCAAAGTAACAAAATCTATATGTGGGTACTAATTGAGACGGATAGATGAGTACCCTTAAATTCTCTATTTCCTCTATACTTGGAGTTTTATTTCAACTATACTAAATGTTATACAGATGTCAACGGCATGATAAGTGATGCTATTTGGAAACAAGAGTGCCATAGTCACAATATACGCCGCCATATATAAAACTTGAGACACAAAAATGACATTGAAAATGATTTGTAAATATCCATTCGAAAACCTGTAAAAAGTTGTGTTAGCAAGAAGGTTTTATTAATACACAGTCAAAAATCTGGAAGGAATTACATTCACAAGGCTGAAATATCATTAACGGCTTGGCCAAGATATTTCCTACCCAACTGTTGCACTAGGGTCAAATTTTCTTGGATGTCAAATATTCTAATTTGTTATGAAAGATAAACATCTTGTGCAACCACGGCTAAAAAGATTTTGATTTTCTATGAACGGTAAAAAATATACACATCAATGTTTACTATCACGCCTAGGGGCCTACGGACACTACACCCTTGAGCATAACATACCTTACAAAGAGACTTAAGACTTAAGTTAGTGAAATGTATCATCAACATCTATTATCAATATTCAAATGCGGTCTGACTGTTAAAACCGTAAATAATATTATCAAACTATATTAAATTGTCGTTATATGCTGAATTATACTTGGACCACTAAGTTGTCTTTCATGCATTTTTCATAAAAACTGGCAAAAAGTAAATTGTTTGGCATTTTTGATTAGTTCAAAGTATTCTCTTCATGAGACACAGGTTATATCAGAGTGATCCTATGTATATGTTACATTGTAGACAGTGTGATACAGGGCCTACGGACACTACAGATTGCAAGCTATAAAGTGTATTTGTCAAGAGAATGGATATGGCAAAAGTCTTACATGTGTCATGAATTTTTACATTCAAGTAATATTTAAGTATCATATTAGATAACTTTTTATACAAAAAGTTGCATTTAAGTGCGACTTTCTGTAGAATACGGGGCTATTCTAGTCACCCAGGCATCGACGTCGGTGTAATGCTTTGGTTTTAGTTTTCATGACTGTGCAAATTTGTCAAACCTCTGTTTCCACTAATTCTGTTGTTCTGAATATTTGCATATGCCTCTGTGACCATAAATTCCATGATATCAGCCTCTACTTAAGGTAGAAAAATTCTAATGGATATTTACTATTGTCGTTCATTTTCGACAAATGTCGACAATTTCCGTATCTATTTTTAGCAACATTATTGCTAAATATAGCAACAGTATTGCTAAATATTACTTCCCTTTGTAAATGAAATTCCCCGAAAACACCCCGAATATCTTTTTCTGGTATGATTCTCCGTTTAACAGCAATTTTTCAGAGACATTTTCGTGTAATTTTATATGATTTTGATTGATATCATCAGTTTGTAAGTGATTAGAAACTTTGATTTTAATGAACTGCCTATTTAGGAAACTAATTGTAGTATGTATAATTATCGTTTCTTCCCTTGATACTGGTTGGCTCAATATATAGAGAAACCTTACAGTAGAAGACACATACATGTATTCTAATGAAATCTATGACGTGGTTATCAAACGCCTATCGTTTGAGAACGACGCGTGGATCAGATCATCATTGTTCAGACTTTCGCACTCGATTTTCATCACTTCTTCGCCGGCGATCCTTATTTAAATGTGCAAACTCGTTGTCAGTTAATTGTAACGTGGTTTGATCCGTGATTTTATCCTTTCTTTTAGATTCTTTTTCCATTTAAGTCCTCAGATTCAATATGCAATCCAGAAGAAGTAGTATAAGGAAGCTGATATAAATTATAAAAAGATTAAGTACAAGTTTGTCTTTAGAATTTGCATTACTTTTTACAAATAGCGATGTTCAATTGGTTACTAGGTAAAGGGTTAAAATGGTGAGTCATACGAAATCACAACTGATATGTTATCATTTGCGAACTTCTGAAAGTCTAATACAACGTTTGGGTTTTAGTTATAAGCATATAATTAGATATGGGCTACGGTACCCTTCATTTGGGGCATTGACTTCTTTTGGGAAAGAAATAGTGCGTTCGAAAGCATGAGGGTACTAAGAATTACCTTTATATATTTTCAATTTTTGACGGATAAAATGTACATATGTGGATTTTATCGTGTTCCTACACATATAAGAATAATTTTGATATCGGTTTTAGAGAGTGCGCGAACTTATTTCTGGCACTGTCAACATTTGTTTCAGAGGCATAAATTTCAAACTAGGAAATAAAGAGACTTTATTTTTAAATAAGCACGCAGTAATTTAACAAAATATCTCTCATATGTGCACAAAGGTCATATCATTTCACATCAGACGATGGGTAAACTTGTTTTTTGATAATAAAAACCAAAATCTAAACACATTTAATGTGTTTATGTCCAAAATTTAGATACTTTTTTGCTTTGAGTGGTGGCCGCCATATTGGAATTTTGCAAGTTGTGGTGGGATAAGGGAAAATCAAATTTCTAGTAAACCTCTGGACGAATTTCTGTCATATTGCACATATAGATGTCTAATATAATGTACTATCAGGCAGAAGTGTTTGTCACCTCAATTTCTAAAGTTGCCATTAGGCGTATTCTACCTTAATGATTCATTACTTTAACATGTAATTTAGTGGAATTTTTACCCTTTTTGCACATAGAAGTTCTTGGTTAAGTTTTACGTGCAACTTCCATATTATATCTGTGATAACCTTTTTGTCTGTAACAGCTTTCACTTTCAAACTTTACACATGCTTTTGCGACAGTGATATCAGCCTCTAGGCAAAGATTAGTTACTGTGACATTTAATTTCATGAAAATCTCCCCCTTTTTTGTACAAAAGAATTATTGGTAAAGTTGTTATGTGCAACTTTCATATATCTCTGATAACTTTTTTTCTGTAACAGCTATTGCTCTTAAACTTTGCACATGCTTAGAACTGTGACAATAAAATCACAATATAGACAGAGATTCTTTACTCTGGCATTTAATTTGATAGAATTTTTCCTTTCTTGGTCTTATGAATTTTCACTATCCAGTACTTGATAGTCGCGTTTGGCTGTACTTAGACAGCTCAGATTGTTTATTTTATTTATTTTGAACAAATACACTTACCACATAAAGTAACGCAACACTCATTCAATATCAAATATCTAAAAAGTTGTTAATAAATTTAAGGATATTTTTGTTTTGACATCATATGTAATATTTTATCAAACAGTAAACGAAACATCAAAAGTATGCTAAGGTATTTACAGACAGAAATTTCAACCCAAAGACACCCAGTGTAAATTCAAAATTCACAAACAATTTCATGGTTATAATCAACCCTTGTATTCATAAACAACTGACATGTTGGTCAAATCGACTTCATTTGTGGATCGGTTTGATGTTAAAGAAACTTAGTTCACCAATCCTGAAGGATTGTTCGTCGCAAAACAGGTTTGTTGGAGGATTAAGACTACCACGAATGCACCTTTTCAGACAATCCCAAAAGTGTTCGAAAGCAGACGTGTTCTCGAATAAGGGCAGTAACCTTGTTTTGCTGCACAACCGTCGTGTGAAAGCAGCAGTGTGTGCAGGAGCGCCATCCTTTTGCAACATGCCATTGACTCTTCCTACATAATATCAGGGACAACAGGGCTTATCCCATTGTCAACGTACTTACGAGTATCGCCTTTGGTATTTCATTTGTTTGATGTTTTAGTATGTTGTGTATCATCCTTTTAAGGTATTTAACCGATCATTAAAAACACCACTTTCTACCCATGCGACATGCATCAAATTACACATACTTGTAAATATACTTCAAATTGGCTTATTCACCATGCCGGATATCAAGATTATGCTTCAAGAAGAAAATAATTTACAATTTCCATAAGTATGCATTAATTCAAAATTCTAAACCGTTAAAAATGCTTCTGTTTGTATTTGGAATAAAAATGTAACACAGTTTAGGAATTACTGGCACTTTTCAAATTTCGCCTCTGGCTCTTTGGTGCTAAGGATGGGTTGTATACGTGGATATCATAATTTCTGCTTTATTATCAGCACTACTTTGTCTACATGCAGTGTAAAAATGTGTGCGTCGTTTGGCGAAAGGCGGCTATTCTGAAAGGTAGAAGGTGGCCGTTCTACGTTGGATATTACGTTTGTTTCTTTATCATGATATCTTTGAAGTACAGCAGACACAGCACTTTCAAGCACGACAAGCATACCACTTCATGCTACGTACGTTTTATACCGTAACTAAATGGTGATACCCCGGTCTAAATTTTCCCTTCTTTAGCCTATGTTAAAATGTTCAACTTACGGCTGTCACAGCGCTTCTTCCACAACATTCGCGGACACTCGCGACTTGGGTTGCTTGATCTGCCGTCTCCGCACTCCCTTTTTATGGTGGTTTCAGTATAGGTTGATAAGGAAAATCTGAAAATATCCAACAAAGAACAGGACCACTATTTTTCTTTCACTTTAGAATGGCTGTTTTCCGCCCAACTACATGTACATTTTTGGGAAGTATCCGCATAAAGTAGTCCTGCAAATAATGCAAAAATATGCTATACAGGCAAAGTGCAGATGAAAAATACTAGATTATCAAAGAAAGCAGTATCTAAACTATTGTTTAACAATCCCTCTCCATGCACAGACAACAATTTATTGGACTATGTTTTATTGTACAACGACCCGGAAGCAAAACGATGACTGGAGTCACTCCAAATATGCCAATGCCTTCTTGCACATGCGTACGTTTAGACCGGTTATCGTTTTGTTACTACTTCGTATTTAATAATACGCGAAGTAGTACCTGAGACTGGCACCAGTCTAATCTCGCGCATGCGCTAAAATACTTACGAATGTTCATGTATCCCACGCTAATCTGATGTTTAAAAACAAATCTTTAACCTATAAAAACATGTTATTGGTGAGACGCACGTGCAAATCGTCCCGTCAATATTACATCAAAATACTGATTATTTATTTTTTGCGGGATTCAGAATATCGTGGGAGCACTTTACTATGGTATAGTATAAAAGTAACACGAAATGGTTTAATATTGCATACTTTTTTAGTCATAATAAGTGCACATTCTAGCATTTATCATTTCGCATTTATAAGAATAAATTAATGACCAGTCAGTCATCCAGGATGCAACATCAAAGATTTGATTAATATTAATGTAATTAATATGCACAGATAAACAAATGGTTAAATGGCTACTATAGATGACAAACACGTCGTAAAACTTGTCTTTAATTTCCTGTTGTTGTCTGTTTAATTTATCTTTGAAGCTTTATTTGTGGCCATTCAAGTTCTTTTATAACAAAGGAAAGTGCGCAACGCAGGTACCTTTATTGGATTAAAGCTGGATCAGTTACCTTTAACATCTTCAAAAAACATAACAAGATATTGTGAATATTTTGTGTCAAATGTAATATTGTTTTGCACTTCTGTGACCTATGTAATCCGAGTCTTCTCTGATGTAAATACGCTCTTTGATATTTTGATTTTTCGCTATTTATTTTTCGTAAATAGCGAAAAATCGAAATATCAAAGAGCGTATTTACATCAGAGAAGACTCGGATTATGGTCTATGTTACAATCTATGACTTAGGCACAAAGTTATTGCCAAAGAATTTCATGCATTTGGCTTATTGTCTGAAATAGTTTATTTCAAATTGAAAATGCTGCCTATTTCAAATTGAACACGTTGCCATGTTATAAACTAAGCCCTGAAAATAGTCTGTTTTATGTATATCGATTCAGATCAGCAATAAATGAAGCACATAATATAATTATTGTGATCCATTTTGCTCCCTTAGTTTTAAACTTATTTATTTTACATCGATTTGGAAGAAAGCGTGAAGCTTATTTCATTTAATGTATGGGTCAATGAGAAGCCAAAGTAACCTCCACTACCAGGGTTCGAACTCAGAACCTCTTGATCACGAAGCCGGCGCTATACCTGTAACACTGACGGTTAATCGAAACATAACGGAAACCCGGTCTATTTTAGCATAAATTCCATTGCCATTCGAACTGCTTTGATAAATGGTATGCACTTTTTTGACGACTGGTTGAATTCTAAGAATTCGCACATGGCAACGATTTTATTTCTTAAATTAATCATGAAATTATATCTGCTTCTTTTATATGAATAGTATGTCGTCGTATTTCAACAAAAACCTCGTAACTGCAGCTTAAATCAAGCTGCAGTTACGAGGTTTTTGGTTGAAAAGAAACGATATAACGTATATCAGAATTTATCAAATGAGATCTAGACTAATTTCCGAAAATCGTCGGTGGGAAGTCAAAACCTCGTAACTACAGCTTATTTAAGCTGTAGTTACGAGGTTTTGACTCCCCATCAACGATATAACGCAGATATAATGACAAGGGAATAGTTTTATTGTTAATTTATCTAAAATGTCTAGCTTTTTGATTGCTTGCAAACTATAATAGTATATTTTGAGAAACATCTGAGTATTTAGATATTTCCGTTCAATATATTACTGTTTAAAATATAAATGCAATATCATTTTACTGATAAAGTATATATTGCATAATTATATTGATACCTCACTCAAATGTGCCCTTTATACTCTAAATATTACCTCTATATTTCGAGTTTTATTTCAACTATGCTAAGTGCTATACAGATGTCAACGACACGAGAAGTGATACTATACTGAACCTCAGAAATAAGCACCACTTACATTTTTCACTATAACTTTTTTATTATGCTATTTTTTCAAACTGTAAAACCACAACCCGAACTGCTGTCAGTTTATTCGTTTCTGGTCAAAAAATTGTTTCGCTACCTTAAAGCAATCAAGCGTGACGAACGCGCAAACGGGACTACCCTCTAAAGTGAAAGTCACAAAATCAGTATTGCGTGAGACCACTTTGCAGGGCAAAACAGTCTGTGCTTCGTAGGCGCATGGAACTGATCACATTTGGGATTCTGGTAGTTGGCATGACTCTCCGCTATCTCTGTATCACTTTGCACTTTAATCTGTGTACCTGTTTGAGCTGCAGTTGAGACTTTTGGTGCACCCCTTCCCAGGCAGTCCAACTGTGCACCAGTTTGTTGGCAACGTTAACGTTCTCTAAGCCGACCAATAGTCTTGTGATGAAATCACATCGTGTTGACAATAGCACATGACGTCATCACTGTCTGCAACATCCCAGTAGCACGATTACCTTCGTCAATGGAAAGTCTTGGCATTGTTAAAAGCATAAAAATATTCCGACCGATGAAATGTTTTGGTGTTTTCTTTGTTTCACCGACTACATGTACACTATAAACCGATAAGCTGGTTTGTGCACGAGGTCATTACTACAGCACGTGCAGAAACCTGTTTACCAAGTTTGGAAGGCTAGCCTCACGGATGAATGTGTTTTGTGCTTAAGAGTGCGTTGTGTGCATACCTAGTGTCCGACGGATACCGAATAATACTGTGTCAACGAAATGAATAATTTTGTTGAAAAAATATTAAACAAGAAAAAGTGGTGCGTTGTTATTGAGGTTCAGTATATTTAGAAACAAGAGTGCCATAGTCACAATATACGCCGCCATTTATAAAACTTGAGACACAAAAATTACATTGACAATGATTTATAAATATCCATTCAAAAACCTGTGAAAAGTGGTGTTAGCAAGAAGGTTTTATTAACACGGTACGGAAACTACAGAGACAGAGCTAATGGCTCTGCCATCTAAATCCTCTGGGCGCTTCCGGCCATGTGTGGCTCTGTCTCTGGGAGCAGGATTTTTGGACAAAAACAGGTGAGTGTTCAACTTTGTTGTTCAATTATTTTCATTTGGTGATTAAAAGCGAAAAAACGGGAATGTCATGCTCCCCTACGACCATTTATCTGTTTGTTCTAATTCTGTGGGCTTCAAAGTCGGCCGGGTTTTCAAAGGATCATTGTCGTCGTGAGTCGACCCTATGTGATTTTTCTTGTTTACACCATGTATTCATGTACATTCCAACGGTAAATAGCCAATTGCCGCAGCCAAAACATGTTATATACTAATCGAGGGATACTCTCGATTAGACATCCCTTTCCCATGTCACAAAACCTAAGAAATGAATCGCAAAAAATAAATTTGAGCAATTTCTATCGGTGGCTCTGTCTCTGGGGGCTGGCTCTGTCTCTGGCGGCTGGCTCTGTCTCTATGTGCTAAGTTTAAATCTTAATCCATCACAAAATTCGTGTCGGAGTAATGTACCTAATTAACTCACACACTGAATACATCGTTTTGCGCATGGCGCATGGTTCAGTCACTGAGTAAACGCTTTCCAAAACATTGATTAAAGCTACAACAGGCGACAAAGTAGGTGTAGGTGTCATACAATAAAGAAACTTGAAACTTGAAACTTGAAACTATTGACAAAGATACAATTAGTGTACGTTTTGTCACATAAAAAAGCTGCAGCAAACGAAGTCGGAAATTACTCGAGTGCAGGTCGAGGTAATCGAGTGCACGCTCGATGCAGGTCGGAATACAAATTATCTACCCGATCACACTCGATCTCCAGACCCGACTGATTCACGACAAGGTCGATCTTCTACCCGATCAATACACAATCGCTTCTCGATCATTTTTGTACTCGATCGCACTCGACTGTTTTTGCATGTCAAAAAAACTCGAGTTGGAAGCCCGAGCGATTCAGATCAATTTCGATCATCTCGACCGCTCCCGATCACTCTTTCAGACCGAGCTCGACCTGTATTCGACCGCTTGATCGAGTTGATCTGGTCGGCAGTGGGAACACTAGGTCGTGTGGTAATAAATGTGTACAAACAACACGAGATCCCGCGCAGAGTATATTAACAGAAATATTGAAAATTATCGAAAATTGCGTTTCACATGGTTCCCCGCTCTGAGACATAACACGTACGATTGATATAATGGTATTAAACGCCTTAAAGAATGCATTAATCTTTATGTTTAATCAGATTAAGTATGAGTCAATAGCTAAAAGTACATTTACGTCACATTTAAATTAGGTACATATTTAAACTGACAATATTTTAAAGTTATTATGAACATGTGAAAATCACAGACGCTGCAAAAAGATTTTCATTCAGAACACCTAGAATAGAATCAGTTCAATCTGGTCGTGTACAGATCGAGATGGTCGGGTCTTGATCGTGTAGGGCTCGAATTAAGGACGGGGTGATCGGGTAGACATCGAAAGGATGGTCGGGCTTCAATCGGGAAAATGATCGGGGGTGCTCGGGCGGGGGTCTAGTTTGATCGACTAGAGATCGAGAAGAAGTCGTGTATACACATTTTGTCGGGCTTGATCGGGTAAATTAGGTGGTCGTGTTGATCGAGTTTATCAGATCGGCAGTGGGAACCTAGTATAAAAAGTACTAGCTGAGAAATTACACAAAACATGCCGTACTTGAAATAAAATGACATACGCTTTTTTTAAATAAATATTCTAGGCCAAACTTCCGACGCAACACTTAGTTTAAACAATTCTATTTAGTTTTATATGCCATTATTGCCTAAAATGTGTGTTTTCAGTCTGTTATTGGCATTGTATAACCAGCAGAAAGCGGGCGGATATCCAGAGAAATCGTGCATTAATCGGCAGATTCACGTGGGATATCGGACCAGTTTTGCACTCAAATATCCTCGATCGGGGATTTGTTGTGAGTGCTTCAGAAAATTGAAAATAAAGCCGAAATTTTGTCATTTCCCTTTTCCGCGATGTAAATTCTTGTAAGACCCCATTTCCAGTTTACATCCCAATAAATAAACTAGGTCTCCCAGTGTAACTAACCATATCTGATGACGTAATAATTATAGTGACGTAGGTTTAATTCTTGGAATCAAAAAGTAAACAAACGGGCAGCTGACAGATTTTAAACTAAAAGTGTATTTCGTGGACATGGAAGGATAGAAATTAGAATTGAGTGGTTGTGGTCTAGGTCAAATGTGGTGGTAAGCCTATGTATTTCTTGTTCTTCTTTTAATTACTGCAATTTTTCTTTTACAACTTTGTTTTTATTGAAATGAACGAATGTCTGAAACGAACCAAACGGTCCAGAGATCTACCTTGGAAATTCCGGCCTTTTAATTTATTACTCGCACTGAAATGAACGTTAGGATAACCGGAGCATGTTTCCAAAAGAAAACTAAGTCGAATATTGTTAGGATTTCGCCAACCCAAATGAAGATTATGTCAGTAAAAATGCGATGAAACTTGACTATAGCTACACGATGAAAATCTAACGGCCCGTCTAGTGGATATCGCACTTACTCGATATATGTCGAGTCGAATGCCGGAAAACTCTGGTATCTGTCGGTGTAAATGTGGCTAAATTTTCACTAAGTTCTTTAGTTATTCGTCTTATTTTATTACATTTCTTTGCAAATTATTCATATTTTATGCAATAATAGCGTCAATTCACGTTTTTTCGGTCGTTAACATTCTCAGAGGCCCACAAAATGGGTTATCGCCTTCGACCTCCGGTCTCAGGCGATAACGCATTTTTTGGGCCTCTGAGAATGTTAACGACCTCAAAAACGTGAATTAACCCTATATTAAATTGTATGTAGTTTCGTGTAACAACAACACCACTAATTGTTAACAAAACACAAAATTCAGAATCAGAATATTTACTGTTCTAGACCACATTAAAACGTGTGTGTCGGCAAAGTGAATTTCACATTTTTAATAACGTGTGTATCCAGCTGATCTCCCGTAACAATAATGCAGCGCTTTCTCATCAAGCCAATCATTGAGAAATTGTAAATTGTCTCGGGGCTACTTGTCGCCAGGCTCTGCCTTGTTGTAGTATGACGTTACCGCAACGTCCGTTTACGTCACCACGACGTTTTTGAGCACAAGGTATTGCTTCAAGCGTTAAGGTTGCCTGGACTGGAATAACGACAAGTCCAATTTTCTATCGTTGATGATTCCATCCCATACCACCACAGAGATGTTTTCAGAACAGAAATTTAAAGAATCTTTCCTCACCTCTCTGCCAAACTTTCTTTACTAATCTCGATACGGTTGATGGAGCACAGTTTTAAAATTCTACGGCCTATACGTCGTATAGTTACTCCGGTTGCAATTAGCCGGCCCCTCATTTCTGGCATCAATATTGGCATCTTTTACAAAGCTTTTCCATGTAATGTTTGTGTTAAAATGAAGACCATGCTTGTCACAACTTGTAATGACGAAATAGTTTCCGGAGATAATCCCGTGCTCCACGCGCATGTCAGTTTGAGTGATTTAAAACGCCCAGGTGGGGTCAAACGCCCACCCCTATTATTTCGTCACTCATTATGTCAATTGATATTTATCTTGATTTTACACTTGAAGTATTGTTTTAGAAAGATGCCCATGAAATGTTTACATCTAAACGTCATTCAATTATCAGTATGTGAATAATTATTTATTTTACATATGTTTGATCTAATATTTGGGTAATGGGTTTTCTTGTGTATCTTATTTCAGTCCGAGTATTCAATCAACCAAAATGCATTATATATTTATATGTCCAATTGGTCGCCTACACAAAAAGATAAAAAAGAAAAAAATATCAACACATTTTTTCTCTGGCCAATTTAAATCACCCATCTCCTTTGGGGCAAAACGCCTATGCTGCTTTGGGGCAAAACGCCCAGACTGGGCGTTTTGCCCCTTCCAAGGGCTAAATAGTGGGCGTTTTGCCCCTTGTATGGATAAGTAGGTATTCAGAAGTACTAAAATTTTCCTTTAAACTCAAAGAATGAATAAGGTTGGTACATGTGACGAAATCCATTTATATTTCGTTGTCTACAAAAGAAAAACTGGCAAAAAAGACTGACTTTTCGCGAATATATCAAACTTTTATGTCACCTGATGGATCGATGTGGGGCAAAACGCCCATGAAACGTCGATTTTGTGTTAAAATGAGACAATAAGACCATTTAATCTACTTTAAAGGGGCCTTATAAAGAACATAGCATCAGTATGTTTTAATTTGACTGTTTTGAAGATGCTGCAGACAAAGGACAGTAACACGTAACCACTTTTATAGACAAGTAAATTATGCCCAAATCTAGCCTTTACGCTTGATAAAAAATGTTGAAAATGTGATAAAACCCATCCAAAATATATTTTTCCTGGTATATTAATTACAAACTAATTATATTCCTATTCCCCCCCCAGATATTTTAAAAATATTTTTTTTTATTTTTCATATGGGGCATAAAGCCCAGTGGTGGGCTTCATGTCCCATCCCCAAAGGCGTTTTGCCCCGAGGGTGGGGCAAAAAGGCCAAATTTCGATAAAAAAATGTTTTAACGACAGTCATTGTTTATATCAAACGACAAAGCTGTTTTGTGTAGACATTTGGGACAAAGGGCAAAGTTTAATTTCACGTTGAAACATTTACATTATACTTTGTTTGTTTTGTGCTACAGCGCTCTTTCCTTAAGGGGGGCGTTTTGCCCCTCCTTACCCTACTCTAACTTGCCAAAAAATCCTATGGTGCAATTTCATATTCCTATCTATAAAATTAACGGAGATTTTCTAAAAAGCTAGTGTTGCGTTGGAAGTTTGGTGTAGTATATTTTCATTCTACACACCAACTGTTAGTTATGACCACAGGAAATTCCGTTTGGCCGCATAAGGTATCATACAGAATATCATATCTATTGTTTCGTCTAAAACGTAGACAATTAACCCATTACCAAACGACAAAATTTTAGGGCAGTCCAAATCGAAAGATCCTGCAGACGACAATCTTAAGTGAATGGAAGTTTTAACTTTTAGGTCTTTTTTGTTGGAAAACATTGTGGGAAATGAAGAAATTGCTTGTCACAAGCAAATTCGTCATTTTCCACGATGTTTTCCATGGTCGTTACTTTGTGGGGAGTCAAAAAGAGTCATTGTGTGGTAATGGTTTAATCGTAGACTTTTTTAAAAACCTAGTAACCGCAGTTTGTTGGTTTTTAAAGAAAATATACGCAATGATATTAAATGTCAATGCATTTATATGTTTCATTGTAAATGTCTAGGGTCCAATTTTAAAAGAAGGGATGGGCGAAATAAATTGACAATGCCATAATTTGTCTTGTCTTCGACCATATTTGATGATGTTGTATGCCTTTCCCAAACACGAACACGTTGTTTCGACGTCTTGCATAGAAAATGCTTATTTTTAGGGAAACATTGAAACAAAGGAAGAAACAGCTGCTGGTCAGCATTTTCTCTTTTTGTCTGAATATTTTCTGTGCTTTATTGAGCACACATAACACCAACTTCCATTAACCCATTACCACACAGTGACTCTTTTTGACTCCCCACAAGATAATGGCTTTGGAAAACATTGTGGAAAATGAAGACATTGCTTGTGACAAGCAATTTCTTCATTTCCCACAATATTTTCTATGTAAAAAGACCAAAAAATGTAAATTTTCATTCACTTGAAAATGTCGTCTGAATCATCCTTTAATTTGGACTAGTCTAAAATTTTGCCGTTTGGTAATGGGTTAATCGTCTGCAGCTTTGTGTTACATTTTTGTCGTTAATGAAAGGTTTGAATTTGGATTAGCAAAGACATGGCCGGAGATTCAGAGGTAGAATAAAGTTTTCTAAAATTCGTTGCTTTTCTTCATAAACCTCGTATCTGCAGCTTAAAACAAGCTGCAGATACGAGGTTTTTGCAGAAAAGCGACGAAATGTTCTTCCTTTTTCAAGGCCAATTCAAAATCCGTTAAAGTGATTTATTCTCTTGGCAATTCTTAATTCCCTTTGTGTCTACAAAATGATGAAAAAAATCGAAACGGGAATATATTTTTTCCTTAAAAGTTCGCAGCGTAGATTCCCTTATCAATGGTTTAATACCCCCTTAACAAACAAGACACGGTTTTGACGAGGTGTCTTTGAAAACACTGAAGGTAAAAAAGAAAATACTGATAACCACGTGTAGCATTTTCTCACGCTCTATGCTGAAACTACTTGTGAATATGGTCAGTTTTTCGTAACATTTATTTCTAGTGTGTAACTTTTTGAAATTTGAAAGATTCTAAAAAAAAATGCGTCATGCCAACTTGTACCTTTTCTCACGAACATGCTCATATTACGTTGCCTGGAAAAGGGTTAAGCCATTACCACACAGTGACTCTTTTTAACTCCCCAAAAGAAAACGGCTTAGGAAAACAGTGTGAAAAATGAAGAAATTGCTTGTGACAAGCAATTTCTTCATTTCCCACAATGTTTTCTATCCAAAAAGACCAAAAAATATATAATTATATTAATTTGAAATTGTCGTCTGCTTCATCTCTCAAA